>OZ014531.1:104120421-104720421 GCA_963966105.1 Volucella zonaria | reverse complement strand
TCTCAGATAAGCATCTTAATACCATTAAAGAGCTCCTTCATCTAAATTTTAACAGATTAACGGGTGAGGCAGATCGCTGTGGATTGGAAGTAAAACTTATCTTGTCCGCTTTTCGAGGAAACATAAAATTACAATCATAGACCCTTCCTCAATAAATTGTACCAGTTTAGTCTTTTCCGATACAGCAAAATATTTAGGTCTAATTTTTGACAGAATATTAAACTCGAAACCTAGCATTCAAGAAAGAGCCAAGAAAGCTACAGTAGATTTATTCTCTAGCAAAAAAGCCATTGGGAACAAATGGGGCTTTCAACTTCGCATAACCCACTGGCTATACACATCGGTCATAACACCGATACTCGCCTATGGGGCTGTTGTCCGGTGGACGGCCTTAAACAATGCAGTCAATTGCAGCAAACCATGCAAGTCCAAAAAACAGCATGTCTTTACTTAAGGGGAGCACTACGCTTTACTCCCTCCGCGGCACTGACACCCCTCGAGATCTTCAGCAGCCAAGCAACTGCGAGTGCAGCTATTCGCCTTAGAACGACTACAGAGTGGACGAATAATTTATTTGGCCACGCCAATATTCTTAATATACTAGGAATCCTCACAGAGGATTACACTTTGGTTTGACAAACACTTTCATGTAATCTTCCCTTCTAGATTCTTCTGGGCGGACGATGCTTTCATGGAGGACAAGTCAATCCACTTCTACACAGATGGATCTAAAACCGATGGAGGGTTTCTCAGATAAGCTAAATCTAAGCCTCTCCTTCCGTCTTCATAATCGCTATAGGGTGTTCCAGGCGGAAATGTCAGCGATTAAAGAAGCTCTGTCTTGGCTGAAGAAAAACGTGATATCTGCGAAGGATATCTATCTTTTCGGATAGTCAGGCCGTTATCAAGTCCCTGGCCTCAGTCTCATTAAATTGAATGCCGATCATCTCTTACGGAGAAGTAGAGCAGTTCAACCTTCGCCTATGTTGGCTGCTGGGCCACAGACAGTATCTCTGGGAATTGTAGAGCTGAAGAACTCGGCAAAATTGGAACCACTCTACCTATTCTACCTGAAAAGGGTAGCATCGGTATACCGATCGCTACGTGCAAATTAATATTAAAGCTGGATGCTAACAAAAGAACAGACCTTAGGTGGATTGTTGGATCAGCATGTCTAGTGACCAAACAGATCTGGCCAAAGCTGCATCTGAATTCATCTAAGAGTTTGGTCCTTCTAAATATAGAACATTTCAGCGCCATCATAGGTGTTATCACTGGACACATGCTTATAGGCAATCATGCAAGAAGGCCTTAAAAAACGATTTCTGTAGAAGCTGCATGGACGAGGAGGAGGAGGACACAATCCTCCACCTACTCTGTACATCCCAGCTCTCTTCCAAAGAAGAAAACTTCTCTAAGGAGCATTCTTCTACAACGACTTAAGCGATCTAAAGAACATAGATGTTAACAATTTCCTTCGCTTTGTCATAAGCTCAAATTGGTTCCAAGAGTAGGAGGATCATAGATCCACGTGGCATAAAAATCGGCTAATTGGCCTAAGTGGTGACCCCTAATTCGTCAAGGACAATTTGGGAAATAATACTTGGGTACATTCTAAGATAAAAAATTTTTCTACAGTAAGGGTCTATCTCCAATGTTGAGATCATGTATCGAGGATTTAAGAAAAGGTTTGCTTTGGTGTACCCTGACCAATGTTAACAGAAATTGGTCTGTTAGTACTATTGCTGGAAACATCGTTTAGGACATTATTTTTAGAAGAAATACTAGCCTTTGTGACTGGGTTCAAATAAAGTTGATATCTTATTTGAGACTTCAGGTATTCAGTTTCTAAGCCTGTTCCATTTTTCTTGCCCATGCTAATTTTTGATTCTGAGGTTACTTTTCTCCAGAAAATCCCTAATTAACATAATGTTTTACTAGTTTTTTTTATGAATGTAACAATAATAAAAAAAAATCATCATCAAGTTTGCAGAGAAACCCATAAATTTTAAGATACTGGGGAATACCGGCAGCAGATAAAATTTAAGAAAAAGTGCTTTTTTGCTTTAAGCTCCAAGGGCTATGGATAAAAAATGGTTTTATGTGGTTTTAGATAATTTTTATTTTATGTGTGCCCTAAAAAAGTTATGACATTGATGCTAACTGCTTTCTCACTTTTGAATACGCTCTTTCGATTCACTTGAAACTGCTATTTCGGTTGAATAATCAAGTTCTTTCATTCTTCCCCATACAAAAAAATCCAATACTGTAAGGTCAGGAGGTCTTGCAGGCCAGTGAACTGGTCCATTTCTTCCCATTCAACGGTTATCCTACTCCTCATCTAGCCAATTCTTAACCTCACGACCATAATGGGCCGAAGCACCGTCCTGTTGGAAATATGATAAAGTTAGTCGATAGTCGACTATTGGGATATCCTCCAATAGTCAATAGTTCTGATAAGTCATTTCGCCAGCTCCAGATAGCTTGTAGATTTCAGCATAGATGGTATTTTGAAGGGGGCGGCTAACTTAATTCCAATTACACCTCACTACATATTGACGCTGAATTTGTGTTCAAACGGTATACCACCTTGATCAAATGCAGAGCTGCGAGCTAAGGTTGATGTACTGGAGAACAGACTCAACTGGCAACAACAACACCTACTCAGAGATTGCATCGAAATTGTTGGTGTTCCAGCTGTCAACAACAAAAATGCAACTGACAAGGCCACGCAAATCTTCAAAAATGCATTGTCTACTGATGTGCCCGATGCAAAAATTGACAGATGCTACGTAAAGAATGGGCAAACCAAAGCAGGAGATAATAGCTCTTCCAAGAAGTTAAAAATTTGTGTTAGGTTGACTGACCCCACAATCAAGCAGCGAATAATGCATGAGAAGAGAAGAAAACAGAGAAAAATCATCAGCTGTAACAATATCAGTGAGAGTGACCACAGCAGAAGCAGCGTCAGCGGTGGTAGCGGCGGCAGCAAGGGATTTATTTACGTTAACGACGAGATGACCAAATACACGCGGACTCTCGTCTTGCAAGCAAAATATGTAAATAAGCGTAAAAACTACAAATGTGCTTGGTTAATAACAATCAAATACTTTTGAGGAAGGTTGAGGGTGGAAGTATAATCTCAATCAGATCATTTAATGATCTTACGCTCTTGTGTTTTATCTAAATCTAAATGAATATTGATGATGATCTAAGCGATTGCTGTTCTATTCTTAATCTCAGTAATTAAAATGTGAAAAGGTATTCACAAACAGTACTTACTGCAATAACAAACTTTTTGGTGTTCACCAGAATGTGAGAAGTCTAAGAGAAAACTTTTCATCCCTTGTTACCCACCTAAATTGTTTTTTGTGCATTCCAGATATCATTTTTGTCTCTTAAATTTGGATTTATGGCTTTGAAATTAATGACTACTACTTGCCAGGTTTAAATTTCTTTGCAAATCCTAATGAAGGTTACGCTGCAGGTGGTTTCGGGTGCTTTGTTAATGAGCAATACATAGTTGTTGAAGCAAAGAGGGTCCATTTTAAGAGTGCGGACACCATAAAGGTCTCTATTGAATTTAACAATGTTGAATATGTATTTTTGTGTGTTTATAGACTACATATATTTAACGTTCTGACGTATGTTGAAGAATTTTCTTTTTAGAGAGCCTTAAATCCAAAAATCGAATTATATTGGGTGATTTCAACTTAAACTTATTAAATAACAGTGATACTGTATCTACGAGTAACTATTTAGCCCTCTTAGGATCACACGGACTATCCTGCTTTATAACTGAAACTACGAGAATGGTGTTGGGAAGATGTTTGGATCACATTTATGGTCGTTTTTCCAATATCTCCAGCTTCTGTGAGAAGTGCATATTCGATCTTAAAATGTCCGGTCACACAATGACAGGGAAAAAACATAATAATGAAAATGCAATCAAAATAGCGAGAAATATTGATTTCCTCAAGCTAAAAAACAATCTGTTTTTTGAATGTTGGAGTGATGTTTATCTGGAAAATGATCTGTCCGTTTCTTATGCACTGTTTATTGATCGTCTCTCTAATCATATTACCAACTACACCTCCATTGTATCCTTGAAAAAGTCTCTTAAAAGACTTAAATCTTGGATATCATCACGCCTTATTAATAAGCTGAGGTGTAAAAATAAGCTTCAAATAAAGTGTTCAAAACATCCTTCCAACCTTAGATTGAGAAATTGGTACAAGAAACTATGCTCCCAACTTAAAAAAAAGATTCCTATTTGCCGCGATAGTTTTTATCGAAATCGGTTCCTTTTTGCCAATGGAAATGGTATGTCTCCTTGTACATATTGTATGTAGATTGTCCGTAACCCAAGCATGAAGATTATGATGAATTCTACTAATAAACTCGTTGTCATCCAAGCTCCGCTCCACCAACTAGAATAGTAGTTAGAAAACTCAAGTCTCTTTTCCAAATCATGGGAAAGCAGTTCCTGCACGGGAGTAATATGGTGGTATGGATAAGGAGTTTCTCCATGCAGTACATTAGAAATGTTATGTCCGGAAGCATTTAATTGGAAAGCTAAGCGTCTGATGTTGATTGATGAATCTGTTGTAACAGCGTCGAGTATTCTATCATCAGCCGAAATTCTTCTTACTTGTGGAGCTCTCGCTTCAGGTTGTGTATTTAAAGTTTCTCTAACCCTTCGATCCGTATTTCCAAATACTCCTTCACTAAGAAGTCGCCTGCTAGGATACACTTCATGGTATCTTTTTCGCGCTCTAGTTAAACAAGTTAAACGTAAATAATGTGTACGTATTCTTGGTTTGTAAATGCAGATATTTCACAACTGTAACCTTGGCGTAAAAATTTAAACTGATAAATTATTTATTTTTTGTAATTTTTTATACCATTTCTGTTTGGCAAATTTTCTAAATTCATAAATTCCTTTTATGACCTGCTGCAGGTTTTCCCAAATATCATAAAATCTATGGGTTTTTCTGCACACATGATGATAATTTTTTTTAATATTATTGTTACATTCATAAGAAAAAAATAGTAGAACGCTAGGTTAAATCGGCATTTTCTGGAGAAAACTGGCATCAAAATCAAAAATTGGGCAAGAAAAATGGAACAGGCTTAGAAACTGGATATCTGAAGACTCAAATAAGATATCAACTTTATTTAAACGCTAGTATTTATTCTAAAAACGAAGTTCTAAACAAAGTTTCCAGCATGAGTACCTACTAACAGACCAATTTCCCTTAACATGAGTCAGGGTACACTACAGTAAGCCTATTCTTAAATTCTCGATAAATTGTGTCAACATAAGGGTCTATCCCTTACTGTAGAACGATTTTTTTCTTAGAATATTAACAAGAATCGTTTAAAAAATTATCTGACGTGACAGGGGACAGCCTGGATATACATATATGTAGGTATGTGTATATATGTACTGTACATATTTAGTTTCACAAGTTTTTTTTTTATACTTATCTGTGATTCTTTTTTTTGTCTATTGTTGTTGTTCTTGAAGTTGTTCCACGGAACACCTCTTGCAGGAGATGTAACTGTGGAGGATCGTAGATTTTCAATACTTAGGATTTGCTTACTGCACTGCATCAAAAAAAACCGGAGAACTTTTCACCCGGCCGGTCTATTTGTAGCTCCGGTGTTTACATCACACCGTATCCTTTTTAACTCCTTTTTTTTCTTTTGTGAAATTTTTTTTTTGGTTTCTTTAAAATAACGGAACTCTTGAATTTGGCTTAATTATATACCCGTATAATACACATAAACCAACTTTTTAGCGGGATACACTTTGCACGCCGACTGTGTCGAACCAAAAAAAAAATCAAATGACCTTGCCACTACAATCTCAGGACACCAACTGGCGTCCTATCGTCTCCTGATTCCATCAGCCGATCTAATTTCCGAAAATGCTGTTGACCTAATCGTTTTCGTTCTCTTAATATCCCATTTCTTCGTCTTTGCTTTCTATACCCTTCGCTTCTACACTCGATTCCTACTCTACATTCTACCTCCCTTCTAGGTTCCTGCCTAAACAATGCTCCTCATCAAAGCAAATAACCTACACACATTCATACGAATACTCAGCCTACTCACACACGATCTGCAATCCCAGCAAGGCTTTCCACCTATTTTCCACAATTTTAAAATTCACCTCAACTCTTCCGGTGAAATTTCGGAAACAAAAAGTTATGTGGAACATGTACAGTGGCAAGAGGGTTGCACGCCCACACAAGTGGAGTGAAGGAATTCAGAAACAGAGGGACAACAGATTGTAACTGCTAGACAGAGGATTTGTGGTGAGTTAAGATGGGTGAGTTAAGATGAGTTAGTGGGTTTAATTGAATGGGTGGGGAAGGGGTCTGTTGGAGAAGCGGGGTAAATTCATTAAACTTGATAGAGAGAGGGGATATTTACTAAAAAGGCTGACGCTACAACTATCAAAAATAGACAAAGTTCAGAGGAGAGTTTTTCAGGAAACTACGTTAAGGCTGCCAGGGCTTAGACAGTTTGACAGTTGAGTTTCATATGAGCATACAGGTTGCCGACAGACAAAACCTCTTTAAAAGGTCAGTGACTTCCTTGCTGTCCCTTAAAAGAAAAACCTTTAGGGTGCTTTCTTTGTGAGGTATGACGCTGTCGATAAGCGGCTATATGTGCTGGTCATATGCTTGGTGTGAAAGTGATGACACCTCGGAACACTGCCAACATAGGTTCGGATAGGGAAGCAGGTATTCGGCAATGCGATGGGTACAGGTATTGCAGGCACTTCATCACTGAAATGCTTACTCATCTTTCTTCGAAAGGATAGGAATACACACGGAGCACAATAGACTATACCCTGTTGAACAAAAATCTGCAATACAGGCCTTATAGGAGAGCTTTTTTCCGACCACAGCTGCCTGTCGCTCAGTTTTCGGTTCAAAATACTACAGATTGCTACCGAAGTGTCACTAGTTTACATTGTAACTCCTCTAATAATCCGATACGATACGAGATTTTCTGATAGGACCAGAGCTACCAGTATTCATTTAACAAAGCGACATTGTTTTTTCGTCTGAATTTCACAAGCCCTTTTCTTTTTTTGTTGATTTTAAAAGCTGTTTTTAATCGAAAAGAACTGTAAGGGTTACCTGTGAATGTACATATATTAATAAACAAACACGAATCCTGTAATAAATGGGGAGTTTGGCAACCGTGGCTAGTGATCGAAAGATTGCCCGTAATAAATAGATTAATAAAAGCGATAAAAATATCAGAAACATATAAAAAAGTGAAGTAAACAAAGCGTAAACTCTCATTTCAACTACATTGAAAATTTAATAAGTTATACTTTTCAATTAGTTTGAATTACAATTCTGGAAAAAAAAGAAAAAAAAGCATACATAACCTAAACGACAAGCATTGTATATGTACATATATAAATTGATGATCATAAATAAAAGGAAATCACAAGAAATCTCTCCCGCAAAATTGAACCCAAGTAAAATAAACAGTGTAAGCAACGTAATGGATAGTGATATGATTTGCACTATAATGCAGAAAGCTCTTGAAGAGTATCTCGTGGATATTGGAGTAACTCTGAAAGAAGGGGTACAACTTGCTATTTTGGAAAAGCTACACGGCGAAATAATGTATCTGCAAAACAGTAATCAAATTCTGACAGAAAAAAGCATTGGAGGATAGATGTGAGTTGTTGGAGGAAAGAATGCTGGCAAGCCAAATGCGGGGCTTAGAGGAGAACCTTATATTCCATCTAAAAAACGATTGTGCTGTTGAGCCAAGAACTCGAATACAGGCCATTTGTCGCACCCATGGCAAAATTACATCGACACTCTCAGAAAACAACATCATCCCGATTCGATCGAACAACCCAGATATGTAGCAGCAATTCTTTGGTTCGTCTGGAGAAAAAGACACTTGCAAGAGGGTGTAGCCAATCATCCATTAACAATCCGATTAAAAATGTCAAAACTGCTTGAATTCAGTTAAGCTGAGGAATTCAAATATTGAGGCTTTCCTCAGAGATTATCGACTTGCGAGCCAAGAGAAAACGTTTACGTAGAGCTTTGATCGAGGATTGAAATGCGGCAAATATGATGAACAGCAAAAATGCAAACCAACAAGAAATCTACAAGGAATCGGCGGCGCCAACAAGAAGTGAAGACCCTGCTGCATAATTTAGCAAAGCCACGAATCATCAACAAAAATAGAAAGGACAGAGTTGCCAGAGGTAAACGACAACTGTAGTAAACTTTTTTCTTGTCGAGTATAGTCTTAATTAAAAATTTTGTAAGAAATTAAAATTTCGGAATTTTAAGTTATAACATAAGTAGTTTACATAGTAAAATTTTATTTTTTGATCTTTTTAAAGTATGTAAATATTAAAAACGCCATCGCTCTTATAACATAAAAACAGGACAGATAAGATTTTAAACAATCACGGTTTAACTTTGAATGCGAAAGGCAAAGATGGAACTCCTTTTCCCTGCTAGATCTATGTATATCGAAAATACGATGAGCTAATTTACAGACATATGTATCTACAAGCGAAGCGTGAATGCAAGAGGCATGTGCTCTTGAAACAAGAAAAAACTAGAGTTTCAGAATTCCTTAGCAGCAGAAATATCGCAATGCTGGGACTCGGCAACCCTATTGAATCTGCTCAATAAGAAAAATGAGAAAAAGTTTTGGACTAAACTTTAACGTGACGCAACTAGAACAATATTTCAGAAATATTCTGAACCCGGCTAACTCCATACCCCAACCTAGCTTCAAATATGCAGTCTCGGATACGAAGAGCGATGTCTTGGAAAGACCCATAACACAAAAAGAAGTAAGGCTCTGGTTAGATAAGGGCAAAGATCGCAAAGCGCCGGGTACTGACGGGATACCAATTAGAAATACTCATTAAGGAATTGAACCAAATTTTTGAAACAATAGTCATCCCAATCAGCTTCCAACAGAGTGTGAACTTCCCGATCCTTAAGGGGGACCTCAACTAGGCAGAAAACCACAGAGGCATATCATTTTTAAACTCTCTTTAAAAATATTAATGGATGTTTGATAACTCACTTTCAGTATTAGACCTCAAAAAATATTCTTCTTAGTGAGTTTCAGGCAGGGTTTCGTGAGAATTAGTCAACAATAGATCAAATTATTATTCTTACCACGATAACGCAAAACTTCAACGGAGTTAAGAAAAAACTGTTCCTCGTCGACCTCAAAGCGGCCTTCGATACAGTTGACAGGAGTGCACTTTTCTATAAATTGTGTAATGTTGGTCTATTGAAAAGTTGTACGAAAAAAACTTCGTCAGCTGGTTAGGACGGTAATCACCTTTTGAGTTTCTTTCAAACTATTACAGGTATCAACTTTAGCCCTCAAGCATTTGTGATGTTTATGGACAACATTTTGGAATACCTTTGTGGCGGTGTCAGGATAGTTGGAACTGTAATAAAAGTTTTAAAGTATGCAGATGATTTGGTGTTACTTGCGGACTCACCTGCTAAATATGATAAATGATGATGATAAATCAGCTAAAAAACTACTGCCAGAAACGTCAACACATCTAAATCTAAAACAATGACATTTGGAAGAGGAGGCGGGAGGTACTTGTATACATATGTACAAAAATAGTTTTTTGATGGGCAGGAAATATTGTAGAAACAGTGAAATCGTTTACAAATTTGGGTATAAATATCTGCAGTAACATGCATAATGAAAATGGAACAGCATTTTAAGGAAAATCACCTAAGTTAGCCATAATTGCAGCTTTTAAAAATTGCCTAGAAGGTAAACCTATATCAATGAAAATCAAATATAAGATATTTCAGGCAGTTTCTAAATCAATAATGTTTTATGGAGCCCAAGTGTGGGGTTGTAAGCCTTACGATTCAGTTGAAAGACTACTTCGGTTTTTCTTAAATTATCACAAAGTATTGTACATCAAATAACATGCTATTGGTTGAAACCGGTCTGCCACCATTCTTTGTAGAGATATTGAAGCTTTATTTCAACTACATTTTAAGAGTCACATCCTTGGACGGTGAAAAGTTGAGTAAACATATAGTAAATTATGTTGTAGAGGCAAAAATATTGTTTTATTAGGAATGGAAGTCGCTAGCAGAGTTCTGTGAATACACCTTGGGAATAAGTACTGGAAGCAACACTCAATGGAAAGAACAGTTTTATGATTTGCTTTCGGCGATTGTTGAGAAAATGCACGCAGAGAACATTGGAAATGTAAAAAATTCAACACAACGAGAAATATATGAAAACAATTACTTCAGCTAAAGGTACCCTAACGATATGACAGCTACAGTTTTCAAGGCCAGAGGTGAAATTATGGACTTAAGCTTTATTCCGCACAGAGAAGATTTACCACGGCTCGATTTTACATAAGTTGCAGGCAGTTTTACAACAATAAAGTCCAATTAACGGGAATAGTTTTATGATCTTGTACGAGTATATGCAGGTAGTTATAATAAAAGCCTTATGACGCGGTCATCTAACGAAAGAAGGCGTTTTTGTTTTCATTCATATATTTATAAACAAAAATTGTGAATGGATGAATTGTGAGTAAAGTCATCGGCTTGGATAGGAGTTTTTAATTTAAAATAGCGTAGCTTTCGAAGAAAATATTGTGAAAGCTGGGTTATTGGATGTTGTCAAACGCCACAAAGACAAACTTGTCGCCTTACCACTGCGAGCTTAACCCCATAGCGATGACATGGGCTCAAGTAAAAGGATTCGTGGCTAGCGAAAACTAAACGCTCGAAATGAAAGAAATTAAGCTACTATTAACACTAGAGAAAGTGGACAGCGAAAAATGGCTTAATTGCGTCAAATATGTTGAACTAAAAGTTGAGCGTAAGATGTGGGAAACAATAGAGGAAATTGTTATAACTTTAAATGATGACAACGACGGCAGCAGTATTAGATGTAAGTAGGTTAAGTAAATTAAGATTTATTCTTAGGTAGTTTGTAAGTTTTAGTTTTAAGTTTTATAATAAGTTAAAAAAAAATATAAGTCATGATACTAAGTTTTTCTTAAAAAATGTTTTCTTAGTTCTAATTATAATAAATAGACATAGTATAAGCATGTAATGTAAGATACGTCGAAAGACATAATTTAAGTGTTAGGTTTAACTTAGAGTGCCCGAATGGGGCCAGTAAGTTAGAGTAAGATAATTTTAAGTTAATTAAGCTAACTTTTAAGCATTTTTTTGTCTAGCAAGTAAGAGTAAATTAAGTGAAATAATAAAAATGCATATAAACTGAACTGAAACTGACGACGGCAGCAGTGAATTTTCATTTTCTTCAGATTAGTTTTATTTTATTATAAAATACTAGCGGACCCGACAGACGTTGTCCTGCATGATATTTCAAGCGATTAGCGTAGATTAAGCAAAGTATGAAATGAAAGACAAATAATATAATAATTTCATTATTCTTTATTTTGAAATAACATCAATTTTTCTAGAAACAATTCGTTATAATCAATAATGTTTGTTTAATTTTATCTTAATGCGAGTTGATGAACAATATTTTTAGTCAATTTCTGAGAAGTATAAATGAATAAACTTGACGGTTTTCCAACGCGAGAACACGCCACATATAATTGGCCATGTGAAAAGACCGGATTTTCTAGATTCAACCCACGAATCGACGTTGTTTGACCTTGTGACTTATTGATAGTCATGGCAAATGCCAAGCGAATTGGAAATTGCAGACGTCTGAATGGAATGGGTGGGTCTGAAGGGATCATTGAGATTCGTGGTAGGAGAACAACTTCACCTTCAAATTTGCCGTTCAAAATTGTAGCTTCAAGAACATTGCCCATAATTTTTTTAATGACTAATCTTGTACCGTTGCATAGCTTAGGTGCATTTAAATTCCGAAGCAAAATGATAAGTGAGCCAATTTTTAATCGCAAGTTATATGGTGGCATTCCTGGTAAATCCAGCGAATTCAAAAATTCAACAGGATAGTTGACTGCTTCGTCAGGATCGGTAACAGTGTCGATCGATTTGAACAATATCTCATTGCTGGGCAATGACTGTTATATTTTGAAGTTAATAGCGTCAACATCGATATTTGTTGCAGCTAAAATAGCTCGTTCACGAAGCCACGCATGATTAATATAATTAGCTTGCTTTCTATCAAAGCATCTTTCGTATTTACCATGTTGCAGAAATTGTCTGGCAACTTGATGCATTGTATGTCTCCATGCAATGGTATTGTGCCATTTCCAATGTTGAGCAATTGCTCGGAGAATGACAGTGCCAATGAATCGTTTTGCAGTTGAATACGTATATTTGTGTTAAGACGTAATGTACTGACATTTCGCCATAGATATGATTGTTTTATACATGCGTTAATTTCATCCGCATATATAGCGCGTGGAATGACCGGCAATGGCTGTCTAAAATCACCGGACAGCAGCAGTACAGCACCACCGAAAAGCCTGGTGTTATTATTTAGATCTTTCATCATTCTATCGAGAGCTTCAAGTGAATGCTTGTGGGCCATAGTACATTCATCCCAGACAATAATTTTGCACTTTTGAAAAACTTTAGCCATACCGGAATGCTTTTTTATGTTGCACACTGCATCTGAATTTGTGTGAATGTTCAACGGCAACTTGAGTGCTGAATGTGCAGTCCGTCCGCCATCAAGCAAAGTGGCTGCAATACCTGATGAAGCAATTGCTAACGCAATATGATTTTGTGATCCAATGCGCGCAAGTATTAGTGAGATGAAAAACGTTTTTCCAGTGCCACCAAAAAAAAGAATCCACCTTGTTCTGCTGCAATTGACAAACTAATTCGATCGTATACATTCTTTTGTTCACCAGTGGGTAGTTGCTCTTTATTTTCAGAGAAAGTAGTTAAAGAGACCGTATCGAACTGTTGTTCGCGCTGAATCTCGCTGTTAATGATGTCTGTTGCTGAGCGGTTAGGTGAGGGCATACTAAAATGAACGAGTGGCATATTCGAAATTAGAATGCAAATATCTTCAATCTTTATTAGCGCCTCGTTATATATTTCCTGCGAAAAATCGATATTGGGATCTTGATCAGCGATCCGAATGCGATGCAGAATGTCGTCGCTCATGGAATCTTTATATTTGTCCCAGAGGACAGAAGCTTGAAATGGAAAACATGTCGTCAATAATATGGCAAATAATTGGCGAATTTGATGAGGAGAGGATCTGCAAGTGTAATATCCTAATGGTTGTCATCTTCCAGTAAATGTAATTCGCGACACGTATCATGATATGTGTCATACAAAATGCCAGTGACTGTTCGCAAGTATTGAAAGGACGTCGGTCCAGGTACATTAACCAACAATAAACACAAGAAGAAACATTCGCGTTGCTTTGGATGGACTGTGTATAATCGGCCTAATGTATTTCCCATAAATATTCCGTTGTATCCTTCAACCGGAACACCTCTCTTTCGTGGTTCCCACTTTTTTGACTGTTTGTTCCATGTGAAATATCGTGGCACATCAGTATACATTAATGTCTTTGCGAATTGACCGGGAATACCTGGTCGGTTGCATAGTTCGAAAAACTCAGTTAATGTGGTTTTTGGGGCAATTGATGCACGTTGTAGAGCAGTCTCTTCCGTGAAATAAACACGCTGTCCATTTTTAAGGTGCCCATTGATACCGTATTATTTCATCGTTTTCGTTAGCATTTTGAACAGCAAATACAGCCATATCACTGCCCTTATGGACATATTTGCATATATATTTTATGGACTTCATCGAACTGCAGAACTCAATGTTTATGTGTGCTTTGTAGATTTTACACAGCAATACCATTTGACATGCGTAATTGATGTGATTGACCACTATGGTCAGTGTCTCTACGACGATACAATGGATAACCATCGATATTAGTGATTGTATCATTTATTCAATTTTTTGGAAAACTTTTCGTACATTTTCCATTGTCCATGCACGGCGCCGTCTTGTTTATAGCACCGCATGGACCATGGATCATGTTAGCGGTAACAATCTAATACAATTCTTGATCGATATTCCGATACGGAATTTCTGCTGAGATAATTTTATCAATTTCTTCAGACTGTATTTTGTCGACCAACCAAATCAAAATATGCAAGTGTGGCAAACCTCGTTTTTGCCATTCAACAGAATACAGCCAGCAACGTGTTTTGCCAAATACAGAGGAATGTAAAATCAAGTACATCAACGATTTTAACTTTTGTCTGAAGACACGTGCAGTGATATCGTGCCGATTTATTGCAGTTTGACCTGGCTTATTGCCATCCCCTATTGGATTAAACGTAAATGTAATGAACAAATTTGGTCGTCTGTACGCGCTCACAAAAGTCATGGCGTCTTGAATATATTCTTGCATATGACGTGGGCTACCAATATGTATATGATGATGGAAGAATATATGAAGTACCGATGTCGTTGTTATTAGTTATTCCATCTACGTTACCAACAATAGCATCACGCAAATGAATGTATTCCTCAGCTCGAAGTTCCGCTTGATTATACCTGATGTATCGTAATCGCTCGTTTTCAATTTTCGCATACATATCAACGATATATTGATGAAACAGCTGACGGCATCGGAGAGTATTATTGTCTTCATTGGCACGAATCATCAACCGATATGCGTAGAAGTTCATCGCGCTCACTTTCTTCCTGGTTTCTGCACGTGCATAAAAATAAAATATTAGGTAATGACATGTGTAGATTGTACCTGTTGCTGGATTTCTTTGTTTGATATTTAAATGATATCCATCTTCTCCTTTCCAAAATATCAGTGGATATTGCAAAGCGTCGTAAGAGCGATGACTGTCTTCAATCGTATGCACTGTGTTATCTCTGCGTTTGATTCGTATATCTCGACGTTCAAATACGTCGCCAACCATAACAACCGCAATTTCATTAATGGTCGGTGCATTATATCGGCCCGCGTGCTGCCCAAATGGTACTTTGTCTGCTTTGATGACGATCGTATAGTTGTCGTTTTGCAGTCTGTTTGAAACGGTATTGAACAACTGGACCAACTGGTTGTGATTCTGTAAAAACGGTTCTAAAATACCAACAATTTCTCGCTCCTCCATCTGCTCGATATGGTTGTACTGGCAGCGGGAGTTTATTTGCTGCTCCTCATCACTCATGAAGTAGATTTGCAGAAATTTTGAATCGGTATCAGGCACCGGCATTAAAGAACCAATTTGATGATACACTTGGCCCTGAATCTTAAACGTTGATTGAAAATTGCGACCATCCTCATTCTGAACGATTTTTGTTGCTCCAAATGATGTCATTTGAAAGCACGAATTGAATTTGCGAATTTTACGCAAAAACAATTTAGATTGAGATGTAGCTCCAGCCAATAGTGCTTTCAATGGTTCTGGCGGCGAATTCAATGGTGCCAATACAACTTTTCCAGACGCGCAGCAGAAACCGGCCGATTCACCTTTGTATTGTATTTGAGTGCATGACAGTGTTGGCATTGTTTGTTCATAGCATCGATTACAATTTGTGAATGTGACGACTAGTCGATGTCCGACTCATATTCAAACGCAAGGAGAAGAAGTGATGCACGTGTCAATGCGCGATACACTTGCAAATGCTGTTGCTCACGTGTTCTGAATGTGTCGGTGACTCGTTGACGGGCCAGTCTTTGTCTCAATGCATTAGCTCGAAAGCGTTCGTTGCGTTGCTCTTAGCACGTGTGACTGCAGCCTGGTTTCTTAAATTTTCATTGTCCGTCAATTGATCTTCTGCCGATCTATTAAACCGACGGTTCTGGATTAATTGTTAATTCCGAGTCCGTCGACGAATATTTCCACCTCGTCCACGAAGACGTGGCATAATACATAATAACGAAACACACTTAATATAATATACTCAAATTAAAATGTCGAAAAATAAATATATCTGAATATAATACGCTCAATATTTACGTAAATATAATATCAAAACACAGCGTACAAAAAAATTAAATGCATTGAATGAATGCATACAAAAAAATTCATTCAAGTCGATCCAGCCGTTTAGGAGGAGTTCAGTGACATACACACGTACAGTAGAATTATATATATAAAGATTATTATGTAACCCTTTACACTGCTTGGTACAATTTATAAAAATAAATGAAAAATGTAACTTGCGCAATTTATTTATTTTTTTCTCAAAAACATACATAGTATCATCAAAACAGGTAGATGGCAACCCTATGGTAATTATCTTCACAAATTTCTGCCGACAAACATGCATACCGTGGTATCCCTATAAGAACTTTCAATACCGAAGCGATTATGCATTTCACTGTAAACAGAGTGAGGGGTAAATATTCCTATCTTCACTGCACTGCAGATTATTTTTGAATAGGGTATAGTTCTTGGCTCAGCGCTCTGTTGCAACAGAAAGAAACAGGTTTTCTCTGAGGCTCTAAGCAAGGCTCTACTTCATGTGCACATACAGCTGTTTTCAAAAGACGGGCAATTGCTTTGATCTGTGATTTCCAAACGATGTTTTGGTAATAATCCAAAAATTTCCTAATGAAGTACTCGAATGAATTCCTTTTGACCTTTTCAAAAACAAACTTAGTCTCATTGAAGAATAAGGCAAGAGTTATCTTAATATTGAGTTTGAGTTGGTTTGTCCTCAGTTGAGGACACCTTTAAATTCTTTGGAACAGTCTTTGAAAAGATTATGACTATACATATACCTCGCCTTTGCTTTGAATCACCGTCAGCGGTAATGCCGATTTCCATTTGTCTAGTTTTTAAGAATTCAACTAGTTTGCAACTATTGAAGTTGACATTTTCATTTTTTGGTTACAACAAAAAAACCTCTCAGTGTCCTCCTTAACTTAAAAAATAGTGCGGCCTAAATAGTAGACCTAGAAATATTGAAAATACGTTTTTGAATTGACACACTTTCTCTGTCTTTGACAGATTCCATTCATTCTCCTACTTGCACTTGTCAATTTTTTTATTTTTTTTGGCCAAATTGTCTAATACGAGTATTTTCCTACCATCGCGCATCACTATCTGAAGTGGCACTTTAAAGAGTTCCTTCTCAATTAAACGTGGTGAAACTTTTTCCAGCTCCTGGGTCTTCCTTTCCTTATAGCTGTTACAATTTGTTTTTAACGATTCATATAACGAACAAAAAAGAAAAGGAGAAAAAGTGAGCAGCCAAGCGGAGGACGCAAACCAAAGCAGGGCAAGAGCATAACGAGCACGGAATATACGAATGGCGGAGGTTTAATTGCTTCTCACACAAATAGCATGGGATGAAGGGCAGGTCCATCCTTGTCCAGAGCTTTATAGGTAGACTTCACCCGGTGCTTGTCAAGTGTGCAAATGCAATCGGTTGGGTGACGCCTTTCAGCATGAGTTTGTTGGATACAATGACGACGACGATGACGACGACTATAATAACCCTGACCACGATGATGGCGATAGAGACTACGATGAGGATGACGAAAATTATAATCACAATCTTTGTATTCCGGAGCACACCTCTTGACGATGAACTCGACGGTGTTGTGCTCCTCGATAGAGCTTAGTATACTACTAATGGGTCACGATGTACTCGTAGTTATTGCGGAATGTATTGAGCAAAGGTTTACCTTTCCACCATTCCACTTTTCGAATGTCCACCTAGCACGTTGTTGTAAGCCTAATGATGGTGATGATTACGGTGGCCGATGGAGCATAGACTATGGGCGATGGACTGTGGAGTATAGAACATGCTACCTGTCGCAATTGCCAGCGAGGAGAACGAAGAGAACAGGCCACTTGGGCATTCGTGCTACCGGTGAATTCTGATTGCCTCGCCAATTAGCGTAATGAATTAAGAAGAAGTGTTAATTTTAAAGTTATCATTGCAGTTGGTGATGAGTTTGGACGTAATTGCTAAATTTTCATTTTCTTTCTTTAAAAATTTGTCACAGGGAGTAATGCAAATTTGTGTCGAAGGAAGGAAGGCTTTGGACACCATTGCCTGAAAGGGGTTTTAATTGAGAAAACAATTCGCCTGGTTATGGGCTAATTTAGTGGAACTTTTATGTGTTCAAATGCTAGTAGGGAAACACAATCAAATGATTAAGGAACCACTGCTGCAGCCTAAGTTATGCGTCCCATTAAGAGGTTAAACTGTCCTCTGTGTGGCATTGGAAATTCTATTTTTTTGGAATTTTTATTTTCCCTTCATTGGGAATAGACGGAAGTATGAGTTGATATCAAAGTGCACCCTCTCCAATTGATATCTTAAGCGCCCTACACGCTGACCACGTGATTCACGATATTAATTTAAAATTGCAAAGGATCTCCAGTTATCCAACGTGTAAAATGCAAATCTCGTCGTGACGTAGTTCGCAGTAAATAAGTGTGTAATACTGTTAAATGATTTTGAATTAAGCCCACCTCGCCTATAATTAAAAAGTTAATGCGAGAGAACAACCCAACTTGATGGATGACTTTGACTTTTGCTTAATTTCGGTGGCCGTGCGGACCAGATAGTCCGCAACTTCATCGGTTATCTCGATCGCTAGGTAGATGCTTCCAGTTTGCATCGAAGAAGAGAAGAGTCAGCAGAGTTGGATGTTCTCCTACTTTGATGGGTCAAATATATCCTTTCCCCAAGCGGGAACTGAATCCGATAAGTCTAAGGCCGCAGAAAATGAGCCGAAGCGAGATCTATATTTGAATGCGCTCCTTCTGTTGTTGTCAAATCTCGAATCAGCAAACGCAGCTAGACCAATATGACCAAAGTGTACTTATCTGATTAGCATAGAGCAGAATGGTTAAGCTTCTTTAGAACCTTAGCATAATTTTAAGTGGGATCGATCTTACGACTAATAGAAATCTGACAACGACCAGATTGACTTATATTTACTGGCGATGGAAAACATAGTGCGAGAAACAGGCTCCTCCATTCTCCATCGATGCAAACGCGAACGAAAATAACCCGAAGAACATTTCTATCGAAGCGAGCTATAATATTTGGTGATCAGTGTCCAGCATAAAGCCTTCAGGATCGGAGATCCTACAAAGCAAATATAACCGCCATCCAAAAAATACGTTCGGATAGAACGGACAGAGGAAGAAGGGAAGCCGTGGTATCTGCTATCAGTCTACAATATCTACAGACAACCGCCACGGCAAGGACAGAAGTTACAGAGTTTACGGTCAGAGTAACACCTAGGGAACAAGTCTAGAACGAACGCCTGCCGACGGTTCGCATTAAGGCTAAACTCGACAACATAAGTCCATGCCACGACAGAAGACAAGAACGACCATACCAAAGACTGCTTCTACGAGCTCCACGACAAAACCCACAAGCAATGCACTAAAAGTTATCCTGGCGAATTTAATACAGAGCTATGTAAGGGCGGCATCTTTGGTAATAGGGTCGGAAAGTACGATATCATCTCCGGAAACGGACAAGGGTTATTAACTTTGCGGCAGAATGTAATGTAACTACGTACTCGTATTGCTAGCACACAGTTTCCACAATTTGATTACTATGGCTGATTCTTGATCAACAAACCATCAACCAAATTGATCATATTGCGATCGACGCCTCTTTACCTCTCGAGGAGTCCAATGCTGTCAAATTCGAGCATAGAAGACGAGTGCAATTACTACCAAAGAGCAATCAGAATCTGATGTCTTGGGTTTTGGCCCGCCCTAACAAGAAAGCTCCAGGTTCGGTGGGGGCACGCGAGTTCTACCAAAAGAAAAGAAGCGAAGAACCTATATACTCGTAGATTTCTTAGAAGAAAAAAGAAAGACCACGTCTAGCTTTCGATCGAGAGAGATGTGATAGTAGAAGAATGTTTGGAGGTTTGGAAGTTTTAACCAAAAGCTAAAAGGAGCATGGCAAAGCTCTGAATCCCGAAAAGAAATATACAAGGATAGAGAAGGAAAACACGTACTGTAGAATCACAGACAGGATGAATCATTGTTTATTTATCCAAACAACATTTCTCTCCGCCAGACCAAGTTGAAGTCCGGACCGTTTTCAGCATTCTGACTGGCCCCAGTAAGGGTTGTTTTAGGCCTAGAAAGTTTACCAAAATCAATTTTTTAAATAACGATGGAACTTGGTCGTTAAGATCGGTAGTTATTAAACCGAGACCTTCAATGTCAGAATAGGACTTTAACAAGGCGATACGTTATCGTATGACTTTTTATACATCGTTGTGAGAAGAATTTTGCGAAACTCGCAAGTTAACTCCAAAGGCACGACCTTTCAACAGTCGGTTCAGTTACCGCCATATGCAGAGGACGTTGTCGTAATGGAAAGCACATAGCGAGCTGTGAAAGAAGTGTTTGCGACTATTGAGGCCGAAGCCGCAAGCATGGGGTTAGCGATCAATGAAGGAAAAATAGAGAAAAAGAGATATACCGTCAACAAAGTGGGACACACAATGCCTAGGACAAAACGTCACGATGGGCAACTACAACTTTGAGGTAGTAAGAAATTTTATCTATCTCGGCTCTGCTATTGGCTCCGATAATGACGCAAATGCAGAAATCATGCGAAGAAACACTCTTGCTAATTGCTGTCTCTTTGGGCTTAGAAGGCAATTGAGTAGTAAAACTCATAAAGACTTTAAACAAGGCATTGATCACCCCAGTTCTGGTTTACGGAACAGAAACTGGCAGCAACATCTGACCGCAATAGCCACAACTTGCTCTTCAAGCTGATAGTACTGCTCCTTGGAGCTTTGGGCAAGAAAGCAGATCGCGTGCAAATTTTGTCTATTTACTCAATTAGCTTTACCTACAACAGTTCGGCCCCACCATAATCTAAGGCAATATTTCCAAACTATTGAAAAATTTTTACCTTCTCTTTACTGTAATGAGAACTTATTAGGCTGAGACGAGAAGGCTGATGATTTCGGTTGTAGCATAGTTAACTTCAGCCAATGAACTGACTTTGCCAGCCACGCCTGTTGTCATTTCGTAAAGAAAACTAGCAAACACCATAAACATAGTTGGTGATGAAGTTTTGAAGTAAGATTCCGTCGGATAAAGAGAATCCGCAGTGTGCTGCTTGCTTGGCGTTGAGTATAGCCTCAAGGTGGTTCTATATTCGCATTGGATTACATTGGCTTTTATTGTGACAATAGCAGAGATCACAATAATTCCTCTCTAGTTTTTGCAACCCACATAACTTTCAGAAGTTCGAGGAGAGTTTCTCTGTTTTTTGAAGATGCTGTTGGCACAGGTCCTACCATTTTGTTGATCTTCAGTGCTCGTGTTATGGATTTACTGACAGCCTAGATGCGAATACGAGCTACCATAACTTCGGACATCTCATCCTGGCCGGCCGTAAATTGCTGGCGAGTGCTCACCTAAGGACCGAAGCAAAATGTTTCCTCCAATTTCTGAGTTAGCCCACGTCCGATATGAGCAAGGCATCTCACATTGCTTTTACTGGGCTTTTCTTATTCCGCAAACTTTCTGCTACATTATTTATTTGCAGCTGCATTCAAAGCCATCTTTTTGGCCCATATGCCTTGGTCATATTGCCGGCTATGGTGAATTTATCCCATCTGTTCAATAGCTCCTAACTACTACATTGCTCCTGCAAAATGATTCTTGGATAAATCTCCAGGCATTCTTTAAAGCTACGTACTCCGTCTTTCTTGCTATCTCCGATCTAGAAGTGTAAACATTTTTCACAGTGAACCAATGCTCGTGAATGGTCGGCAACTCTCTCCTGCTGATTGTTTCCAATCCTTGCGAGAGGTGTTCCCTAATTTCTTCAAAATGGCGCCTTCTATGACAAAGATTTTTAACTTTGCAGAAATCTGGAAACCGCTCACCAATGTGATTGCGCTATCGGAGGCCTTATATACTTCATAGTTTTTGGTTACTACTTCGTCATTTGGAATTCCCATTGCAATGAAGATGTCTCCTGCACCATACGATGGTAACGCTCCTTGCTTCGCTGGCAAATCTCTTAAGAGATTTTTTCATCGTGATGCTGCCAACTCAGAAAAGTACTGTAGGGCTCTGTTGACAGCATCAGTAGTTCTCAATGCTCCATCTTAACTACTTTTACTTTTCAGCACAATCACTCTATTTAGAGAATTCTTCCGTTGCGTGGTTAACTACTTTGTTAATATTTATTTTCCATGAATTCCAAGTATCTTTAAGTGTTTTGTAAATCTCCTTGATAAGGTTTCTGGCTTTTCAAAAGCAAAACCAAGCCTTAAGGCTGTTCTTAAAATTTGGCGTTTTTAATAAAATGTTAACTTACTTTCATCCTTTAACATTTTCAAAGTGTTGTCTTGGTGTTAACCACGCATAAAAAAGGGAGTTTTGGAAACCTGAAACCAATTTTCAGGATATTCATTAATAAAAGGCGTTAAGCGTGTGCTCATAATTCCATTTAGCAGTTATGAATCAAATTTCAGTATTTCATTTGTGCGTGTGTTTTTGTGTGTTCAGTTCAGAGAGACAGAGGGAAAGAGCCCTTTGTGGCTTGTGATTGTAAGAATTAAGACATCTCCAAGGAAATCAAGGGCTTTAATGAACGAGTTAACTTTCTAGTTAAGCGGAAATGAGTTAGGGGACTTGGGTGTATGGAAATACTTTTGTCTTTGGTTATACGAGCAGATGTCTCCTGAGACTTACCTCTCATATTTTAAGGAGTAAAACATTGTAATAGACCTTATCACTTTGTGAGTTTGTGCGAAACGTGGTTTCGGTGATGAGTTTCTTGTGTGTTATTATATATTTTGGAAGTTGAAGCACCTTTTATGGTGCAGTTACCGTAAGTTTAAGAAGTTTAAGTGGTGGGTGGACGCGGCTCAAGTGGTAGTGGACCGATCCCGAAAGACATTTTTTCAGTTTACGAAAATCAAGTAAGATGAGTAGCTGACGAGAAATCAACATCAAGCCAACTTCCACTAAGAATGTAGTCTCCAAATGAAATGTTGAATGCCATCCATGGAGAGAAATAACCACTGAGACCTAACATCTTTATTCTATTTCCATCCCATTTTCCAAAAAAACTGAGCACATGCTGAGGCATAATAAAAGTATTTATACCTACTTAAGTCTTAAGTTCTTTAAAAAAAAAAATAAAAACATTGGAAATGGTCCTCTCCCAACTCTTCATAACAACATTACGACTATAGGTTGATTATATCTTAAAAGTCCTTAATGTGGAAAGATCGCTTGCAGCTGTATATAATAGCTCGTATGCTGAGTGGGTGGAAATAGCTCGCGGTTGTGAAAATGAACCGAATTTAGATACCGAGAATTTCAGTAACTGGAAAACAATTCTTTACCAGGTTATAAAAACAATAATGCTTAAATTACGCGGAGAAATTCTGCCCCTAAAATATCTACATTCCTCATCGGAGTGAATTACCTATCCTTTGTCAGCTATGCAATTTGGCGGAAAGAGAAGATATTATGCATTTTTTAGGCAAGCATCCAGTTATGAAAAAGTCAAGAGGATTCATCTTCGGCACCGATTTTTTAACGGACGCCCAATGCATAGCAAAATTATGTGAACTTGAAATATCGCCCTTATTGCAGTACTGCAAAGTAGCTTTAGCTTATCGAGAAATTATTATGAATTAAAATTGTACGTACTATACAGGGTGAATGACTGGAACTCCATCTTTATAAAATGCTATAATTTTTTTATTTTTTGATAAATTTTATTGTGCCAAAGCAAAAAATATTGGAAAATACATCAGTTTTCAAATTGTGTCAGTAGTTTTCAATATGTCCACTTTGGCGCGAATAATGGCCTTGAGACGGCCGAAGAAAGCATTGCACACTGCACCCAAGTGGCTCTGCGGTATTTTGGCCCATTCCCGGCGAAGTGATTGTTTGTGGTGGTCCAAAATTTGGTACTTTTTAGGGCCTTCAAAATACCCCAGACAGAGAAATCCAACGGATTTGCATCCGGAGAATTTACAATCCATTGTGTCGAAGATATGAAGTGTGGAACGTTGTTTTTTAACCAATCTTGGTTGACGCGCGCTTTGTGAGACGGTGCCGAGTCTTGTTGAAATGTCCACGGTCTCCGACTGAAATGATTGTTTGCCCAAGGCTTGAATACTGCCTCTAAGACAGTTTCATGGTATACGATCGCATTACTTTTGACGCCACGGTCCAAAAATACGAGCGGAGAGCGACCATCGGCGGTTATGGCGGCCCAAACCATCACCATCGGTGCTGCCTGCTTTCTGGTGGCCGTCCGAAGGTGTAAATTTTCAAAGGACCTCCCTGGCAAGTAAGCTCGGTCATTTTGTTTGTTGACATATTGCTCGATAACAAATGGCGACTCATCGGAGAAAACCAAATTCGGCAACTCACCACTTTCGTGCAAGCGTAGCAACTCCTTCGCTCTTTCGACTCTAACTTTTTTCTGTTGCGGTGTAAGATCGTGTGCTTTTTGGAACCTCAATGGCTTGATCCCAAGCTCATTTTTCAGTATGTGTTCTATCCGTTCCAACGATATGTTGAGCTCACGAGCTATTTTTCTTCCACTTCGATGCAGATTTCGCTTTCCGAACCATTTCTGCCGATATTGCTGTTTTTTTACGGTAACGAGCTATGGTTCGACACACAAATGGTTTATTCACGTTGAGGTGCTGGAGGGCTCTAACGATAGCTACTCGCGGTTTTCCAGCCAAATATAAAGCAATCAGACTATCACGTTTGAATTCCATCGCGTATAAAAATTTTTCAACACAAGTGAGACGCAAATCGTTTAAAAGGCTTGTAAATAATGAAATTATCTGTTATGTGTCAAAATTTGAGCTCACTTTCATGAACGGTTTGGAAATTATAGCAGTCTGAAATTGGTTGCAGTTCGAGTCATTCAGGGTGTATATATCAAAGAAATCCTTATATGGCAGTTGTCACTCTGACAGACGGCAGTACCATGCTATTTAATTTCTTTGTAAACTAAATTGTAAACAACACGCATTTAACAAATAAAATAACACATTACGAGGGCATGTGAACAAATGGTAAATTTCTACCGCCAGAAAACAATGAAAGAAAATTGCTGCTTAGCCTATGGTCAAAAGAACATGAAAAGTAAAAATAACGCTGATTCGTAAAGAAAGTAAACATTGGATGGATAATGGGTATAGCCGTGTCATCAGATTAGCATGATGCGTGCAATATAACTATGGCAAACAGACAATAAAGTCTCGAATGAAGATATGTATACCGAGTGTGCACCGCATTACAGCCAGTTTTCTTTCATTTTCTATCGGAATAGAGCAGTCAGATACAGAGGTAATCTACGGCACTCCTTTTACAGTAATTTCTCAATATGTGGTACAAAGATGCGGAATCGATCCAGTGATAAAGTGGTTACAGTCCGAGTGCCCCCCAAAACAAGCCAATTTCGTAATTTCATCTACTTCGTATTTTCTCTATATAAGAACTATTGAGAGGGCTAAGAAGTGACTCGGCCAATACATGCAATATAGCAGCGGAGACAAAACCTTGCCTTCCGAGCAACCTCTGCTTATCCCCGCCATCATATACCATATTAGTCGGAGCAGCATCCATAATCAAGATCCTATTCATCAGCGTTGCTCTTATTCTCACAGACGTGGCCCTGGCTCAAGTGGTAGTGTGTTGGCTTCCAAATCGGACGATTCGGGGTTTAATACCAGCCGTTGTCGAAAGTAGTTTTTCAGGCAACTAAAATCTCGTGAAATGAATGGTTGCCTAAATAAATGTTGGATGCCACCCATGGAGCGAAATAACCACTGAGCCCAAACATCTTCCCATTTAACACATGCTTTGGCATCATAAGTATATTCATACCCACTTGAGTGTTAAGTTCTTTAAAAAAAAAAAAGTAGTCTGACGGAGTTACGCATGTCCAGCGCACATTTTTTCGTGTCAAGTGCATTTTCAATTCTGCGCACTTACTTTACAAGCACATAGTCATGAAATCAGGACAAATATTAAAACAAATGGCATCACCCTTAAGTGTGAGGTCATTTGAGAATAAACAGGGCATTGAATTGGCCCCAATATTTACATGCTCGTATATACATAGATACAATGACTCTGCAAAATAATTAGCCGATAATCATATAACACAGAAGCAATCACGAATGGAGACCCTGCGCCAATATACAGATTTGCATGACACCATCATCCGCCAATATTGTAGCGTTACGTTTATCTTAAATATACCAAAGTCCTGCTTGCATAATTTGGCCTTAAGATTATATTTAAGGAATGAAGAGCTTTAATTATTTGGATGTTCACATGAAAACATGTTCGACCCAAAATTAGATTCTAAAACTTTGTGTTGGAAAAGATTAACGTAGGGAAAGTAGTGTTTTCCTGCAGATATAATATCTGTTATTGGGAGCTATTGAATACAAACAATCGATAGTTGTAAAATATCCATTTATTCGATAGTTATCCAAAAATGGTTCAAATACTATTTTTCAGAAATCATTTGTTCAAACCAATGGAATAAAAAAAACATTCAGAGGTTCGATTGTTTATCATACTGGTTTTGGAGAAATGTTCCTTTGGCTGCCATGCCAAGAATAATGTTTTAGACTTTGGACTATCGGGGCTGAATGTGTTTGAGACTTATGTGTGTAATGTATATAAGGCATAACCATCACCCCCCCCCCCCCCCCCGCGAAAAAATGTTTTGCTATGCATGAATATGAATGAATGAATGAATAAAATTATTCGATAGTTGAAATTATTTAGTTACTTGTAACTATTGATAGTCGAACTCATTTGATAGTTTCCATCACTAATAATATCCAATTGAAGCAAATCCAGTGATACAAAGTACGCATTATAAGGACCTGGGACCGAATTCAGCAAGCGCGAGTTTTTTTCCTGTGTACACACCTAAAATAACGCACATTCACTGCTAGTGTACGCATTTTAAATTCACGCGCTGCCACAACGTGTTGTGGGTTTGAGCGCGTAATGAATGTACTTATACTATTTTATCAGCTAAGTGAGCTGAATTTAGTTTTCATTCTCAGAGAATTTAAGAATTCAAATCAAACGTGAAAATGAGCTCTGTGTACAACAACAATATAAGACAATTTGTATATTAGACGACAAAATCAGTGAATAAAATGATTTCAAGAGTTTTTTTATTTGCATTAATGCGTTTCGGTTTGTTTTCACAGGAGGAAATACATAACAGTAATAGTTCCTTAACCCTCAATCTCTTTACTGCTCGTTTCGTATTTCACCTTTTCTTTTAATTTAAAAATCTTCATCTAATGAAGGATATATTGTACTATCTCTCCAATAGCGAATAGTGTTTGTGAAGAAATACAACGAATACAACGGCTAGTTAATAAGCTGTTCGCTTCAATTAGCAATTTCGTATTACTTAACGGTATTTTCTCTAATCGTGTGTACGAGAAATCAGCTAATATGTATAAGACTGTGTTCCAACGTGCCTGTAGAGGATAGCACATCAACGGTGCGTTTATTAGGATGAGAAGTTAAAAATAAGTCTAATATGTTAACAGTATGACACACCGTCCTTCGGGTGTTGTCTGTCCAGAATGACGAAGATATCGTATCAGAATGAGGATACTTGTGAAGATGGTTTCCCTAAAATGATTACGACTTTTTTGTTTAAAGAAATTAACTTGTTGAAAAGAGTATTTCACGCCATTTAATATATGGAAATTGCATTGGGCATATGTCTAAAACGGGTGCCTCGTGCAAAGCACATTCTAGAGTTCTAATTTTCGACCACTTTTTCAAGCATTTTTAGGCGTATATTACTCGAACAATGTTTTTGTGCAAAGCGCCAATGCTTGTTGGTTTTTCGGCATAAATTAGTGACTTGACGTAGCTCCACAGAAAATAGTCCAATGACGTCAAGTCGGACGATCTTGGCGATAAATTGACGGGTCCATTTCTTGAAAGGACTCTATTGCCAAATCAAGTTTTCAATAAAGCGATGTCGAGTGGATGAAGCATCATCCTGTTGGAACCACAGTTCATCCACATTTATGTCATGCAAATTTGGGGGAAAAAAGTCGATGATCATTGTAATGGGGGAAAAAAGTCGATGATGGCACCAGCGTACAATCCATACAATACGGTACATTTTTATGGATGTAATGGCATCTGAAGGGCTTCTTGAGGATTGTGCTCCCTCCAAATACGCAAGTTCTGCTTGCTTACGTAGCCGTTTAACCAGAAATTAACCTCATCACTTCCTCTTGATTTAAAGCCCAATCCTTGAACACCCGACGTAATGAATGGTCATGCACTTTAGCTCTTGCACCAGTTGGATCTAATAGCCCTTAAGACTAAGATCTTTACGCAGAGTTTTTCAGATAGTGGATGCATACCTAAAGGTCCAGTTGCTGTGAACGACGACGAATCAATAAAGTTTTTTTTTTTTTTTGAAATTAGCGCGCGTTGGGTTAAGGTACCCTTAAAATATTTGTACGCAGTGCGGTCGAAGGAAAGTTAGGCGGAAAAAAAAGAGATACCAATGTATGTTCATTTTGAGTGTTTGAAGATTATAACAAATAAAGAGCTCGACAGGGCATTCCATAAGGGAGTTGTATAGCTTAGGATGTAGTCACGATATTTCAATGTACTCGTATGTTCGAAAGTGGGCTTGATGACCAGTCATAGCGAGACGAATGTTACGGTTAAAGGTTTGTAGGGGCTGAATGTTACCGGCAATTGGGGTTCTCGTCTACACTAGCTTCCACAGCCGCAGCATTTTCTTCCGAACACACCGTTCTCGTTCTCGTTGTGAATATCCAATGGAGTGAATATAACTTTCGCGAACGCTTCAATTTTGGAAATAGATTTCAACGATTTAAAATCCTAAATTTTCCTCCATGTAGTCCATTAAGAATTCCCTTTGCTGCCTTATTTTTTTATTTTTTGTTCTTATATCTTTTTTCACTCCCACTTTCTCAACTCACGGTCAAAAACTGTGTACAAAGTATCTGTCAGAAAAAACTCAAATTCACGCTTGCCAAAACGGAATAAGACTGTGTACACATTTTTTCGTATAAACAGCAGAACTCACGATTGTGGGATTCGGCCCCTGAAAGCGAATCATCATAATTCAATTCAGTGAAGAATGATTCCCACGTCGGAGGCGCTCCTAACCTGTCTTGTCGAATAAATTTGAAATACGATAATTCGAATCAAATCACAATACCGAAAATAAAAAAATATTCCTGCGACAGTGCAATACTCGTATATATAAAAACAAAAAAGAAATATATAAAAAAAATGTAAGAACATAAAAAAAATGGCATTGTACAACCTAGCAGGGGTGAGTTAATACTAAATTTGGAAAAAATCAGAAGTTTATCGTGTGAAAATGATTACACCCTTAAAATGTTTGTAAGCAAATCGAAACGAAAATAACACATATTCAACTTAAATTGAGAACACATTGTACATCTATCATCATATTAGGAGCGAAGATTTAATTTAAGAAATTATTATATACAATAGAATTAGAAAAAGTACTGACTGTAATAAATAACAAATGGATTTTTACTGCAGATATGCCAAATAAATTTAACTTTGAAAATTCCAATCAAATATTTTATAGGCTTTTTTTAAGTAATTTATATCTCATACAGAAAAGGTCTAATTAAAACAAACAACATTCTAGAATTTCGATCTTCATATAAACTCTTAGAGGCAGAGCAATTGCAAGACATGACCCCCATCAGTCGGGCTAGCCAAGAGAGCATAATAGGTTTAATCAGGAAAGGAAAAGATATGAGTAAAAGATATAGTAAAAGTGGCTGATGAAAGTGATTGTTGTATTGCGATATCGAATAAGGCGAATGTGTTGTAAGAAATAAGTTCGTTGAGTAAATAAGTTCCTTATTTCAAACAATTTACTTACAATACATAATATGTTGAAAGCATTTATTAGAAATCAATGAAATAATACTACAAGCACATCTAAAATAATCATTAATCAAGATACTCCGAACGTACGAGTAAGTACTTTCATCAGTCGAGTTTGATATTTTTTCGGTGTTTGCATTATTTATTTGGTCATTTAACAAATGGTCGGCGGTGGAGAATCAACTTCGTTGTTTAAAGAGCAAACGTTATAAAGGACTGCTATTTGAATGGTTATTAATTTTAATTTCATTCCTGTATATAATATCGAAAATCTTCTTTTCCACACACTGTATGACAATACAATTTCGTGTTCGAATAAAAAATTCTTTGTAATTATAAAGATTCTTGTGAGTTGTTGCAGTTGCGGATAGCCACCGTCTTTCTAACACAGAATTTTGAGTTATTCAAAATTTTGCGATCATGACTCGATCCAGGCCACCTATTAGTTTTAAAGTCGAATCGTTCAGAGAAAAATATCCTTTGCAATTTCGAAATGTTTCGCCATTCGCTCCTCCTAAGAAAGGAAAAGCATATGTGTACATATAAATATTTGTACATGTGAGTATACTAAATTAAAATGTTATAAATCTAGTGATTCAGCGAGAAATTGTTATAGAAAACGCAAGAACTTCGGATTAAAATACGAGTATATAAAAGTTTAGTTCAAATACTAGCAAAATCAGTCGCCCTCGATTAGCTTCTCCACAACGCCAAATTGAGTACGTTTTATGGCTACTATTGTAAATTCCTGACGTCATGCTTCACTGCCGGCTTTCACTTCTTAAATTTCATTTTACTGGGTTTTTCGCCATCCTAGATTTCTCGCTTGACCTTCTTTCATTCCTCTTTGTCCTTTTGTCTGCCTTTTTTCGAGACCTTTTGCTTCTTTCAACTCAATAGGGGTTCATCTTTCGCCTATGGCATATCATCTCCATCATCTTCATCTTCCACATTTATATGGCACACTGCTCTATGTTGCGCTAAGGGAATGACCTCGTCGCTGTCATCTTCTTCCATCGGTTGACATTTGTCACCGTACTCATGATTATTATAAAAATCATTGCCCTCGGCATCATCGGAAGCTTAAGTTTTACTACCAAATGGTGGCGCGTCATTTTAAACTGTGACATGGAATGACATGGAATAATCATAAGAACTTGCCTGTGAGATACTACGTAATTCTTCTTAGTCCTTAACCAGAGGTTTTTCCTCCTATCTGTCTTTATCGGAGGAATTTTCGAACCCTGTTGAGTAGGTATCTCCTTTATCTTAGGTTTCTCGTTTTTCCTCCTTGATGGGATAATCTTTACTACTACTCGAGCAATAATGACTCTTATCATGACTTTTAGGAACGCTACTGGAATGTTTACTTTTTGAGCCTGACGAAGAGCTTTTATGACGATCGGAACGGTTTTTATATTTCTAACTGCAGGGTGATAAACCCCTACTGCTTTAGCAGTCTTTGCGAAGGTCCTTGTCTCCGTTTTGTTCACACTCAAATCCATATGTGTCTTCCCTAAGAATTATAGCCTCGGCTTTACGCGATTTAACCGTTGTTCCCGTCAGAATATCTTTTCCAACTATCATAGGTTGCTTCATGTAGGTTGGAGAGAGAATGTAAATTGGAGTCTTGTTTTTTAGTTCATCGATCCTCACTATGCCTTAGAAATAACTAGGAGACTTTGCAGGTTCCCTAGATAATGTGTTGAACTTCAACTAACGTTCTTACATTTCATTCCGATGTAGTCGTCGTACCAAATTGCAATTATAGGACTGCCTGTGGCGATACTTGCAAAAATTTGCCGACCTTCTATCATGATCTTTTTTCTAATTTCTCGTTGTCTCTTTATGTCCGGCAAAATTTAATTTTTTTTCCGTTCTTATTAGTGAAATTGTTTGGTTTGTGTCCAAACTTTACTTACTTAGGCGGAGCTAAGGTCCGGAGTGGACCTGTGCCTCAACCAATAAGCCTCTCCAATTAGGGCGCTCTTTTGCTAACTGCTTCCAATTGCGCATTCCAAGTTGGTTGAGGTCCCCTTCCACTTGCGAGCGCCACCTAAAGCGAGGCCTTCCTCTACTGCGTTGTCCCTCTGGATTAGAGTCGAAGATTTTGCGGACTGAAACGTGGGTGTTCATTCGCTCTACATGTCCTACCCATCTCAAACGCCCAATGCGCAGTTTTTTGACCCGGTCGATGTCGCTGTACAGCTCATAGAGTTCATTGCTGAATCGTCTCCTCCAGAACCCGGCAGCGCATACGGGACCAAATATCTTACGAAGAATTTTTCTCTCAAAACGACCAATGATATCTTCATCCGCACGCTTCGGAACCATAGAGCAGGATTGGAATTACAAGGGATTTATATAGATTTTTCTTGGTTGTTCGAGAGAGGGCCTTACTACACCCTCTCAGCCCAGAGAAACAGCGATTGACAATCGCTATTCTTCGTTTGATTTCTGAAGAGATGTCGTGTTCAGATTTGATAGCAGAGCCGAGGTAGACAAAGTCCCGTACTACTTCAAAGTTATAGCTGTGGATTGTGACATTCTGACCGATTCGTCGATGTTGGGTGTTCCTTCTTGTTGACAGCATATATTTTGTGTTGCCCTCGTTTACCGCTAGACCCAGTTTTGCTGCTTCTGTTTCTATACTCCCAAACGAACCAGTGACAGGTCGTTTTGTTCTACCAATAATATCAATATCGTCGGCGTATGCAAGCAATTGTACAGACTTTTGAAAGACGGTACCTCGTGTTATGGCTTGTGAGTTTTGCATAATACTTTCAAGTATGATGGTGAAGAGGTCACATGACAGCGCGTCGCCTTACCTAAATCATTTTTTGAGATCAAAGGTCCTCCATCGTCATCCTGCACACGCCGACGCGTTTGGCATGGATGCCAAAACAAGACATGGATCTCTATAGCTCGTCTCTGTAGATGCTGTCATATGCGATTTTAAAATCGATAAAATGGTGGTGAGTATCGATCTGATGCGATGTCTAGGAGACTGATATCTCTGTAGTTGGTGCAGTTTAGAAGGTCTCCTTTCTTGTGAGCCGTATAAACGATGCTGAAGTTCCATTCATCAGACATACATTCATCCGACCAAATCTTGGGAATAAGTTGGTGCATATTTTCTACCAGGTTATCTTTTGCTGCCTTAAATAGTTCTTCAGGTAGGCCGTCCGGCCCGGCAGGCTTGTTCGACTTTAGTTTAGATATTGCTATCCTCACTTCATTTTGGGCGGATGGGCGAAATTCTTGATTTGCATCGTCAATATTGAATGGTTAGCTCTGCCTGACAGCGGATTTTGCGTCGTCTTCGCCGTGTATCAGTCTGCAGAAATGATTTTTCCATATCCTCAACACCGACTGTGACTCCACTACAAGGTTTGCTTGTTCATCTCTACAGGTTTCCGATCGAGTATTATTGCCCTAACACGTTCTTTTTACCTTTTGGTAAAACTCCCGAACACTATTCCTAGAGTAAATACCTCTCTATTTGCTCGATCGCGCGCTTCTCATGCTCTTTCTTTTTTCTCCGGAGAAGCCGATGTTCTTCACTCCTCTTTTGCTCGTAGAGCTCACGAGCCGCTCTCGTCGTGCTGCATGTTCTTGCCGGCACTCTTCATCAAACCAGGGGTTTCGTGGCGGGTGAAATCCAGCCCGTGAGTTGCGGTATTTCTGATGGCTTCTCATTATCTAAGCCACTGGTCTTCAGCACTTGATGCTGGCTGCAAAGGACTTCTCGAGAGGTTGAGGGATACGCTATCAGTAAAGATTCTGGCAGCTTGTTGCGATTGCAACGTTTAATCTCCTCATAGTATTTCCCTGTTTTTGTGGATTATGAGACATCCGTAAACGTACCTTGGCTGCAACTAGGTAGTGGCCCAAGTCTATGTTGGCCGCTCGGAATGTTCGGACATCTAAAATACTTGAGGAGTACCTTACGTCTATCATAACCAAATCAATCGGGTTGACAGTTTACTGATCTGGTGTTTGCCATGTTCCCTTGTAAATATTGTGGTGAGGAAACGGTTTGCTTGCTATAGTAAGGTTACGTCCCGCAGCGAAATCGATTAGCCTAAGTCCATTGCTAGAGGTGATGTCGTGTAGGCTATCTCTTCCGATTGTGCTACCGAAGATGGCCTCCTTTACAAATTTGGCATTAAAGTCGCCTAGGACCATTTTAACGTCATACATCGAACATTGCTCGTAGGTTTTGTAGAGGAGCTCGTAGAAGCTTTCTTTGGTAGCATCGTCGCTTTCCTCCGTTGGGGCGTGAGAGCATTAAAGGCTGATATTAGCGAATTTACCTTTGATACGGATTTTTGTAAGGCGTTCACTCGACTTCTTGCCTTAGGCAGCCGCTTCCCACAAATTCGTATACAAATAGATGCTTCTTACGTTGACTATAGCAGTCACCATTGCAAACATGGGAGTTTTTCGTCTTTCTTTTCCCCGGCCCATCCCATCGCATTCCCTTAATGGCAGTGATATCTGCTTTATAGCAGATCTGCCTCCGCTAATTATTCGGTTGCACTTGGCCTGTTCAAAGTCCGAACATTCCACGTGCAGATAAGAAAGTCGTTGTTCTTTGTTGGTTTTGCAGGGTCGTGAACAGTGAATCCGTTCTTAACCGAGGCTAGTGGTCGCTTCGTAACAATTAATTTTTTACGTGATTGGGCAGTTAATTCTACGCACAACCAGGCCAGACCATTTTTGGGACCCGTAGGACAAAAGGGGCCGGACCAAATTCCAAACTCATTGTGTGCAAAACACTTTCGCTGCATTTTTTTGCAATTGCGGATTTTTTGGTGCATGTCATCACAATAGCAACATCCCTGTGCTTCTCGTTCGCTGTTCCTATCTTCACCTGTTTTATTAGTTCTCAAATTCTCATCATGATAACGGTTGTACTCTGATACTATTTCTGAAGCGCTTGTAATTAGCTAGATTGTCTTTAAACTCTTTTATGGAACTTGCTACATAGCGCAGCAACTTGTTATTGGGAGTATCCTCTTTCCCATTGATAACGTACTGAATCACTGTCTTCTCCTCCAGTTGACCCCACGCCCCTAGTTCATGCATAATGAAAAAATAGCCTCGCAGTGTTTCATTTTTATTCTGCCTGAGGTTGTGTATGTCTGCAGGCTTCACCAAATTTTTCAATCAATAAATGTTTTAAATCGTCAAATTTCGCAAACTCAGTTTGAAAGCGCACAGCCGTTTTCGTTGAATCGGTCAAAAGCCGCTCGGTATAAAGGATCTTCTACATAACTCTCTCTCTCTCATTTTTTTCCACCACTGCATAGTTCACCGATTTACGTGTAACACCCCTAAAGAGTTCTGTTTTGATGCTTATTCACTTGCTTGCTCTGGAGTTTATTGTCCCGGTAGAGTTTAATCTGCCAAGTCGTCTTCTCTTCTCGAAAATTCTCTCTTTATATCCAAAAAATGTCATGATTTTTCCGGCAATTCAGTGATTTCCCCGTTTTCCTCTTTACTTCTTCTGTTTTTTTTGGTTAAAGAAATCTATGAGAAAAATGATATTTTTCTGTAAATCAAGATTATAAATTTTCTCTTAGTGTATACTTTCTGCTAATGAAGGTTGAAATATTTGGGAAATAGCGATAAAGAAATTAAATGTAGTGATAAGATAAAATTTTCGTCTTCACTAAAGCTTTTTATTTTTTTTGTTTTTTGATTTATGCTGTAAATTATTGATGATAACCGTTAATTTTCCGATTTTAATCCTTCTTTTAGATTTAGATGATGTAAAAATTTTTGGACTGCCCTTTATTGGATTCATATAAAATTTTCCTTGATTCTGATTTCTCCTCTTTACTTATTTCTTCTTTTTTTTTCCGTGAACGTGTAGCTTTGAATGTAGGATGAATGGGTTAAGAGTTGGTTGAGTCCCCAGTTGTAATGATCCAGCGAGGAATTGTTGTAAAAAATGCTAGCACTTCGGATTAAGATATACTCGTATAAAAGATTAATTCAAGTATGTACTAGCAAATAAAACAGAAATCGGGTTTTCTATAAATTGTCTCAATAAATCATCCTTTTTCTGATCCTCTTGATAAGTCGACTTCTATTTTCTAAGTCTTGTCGGGTTTTTCTCCCACCTTCTTCTTCTTCTTTTTATGTAAGTTTGTTTTTTGAATATTGGTAGTCGATATCGGCTAAGTGTGGAACTGCCGAACCCACATAGTTATGTCTGTTTGCAGAAAATATGTATTATGTGGAGACTATCGTATATTCGCACATGTGTGCAATCTAAAAGTGGGTTTCCACCAGGATTAACGAATCGAGATTTATAAAGTGTTTCCACCGAAGACGAAAATTTACTTGACGTTGTCACATTAATCAAAAACAAACAACTGTCTGTCATTTTGAATTGGCTAAAACAAAAATTAATTTGTTTATTAGAATTGCGAGTAATACCACATAAAAAAGATAAATAAAATGAGCACTAATTTGAGCACATCGCAATACGCAATTCTTCAAACTAAAATGATTATTGTACTGAAATCGTTATAGAGTAGAATTCGTTTTTATCAAAAAGGATGATATCAGTGCTTATTAAAGATTACGATTGAACGAAGAAAAAGAACAGCCTCAGTTAAAACATTGTTTAAAAAGAAGTAACAGAGAAAAGTTTGGATGAAGGTGAGTACAATGCCATAATACCCGTATTTTTTCTATCAATATGATAATTTTTTCAGATTCGTACCGGTTATTTTGCGAGAAGGACGTTACTGAAAATAATGAAGATATTTTTAAGGAAAATTTTCGAATCTCCCAAAACGCTTTTGAAACCTTAAGTGCTCACTTTGAACGACTTAAAAGAAGAGACACCAAATATAGAAAATGAATACCACTGCGCAAAATTTTCGTCGCTAGCGCGCAAGGAAAAAATAATGAACAAAATTCGCAGCAGCAAAATGAGTTTGTCTTCAAATATCTTTGAAGACCAATGCATGAACAGCGGCAAAAGCAATACCATCAGTAGCAGCAGCAGAATATTCATTAATGATTCACTTACTGGATACACAACGTCTTTATTGGAGAAGGCAAAACATCTGAAAGACAACCGAATATGCAAATATGTTTGGGTGAGAAAGTCTTCTGTTCTTATCAGAAAGAAGGAAGGTGATAAAGTAATTAGGATTGTTAGTTTTGAGGATCTTTCTAAAGTTAATACTTAAGTTTTCTTTTCTTTATCTTTCATAAATGTCTTTAAATTCAATAAATTCTTCTATAGATCCTCTTTATAATAATCCTAGTGATAATAATTTTTTCTCGCTTAACTCTAATAGCTTAAATTGTCTCTGTATAGAACATTCAAATAATTCTCTCTCTGGCTTCTCCGTAATACACCAAAATATTCGCAGTTTAAGAAAGAATTTTGATTCCTTTCACTCGCATCCTGCTTCTTTGAACCATTTCCAGATTTGATTTTCCTCTCTGAGATATAGATCTATAATTTTGAGGTTTCAGATTTTTATATACCTAATTTTACATTTGATGCTACGTGCAATGAATCTTATTCATCTGGTGGTATGGCAGTATTTTATAGAAGCGACATGGCGTGTGAAATTATTAAATCTAATATGATCAGTGCTGACTTAATAAGTGTAAAATGCGAAATTTCTGGTGCCCGGTTTTGTTTTATTGGAATCTATAGATTACATATGTGTTCAGTACAGGTGTTCTTGGATGAATTTCCAGAGTTTCTCGAAAAGCAAACTTGTAAAAATCTGGTTCTGTTGGGAGACTTTAACATAGACATTCTATCGAATTCACCCAATTCCGATCTTTTTCTTTCAACTTTGTCTTCTTTTGGCCTCGAATCATTACTGTCCCAATCCACTCGAGAAGTTGTGAGCTCTAGCACTTGCTTAGATCATATCTACATAAGGTTACATAGGAATAACTGCTTAACTTATAAATCAGCAATATACGATCTAAAACTAACTGACCACTGTTTAACCAGTATTCAGCTTAACAACGCTGTCTTCAGATCTAAGCAGACTGTTGTTAAAGATATTTCTAAAATCGATTTTATTGCTTTAAGTAGAGCTTTAACTTTTGAATTTTGGGATGAAATCTACAGAGTAGATGACCCTTTTGACTAAATTGCAGTTTCATATCTCGAATTCCAGCCAAAAAATAAGGAAAAAAAGCAACAAATTTATTTGTATGAAACCTTGGATGACTTTATCATTACTGAGGAAAATTAAAAAGAAAAACCATATTTTTCTTCGTGTTACCAGGCATCCAAACAATGTTAGGCTTAAAAGATTTTATAAAAAACTATGCGACGAACTAAGAACCGAAATACCTCTCTGTAGGGATACCTACTTCAGTAGTAGGCTGTCCGAAAATATCCGCAACTCTAAAAAGGAATGGGAAATCGTCGACGAGATTCTAAATAGAAAAAAACCTAACGTTGGTTTAGTTTTAAACAGAGATAATACGCTTGTAACTATGCCTTTAGAGATTGCTAATCTTTTTAATGATTATTTTGCAAACGTCACAAGTACCATTCGGGATTTATCAATGCTAGATAACTCTTCATGCCAATTTGACCCCACAATCCAGCAGGAGGAATTTCAAATGCACAGTTTCTTCTTTCAAAGTTTTACACCACTTGAAATACATAAAATTATACGGTCACTAAAATCTTCTAACTCATCTTCGTACGATGGTATTTCAAGTAGTATTATTAAAAATATATCATTACCGACCTATTTCTCTTTTATCTACTTTTTCTAAAATTTTTGAAAAGGGTGTTAAATCTAGAATGCTATCGTTTCTTGATAAAACTAATTATTTTAGTGAGTTTCAGTTCGGTTTTAGAACCGGAAGATCTACCGAAGATGCCTTATTAAAACTGTGTGACGAAATCTATAATAGCTTGAATGATTCTAAAACTTCTGCTGCCTTATTTATAGACATTACAAAAGCTTTTGACACTGTAAACCATAAGTTGCTGTTTAATAAACTGTATAACGCAGGTGTCAGAGGATCGATACATTTTTGGTTTGCTTCTTATCTGCATAACCGCATGCAAAGGGTAAAAATAAAGTGCTGTCTGAGCTCAGTAAATTTTATGAACATAGGTGTTCCACAAGGGTCCGTTTTAGGGCCAATTTTACTCCTGATTTATGTAAATTCACTTTTTGTTCAATCGTTCAAGGGCAGAATTACAGCTTTCGCCGACGATGCTGCATTGTCTTACTCCATCAATAACTACCTTGACTTATTTGTAGATATGAACTCTGATCTAGAAATATTACGCAGATGGTTTACGTTCCACAAACTAGTAATTAGTGACAAAACCAAGTTCATGTTGTTTAATATTATGGGAACAGTTCCAGAAGATATGTCTTTGCGATATCACTCATCTGGGTGTTTAAGATTTCATATTAATAATGTCTTCTCTCAAAGTCAGTTTATCCCCACCTTTGACGATAATGCTAACTGTTCTAATGACTGTTTTGCAATAGAAAGAGTTGAAAACTTTAAATACTTAGGAGTTATATTGGATTATAAGGTTAAGTTGGAAGGACCATACTATGTATCTAAAGCAATATTTTAATAGACTCGTCAGGCAACTTTATCATCTTAGCCTTTATTGCTCTTCCGCGGTTTGAACGCTAGTTTACAATGGTTTGTTCAAATCTAAACTTCAATATGGAATTTCGTGCTGGGGCGGTACCCATCTTAATAAAATTGAACCTCTACTGACGTGATTCGGATCATCTCCCGAGTTAATCGCAGAACTCCAAGTTTCGAGTTATTTAGAAGTCTGAAAATTCTTCCATTAAGACATCTATATTATTTTAAAGTACTTAAACTATTCTTTCTTAGATCCGGGTATAATGCCGCCAGGCTGTATGGTATCTACAACTTACGCGTTAACACCAGAAATTTCGTTAAAGTACCCAAAATCAATAAAACTATTTTTTCTCGGTTCTATAATGTTACTGCGTGTCGTTTATTTAATAGTTTACCAAATAATATTAGATGCGAAAGAAAGGAGTCAAAGTTTTTGAAAGAGACTCATAACTGGCTTTTTTCATTCAACCATTGTGAAATAGAAAATCTGTTTACTCCAATGATTTAACACATTGTTCTCTTTATTATAAATTTTGTTTTTGAATTATAAATTTAAATTTTTTTTTTTTTAAATATGTTGTACCCCTTCTACACCTTAACTCAATTTGATATTTTTTACTAAAGGTGCATTCGCCTCTTGTCGTTCTGACAATAGAATGCTCCTAACTATTTAATGTTAAAATTTTTTATAATGCTAACATGTAACGCTTTAACGTTTTTTCATGAAATAAAGTCTATTATTATTATTATTATTATTATTATTATTATTATTATTATTATTATTATTATACTTGCTGATTAGTACCAGTCGTTGGAAAATGCAACCTAGACACCCCATCAGGCTACAGGCCCCTATGCATGCTGGATATCGCAGGGAAACTTCTGGAAAAACTGCTGAAGACGCGGATAACAGCAGCCATAAAAACAGCAGGAGGTTTAGCCGAAAGACAGCACGGCTTTCGAAAGGGCCACTCTACTATCGGAGCAGTTAGAGAAGTGATAAAGTCCACCCAAATGGCCCAACAAGGAAATCACCACTCAAGAAAGATTGTGCTACTAGCAACTCTGGATGTCCGAAATGCTTTTAACTCAACCAGATGGACGGACATAATATACGCGCTCGAACACGACTTTAGCATACCCGAGTACCTCTTGAGGATGGTGAAAGACTACCTAAAAGACAGAGAGCTAATCTACGACACCAAAGAAGGCGCGCGGAGAAAGCAAATCACCGCTGGAGCAGCGCAGGGTTCAATTCTGGGACCCGACCTCTGGAACATCGCTTATGATAACATCCTTCGCATGGAGATGCCAGAAGACACGTTTCTAGTAGGCTACGCGGACGACATTGGTGCAGTGATAACAGCAAGGGATATTCATAATGCACAAATGAAATTAAACCAGGTGATGAGAAGAGTCCTACCCTGGATGCAAGAACATGGCCTAAGGCTAGCTGCAGAAAAGACGGAGATAGTCCTGCTAACCAAAAAGAGAATCCCGACCAGAGTTGATTTTCAGGTAGGGCAAGAGACGATCACCAGCAAGGAAGCGGTCAAGTACCTGGGGGTAGTCCTTAATACGAAACTCACCTTCTGGCAACAAATAAAGGGCGCATCAGAACGGGCTGCAAAAGTAGCGACAGCACTAAGCCGACTAATGGCTAACATAGGAGGCCCGACGGCTAGCAAAAGAAAACTTCTGATGACGGTAACAAACTCTATTCTCCTGTATGGGTGCGAAATATGGGCTGAAGCCCTTCGCCAGGAGAAATACAGAAAACAGATGGCAGCAGTCCAAAGACGCGGTGCCTTACGCATCGCGAGCTCATATAGAACTGTACCAGAAGCAGCTATATTGGTAGTCGCGGGAACAACCCCCATCGATCTCCTCGCAACAGAGAGAAAATACATATATGAAAGGAAATCCGAAATTGGAACGGAAGCAGCTGTTCTTGAGGCGAAAGAACATACGAAACAACAATGGCAGGAGAGATGGAACTCAGAACGGAGGGGCCGTTGGACTGATACACTAATCAAAAGCGCTGACAAATGGGCACAACGAAAATACGGCGAAATAAATTACTATGTCACCCAGTTTCTAACCGGACATGGTTACTTCAGTAGCTACCTAAAGAAGATCGGGAAAGCCAGAAGCGCTTTTTGCCAGTACGGAGACTCTGAAAACGATGACGCGAAACACACGTTCTTCGAGTGCACCAGATGGTTAACAGAAAGAAGCGAGCTGGAACAACTGCTCGGCCCTATCACTCCAGACAACATCGTCGAAAAGATGTCGGCGACTGCACGGAACTGGGATAGAGTGTGTGAATACACAGAAAAAATATTAAAAACCAAAAAAAGAGAGACAGACCTAGACGCGTCTCGACAATAACGAAGATAGCCTAACCGGCAAGAGAGCTAAACCCGCAAAAGAGAACAACACAAAATGAAAAAGCCGGTCCCCAGGAGGGGAAAGAAAACGACACCACTTTGAAGTAATACGAAAGTGGTTTCCGGAGTGGATGGTGTCAAGATAAAAGGGGTTAAGGTGGTTTTTAGTGGGTGTGAGTCGCACAGTACTTGAAGTAGAGCGGGACTACTTCTCGTCGTTATTAGCTTTTCCACCATCCCCTAGGCCAAAAAAAAAAAAAAAAAAAAAAAAAAAAAAAAAAAAAAAAATTACTATTATTATTATTATTATAAAATAGCAATTGCGTTGTATGCTCTGGGATCTTCAGCAGAATATCGAAACATTGCTAATACCTTTGGAGTGGGAAAATCCACTTTGGGGAAGATATTTATTAAAAGATTTTTGTCAGGTTCTTGGGCCAATATACGAGTTCTTCGCTGCTTATCCACTTAGCGAGCAAATGATGATGAGAAATGCCTACGGATTTCTAAAATTAGCGTTTCCACAGTGCTATGAATCTTCATCTAATAACTATTATAACTATACTCATTCACTTTAAAGCCATGCAGTACATTGCAGCGACTACCTTACCAACACCGGATATCTAGATCTACGTCAGCTTAGAACTTTTGTGATTCAGATTATGGCGTAACTTTCAAACCTCACCAGCTATTAGGATTTTATTCAGTATCAGATTTTTTTTAATAAATTTTAAAATTCCACCATTCAAAAGACTAATGTGTGCAAGCGAGGTAGACATATGAGTACGACCTGCCATGTTTATGGCAAAATGAGCAAAGATCCGTTTTGGCGGCTTCCGGCAGTGGATGAAGACATTTTTCGTTTGGTTTGATCGGAAGCATGTATGTCGAGCTAAAGTGTTTTTATATTCTATTTTTTGTTCTCTTTTATGATATATGTAATTTGTTGTATATTTTATAACGTGAAAGTTCGACTAGAAAAGAGACTAGAAAAGATAAGTTAACCAAAAAAAAAAAAAAATAAAAAACCGAAAATCGTAGAGCTCGCAAATCACACCACTCCGCGTCCATCATTTCGTTAAAATCGTAACAGGCATTGCCGCTGTCCTGAAAGTTCTTCGAGCTCAGAAAGCTAAGACATAAAATAAGAAAAAAAACGGTACACCAAAATAAGTACACTCACTTGCCCCGGGTTCAGCAATTATACTAAGCTGCGGAGCGAATCAACCATTTTGGGTTGACATGTGGTCGGCAAGGCAAAATAATTAATCTCTTCGGGCCAGAAACGCTTGATGAAGCCTCAATACGCGCAGCTATGCCACAGCGCTTCACAACCCATGGAACATCTGAACAGTGACTTCCCACAAGATAAAGCAAGGACGGATTGCTGTGCATCTCAAGCCATCATCCTTTAGCAAGAAACAAAATCAAAACGAGAACAATTTTAAAGGGGTAATTTGTTTTTTTTTCATTTGCTAACAATTACGTATTCGTCGTTTTAGCCTATAAGTATGTAGATTTAATAAATTTCTAAAATTTGATTTAATAAATTAAAATTTGAGAATATGTTGAACGCCCCTCGTAATTATACCTATGTATGTATGTTTGTAACAATGACAGAGACAAGATCCGAATGTGACATATTTAAAAGAGGCTGAATATGAGAAACGATTTCTAAGGTTACACAAAGTTAATTAAAGATAGAGTGAAGTAAATTAAAGTAGAAAAAAAAACTATCTCAAAAGTATGTGTTCAAAATAAAAGCAAAATAATGTAAAAAAATAGAGAAGCCTAAATAACAGCGCTCCTGAAGAAGAATTGCTTTTAGATAATTATGAAAAACCTACATATATAAAGTACACATAAGCACATATACATATATATATATTTATGCGTATATATATAAAATCACATAATAACCTATGATTGCAAATATGAAATACATGCACACACAGAACAAATCTGTGTAAACTCGTATCTATCACAATCCTTAAGTGTATACGAGCATACCATATGAATAGAATTAGCTTTATTGAAGGAAATCAATTTTTTTTTTATAAAGAACTATTATAACGTTTAAGAATGGAAATAAACGAAACTATCTTTATCATTTCTTGTTTCTTCCGAAATCCTTTTTTTTCTGCTTGGTTACTAAGTAGTTTTTTTTTTTTAAGGTTAATGGCAACAACATGGTTTCGGTTTAGTAAGCATATGGTGAATGTGACGGGATGATCGAGAAAATGGTGACAGGATGTGTGGGTAGCGATTGTAGTAGGGGTATGCAACCTATTTAGGTTAAATACTGACTTAACTTAGGGGTCGTCGCAAACAGAGCTTCGCGATTACCATGGATGTTAAATATATCATATTTAGCTAAGGGTGGGCCAGCTCAAGGAGAATTTACACCTTTCTCCCCTCTCATTCTGTCTATGGATACGTGTGGATGGTTAATTGAAGGAAACTCGGGCCTTGCAATCCAACTTGTTGTTGCTTTTTTTTTTAGTTACGATGGCAGTTGTGTTACCTTTCAGCTACTAGGCAACTTCTTTTTTTTTGTATTTTGTTTTCAGGCATGTAAATAATAATGTAACTCCTGTTCAGACCTTGTGACAAGTTCCCATTCCTATCCGATGAGCTACTGAGTGGATGATCATGCCTAAGCCGCGCGGAGGCTGGACACCCCACCTACTAATCTGCCTTGATTAACCCAAGGGGTCCTATTATTTTCCTATTATTTTGGGTTATAAGGGTGGGGGAAAGTTAGTGGGTGGGTTACTCGGATGCAAGTCTATCCTTTGAGTCATGCGCATCCGGGTTTTGTTATATAGTAAGTTGTAACTTTGAGTTTAGGGCAGCATAGCAGATAATGCAGATTATTTTACCTATAAAGGATGGTATTCAACAGTATTGCTATGTTTAGTTGATTTTAGGTAAAATTGTAATAGTAATATGAACGACCAATTTCTAATTCAGATACAGATTCCTTTATATTAATGTTTGCAGTGCATAATGCAATATTGATTTGTGATTTGCACCAGCAATTCTTGCGGAGAGCGTTTTCGACAAAATATCATGCTCACCTTACCTGGGCTCTCTCAGTTATCGTTCCGGCCTAGCTCAGCCTGCGTGGATTTATAGAAATCATTTTTAATAGAAGAGTGTATTAATTACACACTTTGGTCATGATCACGCATTAATGCATGTAACCTGGTGGAACCGAGGAAATGAAACCAACTTCTTAGTCAAACTTAGTTCATAATTATTTTATTAAAACCAAACAAAAAAGAACAGAAACTCATAGAAAAATTTACTGAAAGAAAAAAATATATTAAAGAAAAGCGTACTAGGTACCGCGAGATATACTTTGTGGTACAATAATTATCAATAATAAAGTCACTATGTCAGTTGATTGATTCACACCTTTTTTTTGAAATTTTTGTTATCTTTTTTCTTGATTTCTTATTTATTGGTACAAGATACTATCACGGTTCACAATTTATTATTATTATTTTTTTCTGTTAACTTTTTTTTTTGTTCTTTTTTTCTTAAATGAAATTTTGCACTTTGGTTTTTATTTGTATTTTTTTTTACAGGGGCAAAAAAGGAGAGACATGAGGTTCAGATAGTTGAAGATTTGGCTGTCGTGGATGCTTGGGAGGTTGCACAACAAAGATCTTTGAAGAGAGTCTTCCTTATGTTGTGGCGACTAGCGCTCCGTGTGCTCCAGGTACTCCGGTTGGGTTGTGTTTTTTCCTTACGCTTTCTCGTTCGTGTACCTTCTTAAAGGCGCTCGTTCGGAGAATAATTCTGGCGGATGGTTCACCAAATATGTCACCTCCCTTATATGATCCAATAATCACCCTGGTTTGTTTTTTTTCGGGTGGAAGCCTATCCCAACCACGAGAACAAAAAAAAATTATCTCGGATTTTTTTCAACCATAGGAAACAAAGAATAAAAAAAGTTAACTACGAGAAAGGCTAAGAACTTTACATACCTTAGAAGTGCGTCAGAATTAAAATCTTACTGTTTCGAGAGATCAGATCGAAAGGAGGTAGTTTTTTTTGGAGGAAATGCTAATTGTAAAGGCTCTAATTTGGCAGCGACCCCAAGCTGAAATTTCTGTTTAGGTACTCGTTACATATTTATATATATGCGTTCAGTGCTGATCAATAGAAATTCGGTGGTATTAAGAAAGGGTTATCTGATTTTTATACGAATGCTGCAGTATCCATATAGCACTACTTAAACTTTAAGAGAGAAGAACAAAGTTTATTTCAAAATGTAAACGAGTTGTTGAAAATGTGTTTGGACAACTGAAGGCCAGGTTTCGAGAATTGGAAAAGAAATTTAATCGTTGAAGTTTGTTGCCTTAACTTCTTGGATGTTCACAATGATGACATTAACAGCCATATGGATGCAATCCTCAAGTGAACATCCAACAAGAGAACAACCCGAATACACTTCCCAAATCAATGAAAACAACTCTAGCGCTAGGAACATAAGGAATGCAGTTACAACCTATTTAGGTAAGTTAAAACACATTTGTTTCATAAATATTATACATATATTCATTTATATAATATACTTAAACATAAATCTTAAAATCTATGTTCATAACTTATATTAGGTGCGCAACTAAGTTCTTGCTGTTTGTCAATATATAGATGGCTCCAGCAGTAAGTGCTGAACGATTTTAACATATCCAAAATGTCATTAAACAAGCGTGGGATTTATGGTAAACAAACTGTTTTGTTTTGGGATCAGATACTTTTGTTTGTGTGAAAATGTCTGATTGTGTGCCAAATAATCGTCATTTGCGGAAAATGTTTACTGAGATGCTGCTAAGTGAAACAACGTGATTGGTTCAGTCCCTTCAAAGACAGTGATTTCGATGCTGATGACCGTCCGCGTGAAGGAAGGCCATAATCCTTCGAAGACGCTAAATTGGAGGCATTGCTCGATGAGGACCCATGCCAAACCCAAAAAGAGCTTGCTTTAGTAATAGTAGTTAGCCCCCAAGCTATTTCCAAGCGATTGCATGCGAAAAACGGTCGAAATACGAGCAGATGCACGAAAAAGTGATTCTACAGCATGACAACGCTCAGCCTCACGTTGCCAAATCCGTTAAAATCTATCTGGAAACGTTCAAATGGGAAGTCCTACCCCACCCGCAATATTCTCCAGATTATTACTTGGTTCGTTCGATGGCACATGGTCTAGCTGATTAGCAGTTCGGCCTGTATGAAGACATCAAAAAATGCCTTGATTCGTGGATAGCCTCAAAATATGAACACTTTTACCGTAACGGTATTCGAGTTCTGCCAGAAAGATGAAAAAAAATTGTTGCCAGCGATGGACAATAATTCGAATGATTCATTTGTAGCCATTTTTTCAAAATAATGTTGCATTTTCATCATAATTTAGTTGCGCACCTAATAACATAACATAACTCATTCATAACTTAAATATGACACTTATCTATATAAATGAAAATCAATGTTTGTCCTTTATAGACTCTTAAACGGTAAGAGATAGAGCACTAATGTCTTTGGCAAATTTGTTCAGAATTCTGTGGAAAAGATTTCTGCACCAAATTTTGTATCCTAAGTTCGTTATTTGATCTTTAAACCCATTTTATATGATTTTTTGGCTGAAAAATTTGATTTTGTTAGGCTTTACACACCTATTGCTACCAAATGGCTGAACAGATTTGAAAATGACTTTATTCTTCTACCAGTACATTTCCTAGTGAAGAGATCGATTCTGTGATTCTTAGAACGGAAATACTCGTAATAAGCAAAAATGTAATTATTTGAGATTTACATAAATCACTTATATGCGTAGATCATTATAATCAACAGCCCACCAGTGGAGGGCGCGCACACGCACATCCATTTGTTCTCTTCCCTTGCGTATATTGAAGACATATATTATTGTAATTATAACAAGACAGCAAAGACAATGAACCGAAAACCATATCTCGGGCACTGAGTGCCCTGAGTCGAATTTGTATAGTAACATATAGTAATAATTGCTCTCAATATGATATCGGCATTGCGATGACATAAAAAGGGTATTTATGAGTAGTTTCCGATCGCGAGTGGGATCATTTGGTTAGTAATTAGAATAGATATACAGAGTCCTGGACAAGCAGCTCCGCTGACTGAATTTGCTGATTGAGTAAAAGGATTCATTTCACATCAGAAGTTCGAGTGCGAGTTAGTGAGTTAGTGCAAATAACAAACATTTTTCTTATACGGCAACTGGAATTTTTGTGGGATACGAGTCTATTGTTAAATCATAAGTGCTTTACTCTTTATTGAATTTTTGTATTTTTTAATTCAGTGGAAAACATTATCATTGACAACAGTGATAGTCCATTCGGTGTATGAATACACGTATCGGATATATTTTTCATCTACTTTTGGTGCATTTCCTGTGAGTTTTTCATGGAGTTTTCCTACAATAGAATTAAATTTAATTTCAATTGCTTTCCAGCGCCGATTTTTTTTGTATTTTTTCAGTTGAGTTCAACCCGTTCGCCGATAAAAATCTTCAACAAAGTTTTTTCGCATCGCATCGTAAGTAAAAGCAAGCTCACTTTCAATTCCTCTAGAATAATATTAATTTTTTTTATCGAAAACGGTGGCAATTCAGATTGCGTTTTATACTTATAAAATATTAGAATACATACAGTTGAAGCCCGTTCGTCTGAAACAAGCAAGCAACGTGAGCAAAGACTCGAAGCCCAACGATCATGCTCGGTCTAGACAAAAACTGAATGATTCATGGATGCCATTATTGGAACTGGCTGAGTTCCATTATGATCAAAATTATGATTGCAATCTTCATCCGAGTATTGTTTTTGGGAAAATGAACAAATTATGCGTGCATTGTAAAGCACTCAAATTTAAGAGTGAAACACCTGGAATGTGCTGCGCGGCCGGAAAAGTTAAATTGCCAGAGTTACATCCACCGCCTGATCCATTATCGATATTGGTGTCATGTAACACAAACCAATCGAGACATTTCTTGGGAAATATTCGGAAGTATAATTCGTGTCTCCAAATGACATCGTTCGGCGCAACAAATATTATACGCGAGAATTACATACCAACCTTCAAAGTGCAGGGCTTAATTTATCATCGTGCTGGGTCAATACTACCACTTCCAGACGCAGATCACAAATTTCTTCAGATTTGTTTCATGGGAAACACAGATCAACAATATCGATCAACGTTGTCGATTCAATCGGGGCACTAGAAGAGAAATTGTCGCTGAACTGCAAACTTTATTCGATCAACACAACAAATTGATTCAACTGTTCAGAACTGCCATTGGACGAATGCCAGCTGACGATTACAAAGTTATAATTCATGCAGATAAGGCACTCGTTGGCCAACACGCAAGACAATATAATGCTCCAACGATTGATGAAACAGCAATCGTTATAGTTGGCCAGGAACTCGAGTCACGCGATATTATTCTCCATCGCAGAAATGGTGAGATCCAACGGGACCCAGAAACGCATCGCTCATACGACGGATTGCAATATCCAGTTCTATTTTGGCAAGGAGAAGATGTATATCATTTCGGAATCAATCGCTAACCAATGCAGAAACGAATAAGAAAGTCAGCGCTATGGACTACTATTCGCATCGGCTAATGATACGTGAAAACGCTGATAATCACATCCGGAAATGTCGTCAATTGTTCGACCAATATATTGTCGATATGTATGCGCAAATCGAAACCGAACGACTTCTCTACATTCGCTTGAATCAAACTAAGCTGCGCTCGGATGACTACATCCATTTACGCGGTGCAGTCGTTAATGATGGCAACGTCAATCCCAATGAATTGGGCAAAATGGTCGTACTTCCATCTACATTCACAGGAAATACACGGCACACGTACGAATACGCGCAAGATGCGATTACATATGTTCGCTCATATGGTCGCCCTGACTTCTTCATAACGTTCACATGCAATCCTGCAATGGGGTGAAATTAAAGAACTTTTGTTGCCCGGACAGTCACCTTCAGATCGTCATGACATCGCCCTGCGTCTTCAAACAGAAATTGAAATCTTTAATGGATTTCATATTCAAACATCATGTTTTTAGGAAGACACGCAGTTCGATGTACTCAATCGAATGGCAAAAACGTGGATTACCACATGCATTTTGATTTGGTTATCCGAAAACATCACGCCAAATTAAATTGACCAAGTCATCTCAGCAGAAATACCAAATGCCGAAGTCGATCCAGGCTTATTTGAAGTCGCTACCAAAAATATGATTCACGGTCCATGTGGCTTGCATGTCTGATGGGAAATGCACAAAACGGTACCCAAGAAAATTAGTCGCAGAAACTGTTACTGGAAATGACGGATATCCACTCAACAATGATGTTGAATTCGATAATCGTTGGGTTGCGCCGTATTCTCCGCTACTCTCAAAGACATTTAAGGCAGATATCAATGTCGGGTATTGCAATTCTATCAAATCGATCAAGTACATTTGCAAATACGTCAACAAAGTAAGCGATATGGCGGTTTTTGGAGTTGGAAACGCCACTGCTCCAATAGATGAAATGAATCAATATCAACTAGGACGCTACATTAGTAGCAATGAAGCAGTATGGCTCATTTTATCATTTCCAATCCATGAACGACATCCAACAGTTGTTCATTTGGCAGTGCACCTTGAAAATGGACAGCGCGTCTATTTCACAATAGAAATAGTTATTGGCGGCAACTTTAACTGCATTTTTGCACTATGCACCGAAAATGCGTTTGCGAGAACATTACTTTACTCCGATGTACCGACATATTTTATATGGAACGCGTCAGCGAAAAAGTTTCAACGTCGCAAGCAAGGTTAAGCAGTTGAAGGACATTCCAATTTGTATTTGACCGATGCACTAGGGCGCCTGTACACTGTTCACCCAAACAATGCAGAATGTTTTTAATTGCGATTACTGCTAATCAATGTACGTTGACCCACATCCTTTCAAGAATTGAGATCAGTTATCGGTCGAGTGTGCGCCACTTATCGTGAGGCTTGCCAAGAGTTAAATCTTCTTGAAAATGATGCACACTGGGATATTTCACTCGCTGATGCATCGAATACTGCTCGACCAAAGTTAATACGTACATTATTTGCGGTCATATTGACAACATGCTTTAAATCCAATCCTAAAGATTTGTGGGAAAAATATAAAGACTACATGAGTGAAGATATCCTTCACCGATTACGTACCACAAATCAAAATCCGGACATTCAATTCACACCAGAGGTTTATAATGAAGCATTGTTTTTGATTGAGGATGTGTGGCAATAGCTAATAAAGCATTGGTCCAGTTAGCAATGCTTGCCCCGAGCCGACCTGCGAACAACTTTTTCGACCGCGATTTGTAATGAGAAACACATTTTAATGTCGGTGATTTGGATATGTTCGTTCAAACGAATCTTTCTTAGTTGATTGCAGAACCGAAGTTGTCAACTATCCAACTGAGTTCTTGAATTCACTTGATTTACCCAGCATGCCTCCGCACGTTTTAACATTGAAAATTGACGTGCCTATCATTTTGCTTCGAAACATTGATCCGCCACGACTTTGAAACGGTACCAGGCTCTCAGTGAAAAAAATGATGGCCAATATCATCGAAGCTACTATTTTGAATGGAAAATTCTAAGGGAAAGATGTACTATTGCCTCGCATTCCAATGATTCCAACAGACTTACCATTCGAATTCAAACGTTTGCAGTTTCCGGTACGACTCGCCTATGCAATGACTATCAACAAGGCGCAAGGACAATCTTTACAAGTGTGTGGCCTGAATTTAGAAAGTCCGCGTTTCTCTCTTGGTCAATTATTTGTGGCCTGTTCACGCGTCAGAAAACCTTCTGATTTATTCGTATATGCACCAGACAGAAAAACAAAAAATATTGTATTTCCAACATCACTTCAATAAACAAAATAAAAAATAAAAGTGTTCTTATACACATATACTCGTATGCTGACTTTTTCTTAAATTTGATTTTATTAATATGCGTGGCAACGCGCGCAGGGTACAGCTAGTTCATATTATAAATAAATATCGTTCGATCATACTATAAAGATCTTTTTGCTGAAGTTAGTATGATTCGACGAGTCTTTGCAAATTTTATATCTCTGAACCTCGATTTCCACCATTTTGTTGACCGTATTTTCGATTTGTTGAAACTGCTCATTAATTATTTCATCAGAATTCCTTAACATTTGAATAATATCATTCATGTCTGACGTATCGTTCTTTCCCCTTTTTAAAGATTTCGAGGTCGATAGAGCACTCGGAGCCGAGCGTGAACTCTCACAGAACTCGAATGCTGGTGAATCGGGGATATCAGCTAGTGATGATGGCGTTGAATTAACAGCATCTAGAATTGTAACGTGATATTTACATATATGTTAGCTATATAATAAAATAACAAACAACTGAATGGTTTTGCTAACCTTTTGAAATATGTACTTTCTTCTTGCAATGCCAATAAATTATTCATTTTTTGCTTTCCAAGCACTTTAAATAAATCTGCCAACTGGAAGAAGATCCTGCTGGCAACCCGATAAGACGTTTTTCTTTTCTAGAAAAGAAATTATGTCATAATAATTATACAATAAAAAACAGACGAAAAAATTTCTTCTGCTGAGTACTCCAAACCTTGACTACTCAACGCATCCAAAATCTCTTTATTAACATGGGAATTCCTCCTCTGCCCACGTAACTCATGCAGCTTGTCGGCCCATATCTCCACTAACAGAGCCTTATCCTCGACCAACCACTACTTCCGTCTTCTCACTTCGATTTTCATGTTTTCCTTTTTTCTGCAAAAAAAAAAAAACAAAAAATTAAGTAAATTGAAGCCGAATATTTTGCAACAATTCTTACCAAAACAAGTCTACCAGGTCAATATTCTGAAAATAACGTCTCCCGCTGCGATAGTGTTTGTGTTAAAGGTATACATACTTGATTCACAACTCTTGCTTCCGAGGATTATCTAGGAGTTTTATAATAAACCTAGGTATTATGGGGTAGATTTTTATATGGTAAATCTCGATATTTAGAGGAGATTAGCGCAATATTTTGGTTAAACTGAGTTTAGCATTGATGAGATCCGTTCACGCTCTATAGTTTTCCTCATTTATTGTCGGAAATTTGATGTACTTATCTTTTAGGAGTGCAATATAATGGGAGATGATTCTACAAATCCTGCATGCAGATAATTTTGAAACTTTACAAAAGTCCCATGCAGTAATGAGTAGGCATCCACTGGCATAGAAGCGCAACGCCCATAAAAGATTGATTTCGACCAATATTGAGCTATTCGTAAAAAGTAATATATAAATTATTTTGTGCTATTATATTGTTAAACCATTTCATACCATCTGGTTGTATTTTCAATTTTATCTTCAAAACAAAGTAAGCAGAATGCATACGAAATCTATCCAGAAAACTCAACATCGTCTTATAGTTGAAGTTATCTGTCCTCAATCAAACCCTCTTTTCTCTCCTTACTCTCGCAATTATTAAAAAATGTTCCTTATTACTTACGAGTATGTCATCAAAATCACTTTTCGAACTCGAAAACATTATCAAATGCTAAATTATTTTCTTTAAGATAAATTACTTTCGTTTCACGCGCACTGGTTTGAAACCTAATTAAATAACTGCCAAAATATGTACAGACAATACATATGTATATATGAATGGTTGAGTCTCGTGTGTCAAACGAAAGTTAAATGACGAGTTAAGCTTCGCTTGGAGTCTAGACGGGTACTTTGAAATTGAAAAATTGCTAAACGGAATTTTAAAATAAAGCAAGAGTTTAAACTCCCTCTGTGAAACTGGGCATCAGAGAGGAAGCTTAAATAACTCAGCTCAGGTTAGGGATAGAGTGAAAAAGTACTGGGGCAAAACAATCCTTTTGGGAAATTCCAATTAGGTAATTTCAATTCAAATGCTAGACAAACCAACTACCAAAGACCAAATTACCTAGCGCAATATTACAATTCAAGCTTTAAAGGACAAAATTATAATCCAAATTGCGAAAATAGATCGGGCCGACGGAATTCTGACCAATTATGAAGACTAAATCATAACACGGGACCCGAAAAAATGGATACTTTTGTACAGAAGTGATTAAAGAGGAAATCAAACTAGTAATGCCCCTCGAGAAACTTTCCAACAATAAATATAACTACGAGGGGCGTTCAACATATTCTCGATATCGGGGTGAAGCTGTGGTTGTATATATAAATTGACTTATTTATCAAGTAATACTATTATTTTAGTGCATTCATGTAAAATTTCATATAAATGTGATTATTAATTCGCGTTTTATCTCTAGTTAAACAGAATCCTAATGGCAACTGAGACGATGATGGTGAAAATTGTGCATCGCGCTGTAATTAAATTTCTCACTAAGCACGGAAAAAGTCAAAAAACTATTCATGAAGAGATGGTGGCTGTTTCGCACCTTCATTATCAACTGTACAAAAGTGGTCAAGTGAGTTCAAGAGAGGCAGAGAGAGCATTGAAGACGACCCCCGCTCCGGCGCTCCGGCTACTGCTTGTACGGGAGAAAGCATCAAAGAAGTCGAAAAACTTGTTCTTGAGGATGCCCGAATAAAGGTGAAAATGATGGCAGAGATCACCAAGCTTTCAATTGGTACCATTCACACCATTCTTCATGACCATCTTAACCTTTCAAAGGTCAGTGCAAGGTGGGTGCCACGAATGCTCACAGCGCCTCAGAAAAAAGTGAGAATCGCATGCTGTAGAGAGCTTTTGGAGATGTGTAGTGAGAACGCGGACGGTGTTATGGATCGAATTGTTACTGGGGACGAAACATGGGTCCACCACTATGACCCTGAAAGCAAACAAGAGTCCATGCTGTAGCATAAAAAAGGAACAGACCCCCCGAAGAAGTTCAAAGTCACTCCGTCTGCCGAGAAGCTCATGGCCACAGTTTTTTGGGACTCAAAGGGAATCTTGCTCATTGAGTACAAAAAAAAAGGTGAAACCATCAACGCCACATCCTACGCTTCCACTTTGCATAATTTGCGGGAGGAAATTAAAAAGAAAAGACGGGGTAAACTCGCAGCGGGTGTGTTGCTTCTGTTCACACGGCGCGAGTTTCCAAGGCTGCTGCGCGAGATTGTGGTTTCGAAGAAATCCAACACCCACCCTATAGTCCAGACCTTACCCCTAGTGATTATTTCCTGTTTCCGGATTTGAAAAAATGTCTTCGTGGAAAAAGATTTTCGGATGATGAAGAACTCAAGTCGGTATTTTGCAGAGAAAGAGAAAAATTTATTTTTTTGAGGGTTTAAAAAAGCTTATCTCAAGATGTAACAAATGCATTGATGTTAGGGGAGATTATATTGAAAAATAAAAACAATTTAAATTGAATTCACATTTTCCTTCATATCGATACCGAGAATATATTGAACGCCCCTCGTATTAGTAACGAACAAATCATATGTATGTATAACATAATAACATAGATACTGGCTCAACCAGTAACCTGACGCTTGCAACAGATTTGGGAACAAAATATCTCCTGGGCCATACATATTTATAGACATTTGTAACGCTGGCTGGAGCGAAGGAGTTTTTCCGAACCAATGGTAGAACAGAAGCTCGTATTACTACCAAAGGGAGGCAAAACTATTGGTCTGCCGACAACTATGTGTTTCGGATACGGCGGAAAAAGTATTGGAGCGTATCACCTCTAATAGATTAGAAGTTGCCATTGAAGAAGCAAGAGAACTCTTAGAACATTAGTACAGTTTCCGAAAGGCACACTCAACTATTGATGGCATTATAGCGGTTGTTGATACAGCAAAAAAAAGAAGGAATAGAAGGACGAAGATGGGGAAGAGGCACAAAACAGTACTGCTGTGTCATAACACTGGATGTCAAGAATGCTTGGGTATGTATTCTAGAAGCGCCACGAAACATGGGAGTACCAATTTACATCCGAAACATTGTGAAAAACTATTTCCGACAGAGAGTGTTACTATACCACACCGACGTTGGTTTGATGGAGTACACGGTCGCATGAGGAGCACTCCAGGGGAGTGGTCCTGAGGCCGGTACTATGGAATTTAATGTACGATGGCATTCTTCGTCCCAACTAAGCAACGAAAAAATTTCAATTGTATGACGGTGGCTGGCATCATCAGGTCTCACACTAGTTGGACACAAAATGGAAACGATATTAACTACAAGTAGAAAACGAAAAAAAAACCATTATGCTCACAGTGTGTAAACATAGAATAGTATCGAAGTTAGCAAAAAAATATCTTGGCGTCATGATTGACACGAGATTGTCCTTTAAGGAACAACTGGAATATGTGCGTTGCAAATCTTCGCGGGTGAGTGCATACAATACTTGCACAAGAGCTGCAGAGAAGATTCATAAATAAAACACAAGAGGAGAGATTCTCGTTTAATGACACCGACTTAACGGAAAGAAACACGAATTTAAGACAGCGGCAACAACACTGGGAAATCTCAAAAGACCGATGGTCTTTTCACTTGGATATATCGCGAACATGGTGAAGTTAATTTCTATGTAACAATATTTCTAACGGTCATATCTACATCGGTTGAAAAGCTTTGAGTCCTCGTTTTGAATTATCAGAGCTTCGGCGAGGAACACGCTTATACAACTGTAAACCGTAGCCCAATGGTGTGACATCCCATATATGCTTCAACGCAGCAAAACGACACAAACGTTTAAACTTACTTGCAGAAGTCCATCAAAAACGAACATCCGCTCACATATCAACTTACACTGCACATAAATCCATTCCCACTCTTAGACTTACTTACGAACATGCAAGTTTTCGCACACAATCTCCCATTCTCAAATTTAAACGCCTCTACATATACGTCTATACTAACCATCACAGAATATTATTGCATATATGTATAATACATAGACAATGCAGGCATAATTAGTCAGAGAAACGCTTATGGATAGATACAAATTGCGACGATTAGCTTGCCTGGAAGCAGTGCACATAAAATGCTAAAGTCAGGCAGAATCAAAATTGGATTGGTAAACTGTCGCGTCCGGGAGCGAAAAACCCTAACTACATGTCTTGAATTCGCCCTCACTGCACGCCAATGCAGAAAATGTGGGGAGGAAAGCCATATAGCCAACGACTGCAACAAGGATCCGCTTTATTTCTTCGGCAAGAAGGACAACTCGATGAACGCTAGACATGTACACACTAGCAGCAAATGTCCGGTCTTCAGAAGAGCTATTACCAGCAAGCAAGTAAGGGGATAATACAGATTATCCTTAACGATTGTAGGACAGCGCAGGGCATCCTATGACATCCAGTGATCAGGCGAATGGGTACGTTCGTGCAAAAATAAACGGGATCAACTTCTGCCGCTGCTACTTGCGGCTCAGTTGGACCATAAGTAAATTACAGGCAAAGCTAGCTTGGATGTGAGCATTGCAAACAATGGTCGAGCAAATATTTTTAGGAAAGCGGAAGTGGGATATACTACATGAGTAACTCCCTACTGTGCAACACAGAATAGAGGATCAGTGAAAAATATACACACAGTGATCATCAGGTGATAATAATTGATATTAAAGAGCAAAGGGCCATTCCACACCCTAAGCTTGCGGGCCCAAAATGGAAAGATAAACTCTTCGACAAAGACATGTTCGACCAAATGATGGTCCAGCGAGCTGGTCGACAACGAAACAGCGGGAAATTTGTCGCAACACCTCTCACGCTATAACCACAGCATGTAACGCAGCAATGGCCAGATGAGTACCCAGTAAAAGGATACGCTGTGCTACTGAAGGAGCCAAGAAATTAAAGCAAACAGTATACAAGCAGAGTGGAGAGTGCAGCTCTCTAGAACAAGAGCCGATTTTCAAGAACTACTAGGCATATTCGGAGTGCCAGGGAGGGACCTAAAAAAGGCAATAAAAGAAAATTAATGCAAGATGCTTTAAGCGCCTGTGCAACGAAGCTGACACAAATCCTTGGGGCACGGTGTACAGAATGATGATCACTAAGCTGAAGGGCTAAAGGTCTCCACAATTATCGATTCCAACAATGCTAAGGTTTATTATAGAGCAACTATTCCCACCGAGACCATCGGCTCTGTGCAATAAAATCAGAGAAACCAGCACAGAAGCACTTCCAATAATAACACCAGACAAACTCTTCAACGCATGCGAGAAGATAGGCTTCAACAAAGCGTTTAGACCCGATGGCATCTGAAAAACGGAACTGAAAGTAGCCGTTCAAAAGAGGCCTGACATATTTATAACAACGACGCGAAAAGTGTCTGGAAGGAGGGAATTTTCCCATGGCTATGGAAGCTGCAACATTTTGTACCCTTTCCAAAGAGAAATACAAAGAGAACCAGCCACCCAACATGTCTACTAGACACGCTGGGCAAAATACTTGAACGGATCATGTATGATAGATTGCTCACTAAGGCAGAAGAAAAAAGGAGCATTATCATCAAAGACCAACAGTTTGGATTCAGAAAATCTCGCTGCACCGTTGGTGCCATAAAAGCGGTGGTAGACATAAAAGCCGAAGCAATAAAGGGAGAAAGATGGAGATGGGAAATAAAGGAATATTGTGCTGTATTGACGCTGGAAATTAAACACGCCTTTAACTCAGCAAATTGGTCATTTATAAGAAGGTCACTAGAATGGATACCCCATATTACTTGCGATAGATTATATTTAGCTACTTCACTAATAGAAGGTTGCGATATGAAACCGAGGAAGGAAAAAAGTACCTTAAAATCTCCGCGGGAGTTCCACGAGGATCGATACTGGGGCTCCTACTCTGCAATATTATGTACCACGGAGTTCGGAGTAAAAATGATCTGATTCCCTGACGACATCGCCATTGTAACTGTTGCAAAAAATATTGGCGAGATAGAGTCAGATACGAACGATGCAACCAATCTCATCAAAAACTGGCTAATATCCGCCGACCTAGAATTAGCAGACCACAAAACGGAAGCTGTCTCAATGACTATCCGGTAAAATGTGGAATAAGTGGTCATAACGCCAGGAAGTCAAACCATTCGATCAAACAAACGTATAAAATATCTGACAATAAACTAAGCTTTATTCCTCACATCGGTCATCGACTATTCGGACAAAAAGGCGTCAAAGCTCCAGGCAGCACTTTCACTGCAAACACTCGCAAACACATACATTTTCACATACTAATACCCATCCGCCAATACCCACGTCCGCGCTACCACCAACACAAACCCTTTCGGTCGAAGAAGTCAGTAATATTCGCATGACAACAAAACGAGCACTTGAACCAACAAGTCCTTGATTTCTAGCACAAAAGAACCCAGCGGCAGGATAACTTTTTCATATGCAGAATATTGCCCAAAATATGGCGTGTGCACTCAGTACTAATCTTTGTGGTATCTGCTAGCTGGCGCACCTTCACTTTCCGGTCAACCAACACTATTTCATGTATTTTTTTTACATTGTCCTGTGTAACCGCATCGGAGGGCCTGCCGCTGCGGACTTGATCGGTAGTGAAGTTGCGGCCACCACGAAACTCTCGAAACCAATATTTGACAGTGTAATCTGACGGAGCATTAGCCCCATAATATTTATCCAACTTTTCTTTTGTTTCCTTCACCGTTTTGCCTCTCAAAAAATAATGTTTTATGAGAGAACGAAAATCGTTTTTGTCCATACTCAACAATGCCCAACACGTCAACAGCAATCAGCTGTCAAAACAAAACTAAAGACAGTATCGCACAGAAATTTGGCATGTCTGCCTAAATATGAACGGACTTCGAGGCACCATAACCCATAACCTTTTTTGCAGTAGCAGCGCATTCTGGCGGTCAAGGATGTCACTTTTCACTCCATCTAGTATAACAACAGAAACATCGATGCAGCACTAGGTAAAACCGTGTTAAGGGTCACCACCTCTTCTATGGACCCTAGTTGTTAAGGAAATACTTCTGAATCTAAAAAGTGAGGGAATAAAAGATGTGGTCCTTATGTCCACCGCAGATTCCTCCCCACATTCAGTGAAATTCTCAACTGCACACTTAGAATCCTCGGAGAATGTCTAAGCTCTGTAAGTTGGGAATCAACTCACAAAAAACAGAGCTTATTCTGATCACATATAAAATGATAGGGCACAATTTACAATAGTTAGCGAACTAAGTTGGAAGCTAATGTCGAAGAACGCGATCACTTTCTATGCTATAGAATTGGGAAAAAATTGGGATATAATCCCAATACTATGCCATGAATATAAACAGCTATCATCAGAGCCATCTTAACCTACGGTAGCATAGTATGGTGGCCATCCATAAATAAAGCTAGCAACTTTAAGTTAATGACAAAAGTACAGAATATTGCATGTATTGGCATGATTCATGCCGTGGAAACTACACCAAAAACAAGTCTAGAAAATATACTTTGCCTCTAGAGTGAAAACCAAATCCGAAATACAATTCGCCTGCATTTGCCCAAGGAAAGTAACCAAAGGATAGAAGATTAGGTATCCATCTATACGTATAGATCAAAGGTGGGGATAGAAATCGGGGCCAGAATCTTCTCCGATCATTGAACTTACGAAGTGGCCTTCCGGACTAGAGCAGTGTCTTCCAGGCTGAGATATTAGCTGTAATAGGAGCAGCCAAACTTACTGCAATATAGACAATATCCCACGAGACTTTTGAGGTGCCTCCTGAAAAGCTGAAAGCTCTTTGCGTTTAGCAAAATGTTATACTCTGCTGGTTCCCTGGCCGTAAACGAGTGGCAGGCAATAAACATGCAGAAGAGCTAGCTCGAAAAGGATGCTCCTTAGAAAGGGAACTGGCAGATCAAATTGGTATCAAGCCTACCCTCTGCAATCTAAGAACACAAGTGGATCGACCGGTACAAATAAAAGCCTATGGAAGCTAGAAAAACCTTCCAAGCTATGAAACCTCAAGACAATTATGGTTGGAACTCAGCAAATGAAGAACAAGTTAGATTCTCTCGAAAAGCAGAGTTGAACTATTTACGCTTGCTGGATTATTCACACCTCTTCTAGGAGCTCATGCAATAAAGCTGCACCTTATCGACGACGACCTATGCAGAGGCGGCAACATTTGCTCATGAGAGGACACCCCCCGCTTTCTGTCCTACTGTCCCAGCATCAGTAATTTGAGACAAATATCTTCAGCATGTTACTCCTTGAACGACTTCTCAGAGCTACGAATATCTGCTCCTTCATTTACACCCTTTTTCGAATTCGCGGATGCAACAAGATGGCTTACACCCATTCAAGGACCAAAGGACAACCAACGTAAGTCGGAAAGCGGAAACCAAAACTGGGAAGTGCAATCAAATTCCCATACCCTACAATACCCCAGCCTGGACATCGCAATGGGTCTACACTCACCTAAGTGTGATGAGGTAGACCTATAGAGTGCCTTTGGCAGTAGATGCCACAACAACCCGCTAACCCAACCTAACCTAAGGTAGTGGTATAATAATTATCTCTCGTGGATATACAATATATGAATTCTCGTTGTCTTTCACACACGCAGTGGCAATCGGGAGATGAAAATGTGATTAGGTTGAGGTTAGATTTTGAAAGTTAGAAATGCCGGCTTCACCATTTTGGATTATCCGTAAATAAAAGTTTCTATTAATCTGAGTCCATTTTTTTTATTTCATTTCAAACTCTTAGTCTAATTTGCATTTACGGTGTCCTTATATTTTCTACTAACCCAACCACTACTACTGCCTTCACTTTCACGTTACGGATTGCCAAATCCTTGTTAGTTTTCTTCCATTGCCTTATCTGTAAATCTTTACTTGTGTTCTTTTTGTTCGAGTGTCAATAATTTTTTTCATAAAGTTTATGTCGCGCCAAAACACCAGTGAATGTCGAATCCTTAGTGGGCATTTACTATTCACAAGGATATGGTATGGATTCGTGATGCCTCGCGCCTAATGCTACCACTAACTCTTGCTAAATGTTATTAGAAGATGCAAGTTTGATAGGATTACTCTTCCTTCTGTGAAGCGCTTGCAATAGAATATCGCATTCGCCGTACTACCGTATCCGTATAAGATCGCCGTAAAAGAGTTTTGGCACAATTTTGGTATGATTTCTTGACCCAGAAGTCGATGGTGGTTCTATCATTACTGGCTTGTCAAAGTGCAACAGACGTTGGACCCTTATTCTGCTTTGATCTTCATAGAACCATTGGCCACTCATCGTTTTACTGTCCGCCTACGAAAAGCCTTTAGCATCTTTCTTAAACACCATCTCATATGACACCCACTAAGGGTCCAGGTCGGCTTCAAAATAAAGTCTTCAGAAGTAACTTTCTTGTTGGTACTGCAGCCTTAAAAATGAATTATCCCACGAAAGCAGCAAGATGCCAAGTGAGCATCAACCGTCTTAAAAAACTGAGAATCACGCTGGTGGAATTACTTTGCAGTTTCTCGGTACTAAGATTCTGAGAAAATAATGTCATCTCATGGCGCGTAGAGCCACCCATTCACATAGTATTGTATATACCATCTTGATCAAAAAGTTCCCGGGGGACACCACCGTGTGGCGCTCCCATTGTTCCGATTTGAGTTCTGTTTTTCTTGTTAAATCCGTTGCAGACAATCTCTCTAAATCTTAGCGTCATAGCTTGACATTTGCAAAAGTTACGTAGCCAAGACTATATCTATCTCTGTGTGTGTTGGCGATTTTTTACAATTTTGGAAATGGATTTAAATTTGCAACAACGAACTTGTAGGAGTATTAAATTTTGCGTAAAAACCGGATTTAATGGTGCGCGAACGTTGGAAATTTTGGAAAAGTGTTTCGGCAACGATTCTCTAAAGAAAACGGTCGTTTACCAGTGGCACGAGCGGTTCGAAAGTGGTCGTGAGTCAATCGAAGATGATGAATGCAGTGGCAGACCATCGACATCGAAAACCGACGAAAACATTGATGAAGTAAAAGAAATGTTGGTCAATAACCGCAAATTAACCATCAGAGAGATTGCGGAGGACTTGAACATTGCCTATGGATCCGTCCAAGACATTTTGGTTAATGATTGGGGTTTCTGTCGTGTCGCAGCAAAGTTGGTGCCAAAAGACGTCTATATCGTGCAAAAAAGAGACCGTGTTGACGTCGCAAAATAGATGATTTTTGAGGCTGAATCCGATCCCACATTCATCAAAAGGATCATTACTAGAGACGAGACGTGGGTTTATGAGTACGACACGCAATCCAGACATCAGGCAAGTGAATGGCGTTCACCAAGTGAGCCGAGACCAAAAAAACCACGTCGTTTTCAGTCAAAAAAGAAGGCAATGCTCACGGTTTTCATGGATTATAACGGTGTAGTGCATGATGAATTTTTGCTGGGAGGCCAGACAGTAAACAAAGAGTATTACGAGTATTTGGGCGTTATGATAAGTTTGCGTGAAGCAATTCCCCGAAAGAGACAGAATTGTGGACAGAAAACTCGTGGATTTTGCCCCATGATTGCACAGTGCCATCATTATTCGTAATTTGTTGACGAAAAATGCAACAAATACCATCCAACAGCCACCGAATTTGGCTCCCTATGACTTCTTTCTGTTGAATCGAGTTAAAAAACCACTACGGGTAACGCGTTTCAGCAGCCGAGGGGAAGTAATGGAAAAATCGCAGGAAGCACTAATGAACATAGCGCAAACCGAATATCAAAAATGTTTCGAGGATTGGATCAAGCGCTGGCATAAGTGTGTTGCAGTCGATGGGCATTACTTTGAAGGAGACTATACATATATGTAGATTCAGATGAATAAACTTGTATTTTTAATTTTCTGAATAAATGATCCTTTTGATCAAGGTGGTATGTGCTCGGCGGTTCATACACAGGCGACATGCAGTTTCCTGACTAAAACCGAGTTTGTGGAAGTGAAAAAGAAGCTGGCAGTATTCAGTTAGAAGGTTAAGAGATAACATTTGATTCATTTTGGAAGGGTTTTAGCCTGTCAATGACTTTGTATATCCTCCCAATAGGATAGACACACTTTGTTTTTCCAAATTTGTGTCGTTGAATTTATTGCTCAATTCGGGATACCGTAGAAAGGCTCTGGGCTATTGAACAGAGCAGCTGAACCTTCTACAGCCAGTTCATGGGCTTTTTTATTTCCATTGCTGGGCACAGCAGGTGTTCCTTTTTAATAAATCGTCTTGCTCGCGGACAGTCAGAGTATACGGATATGGGTGACTTTCTTTCCTTTTCCTAGGATGAAACTGACACATAATTGAATGGCATGAAGTTCAGTTTGAAGGATGCTAAGCCTTTTTCGCATTGTCTTTACAACGCTTATCTTTAGGCCACTTCCACGGAATTGGATTTGGGATCACTGTAAAACTCTTATTAAAGCATAGATATTTTCGTATACGGTCACTTATCGCGCAGATCATGTCGAGTTCAGGAATCTCTGAGATGAAGCTAGCATTTTTCATCTCTGCTGTTTGAAATAACCTGACTGTGCTGGGAATTAATGCTTTTTAAAAGTATCTGAAGTGGTGTGAGACCAATGAGAATTTCAATTAATCTGATGCCTTGAAAGGTTTAAATTATTTGATGGCTCATTAACTTTGTCTTGACTGACTGTTGGTTCTACCATATGAATACGAGAATCAGAACTAAAATTTGGGATATATTTAATTAGAGTCGGGCTTCGCAAGTATACCCATCTGGGTATAGAAATATTTGCTTCAAAAAGTTCATTGTTTAGTACGCAGTGTGCCTGCGCCGTCTTGTTGAAAGCAGAAGTTTTTTTAACGCATTTGCAAACACACAAAGCACCATCCACCGATATCGATTGCCATCGACGATACCAGACACTTAGATTTTCGGCAACACTGTCTCTTACACCTTTAACAGCGGAGGCCGTCTAACGTATTCTTGACGAATTGCTACAGATCCGTGCTTAATAAAATTTGCGACCAAACGACGAATTCTGCTATAGGAAGGCGCAAAACGAACGCAATATTAGTTCAATGTAAGCGTCACTATTTCGGTCCGCTTATTCGGGGTGAAGTTATTCATGGTTGAAATTGTACTAAACTGACGTTTGCAAATCGTGTTTACTGAAGCCGATCGGTTGAGAATTGACAAAGTTACTAAATATTTCTATATCGAAGCTCTGATGGCGCACCGTCTACTTCAAACGGAGTTTTCTTCTCGACTAGATGTGAACGTACCATTTGCTTTAAGTGGAAGACCTCTGCGATTTGTTGGGTCTATTGAGATGACCTGTTGGGAGTCGTAGGATAATCGAGAGTTCTTCCAGGTCTTTCCTTTAATTTTCTTCTGTACAAAATTTTGTTAATGTGGACATGTAAATGTCACACGAACTAGTGCCTTTTTTTAAAAAAAAAGAACTTAACTCTCAAGAGGGTATGAATACACTTATAATGCGTTAGCATATGTTAAGTTTTTTTGGAAAATGGGATAGAGAAAAAAGATAGATGTTTGGGTTCAGTGGTTATTTCGCTCCATGGGTGGCTTCCAACATTTAATGGGGATACAAAATTTTTAGTGAAAGTTGTCTTGTTGTTGATTTCTAGTCAACTACTCATCTTATTTGATTTTTGTTAACTGAAGAAATGAATGTCCGTCGGGCGTAATTGGGATTCGAACACCGAACCTTCCAATTTGGAAGCCAATCCACTACCACTTGAGTAACTTTCTTTTATGAAAAGTTTTATCAACCTTCTACGTAATTGCTCTAGTAGTTTATTCTACTATGGTATTCACCGCTTCTAACCACTTAAGCTTTGACCTTATAATTATTTCTGAAGGATGATGTCATTCTTTTAGATAGGTGGTACATGTAGAGTCAGACACCAATGACCTGTTCTGAAGAAATTAAATGAAGAAATTGTCTTAGAGGCGCGTGTTTAGAAAGGGATCTCAATAAACTTGCATTGCGTACCAGGAGACTGATAAGAAAACCCCGGGCTACATAAACGGTCATATTTGTTGTTGCCCAGGTCCTCCCGAACTACAGACCTATCGTAGAACGTCAGGGTTTTTACCTTATTTTTTTATATCATCAAGATGCACATCAACCACATTTCGAATTGAAGATAATTTCTGTTCTAAATTCGAGCAATCATAGTTGAATTAACAACAAATACAGTAAAACACATCACACAACGTCCCAATGGTCAGACATTACTCCACTTAGACACTTCAGTACAGCACTTCCTACTGTCTCCCGCCCCCAAATATTCCTAATTGCTAGGAAAATTACCACAAATTCAAAGCAAACACTCTCAGGACTTTCAAGATGAGGAGCAAATTAAATTGTTTAATTGTTCGTCGGAATATTTCAGGGCATCAGCATATATCCATTAGCAGCACAATTGCCACAAAATTGTCCAGCATTGTTCGGAGCATTGAATCAATTTAATTACATTACGGCAATTACTTAATTCCAGACACCATGCACTTGTGTCTGGCCAAGTGTCAAGCCATCATTAAACCACTGGTGATGGTGGTGTCAGGCAGCAAAAAACCATTATAATTGGAATGCTTGAAGGATACATCACTACACTACACTCGAAACAAGATGTTTGCTACCCAAAAACATTCTGTGTCTCCGCCTAACTTAAGATTAATTAGAATCCCAACCCAGTATGAGAGAAGAACAACTCCCCACAAACAGTCTCCATTCATATTGATGCCATCGTTCACTTGACCAGGCTAAGTGGGTCGCCTAGAGATTGGGACCATGTTTTGACCCGATGTTCTGAATTTTGTTTTCTCTTTTTATTTTTTTAAATCAAGTACTTCTGTTGGCGTACGCTTATTGATTTTCTGCAACGGATGGATTGATATCTTTTTCCTAATTGATATCCTTTTCAGAGTTTATTAATGACACTCGTCCTCCCCGCAAAATTGGTTTTCTTTTTTCGTCGTTTTCTTGTTGGTTGAATTGAGTTGGTGAGGTTTTTAGGCAGTGAGGTGGTGAATTGGTACGTTGGTTGAAGCGCGCACGTTTTGTGCGGGTGGCCAAATAAATTTCGTTTGGTTAATTGCTGTGTCAGGAGCAGATCCCAAATATCCAATATCTTGAAATAATTCCCTCGGAAAAGTCAGGAAAATGAAATAAAAAATCAATTGTTTAATTGTTTGGATTATTAATGTTTTTTTTTCCTTACTTAACTCACAGGGTTTGGGTATCAGGAAACCCTCCCTCACTGGGTATGGTCCTTTTTGTGCGACGGAAAGGAGGTTTCAATTTTCCTCGGTTAAGGTACGAATACCTCTGTCAATACAACGTGCGATTATTAAATATAGATGAAAACGCTTTGGGAAAGAGTGCGCGATTTTTCTAGAAACCATTCGCATCCAACCGTCCTATGTACTATGGTATGTACGTCTTATATTGGTTGTGAGCAATTAGGTTTGAAGTCTGATGTTTAAATATGTACGAGTATGTCTCTCTTAAATTATGCTAATTAAATACGAGTTCGAAGCTGTAGCTGTCAATTAATTGGGATTCGCAATGATGGACAAAATTTAATTGTGTCAATTATGTAGAATTCGAAAGGATAAGCGTTTTTGAAAGCAACCCAAGAGCGCGACTGGAAGGTTTGATTACGACTATGCAGGGGTATAGGACTGTGTCATTAAGTGAGGTATTAGGGGTTAGTATTTATCATGAAATATTGACTATTGATAAGTGACAAATATGTACAAGGTTTACTTGAAGCGTATACTTCTATTTATTTAAGGGAGACACAGATTCCATTAATTCAAGAAGTCAGGGATTAGGTGGCGTAGGTTTGACGGGCATTAAATTTCAATTTGACAAAAGGGGTTACTAAGAAATTGAATAAATACTCGAATTTACTGTAAGGCCTTTCTATCTTAAATCGATTAGGAGTTGACTTTTTTTGTTTTGGAAATTACTATAATTTGCTGGGTCAATCAAGTACAATAGCAGCTTTATCGTGCTCATCGTTGCCAAATCAATGGTTTAGTTGTTAACGTTAGGTTAATATTGACAAGGCGAAGTATCAACCTGCATCGAACAAGTTCTTTTAAGCCAAAAAGGTTTGTTTCGTATACCACAGTATCTCTATGTTTTCAAACGTAAGATTTGGAGACCGGAAGGTTACGAGAATCTGAAACTTAGAAATCGAACCATTTGGCACGCTTAGCACAACCGAAGAACTTACTGATAGTTGCAAAGAAGAAACCACCCAGAGGAGAGAGTAGGGTATTTGCAAAGCAGATGATGGGTGGTTTCCAGTCTATTGACGTGCCTGCCAATAAAAGAGTGGACTGTGATAATGCCCACTAAAATGCTGAGATCAGATCACACTTCATTTCGACTAAGAGAATACCTCTTCAGTACGAGCTTTTCGTAGAAAACACTTCCATCTCCTAGTTTTTGAGCTATGTAATGTGGGTTAATTCCCATCTCTGCAAGACATAATCCATTCGGCTTTTTTCCATTTGAGATTGTAACACTAATATCGCTTCCAAAAACAAGGAGGGAAAAAATAATTTAGTCGCAGTTTGTGTGATAGGAAATTGACTCGCTATCACTGTGAGGTAGCTCCCAGAGGTAGGAGGTGAAAAATTATGTCTACTGCAGCTGTGTGGTTAGAGAATAGCGTTGCTGTGTTTATAAATTTCAATCCTTCACCGTTATTTTGCTTACTTGCTATTCTCTAATAGGGTAAGAGCTGCTATAGATGGGATTTAATATTTTCTGATGAAAGGGATCTTTTTAAGTTCTTTGCATTAAGTCTCTTGGAATATCCAAGTAATTGCCAGTAAAACCACTTTTGAGAGTAAGCTAATGATGGATAAAGGAGCTAAGGATAACACGTGTGGTGAGTGTTACCAATGACTGAACTTTTTCAGCGAAGAGCTTTGCTTTCATAATGATTGCGTGTCAGTTGTTTGTCCACCATCACATGAATCACATACTAACCCATTATATATAGATATAAGTTATGCTATTCGATAAAGAACAATTATATATTTTAAGTTACATAGTTGCATGTTACTCGAATCATCACAGTGGCGACGGAGATAAAAAGAAAGAATAAAAAAACTATTTAACCCTTTAGTTCGACTGAATAAAAAGTGAGAAATGTCAGTAATCGGTTCAGTGCAAAAATCCGATTTTAACCATAATAAGTGACATATATTTAAATTACAGTTGGAAAAGGTTTTTATTGCTAATGATGTGAGTGGTAAAGAAAAGAAAATAGCAAGTTTAGTATATGCATTATCAAAACAATCATATAAGTTGGTTAATTATTGGTTGAACTTAATTCAGCTCTTCGTGATAAGTTCGTGATGGGATTGCGGAAGGGAGCGACAAAGGATAAACTGTTTTTCTAGAGCGTGGTTAAACTGACATTCGACAAAGGCGTCAAAATTACTAATGCGGTGGAGCGTGTCAAGCGGCAATACGAGCTTGACGTAGGCATCAAAGAAGAACCAAGTTCATTTGATGGCATATAGTATATCGAATGAGACAGACGTGGCAAAAGTGCAGCAATGGACAAATAACAGCAGCAGCGGGGATGGAGAACTCTGGGCGGCAAAAAGCCACGTAAAAATAGAAGTCATTTGCAACGGGTTTGTCCAAATAAATCCAATTACTATCCAGGACAGCATATTGATAGTTGTAGTAGAGTTGTCTTTATTGATCGTGTGAATCCATTAAAGCAAAAGTGTGCATGAATATTAATCTTATGATAATGGAGATTGATAAGGAATTTCCATGATTTCTTGTAAAACATACCGTTAAGTTTTAAACAAATATAGCGACACAAAAAAATCAGACTTTTTGGTGTTTGTGTAATGGATATTTTGTACAATCATGTATGCAGAAAGATTAAGATGTTATTATCGAAAACGGTGGTCTGCCATTACTAGACCGAAATTTCTTAAAAGAATTTGGTATTCAATTTTCGAATCTGAATTATACAGGGTGTCCCCTAATTCGATGACGATAATTTTGGAAATGATTCCTGGGTATATTCTAAGAAAAAAGCCGTTCTACAATAAAGGTCTATCTCCAATGTTGACATCACTTACCGAGGATTTAAGAAAAGGCTTATTTTGATGTACCCTGACCCATGTCAACGGAAATTGCTCTGTTAGTACTAATGGTGAAATCTTCGTGTATTACTTTGTTTTTAGAAGAAATACCAACCCTTATAATGCCGTTTAGACAAAGATGATATCTTGTTTGAGTCTTTAAATATCCAATTTCTAAGCTTGTTCCATTTTCATTGCACATGCTAATTTTCGACTTTGTGGCCACTTTTCTCCAGAAAATGCCTAATTAACATAACGTTTTGCTATTTTTTTCTTATCAAAGTAACAATAATAAAAAAAAAATCATCAATGAGTTTGCAGAAAAATCCAAAGATTTCATGATTCTTGGCAAAACCTGCAACAGTTAAAACCAGAATTTATGATTTTTTACCAACGTTTCTAACAACAGTTGACAATACTCGTATGAGTGGTTTTCCAAGAATTACTAATTTTCCAATATTTTTTCAAAATTGCATAGCTATTAAAGAGTTTTAAAGGATGCTCGTTTATTTGACTACCAGTCAAAACCCTCACTTCCGTACCTTGTTCCTTAAAAGTTCTCAGAAAAGTTAGGTTTTGGGTATGAAGGCACATTTGGAAAACATACCTTATAGAAATGGTATAAAAGATTAGGAAAAAAAATTAATTCATCAGTTTAATTTTTTACGCTAAGGTTACAGTTGCTTAGAAACGCTGTTTGAAATGTCAGCATTTACAAACAAAGAATACGCAGACATTATTTACGTTTATGGGCTATGCAATGGAAGTTCAACTAGTTCGCTACAAAGATACTTGATACGTGAACTTTATCCTAGCTGACGACTTCCTAATAAAAGATTATTTTTAAATACGTATCAAACGCTTCGAGGAACGTGTTCAGTTTCGAATACACGACCTAACGCGGGAGCTCGTCACGTAAGAAGAATTTCGGCTGGTGAAAGATTACTGAAAGCTGTTACTACTGATCCATCAATCAGCATCAGACGATTTCTTATACACCTGTATAAGAACTGCTTTCCAACGATTTGGAAAAGAGACCTGAGTTTTCTAACTGGTTGCTGGAGCGGAGCTTGGATGACAACCAGTTTATTAGCAGAATTCTTTGGATGGACGAATCTCAATTTACAAGATATGGGATCACAAATTTTCATAATCTTCATACAATGCAGACAATCCACATACAATTACACATAAATCATTTCAATACAAATTCAGCGTCAATATGTGGGCAGGTGTACTTGGAAACAAGTTAATCGGCCCCTTCAAACTACCACCTAGGCTGAATTCTACAAACTATCTGGAGTTTTTGCGAAATGATTTACCAGAACTATTGGAGGACATTCCACTGATTCAACTAACTTCGTCATATTTTCAACAGGATGGTGCTCCAGTCAACTATGGTCGTTAGGCTTAGAAGAAGAGTACGGTAACCGTTGGATAGGAAGAAATGGACCGGTTCACTGGCATGCAAGATCTCCTGACCTTACAGAATTGGATTTTTCTGTATGGGGAAGAATGAAAGAACTTGTTTATTCAACAGAAATAGTAACTTTAGTTGAATTGGAAGATCGTATTCTCGAAGCGTCATCAAAAGTGAAGCAGCAGTTAGCATCAAAAAACATTCGCAGTGCGATCTAAAAACGGGCTCCACTGCATACAAAACCAAGGAGGACACTTTGAGCACCTGTTATAACTGTTTTAATATACACATAAAATAAAAACTACCTAAGACCACACAAAATCATTTTTTATTCATAGCCTTTGGAGCTTAAAGCAAAAAACCCCTTTTTTTATAAATTTTAACTTCTGCAGGTTTTTCCCAGTATCATAAAATCTGTGGGTTTTTCTGCAAACTCATTGATAATTTTTTTTTTTTTATTATTTTTACTTTCATTAAAAAAAAAATAGCAAAACGTTATGTTAATTTGGCATTTTCTGGAGAAAAGTGACCTCAAAGTCTAAAATTAGCATGGGCAATGAAAATGGAACAAGGTTAGAAATTGGATATCTAAAGACTCAAACAAGATATCATCTTTGTTTAAACGGCGTTATAAGGGTTAGTATTTCTTCTAAAAACAAAGTCCTACACTAAGATTTTACCATTAGTACTAAAAGAGTAATTTCCGTTGACATGGGTCAGGGTACACCAAAGTAAGCCTTTTCTTAAATTCTCGGTAAATGATGTCAACATTGGAGATACACCCTTACTGTAGAATGACATTTTTCTTAGAATATGCCCAGGAATCGGTTCCCAAATTATCGTCATCGAATTAGGGGACACCCGGTATAGAGAAATATACATATGTTACCCGAAATGCAATTACTGAAAATTTTAGTAAATTATTTGACGGTAAATTATGAAAATTTAATAAAAGCACAATAACCTTGAATGTAAAAGTGACTGTAAACCTAAGTTCTCTAAGCCACGCCAAACACGCTTAGCGTTAAAAGAAAAAGTGTAAAGAATGAAATTGACAAGCTAGTTGAACTAGGTGTTTTAGAACCGGTGAATTTTAATAAGTGGGGTACTACAATTGCTCCTATTTTGAAAAAGTCTGGTGAAGATCGAATTTGTGGAGATTAGTAGTTGATAAATCTAAGAGTTAATCGCGTATACATTGCTGGCGTAACAGCAGTCGGTTAAGGGCACTAAGTCTAGAAAATTAACAACGATTTCTACAACAAAAGGTTATAGATAGTTCACAGTTGAGGATAAAGGGTGTAGTGGTCTTTCTCGATAACGTACTAATTACAGTACCAAATAAGAAAATGCATGTCGAAAAAGTTAATCTTAAATGCTTGCAGTGTGGAGGGCTTAAATTATATAAGGATAAATGTACGTTCCTAGCTATATCAGTTAATTAGTTAGAACACTTGATCGACAAATTGGGGTTAAGAACTTGTCCGAAAAAGATGAAAACCCTTCAAGAAATGCACAAAGCCACTTGTCTGAAAGAACTCCAATCGTTTCTAGAAGTAATAAATTTGTATGCGAAGTTTTTACACAATATAACAAAATATAACGCGCCATTAAGAAAAGATGTGTTAAAGAAAAACCAAAGCTTTGGGTGCACAAAGTTGCATTCCGAAGCAATTAACCCTATAAAAAAAACTCATTTCTCAAAGAGGATTGGCAAACTTTAATTCAATACTGGTGATCAAGCTTACCATGGATGCAAGTCCCGTGTTATCATAGGTTTATGAAAATGGTGTGGTAAGACCAATAGACTTCGCATCACGAAAGTTCTTCGATATAGACAGGGAAGCTATAGCAATCCTCTTTGGAGTAACACGATTTCACTACGGCTTTCATAGTAAAAAATTCATATTAGTGACTGTTCGGAACTACAATATACTTTTGAATTTTATATACTTATGTATCTAATTATTATACAATATTTGACTTTGTTAAAACTAGAACTTAATTCAAATGCTGAAACTTTATCTAAAATGTAAACAATGAAAACGTAACGTAAAATTTGTAATAAAAATGTAGGACGGTTAAAGGTTAAAATGATAGCAATTTCCGGATGATGAATAAAGGTTCTCTTTGCTGTTAGACCTACCCAAGAAAAGACGTGTTTTCTTTAAACCGCATTTTTCGATTGATATTTTACCCAACACATGTCTTACATAAAAACTCTACACACCCAAACATTTGGTCCTTCGAGCCGGATAGATAAATAATAGACTACACAAAACATTAAACATTTAAGAGAGAAAAAAAATTCATATAAAAGTGTGAGGATAAAGTGCAAAATATTACAAAACAAAAAGTACTTACATAGATTCCCTTGCTGTCGGAGTCTTGCCCCTTGTCTTTCTCCTTTTTAAGCTTAAAGATAAAAATTTAATTTATCAATTTTAACCTCAACTGTCACCAGCTGGGCAAAACTGAGTGAAAGTCGTAAGTTGCTGAAATAAAAACATATATTACTGCAATTAATAGTATTTTAATAAACTATATCTAATAATAATTTAATAAATATTGTACTTGATATATACAAATATCTACAAATATCACCTGATATATACAAATATCAATTTTACAAATAAAACCTTTACAAATGTCGAAATTGTCAACGGGTGCAGATCAGAAAGTTGTTTTGGAACAGATTCTTCGTTATCACTCCAACTTCAAAAAGACTGGAGCATCTTGTCGTACAGCCTGCTATATTTCGGGTCGTCTTCTTGTTCTAAAAGGGAACTTCAAGAACGCGCTTTGTCTTCAAGCGAAGATTCGACGAGGAGAAATTGAAGAAGCTCTGGAAGAAGAAGATAATGATGACATATTTGATAGGTTACAAGAAACGTACTGCACTTACCGAGGGGAACTGGTCGATGCTATCAACAATGTGAAGTCAACATTTGAAGAGAAGGTTGTAGAAAGTAAATCCACAGGTGCTCCTTGTAATGAGTTTTCATTATTCCAAATCCAAATTTCACATTTCGAGGGCTCGTACACAAAATGGCGGGCTTTCCATGATGTGTTTTTGTCTTTAGTCCACACAAATAAGCAGCTGGGTGAAATTCAAAAACTTCACTATTTTAAATCGTCTCTGACTTTTATGATAAGGCACGGGAACTGCTTGTCGCCAGATACGACCACAAGCGTGTGTTGGTAAACGCTCATTTGCGACTTTTGTTTGACCAGCAGCAGCTGACAAAGTAGACTGTAAGTAACATAAAGTCTCTACTGGACACGCCACAGGAATGTTTCACTGCCCTGGAAAATTTAGGGTTACCGGTTAGTTCTTGGGATGACATATTAATTTATATACTAGTACAAAAATTACCTGCTTTTACTCAGCGTTTTTGGAAGGAGAAGTTAGATAGTTCGAACGAGTTGCCCACAATAACACAATTTACAGAGTTCCTGGAAACACGTTTTCGAACCTTGGAAGCAGTAGCTGGAACGAGTGACACAAAGGGCAGCGGTTCTTCTTCACACAAAGTTGTTACTGTAGAACAGAAAATGGTGTTGCACGTCGATAAGAAGCATTTGCATACCAGATATGTGGTGGAGGTCAGCACTCCCTTCGGACTTGTCAAAAGTTTATGGACATGGAGATCTATGACTGATCTAAGGCAGTGGTCACAAGACTAACCATTGCCAAAGCAGTGTGCGCTGCTATTACTGCAAGCAGGCACACCATTCTCTGCTACATGTTAATAGTTTCAGCTCCAAACCTGCAAGGAATTATACAAATACAACTATAGGTACACAAACTTTTCATACTAAAATAAATACCAACCAACCTAAGGTAGTATCTCCTGAAATACATCAGCCAAATGTTCTGCTTGCAACAGCAGTTGTTAGAGTCAGGTCTTCAAATGGTAACTATTTCAATCTGAGGGCATTAGTCGATCCTGGATCTGAAGCAACTTTTATTACTGTGTCTGCTGTACAATCGCTAGGCCTCCATCAACGGCGAACACTTATTAAGGTATCTGGATTGGAACTTAGCAGTGGTTCATGTCAGCGGTATGTAAGTCTTACCTTTGGGTCGCTGGTAACACCTTTCGAGACAAATACCCCAGCCTATGTGTTGAAGTCCCTAACTGGTCTTTTGCCATAAAAACGTTTAGCTCTGCAAAATTAGGAACACATCCAGGGTTTAAAGTTAGCTGATCCACAATTCGACAAGCTTGCGACGTTTACTCTGACATTATTTTAGGATCGATTATACACGGTGATGATAAAAGATCGCCAATTGCACAGGAATCAGAGTTAGGTTGGCTTTTCCTTGGGAAGGTAATTTCGCAAAATAAAGAACCTGTCCATAGCTTCTTATAGGTTCTCGATAACGACACTCAGCGTCGAAGGTCCTGGGAACTAGAGGAGTTGCCTTTCAACCTAAGGAAACTGCGGAAGAGAAAACTTCTGAAAAGCGTAATATTAACAAAGCAAGAAGGTTAGCGGATGGTCGATATCAGGAATCGCAGTCATTTAGAAAGGGATGTAAGCTTGGGTTTGGTGCCTCGAAGTTAGGTGCCTTACGTAGGTTTTATCAACTGGAAGGAAGATTCCAGGAAAACCCTACACAGCACAAGAAGCGTTCCGAGTATTCCAGACCTCCCTTACTTGTGCAACACCAAGATTGGTACATAACCAATCGCTGGACCTGTTGCTTCATCTTCATCGTCCAGTCGCAGAACACTCTATGTATACATCTAAGGCTATCTCAGAGAATTTGGAAACCAGTTAGTACAACGTTTTTGGAAAATCGACTCTTGCAACAAGTACAAGGACAACTTTTTTCTAAATCCCAAGGACAAGGCCATTGAGCAGAATTATGCACTAACAACTCGGCGGGTTGATTCCGGGCGCTGATTCATCAATTCTCGGAGACTCATTAACTGTAGCTACCCGCCGTTTTTTGAGCCTGGAACGCAAATTCGAAAAACAACCTGTAATTAAGTAAATGTATTCAGATTTTATTGAGGAATATAAGCGTCTTGGCCATTTAGAAGTGGTTTAAAATTTTGATTCATCCACAGCACATTTTTTTCTGCCACATCATCCCGTCTTCAAAATGGCTAGCTCTAGTTCGAAAATCAGAGTCGTGTTTGATGCATCATGTAAGACATCAACTGGTGTTTCATTGAACGATATACTATATTCAGGCCAAAAGTTACAAGATGATTTAATGATAATTCTTTTAAGATTCCGTTTGTTTGCCTACATCGTTACGGCGGATATACAACAAATGTATCGGCAAGTACTGGTTGATACTTTTGACACAGATTTTCAGCTAATTTCCTTACGCCATGTAAGGAACGAAATGAGCCATTAAAGCTTTATCGACTTCTCACCGTCACATATGGTACAGCTTACTTGGCAATTAAGACATTACACCAATTAGCAGATGACGAAGCTAGGGATTGTCCGATTGGTGCTCAGTGGTTAAAGGAGAATTTTTATGTCGATGAAGCGATGCTAGGTGCGTATTCTATTGAACAACTCGTTGAAGGTCGATGTCAACTAGTCCAAATTTTGGGCCAAGGAGGATTCAAACTGACCAAATTCTGTTCACATTCAGAAGCTGTGATAGCGGACGTTCCTCGTGACGCCAGAGAAAAGTTTCTTCAAATCGATGACAACAACACTATAAAGACACTAGGATTGACTTGGCAACCTGATGCAGACGTTTTTCGTTGTTCATATTGTATAATGAAGGTGAGGTTTCGTCAACGATTACAAAGCGATTTGTTTTATCTGAGATCGAGCCCCTTGGGCTAATTTGCCCCGTGGTCGCATTAGCGAAAATGTTTTTTCAAGACTTGTGGAAAAGGAACTTTGGCTGGGACACACAGTTACCTGATGATCTTCCTGAGAAGTGGAAAAAGTTTCGTAAAGAACTGGTAGCGTTAAAAAAAGGTAACGATCCCACGATACGCATTGAGCGGCACCGACATCAAACTTCTAAAACTGAATGGCTTCTGTGACGCAAGTAGGAGGGGCTATGGTGCCTGTGTATATACTCGTACATGGTGTTTTTATATTAATGGTAAGATAACGGTTACGTTATTTGAAGTTAAATCTAGAGTAGCACCAAACAAGACTCTTACAATAACGATTCTTGAACTATGTGCTGCAAAACTTCTGGTGGACATAACAGAAAGGTCAAAAATTGAAGTGTTTAGGGAGATTTCAATTCATGAGACTTTATACTGGACTGATTCAACTATCGTTCTTAGTTGGTTGCATGAAGAACCCTTCAAATGGAACACATTTGTAGCTCATAGAGTTGCTCATATACAAGAAGCTACAAGCTTTGATCAGTGGAAGCATGTTCCCGGTGAGCTAAATCCAGCCAATCTTATTACACGTAGATTGTTACCATCTGAAATTGAAACTGCTGCCTTCTAGTGGGGTGGCCCAGCGTTTTTACGTGAAACGCTATTGAATTGGCCCGCAGAATTCCAACTGCCAAGGTCAAATGAAATGGATGTAGAAGAATTACGCCCACAGAGATGTGCGCTAGTAGCTATAAACATGGTGGACGTCACTCAATCTATGCACTTTTTTTGTACAGAAATCTCGGGGCCGAAATTTTGAACAAAGATCTTTAAATGCGAATCTAAGAAATCACATAAAGGCGCCAACAATGGAAGAATAGGTTCAATCTGAAGCTATACAGCGCTGTGCCTTCGCTTCTTGAAAAACAACACTCTGTGTCGCGCGATAGTGCCTTGGAAGGTCTGGCTCTATTCCTTGACGAAAAGGGTCTTATAAGAGTCTGAGGACGAATTAAGAAAGACAAAATTATGTATGGTGCAAAGCATCAAATTCTTTTGCCGAAGAATCATCGTTTTACTTTTTCTATCATAACCTATTATCATCATTTTATAGTATGCCACGCAGGACCGCAAATGATCTTAGCAGCATTACGGAATCGTTATTGGCCAATCAGTGGCTTGCAGTTGAGCCTTGGTAATGGAATGGGAATGAATGAGTTTAAAGCATTTGACAACTCACAGAAAGGTTTGACACTTAGAGGATAGCAATTATGTTAGGGCTGGTATACATGTGTTTGTTGTTTATAATTGTTTATTTTTAACAAACACTATCAATGTTATCCACTGAAAATACAGCACAAATACTTTAACCTATCGGAGGTATTTTAAAAAAATATTCTAAGGTTTACAACGCTAAAATATAACAATATATATAAATACCTTAAACTAATTTTGTCTTAAACAAAAAACAAATAAATATGTAAAAAAAAAACTTACTGCAGATGAATTGCAACAACAATTCAATAGAAGGCGGATTCATGCTTTACTTCAGGGCTGGCCAACATAAAGACTGCGGCTCGCCATCTCTGTTATTGCGGCCCGCGACATAAAATAAAATCTCCAACTACGAAATCTTATTTCGCAACAAAACCAAATCGCTTTACATACACGAATGAAAAAAAAAACCAAATGTAAGCAATAAGCATTCAAGTTTATACACAACACAAACACAAATCCCTTTTTCTCGGTATATAAGATCGGTAACGCAAAATAACAAAGTTATTTTGAGCTGATGAAGCAAAATTGAGTTTTAATTTTGAAGTGTGTTGCAGTAGTGGAAAAAACTCACTTTGTCCGCTGTACACTTCTATCGGCGAAAGGATTCGCGAGTTAATAAACTGTATTTTGTTTATAAATATTTTACGAAAATCATTCGTTTGTGTTTCATAATACAATTCGTTAGTGCCGAATAAAACTTACACTGTGTCTACAAAGAAGCGAAAAGTAGGCGATGAAAATCGTGCTTTGGATGGGAAATGGGAACTGGACTATTTTATTTGCAACTAAAAATAATAATATTCAGTGTATGATTTATATGCCAGTTCTGTTTGTGGCTAAGGAATACAATGCTAAGCGGCATTACACAGCTTAGCATGAAAAAAAAAATATAAGGGTCATAAAGGTGAAGCTAGAAAAACTATTGTAGCTGAATATTAGAAAAACAACTGGTGCAACAAACAAGCACTTTTTCAAAACTAAACATAGATAATGAACTGAGTTTAGCTGCCTCCTAGGAAGTTTGTTTACAAAAAACCATTCAGTGATAGAGTTTTAATAAAAAAAATGTGCAATTAAAATGGCTGAACGATTTATGCAATGGCAGGGACAGTGCCAGGATTTTCTGGACTCCTTAATCAAATGGTATTCATCGCCCTTTAATCTACTGCACCAAGAAGCTTTATGTCTAAAGTCTTTGCGCCAGATAGACGGAATGAAGGTGGCTGTCAAAACAACAGATCTGACCAGGGGCGTAAACAAAGCTTTGACTGTTTGTAAATGGACTTAAAAGTAAACTTAAATTGTTCAAAATGTCTTTAGAAAAGTATGATCCTTCTTTTTTCCCGAGTTACAAAGAACTTTACATGGAGATGGAAAATTTTGGAAGATGCCACTTTTCAGAGCACATAGAGTACATTGACGAGGTAGTTTTGGAGTTTGAAAATCGACTTATAGATTTTAAGGAATAGAGAGCGATTTGTCACTTTTCACTCATCCATTACCACAGGCCATCGAAAGTGTAAAAACTGACTACCAATTGGAGTTATGCGACCTACAATCCGAATCCTTCTACAAAAGCAGAGTGGAAATTGGAATAGATTTTTTTAAGATCCTCGATGATCGCTTTCCGAAAATAGCGAATTTTGGTTTGAAAATGGGTTCGATGATAGGGAGTACCTATCTTTGTGAAATTGCTTATTCAACCATGAACTTTATTAAATCAAAATACAGGTCTTCATTATCGGATAAGTCACTTATTAACGAAATGCGCTTGGCAACGACGAATATTGATGTTGACATTGATAACACTGTTAAAGAAAGAAAGAAATAAAATAATATGAACGATTTTTTTTATTAAAATCTAATATGTAGCATTTTGTTTGGATGGCCCGCCAGTTCTTGTTGAATTTTATTTTGGCCCGCATACGACTCTAGTCTGGACAGACCCGCTTTACTTAAAACGCAAACACTTTGACAGCTAATTCGGCCATCATTACAAAAAAAACGTTCGCGGAAATTTCGTCGCATATTATCGCACTGCACAACCTACTATTCAATTGGTGGGGTCAGCACAGCATAACGTATCGACTCGGGCTTAAGGCGACGGATAATCCGTCGTTTCCCAGACATGGGTCCTATTTGGATCTTCTGCTGTTCGACTCACGAATACAACTGACATGTACTAACCAACAAACTACAAACTGTCTACGGACTTTCGTGTATGACAGTGACCATTGCGGTCTCAGCACCGAAATAACTGTTCCCAACGAAAATGCGGAATTGGATGAGTTTGTTCAAAGGCATTCCTACAATTATAGTAGGGTGCGTTGGACACACTTCACCAGAACACTGACGAGAGCACTCTCCTCGAATTCGCTCTACCCACCATCCAACAGAAATCTGTCAAACGAGGAGACTGACAGGTATCTAAGACTAATGGACGAGACAATCAAACGAACAATGGACAAAACGATACCTCGGTATCAACACACTGACGACGAAGACTTATTCCGCAACGCAACTATTGACGCACTGCACCGACAAAAAAGTAGGCTGTTGTCAAGACTAAAAACCTTGTACAGACGGTTTACTGACAGACATAACCCGGAGATCATGACATTGAAGTCGTCGATTAAAAACATACAGATATTAATAAAGGAAAATTACAGAAATTCTGTAAATTTGTATTGGAACAACAAAATTCGGGCTGTAAACACCAGCAACCCGAATATGTTCCCGCAAATAAATAAAATATTTCGGAGGAATAAACAGAACGACCTTCCATGTCTTAGAATCGCCCGAACGACGAACAACGAACAAATACTTGTAACAGCAGGCATAGATCCAAATGAGGCCGTTGATGATGACAACTTCTTTGTGATCGAGGATCCGCAGGAGCAGGTAGAGGCTATAGGAGCGACTTTCCAGGAAGTGTATAAGGCGAATGCTATCATTGGCCCGAACCACGATCTGGAGAATCGAGTCCTTGTGCACAATTTCTGCCTTCGAAATGAAATTGCGAATTGGCGATTCGAGAGCTCGGGCTTCACCCAGTTTAGTGACGAGAATAGGTCAAATAATGTCATCACCAACGACAGGGTATTACCGCCGTTCATTTCGAAGGAGGAGCTCCAATCGATCTTTGAACCGCTTAGGAGTAAGAAATCAGTGGGAACCGATGAAATACCGAACATTGTGCTTCGACATCTCCCACTAGAAGCGGTGAACATTTATACCACCCTGTTTAATAATGCAATGAATAATGCACATTATCCAGCGCATTGGAAAACTGCGGTGGTACATCCCATCCCCAAAAGGGATAAAGATACTTCCAATCCGGCGAATCTCCGCTCGATCAGTCTTCTTCCAAACATCAGTAAGGTTTTCGAGAAGGTAACCAATAGAGTCCTGACCAAGTGGGTTGAGGACAAACATATAGTTCCGGATAATCAATTCGGTTTCAAGGCGGGGCATGACATCATTCATGCTGTGTCGAAACTGGTTTCTGATATCCAATGGAACAAAGGCAAGAACCAGTGCACTGGTGCCTGCCTGATTGACTTGGAGAAGGCCTTCGATACCGTATGGCTAGAAGGACTCTTTTTCAAGCTGGACAGGTTGGGCATTAGTAAACCACTGCTGTATATTCTTTTTGATATGCTCTCCAGTAGACAGTTCATCGTGAAGAATGGCGATGTGACTTCTGCTGGAATATTTAACATTAAAAACGGTCTGCAACAGGGTGCGGTAAATTCGCCGATCCTATTCAACATTTACACAAGTGATCTGATAGGTTCACTTCCCCACAGCATAGCGTACGCAGACGACTTAATCGCGTACAAATCAGGTCCAAAGATTGAGGTCATTAACATACTTTTGCAACGTGACTTCGATAAAATTAAACAATATTGCGATGACTGGAAGTTGAAAATCAACTTTCAGAAGTCGGAAACCATTCTGTTTAGGACGCCTTTGTCTGGGGCCTCTAGGGATACCAGAAAGAATTGGCGAAAGTTCTCTATCGTCGGACAACATGGACAGCCACTTGCTTGTCGAAATGTAGTCAGATATCTTGGGATCTGGCTGGATCAATATCTGTATTTTAACAAACATATAGATGTTGCTCTGGCCAGAGCTAAGGGTGCTTTTGCCCTTACAAAGAGACTGTTTTATAACAGCCAACTCGATGCGAGGGTGAAGGTAATCTGTTACATGGCCCTTATCAGGCCCATGCTTGTATTTGGGTGTCCCGTGTGGTTCAACGTGAGAGCAAGTTTATTGGAAAAGATTCGGGTGTTTGAGAGGGCTTGTCTTAGGACTTGTCTTCGCTTATACAGAACACCAGAGTCTGAGTACATTAAATTCTATCCTAACGAGGTCTTATACAATACGGCGAACCTGATAAGAGTGGACAATTTCGTCATTAAGTTGACTCGAAGGCACATTGCGAGAGCAATGACCTCATCGAACAACCTGATCTCAGGGGCTTACTACCCCAATTATATGTATCACGAGAGAGCTCGCCTTGACGGCTTTATTCCTCCAGAAGCGTTCCTCTATCTAGATAGTAAAGGTCTGATCCAGGACAGATTGGCGGTGCCGCTAATCTTCCACGTCGCTCGAACAGCTGCGGACAGGCGACTCAACTACGACAGAGACGTCGCACATGGCAGTGCGGAGCGTCTCCGGTTCAGTAGGGCGGTAGGGACTCGCGACAGGAGGGATGTTGCTCAGCAGCACCAGCAATTTTGGTGGCTTGAAGAAGGCGAGGATGCTTCGTAGTCGAACTCCTCCAGTGATAAGTAGCTTCATGTGAAGCAGAGTGGTCCAGCCTAATTTTTGTTTTTTTTTAGCCATGGCCGGCTTACATAGTTTTAGATAGGTTTAAGTTAGATTGTAAGAAAAAAATATATAAAACCAAAAAAAAAATAAATAAAAATATAAAAAAAAAAAAAAAAAAATGTACATATTAGATGTAAGTAGTTTAAGTAGATTAAGATTTATTTTTAGGTAGTATGTAGGCTTTTAGGTTTAAGTTTTATAAAAAAAAATAATATGTCCATATACTAAGTTTTTACTTAAAATTGATTTTCTTAGTTTTAGTTTCGTTAAATATAAAAATAAATATAGACTGTAAGATCCGTCGAAAGACATAGTTTAAGTGTTAGGTTTAACTTAGAGTGCCCGCATCGGGCCAGTAAGTTAGTATAAGATTATCTCTAAGTTATTTAAGCTAATTTTTAAGCGTTTTTTTGTCTAGCATGTAAGAGTAAATTAAGAAATATAAATAAAAATGCATAAAAACTGAACTGAAGTAGATAGAGAAAAAAAAAGGTTAAAAATAAAAGGACAAAGTGGATCCTAGTGAAAAAAAAGGCAAAAAAAAGGAAATAGGCGAAAGAAGAGAACAGACCAACGCACGAATGATAAAAGGAGTCACACCGCACCAGGGGAGTCGATCGAGAGGCAGAAGAAAAACATATTGGAAAAATAAAACGGAAGAGCATATAGACGTATATATATATACATCAAGGTATCATACGAATATATATAAAATCGGGCATAAAATACATTTAAAACGAATATAAAATAGAAACTAAAAAAAAAATTTTGTGAAAAGATAATAATATCATTGTTATATTCGGGCCGGATAAAATTACAGAAACTGCCAGGAGTCCGTTTCGCCGTGGCACAGTCGTTCACGGAACTTCGTAGTGTGCGCATGTGTTTCGGCTTTTCTCAAGTAAAAATAAATAGTGAATTATCGTTAAGTAAGACATTTGACAAATTCCTTATAGGCTCCAAGTAGCACAGCGGTAGTGTGTTCGCTTGAGACGACAAAGGTTGTGGGTTCGACTCCGAGTCGGGCAGAGAGTACTTTTTCGTTTTTTAAATTTCATTGTGTTTTGTGGCAGTTACATACTAGTACTGTAACAGTATAAATATCACGTTATGGATTGTGGAGAGCGGTCCGCTATGTTAATAGCGGGATCTGCGGAAACATCTGGTGAGGCTTCGAGCACAACAAGCCAAACACCAACAAAGAGAAGGAGGAAGCTAAGGCCAATTCCTAACTTGGTGCAACGTCCCTCCCGACAAACGTCCACCGAAAAGCTGCTTGAGGGAGTGAGGGAAGGGGCGCATTCAACACCAGGAATAGCAGCAAATAAACGTCCACGGCAAGACACTGACGACAACTCAGATGGTGGTATGAGACAGAACATCTTCGCTTCCTTGGCTCCATCGGAATCGGACGATGAAGAGGAAGAAATGGCGTCTCTGAGTAGCAGCATCAAAATGCTGCAACAAAGAGTTATTGCCATTAAAGAATTGCAAATGCTCAGAAGGAAGAAGAATGAGCAAGAGCAATCCAAACAGCAACAACAGACTCAGCCGCAGCTAGCTCAAAAGCAGCCTCAACCCCAAACAAAAACAATAAGGCAGGTGCTGCAACAACACGAGCAATCACTGAGCAAACACCAACAGCAACAACAAGAGCAGCCACAACAACGGCAACAGCAAAAACAGCAGCAGCCACAACAACGGCAGCTGCCATTACAACGGCAACAGCCACTACAACGGCAACAGCCACAACAGCAGCAGAAACAACAAATGCAGCAAAAAAAACAACAACAACAGCAGCAGCAGCAAAAACAACAACAACAACAACAACAGCAGCAAAAACAACAACAACAACAACAACATCAGAAGCAACAAAGGGTTCCACCCATTAACACATTTAAGATGGAACTAAAGGAAACGATAGAATTATGTAAGTCGGCCATAGGCAATAATTTTTATATTAAAAGACTTAGCGTAGATAGGCACGCGATCCACTGTAACACAGTGGAGCGCTATTATAAAATAAAAGATTTATTGAAGGATTCGACGACGGAGTTCTTCTCCTACACCCCGAAGGGGGACAAGCTGCAAACAATGCTGCTGAGGGGGATAGAACCGTCGACTGATCCGGGGGAGCTCCTTGCACTGTTGAAAGAGAAGGAGTGCGAAGGTCTCAAATTCGTAGGGGTCAAGCCGTTTGTCACGGCTAGAGCTAAAAGGGAGAAGGGGAAACTACCGTTCTTCCTGGTTCAGCTAAGTCCCGACAGCAAACTGGATGGTCTAAGGAGTATCAAAGTCCTAGACTACCAGGTTGTACACTGGGAGAAATTAAAGAGGAGCGAGAACATTTTACAATGTGTTCGCTGCCAAAGGTTCGGGCACGCCGCGTCGAACTGCGAAATGCAGCCTCGATGCGTGAAGTGCGGAAAGAACCACAAGTCAGAGGAATGTGTTCTGGGTAAGGACGGAACGTCAGAAAAGAGCCAGCTCTCTTGCGCGCTATGTAGGAACACGGGACACACCGCAAATTATCGGGGTTGTCCCAAATTCCAGTACATTAAAAGAATAAAGCTGGCCCGGCAGCAGAAAGTGGAAGTTAAACGTCCACCCGTGCATTTACAAACTCCAGCCGTTACTCCCCATGTTACCTACGCCCAAATGGCGGCAGGTAGGGGAAATACGGTACAGCAAGCGAAGGTTGCTTCTCAGGCCGCAGCGCCTAGAGCACCGGAACCAGTACCTGACATGCTAGCTATCTTGCTCTCTATCCAGGGACAGATGGCTCAGCTACAACGTCATTTAACTGAACAGACCGCGCGGGTGGATCAAGTTTACGCGCTGCTGCCTGGCCTAACGCACCTTTTGTCGTAATGGGTACGTACATGGCGCAGCAGACCCTGAAGGTCCTTGCAGTGAATGTGAATTCACTGATTAGGTTCGAACGACGAGCCGCACTATTCAAGGTGCTTAAAGACCAAGCCCCTGATGTGCTTTTGGTTAGCGAAACTAAGCTTACCAAAAGACACAAAATGAGGCACAGAAAATACAAAATAGTACGGAGAAACCGACCCAACTCCATTCAAGGAGGTGGCGTTGCGATTTTCGTAAGAAAAGGTATACGTTTTAAAAGAGTATACAGTCGCGTAGGACGTAGGTTCCAAGTGCTGGAAGCATGCATCGTGTATATTCCCCTCCGTAGTGGAAAGCGGCTATACATGGTGTCTGTCTATGCACCTAAGGCTACTCAATCCACCTTATTCATCTCAGAGCTCGAGACACTTTTTCGATTCCTGAGGCTGGAATTGGAAGATAACTATTTCATTATCGGCGGAGATTTCAACGCCAAACATAGTGATTGGGGAAATAATACACCAAATACTAGAGGGAACCTACTATTCAATTGGTGGGGTCAACACAGCATAATGTATCGACTCGGGCTCAAGGCGACGGATAGTCCGTCGTTTCCCAGACACGGGTCCTATTTGGATCTTCTGCTGTTCGACTCACGAATACAACTGACATGCACTAACCAACAAGCTACAAACTGTCTACGCACTTTCGTGTATGACAGTGACCATTGCGGTCTCAGCACCGAAATAACTGTCCACAACGAGATTGCGGAATTGGATGAATTTGTTCAAAGGCATTCCTACAATTATAGTAGGGTGCGTTGGACACACTTCACCAGAACACTGACGAGAGCACTCTCCTCGAATTCGCTCTACCCACCGTCCAACAGAAATCTGTCAAACGAGGAGATTGACGGGTACCTAAAACAAATGGACGAGACGATTAAACGAACTATGGACAAAACGATACCTCGGTATCAACACACTGACGACGAAGACTTATTCCGCAACGCAACTATTGACGCACTGCACCGACAAAAAAGTAGACTGCTGTCAAGACTAAAAACCTTGTACAGACAGTTTACTGACAGACATAACCCGGAGATCATGACATTGAGGTCGTCGATTAAAAACCTCCAAATATTAATAAAAGAAAATTACAGAAATTCTGTAAGTTTGTATTGGAACAATAAAATTCGGGCTGTAAACACCAGCAACCCGAATATGTTCCCGCAAATAAATAAAATATTTCGGAGAAATAATCAGAACGACCTTCCATGTCTTAGAATCACCCGAACGACGAACAACGAACAAATACTTGTAGCAGCAGGCATTGATCCAAGTGAGGCCGTTGATGATGACAACTTCTTTGTGATCGAGGATCCGCAGGAGCAGGTAGAGGCTATAGGAGCGACTTTCCAGGAAGTGTACAAGGCGAATGTTATCATTGGCCCCAACCACGACCTGGAGAATCGAGTCCTTGTACACAATTTCTACCTTCGAAATGAAATAGAGAATTGGCGATTCGAGAACTCGGGCTTCACCCAGTTTAGTGACGAGAATAGGTCAAATAACGTCATCGCCAACGATAGGGTACAACCCCCTTTCATTTCGAAGGAGGAGCTCCAAACGATCTTCGAATCTCTTAGAAGTAAGAAATCAGTGGGAACCGATGAAATACCGAACATCGTGCTTCGACATCTCCCTCTAGAAGCGGTGAACATTTATACCACCCTGTTTAATAATGCGATGAATAATGCACATTATCCAGCGCATTGGAAAACTGCGGTGGTACATCCCATACCTAAAAGGGATAAAGATACTTCCAATCCGGCGAATCTCCGCTCGATCAGTCTTCTTCCAAACATCAGTAAGGTTTTCGAGAAGGTAATCAATAGAGTCCTGACTAAGTGGGTTGAGGACAAACATATAGTTCCGGATAATCAGTTCGGTTTCAAGGCGGGGCATGCTATCATTCATGCTGTGTCGAAACTGGTTTCTGATATCCAATGGAACAAAGGCAAGAACCAGTGCACTGGTGCCTGCCTGATTGACTTGGAGAAGGCCTTCGATACCGTATGGTTAGAAGGACTCTTTTTCAAGCTGGACAGGTTGGGCATTAGTAAACCACTGCTGTATATTCTTTTTGATATGCTCTCCAGTAGACAGTTCATCGTGAAGAATGGCGATGTGACTTCTGCTGGAACATTTAACATTAAAAACGGTCTGCAACAGGGTGCGGTAAATTCGCCGATCCTATTCAACATTTACACAAGTGATCTGATAGGTTCACTTCACCATGCCATAGCGTACGCAGACGACTTAATCGCGTACAGATCGGGTCCAAAGATTGAGGTCATTAACATACTTTTGCAACGTGACTTCGATAAAATTAAACAATATTGCGATGACTGGAAGTTGATTTTCAAATCGGAAACCATTCTGTTTAGGACGCCTTTGTCTGGGGCCTCTAGGGATACCAGAAAGAATTGGCGAAAGTTCTCTATCGTCGGACAACATGGACAGCCACTTGCTTGTCGAAATGTAGTCAGATACCTTGGGATCTGGCTAGATCAATATCTGTATTTTAACAAACATATAGATGTTGCTCTGGCCAGAGCCAAAGGTGCTTTTGCCCTTACAAAGAAACTGTTTTATAACAGCCAACTCGATGCGAGGGTGAAGGTGATCTGTTACATGGCCCTTATCAGGCCCATGCTTGTATTTGGGTGTCCCGTGTGGTTCAACGTGAGAGCAAGTTTATTGGAAAAGATTCGGGTGTTTGAGAGGGCTTGTCTTAGGACTTGTCTTCGCTTATACAGAACACCAGAGTCTGAGTACATAAAATTCTATCCTAATGAGGTCTTGTACAATACGGCGAACCTGATAAGAGTGGACAATTTCGTCATTAAGTTGACTCGAAGGCACATTGCGAGAGCAATGACCTCATCGAACAACCTAATCTCAGGGGCTTACTACCCCAATTATATGTATCACGAGAGAGCTCGCCTTGACGGCTTTATTCCTCCAGAAGCGTTCCTCTACCTAGATAGCAAAGGTCTGATCCAGGACAGATTGGCGGTGCCGCTAATCTTCCACGTCGCTCGAACAGCTGCGGACAGGCGACTCAACTACGAGAGAGACGTCGCACATGGCAGTGCGGAGCGTCTCCGGTTCAGTAGGGCGGTAGGGAGTCGTGACAGGAGGGATGTTGCTCAGCAGCACCAGCAATTTTGGTGGCTTGATGAAGGCGAGGATGCTTTGTCGTCGAACTCCTCCAGTGATAGGTAGCTTCATGTGAAGCAGAGTGGGCCAGCCTAATTTTTGTTTTTTTAGCCATGGCCGGCTTATATTGTTTTAGGTAGTATTAAGTTAGATTTTAAGAAAAAAAATATAAAAAAAAACAGAAAAAAAAATGAATAAAAATAAAAAAATCCAAAAAAAAATATAAATATATACATATATGTACATGTATAGGCATATATGTATATATGAAGTGTATATGCGTTGTGTATTGTATATATGTGTATGAATGTATTATATGTAAGTAGGTTAAGTAGATTAAGATTTATTCTTTAGGTAGTCTGTAAGTTTAATTAAAAAAAAAGTCCATATACTAAGTTTTTGATTAAAATTTATTTTCTTAGTTTTAGTTTTAACTTCAATATAAAATTAAATATAGACTGTAAGATTCGTCGAAAGACTTAGTTTAAGAGTTAGGTTTAACTTAGAGTGCCCGCATGGGGCCAGTATGTTAGAATAAGACTATTTGTAAGTTATTTAAGCTAATTTTTAAGCATTTTTTTGTCTAGCATGTAAGAGTAAATTAAGAGATCAAATAAAAATGCATTTAAACTGTAACTGTACTGTTTCGCCGTGGCACGGGCCTCAGTAAAGGGTCGGTGATCGTGTATGCCCAGGTTCTAATCCCGATTCGACCTTTTTTTTTTTTTTTTCTCCTTTTTTTTATTCTTTATTCGGAATTGGCGTTATTATTTTTTTTTATTGCATTCGTTTTGGAGCTTAGATATAAGTTAGATTTAAGATCGTTTGTATTAGGTTAAGAGGGTCTAATCCCGACTCGAACGGTAATTTTTTTTTATTCTCCTTTTTTATTTTTTTGTATTTGGAATTGGTCTTATTATTTTTCTTTTGAATTTATTCTTGGAGTTTAGATATAAGTTAGCTTTTAAGATCTTTTGTATTAGATTAAGCAAAGCAAATTGTGAAATATATGGTATATTATACACATAGTAGAAAGAGTGGTGTATATATAGATTTTTTTTTTTTGAGACGCTTACGATCGCGAATGCCGGTGGTTAGTCACAATGTCAAAAAAATACATGAAATCGTGTTGGCTGACCGGAAAGTGAAGGTGCGCGAGCTAGCAGATACCACAAAGATTAGTACATATGAAAAAGTTATCCTGCAGCTGGGTGCTGCGAATGCTCACTCCTGACCAAAAACACGAACCCGAGAGCACTTCGAAAGAGTCTTTGGACTTGCTGATGCGGAATCGGGCGGACTTTTGGCGTCGATTGGTAACTGGATTTGGATCCCTCGGACTATTATCTCTTCCTAAACCTCAAAAGATGGTTCATCAATAAAAAATTCAGCTCACGCGAGAAATCGTCGATGCCACGGAGGAGTATTTTGCAGACCTTCCGGAAAATTACTTTTCGAACGGAATCAAGAAGTTGGAAAATCGCTGGAATAAGTTTATCAAACTAAAAGGGGACTACATATATTGAATAATATAAAAAAACATAAAAAAAATGTGGGGTGGAGGTTACTTTTCACTCCACCTAGTATGATGAATTGTTGTTGATACACTCACTGGTCGCCTGTTCATTGTGAGGAACAATTCTTCGTACTCAGCTTTAATATGTGCAAAGAGTTGATTTATTATCGTATTCTTTTATTTTTATCTCATTAATTGGTTTGTCCTTAACTCGGTTTGTATGGCGCTATCTATTGTATAAGCAGCTTTCGCTTGAAGTCAATCACGATAGCAAAAGCCTGATTAAATCTGTCCCAATGATCGGTGTTGTTATATCAGCTACGATGAATGTCCCAGTATGTACATACTATGTTTATATGCTCTTCTCAATCCGAGGTCTAGTGTAAGTCTCCTCTCTCTATATGATTTAATAGTATTGCCAATTGCTAGGAAAAATGTTGTCTTAGTTGATGAAAATCGATCACTATACGAAAGGGGCAAAACGACCGTTCCGAAATTTTCGCTTAGAAGACAAGTCGTAAATAAATAATCTTAATATCTGCTTACCAACGAGATGTTTATTTCCTGAAGAGTTGGTCAGAGAAACCGATCTTAGTTTTTTGGTTCACTCATTCAGGTGTAAGGTTCGCGACATTTTTTTGCTTCACTGCCAAATATGTATGTTGTGGAACCATTAGTAATCATCACTTTTTCTTGGTGAACGTGAGTCGTGAGCGAATCACGACTTTGACTTGGGCGGCGAGAATTTGTACTTTGAATACGTTGATTTCGATGCTTGGGAAGGCTAGCGTAGCAGCCACGATTCGTCGAGGTAATGCTTACCTACTAGCTCCTTGAGTTCGTTATTGTCGTCAAGGTCTACTTCAGAAAGTATTTTTTTTTTATTCTACGTTGCTCCGAGTCTCCAAAGAGTTCAATTATGAACGCCTTCAGATTCTCGTACTCACTTTGGCTGGTCGGATATAGCACCGCGTCAGAGACTTGCGTGAGAACTTGAGATTCGATCACACAATGATTGTATTGAATTTGGCCGGGCCTCTGAGGATTTTGGTTAGGTTGAATTGAGCCTTGATTCGCGAAAATCTGGCTTCTCGTGCTAAAATGGAGGGATTTGTATGACAACTCGAGTGGTTATCTCTGCTGATGTTTCTTATGGCAGAGTAGTGCTGTTTAAATTGCTGCATTTTATTTTGTTCTTTCTTTTTAATATTCAGCGAGACCACGTCGGGGTAACTTTCGTAAAAATTAATTAGTTTCCGAAAGAGAAGAATAAATGTGTCCAAAAGGAAAAACTTGATTCTAATGGAATCAATCCAATCTAAATCTGAAATGCAAAAATCAAACTTGAACACTACTTACACTTTCTTTTAGTCTTCGAATTGCGACCGAGGCGCGAATGAAAAAGAAGAGAGCACTTGAGATTCGATGTGAGTTACGGGATATAGCCATACCGTCATATAAGCTTGACATAGTTTTTTCGTAGAATGCTTAGATAAAAGTAGATCTTTGCACACAAATCAATACGCTTACAGAAAATAACAATATACTGAAGCCACCTACCAACGAAAACTGATCGCATTATTTGCTTTCCCAGATATTGATGGTGCTTTTGACAATAAGAAGTACGATTCCATCTCAAAAGCCACGAAACTCGGAGGTATTGATCATCTTACCCGCAGATGGGTGAGAGTGATGCTCGAGACCCTCTTGAATAACTACTTTCACCCCTTCTGTGGTCGCTTGTCAGCGACGAATTGCTAGTCAAATCGTAAAATTTTGCCTACATAGTGATTGGTTATGCTGATAAATTAAACATTAAACATCCAAAGGAAATTTTTAACAAAATGCAAAATTTAAGAGAGCAAACCTTTCAAAGTGTGTACTAGCAGTCCCCTTCAGTTCTAGCTAGGCGAAAGCTGAGTTTTGATAACATTTCTCTGAACGATACAGTTATAGAGCCCTCTAATGAAGGTCAATATCTAGGAGTAGTTTTAGACAACAAAGCAAATTGGAGCTTACATATATGTTAAGTAAGAAAATTACCAACGCTTCCAAAACCATTTGGCGTTGTAGACGTATGTTTGATAAGAGCTGGGGATATCCCCAAAAATCAGCCACTGGCTTTATGCACTGTTGATCAAGCCAACAGCCTAATCGTTCGTAGTATGCTGGAGACAAAAGCAAAAACCATCATATCAAAGGTGCAACGTCTTCAATAACCCGCATGTGTTTTACTTGCAAGCTCAAACCAGTTTTATATGAAATAGCTGATATACTATTCCCATACTCTCTAAAGAAATAAAGTTAAGCTCGAGTAGTTAAAATGAAAAAGTTAACTGGCTTGAAAGTTTCAGCTAATCCGTTCAATGACCCATAGTGTTTCTGCGGCAACCCGAACTCAGCAATAAATTTAACGACCAAAAGTTGGGAGAACAATGTGAGTATATCCAATTGGGAGAGCAAAAGGGCTATGTAACGCTTCCAAAATAAATCCACATTATCTCTTAATTTCAAGACGGATTATACAGAACCAGTTGAACAGTTTTGAAGAGTTATAAAAACAAAACCAGGGTATACTATATATGAAACAAATGTTTTTATTTTTGAAGTCCGTAGAACTTACCATTTTATACGCATTCATTTTTAAAAATAATGTCTTTCAGATGGCGGCCGTTAGCTGCAATACATGCTGGAGCCGATTTCTAAAGTTTTCAACAGGGCGTTGATACATTTCGAGGGGTATCGCGTTCACTTCTTCCTTAACTCTAGCAGGTTTTGGGGGCGACGTTAAAACACTTTTTCCTTAAGATATCCTCAAAGAAAGAAGTCGCATATGTTTAAATCCGGCGACCGCGCAGGCCACCCCACGTCACCTCTCAAAGACACTAGACGTCCGGGAAATATTTTTTTTAAAGGATTTGGAGAATTTCGAGCTGTGTGGGCTGTAGCCCCATCCTGTTGTAACCAAACATCCCTTAATCCCTCTTCTTCAATAACCGCTCCCAGCCGGGGCTACAGAAAATTATGTAACATTGTAACTGGCCAATAACGCCAAATTGTAATACGGCACACCACACCGTAAGTTTAGGAAAATGTAGCGGTCTTTCGTTAACAATTTGGGGTTGTTTTCAGCACAGTAGTAAAAAGTTTATTTATGCACAATCCCGCTTACGTGCAAATGTGCCTTGTCGCTGCTGAAGAATGCAAGCATTTCCTCACACACACTTTGGCGGTTGCCGTACATGGATGGAAATTCAGATCTAAATGCAGAATCCTCCTCAAACTGCGGTCTGAAATCGCCAATGCCATAGCGTGCCTTGCTCGAATGCTGCTCTCACTAGCTCCACATTTTCTGTTGTTCTTCTGGATCTTCGTCGACCATGTGTATCTATTCTTAGTGTGCTACCAGTTTCCTCCAACTGCCGAGTCCAGAACCGAATTGTGTTCGCAGTAGCAACAGCATTATTACACGGAAAGTTAACGCGTCGCCGAAAAGCTCTTTGCGCCGCAATCACAGATCGGTTGTTTTCATAAAACGCATGCACGGCAAAGCCACGATGTACACCGGTCCAAAGCATGTTGCCGACAGAACAGACGAAGACCTAGTGCAGCTGCCTACCTTCACCACCGCCCGAACACCTACCCCTCCAAACTGCTCAATTATTTCTGCCGCACACTGTATTAGAAGATTGGTCAGCATTCCAGCAGAACACTGCCAGCTTGGATATCATTAGGAAGGAAACTGAATCCTGTCTATGGATGGAAGATGGCGATTCTGTTGATCAGAAATTATGTGTCTTGTGCGTCATGAGGTGACCTTACTTTCTAAGAAAAATCTTTTTGATTGAGCGACTACAAAGGATCTCCACCTGAGCGACTGTCAACTTATTAAGAACATTTCGGCTTATTTGTCACCTTAAACTGACTTTGCGGTACAATAGATCTTTTGGTTCATGGTGCCCGTCGGAATTGGCGGGTCAGTACCCATGATATACATAAAATACTTAAATTGATTCCTCTCCAGCTATACTGATTGATTGATTCCGATTGACTCATGTGGGGCAAACCGAATTAATAGAAGAATCGTCGCAGCTGACAGTGGTCAAAAATCGTAAAAATCATGACTTTGTCGTGTCACTTAGATAGCTTTTGTACACAGTGAATTGGATTTCGCTTTCGAAGTTAATGAAACAATAATTGTGCCGTTGTATTGCCGAAGTGACTTGCTAAACTTTTTTACAATGAAAACTATCAGTGTCCGCAAGGAACTCAATGTTCAGCAGCTCCTCTGATCAGAGCAATTCGAGCTTAACCGTGAATACAGTTTAATGTTATTATCTTTACTTATATTCTAAGTGGACACTTTATTTGAGACCGAAGACCTTCCATTCCCAGAGCCCTCAGCGTAAAGAATCATGTCCTAGTTTCATCCAGATCACATACTCGTATGTTACTTACAAGTGAGCTAATTTATTTACTTTTACATGCCTTTGTGTCGATAATTTTTGCAATCCTAAAGCACTTGACAATGCTTTCGTGTAACCATTTTCCCTCAATCTAACAAAGAATTTGAAAGCCATACAACTCACACCGTTTACCTGCCATACCCCAATGTATCACCAGGAGAGTTTCCGTCAGGAATGGATCGTTTCCTTTACCATTGCCACCATTAAAGATGCAAAAAGATAACGAAAAAGTACCTATACCTACGACGAAAATTTTTCCATGTAAGACGTTCGTTCCATTACGCATTTCCATAACCTCATCCGTTGACATGTTGTGTATACGGGAACCTCGTTAAACTTGTAATTATCAATTCATAATAAAGTACCCCATGCACAATTGCAACTCCCACTGGGACAGAAGGAACAGTCGACTCTGGCATAATGGAACCTCGGTATAACATCCTCCAGAGCACCATTGTCACCATCACAATAGCGTATCTAGCTCCTTGACATCTCTTCGTGATGACAATAAATATTCAACGTATCTCTCGTTTAAATACAATTACTCGCGAGTATTACGCACCAGGAGCACCTTCATCAGATACGCAAACATTGACATGTGCGCAAGGACCGCGAAATTACACCTCTACTCTCAGATCCATCGTCAAGGTAACAATGTTGACGAACGGTGTCGTCGCCAGGTTTAGTTGTTACTCGTATTCTCCCTGCCATACATACAGTGGTATTCTTGTTTTCATTGTGTAGCTATTGTGTCCTCGATGGTGGTATCTGATACCCTAAATTGCTCAAATATTGGAATCGTACGTTTAGACCTGACATGGATATGGTTTAGCGATAAGTGCTCACATGGTAGCTAAGGATATTGCCTTCAATTGAACAGTGCTACATTGTTCAGAGGGCCATGTATCGCTTATCTACAACGTGTCCATATATATGTAAGTGTACATAGTAGGTGACCAACCAAATTCAATGTAAACCATGGGAAATTTGCCTTGAAGGCGTATCGAATATTTGATGTTTTAGTTACACACGTAAATCATGGAATAATGAATAAAACAAAGCGCTAGGTCTGTGTTACCGCACCTTATTGAATATCTTTCTACGAAGATTGGTAGTTTATAGTTCTATCTATAAATAAGCTGAATTTGAATTTTACATTTCACAAATTTACTAAAACCTCAGTATAGAACAAAAAAATAAATAAATAATATTGTAGTAATAATAATAACGATGATTATAATAAAAATAATTTTAATTAGAAATGCACTAATAAATAAAAAAATAGGTAGTTAATAAATACGAGTTCATAGATAAATAAAAGTAAATGTATAAATAAATAATAAATACTTAATCAAATACTTAGTTTAAAAAATATAAATAAATAAATAAACATAAACGTAAATAATTATATAAATACATAAGTAAATAAATAAATAAATTAGCAAATAAATAGGTAAATAATTAAATTAACAACACATACATTAGTTAGTTAATTAAGAATTAACAAATATGTATTTAAATAACGAATTAATGAACTAAGTGTATTTTACCAAATATGACTAGGAAAATAAATTATTACAAGGGGGTAATGGTCAGTTTAGTGCATCTCTCTGTGAATTTGGCATGAAGCTTATGTATTCTATCTTAGGGTAATTCAACTTTTGTTCTTTTGTGCAGATCTCGCGTAGAGTGATGCCAAGGAATGTTGAACATAGTTTTTAACAATTTATTTTTCTCGATTTGCAGTTTTTTTTAAAAGACATTTTGCACAAATTTGCCCATACCTGACAACCATAAAGCAGAATTGATTGAAACACTACTTTGTATTGTATTTAGTCCTGCCGTAAGTTTTGTTCCACAATTTCCAGCGCTTATCGTTCAAAACTTCTTGCGGGAATAGAACCGTTAGCTTGTTTTTCAGAACACATGTACTGATCAGTCAAGAATACTAGTCAATTTGGTTAGAGTTCTCAAACTATTAACATGGAGTGGGGCATTAAAATGAATCGAGTCGCGGTAATAGCGTTGCATAAGAGCGGAAAGAGTGCTGGCCACACAGAATATCGAGAGTATTTGTTTATCGGGCTATTGCTCGCTTCGGCGAATTGTCTGGAGTAGAGGACTGGCCAAGAAGTGGTGGCACGCGCGTCGTCCATATGAATGCGGTAGTAAGGCAGTGTGTGAACGAATTCGGAAAAATCCCCTTAGGAAGCAGAAGATCATGTTAAAGGGATTGGATATATCAACCAGATCCATGTCTAGGCTGATTCGGGATGATGCGCATATGAAAGCCTATCGTCGGTCCACGGGTTATCTTCGAACTCCTCAACTAAAAAAATTAGGCTGGAAAGATGTAAGCGACTTTTGCAGTGGCACGCGGACAATGACATGAAAATATTCTGTTTACGGATGAGAAAATTTTTACCGTGAAAGAAGTCTTCAACACACAAAATGACAAAATGTATGCCACTTCATCTAAGGAAGCGAAAAAGGTTGTTCCAAGGGTTTAACGTGGACATCATACCGCTTCCATAATGGTTTGGTGTGGTGGTGTCACATCCCTCTATTTCTATGAAAAAGGCGTAAAAACTGGAGCAAAGGTTTACCAAGAAACTGTGCTAGAGGGTGTTGTGAAGGGTTTGACCAATACCCTTTTCAATGGATAGAGATGGATCTTCCAACAGGACTCTGCTCCAGCGCATAAGGCCAATACCACGCAAGAGTAGTTCAGAGTCAATATTCCTGGCTTTATAGCTGCAGAAGATTGGCCGTCGGGCAGTCCAGGTCTGATTCCACTGGATTATGATTCGTAATCAGAATTGGAGAACATAGCCTGAAAGATTCCCCACAGAAATTTGGAAAGCTTGAAAACAGCATTAACCAGAGCAGCGTCCACGATCTCCGTGGCAACCATACGTGCTGCTATAACCCAATGGCCACACTATTTGGAAGTTTGTCTTAAAGCAAAAAGCAGTCATTTCGAGTTAATCCAGTTTTTTTTTAATAGTCAATATTGTGGTCTAATAAATGAAATAATTTTGAATACAATATGTTTACTGTTTTTTTTTTATAGCGTTATATATTTGTAACAGAACTTATTTCAGGAATAGGTATATGATTACTTTCTTTTCCGGAGATAATAAGGACTTTCTGTTTTATTAATTAAGTTACATATATTCAAGTCTATTACCAATGTTAGCTTTGTTCAGAATTTGGGTGATAAAATGGTTACATTGTAGATTTAAATCAAGATGAATCCCGAGGCACTTGACATATGGCTTCCGTTTAACTAAAATATCATTTATTTGTAAGTGATTTGAGGGAGGAGAGCAAGCTTTTCTTCTTTGAGTACAAAAAATGGCTTGTATTTTTTCCGCTTATTTTATTTTTTCATTTTGTGTAATAATTGTTAATCTCATTGACTAGATTCGTCTCAATATTGAGAGCGAGCTCATGTGATGTAAATATGGCAGTATCGTCAGCAAATGTATATTGCTGTTTCGCAAAATAGAATTTTGGGTAGAACCGATGTAAACAGGTTAAACAACGCAGAATCCAGAACAGAAACTTATGGTACTCCGGAACTAACATGTTTTATATCAGAGCTACTACTATTCATGATGTGTGAATGTTCCTACAGAAAACTTTAAACTAACTTACATAAAAACGGTGAAAAATTTAACCCAATTATTTTGAAAATAAGACCATTATGCCATATATGTTAAAATAAAAGTTTTTTTCTATATCCAGTAAAATAATCCACTTAGACATGTTTTGTGATTGTTGATGTTTTACATAATTACTTATTCTCAAGACTTGATGAGAAGTACTATGAGAGCACCTAAATCTAAATTCTTCATTTGGTAAAATATTATTATTTCCTATTATTGGAAAAAGTTTATCTTTGAGAATTTTTTCAAACATCTTATATTACTTAAGCCACTAAGGAGGCTTATAAGCTCTCCATTTGATTGTGAGGCTTTCCAGATACAGGAATTCGAATAACTTTAGATACTTTCCATGCAATGGAAAGATGCAGTGCTGTGAAAAAATATAGACTCAAACCAAAGTTTCATTTTTTTTTCTAAAATAAAACAATACCAATTCAGGGAAAACCCTTTAATGGTACATTTACCTTTTTAACTGGAATTTCTAAAAAAACCCAAAATTCACCTGTGGAAAAGTAAAACTCAAGATTTTTATTTATTAGTTTTCAGGTAAAAAGTTATTTAATAAGGAATACTTTGTCCGTTATTTCTTATAACACCTAACAATCGTCGTAGTAAACTAGAAATAAGATTGTTTTAAGTGATTTCCGGTATATTATTCCACGCTTCAACAATTCTTTGTTTGAGTTGGTCCACATTTTGAGTTTCTGGCTTTTTCAGATCATAAACCGCCCTTGCCAGGATGCCAAAAAGGTTTTCAATGGGGTTTAGGTCTGCACTTAAGGCTGGCCAATCTAGAAGTTTAATTCCATATTCTTGAAACCACGTTATTGTAGTCCTTGCTTTATGGATAGGAGCGTTGTCTTGTTGAAAAATTACATCATTGTCTTCAGTTACCGGAAGAAGGTGTTCCTCCAACACTTCTTGGCTTCATTTCTTCCAGAAATAAAGACATTTTCTGTTTATAGATTACCGATGAAAGCTGCCCAAATCATAACACCTCCTCCTCCTAAAGGCCTGAGTGACATGATTTTTCGTTCTTTCTTGAAATCATGTCAATAGTATTTGAAGCCGAGGTTGAATTTCTTCTCATCACTAAACATTACATGCGACCACATTTCACCGTGTTGGACATATGTTTCGGCAAATTCAAAACGTGCTTTTTTATGCCACTGCTTAAGTGGTGGTTTAATCAAGCACTTTCGGTATTTAAAGTTGCCCGAAGCCGCAGCACATTTTCTTACGAGGCTAGAATCGCAGTCCAAATTAAAATGTCGAATCATTTGAGATGAAGAAGCTCCTGTGTGTGACATTTTACGTAAAACAGATCGTTTAAGCGTTGTTGCATTTTTCATTGGTCGCCCAGATCGCTTATTTGTTCCATAATTTTCGATTCCGGCTTTCTTTACTACGCCTTGAGAACGATTTATTTCAATGATAATTTGTCGCTGCGTTATTCCACTTTTATTTAAATCGACTATTAATCGACGGTTAATTGCTTACCACGTGGCAAATTCAAAACTTCGAAGAAAATTACTTTTGAAAAAAAAACTGTTTATTATCACTGCAGGATAATAATGTTTTTTAACAGTAATGAGCACATCGACAACTAATGCCGTCGAATAAAATCTTGAGCTTATACTTTTTCACAGGTGAATTTTAGTTTTTTTTTTAGGAATTCCGGTTAAAAAGGGAAATATACCATTAAAGGGTTTTCCCTGAATTGCTATTGGTCGGCAAGCTTTTGTTCCGTTCCAGATTTATAAGCACTGAAATTTGTTTACTAAGATTTTTCATCCCATTTTTAAAAATTATATGACGGTGAAACACTAACCGAAAACTGAAAATGAGAAAATTGCGCCACTATCTTTTACACATCTGATGTTTTTGAGATCTGTAGAGAAGCTGCGCAGTTTTAAGTTTATTTGTTTTCGAAAAACTGGGCTTATTACTTATATCTAATAAATATTCAGTCTTATATTATCCAGCACTTTGAACTTTACAGATAACTGGACTTTGCAGTTATACTGGTTGCTTAGGATAAATAATTAGAAACATTTGGAATAAATAGGTCGAGGACAGGTGGACTTGTACGAGAACTATCACGTACATAAGTTGAACTAGATGGAAAAGATATATTAATTGGAGGCGAGTTACAGAGATTGGATAATATAGCCTGAACAGACTATAACGATTGGAAAAAAAAATTAAATAAAACAACAACGGTGTGAGATATAAAATTGCTTCTGGCTTTATTTTGAATCGACGTTCATTCCATTATGTGTGGAATAGTACATCATTCAAATGGCCGCCTCGGCTTCGCTGGCAAGCTGTCGACCCAATTTTTGATCACTCGGTCCAATATCTGTGGCGTTATTCCGGCAATATCGTGTCGACTGTTGGCTTCAGGTTGGCTTGTTAGCGTAGACTAAGGACTTGACGTAGGCTTAGAGAATATAATCGAGTGGTGTCAAATCGCATGATCGTGTCGCGGCGGCCAATTGATGAACACTGGCCGTGAGTTGACCCAGCCGCTAAATTTCTCCTTCACAACTTTGAGTGTTGCGTCGCTTGTATGGCATGTAGTGCCGTCTTGTTGGAACCACAGTTCGGATATAGCGATATTGTCGGCAAAGTCGGTTAACGTCTCCTTTTTTATTTCGACAGAAATAAAGTCCGATGATGGCGCCATGTTATAAACCGCAGCAAACAGTTAATCTTTGTGGATGCATTGATGCTTGGCCGAACACTGGTAGATTTTTTCCGCTCTAGTAATGGCAATGGTTCTCGTCCGATAAATGAGAAGATGATTTGTTGGCCAAAATCTGGATCTCCGACCAACATTTTCAGCGTTCAATTAATGAACTCACGGCGTTGTCTTGAGTCAGCACAATCTTATATGGATGCAGGCCCAAACTCAACCGCAAAATGAGCCGGATTAACTCTCTGGCGATGTTCAATTCAGTAGATCGGCGCCGAATCGACATTTCTGGGTATTCTTCAATACTGGCTGCTATGGCGGCTATGTTTTCGTCATTTCGCACCAATTACTATCTGGTTCGTGGCTTATGATCCAAAAGAGTGTACTGACGCTCAAACTTTTCAATGGTGCGACGAATTGCCTGCCAATTGAAGCCATGATGACGACCGACTTCACGACGTTGCGTATTTACAACTGAGCTGGAACTTCGATAATATTTTTTTAATAATTTTCGCGCGTTCGCCAAGTTTAAAACGATGCATGATGAAATGGAAAACCTTAGGGAATGTTTTTACAGATGGACTTCACCCTTTATTTTAGCTCATACATTCGCTATATAGGAACCCCAGTCTCTGTATCTGTAGTTGTAACCACCACCAATAAAAATGGAATGACCCGGAAAGTTTGCACAAATGATGGTAACCGAATTATGATCTCTAAATGCCAAAATTTATTGCCAAAATTTAGTTTTAATAATGGGAACAAACGAATGTTGAATTGATCTTTTTACGAGTATAGCGACACCTTCCCCTCTCATTGTTGATCTTTCAATACGATAACATTTAAAATCAGAAGGTGACAGTTGAAAATAGCTGAATAAGAATTAAGCCAAGTTTTTGTTAATAAGTCCACATCAATGTTGCTGCTATTTAAAAACCTTATTGACATGAATATGTCTACCAATCACATTACTTGACATTAGCATACATAAACTTAGTCGTTAATGTGCGACAACACTGAACTGAATAAATTAGTAATCATTTCCATCACTAGTGAATTGAGTTCTCTTCCACACATCTGTCAACAAATTTAGAAAAACCGATTAATTTTTGACAATTTTGTCGTGTTTTTTTTTTAAATATTGTAACTTAATACTCTAGAGGGTATTACTACTCTTAAAATGGAGGAGCACGTGCTAAGTTTTTTGGAAAATTGGATAGAGTGTGAGGACCACCAACTTTTTGACTGGACAGCGAAACGGGATACGTCGTAAATTATTCATTCGGTTAGATGATTTTTCTCTTATCTCTAAAAATTTTGACTTACTGACGCAGGTTGGATCAGTGGCTTTGTGATTCCCACTGCAATTCGCACATTTGGGAGAAGATTCATGCTCGCATTCAGCAGTTTGGTAGGAGCCGGCACACGTATTGTGGCACAATAAGTTTTAATATGACAGTTCTTCTCTCCATGGCCAAATATTTGTCAATTACGACATTGTTTTATTTTGTTTTTTGCTTCCGATGATCACAACAATTGACTTTGTGCAAAATGGAGCCACTTTCAAAAGATACTAAATACAGAAGTAATGGTCACGTTTTTTAACAATTTCTTTAATTTGAATGCGCTTTAGATTTAGGTTGATAAGTCCGTTTTTCAAAATATTAATTAATCTATATCACACATTTGTCATTTTTTAAATCGTGGAGAAAGAATTGACAATTCTCACTTTTTGGTTTCTTCAGCACTGTATTGTGTGTTCTGAGAGATTCACAAATTATTTTAATTCTTACGTAAAGGTTTCAATTGAGGAGTGTACCAGATTAAGAGATTTCATAAACAAATGAACGAATTCACAGCTTTTTTGCAATAATAGGGGCACGTACAATTTTATGGGTTTATTCTGAGAAATAACTTCATCCATTTCGTCAGCGTCACTATGGGGAAGAGTTTGCAAAGTTTAGTTTTTTATTAGTTTTAGGAGGCATATTGCTCCGAATTTTCTTGCCGGAGCACAGGTGTCTGCTATGTTTGGAAATTTTGGTGGACAAATTTGCATTGAACTCAGAGATCAAGCGCGCTTGAAAGTTCCAATTAGAACTGATCGCAGTCTATGGTATTCGGACAATGTAAACGTCCTTGATGAGGTTCCAGTAATACAAATTAAAACATTAAGACTTACGACTTCTTCTTTAATATTTTTTTAGAAATTGGGATCTCTTTTTTTATTAAGTTCAAAATTACAACTGAATTTAAACCTCCCTTATACCTTCTCACACCGCATCGAAAATCGAGTTTTCGCAAAAACTCTCGTAATCTCAATCGAAAATAGATATTTTTCCATACATTTTTTTGTTTACCAAAATTAGTTTTGGATGAAAACTCCTCAAAACCTACTCGGAATTTGGAGGTTGAAGATACACAGACACACCTTTGGAAACATTCAGCACGTCAGCAAAACAGCTGACAGAGTAGTTGCCAATCCAAGACCTCAAATTGGAATAAATATTGAGTGTAGTTCATGGAAAGTTTCTTTGCTTTTATCAGAATATGGACGTGAAAAAAAATCTATTTAAAAACCTTTGCGTACGCGGCTGATACAATTGTCAAACAAAACTTAGTCGCTATACGATGTGAACGCTCCAATGAGGTTTCGTAAACATTTTATCGACAACCCGGTTTTGGATACGGTGTATAAGGAATCTTATAATACTCTTTCCTTGTACGTATTCGTAAACTTGGGTACTATTTCAATAGCAACTTTTAAAAAAATAATTTCCTGCAAAATAAAAGTGAAATGAGTTTTACTAAAATTGCAAAGTTCACCCGATTTTGCACTTTGCAATTTTTCAGAGCTTTTTGAAAAGTGAAGTGAAGTGAAGGCCATCCCTTGGGATGGCCTGGCCCTTTGCCAGAGATAATATTTTTGGCCTGTGGAATATCCGAAAATTTGTAAATAGTAAAAACATAGCATTTTTGTTTTATACAATTAAAATATGTCCGTTTTATTTTTCTCAAGCCAAAATAGGTAATTGTAAAAATATTGGAACAGGATCTGGGTAGTTTTTGATGACCTTGATGAGACGATTCTCGACATAATGGGAACTGATTCGCCTACTGTTGAAGGGCCGAATTTGCGAGAGGTGAGTACTGATGGAGTTGTTATACCACTTTCAGAGCCGAATTTGAATGCCACCGAAGGTACTTAGCTTAAGTATCCTTCCTCAAGGAAAAAGAAATCTCAAGCTCACGAACTAATAACCTTAAAAAAACAGCTTTTGAAGTTTGAAATTTACAAAACTAAATTGGAAGCCTTTCCGTTATCAGAATTCACGAAAAGATTGAATAAGGATGGTACAGAAGATTCGTATTCTAGTGAAGAATATGTTCTAAATTTAGCTAAACACTAGAAATTAAAAAGTTTGTTATTTTTTTTTTATTGTCTTTATTTTCTATAATTCCTATTAATCAGAAAAGAAATTCTTAAATTATTTAAAATTGCAAGAGCATTTACCATCAATATGGGGATGATTTAAACAAGTAAACCTCTCCTCCAATATTCCTAAAAAAATAAAAATTTTGAGAATGTAGGAAACTAATATATGTACATAGGTCGTATACCAACTGTTACCGTCATAACCCTTTCAGACCGTGATGCATCGATTGTGCTCATTATTCTTTATGTTTGTTTCTCACATTATTCCGCTATTCGCTTTACCATTACTTGGCACATGTAAAATTCTTGTGACACATCAGTTTTGTCAAAATGAGGCCCAAGGGTAAGCTTTGTCTTTAGTTACAAAAATTGTAATGGTGAAAAATTGGTGAAGTAAAGACATTTTAACTAAACAAATGATAAATAGTAAATATTTCAAATGAATTTACTCATTTGCTGTCATAAAAATGCATTTAAGCTAAAATGTTTAACGAGTGTATCAATTGTGCGTGTTGGGTTTCATTTCACTAGAAGAATATGTTTTTCTGCAATTTTTTTCCCTTAGAAGCACTCACTGATGATACCATTTTGGCAGCGCAGGAAGATTCGGTTGCGTTAGATTTTAGTAGCGATGATGAGGAAGTGGACAAAACGTGGACAAATGTGCTGAGGGAAAGCACTGACAATGAGGACGAGGAAGGAGCTTTGGATCAAGGTGGAGCCGTGCTTACTGAGTTAAGCGCCGATCAAAATTTAGGGTTATTGTGTACGGAGGTAAGATTTTTACTGGCGTTAAAAGTGTATTACATAGAGTTGTAACAAACTATTGTAAAAAGAGTCCTAATCGACGAAAAGTTTGTAGAAGAAAACCTTTTTGCCAACCGGTTTTGGATGCGCCACTTGCTGTGGAAATTGTAAGTTTAAAAATGGGTAGCTATTTTTTCCACATATTTTGAATGAAATTTCGTGAACAGAATGGCACGGTGAAGATGACGACGCCTTTGGAATATTTCAAAAAATATTTTGATGATGCATTTTTTGAAAATACAGTTGATTGTGTTGCGGTAAAATTTACCACAACAAGTCCTACTCTTTCCCTCTCCTCTCGGAAATTCTTTTCAGGATCAACCACAGCAGGTAGGACAGACGGTCCGTTGAAGTAATTATTTGAAGGAATGCGCGAGACCAGCGTCCATCGTCGTAGTGGGCAAGAGCCATTCACAAAGTCGTCGGCTCTTGCCCTTATGTTGTGCTGTCTTTCCTATCGGGTAGTTTCCTTAGCCTTAGAAGGTATCTCCGCTCCATCACGGTCTCTTCTGCCCGATCCCTTTTTTCCCCACCCGTTCATTTTATGTCCGTTGTCGTCTTGGAGAAGTATATTAGCGGAAAGATTTGGTGGGTTCTTGAACTCTATCTTTCTGCTATTATGCTTGTCGGAGGGGACAACCAATAGATCCACGAAAAGAAGAGACAGGAGTCTCGGTAGAGTGACGGACGGTCATATTACGTCCAACGCTGTACGTCTAGAGCCAGATGTACGGTCTGGAACCCTCTGCGTATAATAAATACATAAAGCCACAGAACCAGTCGGACTGCCACAGACGCTCAATTCGGTGACGGACGGTCACTACCTTGAACAAATAAAAATAAAAATAAAATAAAATGAAATTGTAACAAAAAAAAGTTGTTGTAAAGAATGGACCCCTAGTTGCGCGACCCTCATTTAATTAATTCTTGACAAGAGGATTCGCCAGGATGTCTTCGTTTAGTTTTTCATCGGGCAGATGTAGAATTCCTTCTTCTGTGCCCGTCTCATGATTAGTTCCTTGTTTCGCCCTCACTGTACGCCACCCGATCATTATCAGAAATGGATATGATTAGTACTCGTATGTATAATGCGAGTAAGCCATATATTGTTGGCAAATTATCGTCTTCTTTTTTTACCTTTTGGGAAGGACTGGTGTTGCCTTCAGACTGAATGCAACCCCAATGAACGATCGTAAAGGGAAATATTAGCTCGGTCCAAACGGAAATCCGAATCTTGGAGGAAATTTCCCCAGATTTGGGAAATAAGAAAGAAAAACGAATGTGTGGGTGTGTGAGAGGATGGAAACAACGGAGGTCAAATGCACTATGGCACACTTCAGCAAATTTGCGGAGCGCTGCACACAAAGACCAAAATTGGCCCGTTGCACTCATTTGAACCGATGTATGAGTGTGTATATAGGTGAGACCTACGGTTCGAGCGAATATCGGTGGGATAGGGTTAATTACTTCTTGGTTGATCATCGAAAAGGAAGAATAAACAAAAAAAAATTAACAAAAGAATAGCAAAAAAAAAGGAAGAGAAAAAAAGGAAAAAGTACGAGAGGCTTTGACAAAAGGATAGGATATACCAAAAGTGAGAAAGAAACACGGACGAAGTCAGGACTGACGGGACAGGTAGAAGCACAGAAATTCGAGGAGAAAGTAAGATAAGTAGCATTATTTATTCGAGACAATTTCACCCCGGGCGAATCCTTTTATAAAAAAAAAAAAAAAAAAAAAAAAGAGAAAAAAAAATTTGCGACTGTTGTAATTCGGTATCGGGTCCCCAACTAGCGGTCCATTCTTAGTGTTACCTTCAGTACCGCCGTATAAAGTACGGTTTGTGGTTGCCGCCTACCGGCTTTCACCATCTATTGTTCTGCCAACCCTCCGCAAATAATGCGTGCTTTTATAAAGTGACCAGAAATTTATAATCTTTTTTCAATAGAATATTGTGCGGTAAAGCGATTTGTTTGCCGCATACGGTTATGCACTTCCACTTAAGGCAAAAAGTGCATGGCGCCTAACCTTTATTAGTCCCTGTACCATTAAGTGTTTCTTGAAAATATCTTCTTCCCTAAACCCACCCCAGTGGCGGGTATTCGTCTTTCGTTTTTTTCTTGTTTTTTGGTTTTGCCGGCAGCCCGGCAATTGAAACTATCTTCAAAATTTAGATCGGGGAAATTGTGCAACAATTGCACAAATATATATAAATTTTTACAGAAAGGTGAACATTTTAAATCATCCGCTGGGGGAATCAAAAACTTTTTTGGAATGCATATTGCCATGGGTTGCGTTCGTTTCCCAAGATTCCATATGTACTGGCAGAAGAAGTTTAAAATTCCAATAGTAACGGAAATAATGAGTAGCGACAGATTCTTCAAAATACGTGAAGCTTTTCATGTTGTAATTCAAAATGACGTTACTGAAGCAGAAAAAGAAGCAAATGTCTTCTGAACAGTTCAGCCAATTGTTGACTTAGTAACCAGACCAAATTGACCAGACAACAGAATGGACGATTTTCAACCGATAAGCAAATTATACCATTTATTGGACGTTGTCCAGTACGCCAAAGTTTGCTCAACAAACAAAGAGGCGTTCGTTTGAATAATGAAGTATTGACTACATCAGAAGGTCTTCTCCTCGATTTTGAAATATATCAAGACAAGACAACTCCTCTTCCAGAAAAAAATATTGGACAAATATTGCATTTGTTCTGCGCCTTGTACAAATATTACCGAAAGGGTTCAAAGTTTTTTTTGACAGATATTTGATCGCATTGCCCCTGTTGGATAAGCTTCTGGAAAAAGGAATTTTTGGGAATGAAAGGATTGTCGGGAAATCGGAAAACCACCAAAAGATACGCATGATTTGCTTAGTTTTCGACTTGCGTTAGCTGAGGCATTGGTCACAATCCCAAAAATTAATAATGGGGAGTGGAGCTCTGACTCCGAAACGTAAGAGGCTGAAACTGCTCAAGAACCGAAACCGTATCGCCCTTCTGACCAACCATTCACCGAAAAACGACTGGATGGCTTCAATCAATGGCCGGAAGAACTGGACTTAAAATCAGCCCGTATGTGTCGTCGCAAGGACTGTAAGTCGCGACAGGCAAACGATGAATCAAATTCGATGTGTTGTTATGTTTCAGCAAAAAAAATAATTGTTTTAAGTTGTATCTTAATGAAAAATAAAAATAAATAAATTGCAAAACTTAAAATTTGAGAATAAGTTCAAATGGTATATAGACAACAAATTTCAAAAATTATAAAAAAGCGTTCAGTAGTTTAGCGTTAGGTCTGAAAGAGATAATGCTATTATTTTCATTTTAAACGTTGTGTTGGTGCTTTTAAGTATTTGAACCATTCTTTTGTCTACCTGGACTGCTGTTCGTAATGTTTGTTGTATATAAATCGGTTGCTTGTGTGGATTGTTTTAGATTGGCAGCGAACAGCGACAGATGAATGTGGTAGGGCACAAACCGTTTTTAAAGAAAACGAACAAGTTCGATAGTAAATACATGAATAATAAATAAAGTCAAGAGTTTCGCTATTAAAAATTGTGTTTTATTTGTTGCGGACGCGCGGACAGCTTTCTCATGCCTAACTCTTGATTTTATATGTAACAAATACGTTCGTTGGATATTTTCATAACCTCTACTATCTCTCTCACTTTACTTCGGCGATCGTCTAACAGCATTTGTTGAACTTTAGCAATGTCATCGTCAGTGGTTGCAGTTTTTGGACGCCCCGAATGTTCAACATCTCCCAAGCTCTTACGGCCACATTGAAATTCAGCTGCCCAAAATTTCACTGTAGTAAATGATGGTGCAGAGTCCCCACCCCATAAACAGAGTCCAACTCATTTTTGATTTGCGTAGGCTTACTGCCTTTCAAAAACAAGAATTTAATAACAGCTCGATACTCAATTCTTTCCATTTTCACAAAAAACACTCACATCGACTCACTCAAACGACTGTCAACTAAAAACTACGCGTCCAAAATGAATGAAACTTCAGTAAGTAACTGTCAAAAGATGCACAACTAGCATTCACTAGCTTTTATTGATGAGTGCTGCTATCTTTACATTGTCGATTGTCGGAAACTTTTCAGAAAACCCTCGTATTTTGTGAATTATTTGACAAATCTTCCATTTGTAAGTACATACATAATTATTTCTGGAATATTCCTATTTGATTTCCTTGAAGAAATATTTCTGTGTTGAAATTAAAGGATCGGAAGTAAGTAATAAAACGTTCATAAGATCCGTGTTTGTCTGATCGCTACTCATCTTACGCTTTTGATCTAATCGATTTTTTCTTATTTCCTTATGTCAACCCTCTAAAGAAGCTTCTGACAGAAGACCTATAGGTAAATCGAAAGAATCTGTGGCATCACAACCATAAATCAAGATCTTATGAACGCTACTTGGCATATAATACCAATTATACAAACTTATATATAAATCTTTTGTTTTTTTTTATATAAACTTTAAACTGCTGAATATTTATTTGTGTACGAGTATATGTATACCTGACGATAAAACTCTTAAAATCGTGTGAAATTTTTTTATTAAATTTGAATCTATTCCTGTGATTTCTGAACTGATTTCTGAGACGTTAAAAAACCTTCTTGCAGTATTTCCATCATTTGTAGATCCATAGCCCGGTTATGGCTTATCCAGTAAAAGCCCCATACGAATGTTAAAAAGGTCTTGATTTTTTTTTGGTTTTGCGCGAATATAGTCTTATTTTCAACTCCTCTTACTTGCCACATTTTTAGCGGCAAAGGATAAGAAATGTGAAGAAGGCAGTCAAAAGACCTTATCCACGTGTGCAGAGTGGATAAGACAAACTGGTAATGATCGGTATTAGGAAGCCTTTCAGAAACCACAGTCAAATCCAATTATTTTGGGGACGCTCCACATGTAAACCATTTAGCAGAACAATTAGTGTCTGATAAAATGTTACATATACTTCCATCTAGTATTGTAAAATGTAAATCGTACTTAGTTAGCACAGAACTACCATCGAAATTAATTTGATACGCAGATAATTGGCGTATAGCATTTTTCATTAAGGAATCTCGCTCCCTTACTAGATGCTGATTCTCATTCATAAAAATTGATTTAATAGGTCAGCAAAACAATGTGGAGGAGTAACGTGGGTTGACCCATAACTCTGTTTTATTGTCATCTGCTAATCTGAGAGGAACAAGGGCTATCAAGAGCACAAATTCATCAGTTTGAGGTGTATTATCCGTGAATTTCTGTTTGTAAAGGCTGTGTCCTACACTGCGTCAAATTCCCACTTGCAAATTAGCTTTAAATCTGAGATGATTTTTAAAATGCTTTGTAGGGTAATGTCTAATAGCTCCTGTAGGTTAATCTCTGCAGATATTTCACTTAGAGATACATTTGGTAAAAAAAGTTTTCTACCTTGCCTCAGAGTCTTGACGGATGGAAAATAGTTCTTAGATTGCTTATTCATAAAACTTCGGAGAATATTATACCTTCTTTCAGAAAGGTCAAGGTAAAAATATAAAGCAAGAACTTGACGAGGACTTAAAGTTGGCTGATGTTGACTTGCTGATGTTGATCCTCTTGAAATATCGCATGCAAAATTCAGTTCTTCCACGGAGCGTAATCTATTGAGAGTCATGGGGTGCACACCTCAGTTTAAATTATTTACACTACTACATTCAAAATGAAGTACTCACTTTGTAGAAATTGTTCCGATAAGATATCGTGTGGTGTTTGTTTGAATATTTTTCGTATCTCGTGTGTTAATCTCACTGAAAATGATGCGGAATATATTCAATCAAGTGGCCAATCCTTTCGTTGTGACAATTGTGGTGTTCTCAAGGGCAGATCTATGCATATCCCTGCATATTCGCTTCACAACAGCAAAGAAAATGGCAATGAATGCACTCTTGGAATGATTAATTTGAAACTTACAAAGCTAGAGGAAACTAACAATCGTTTCCTATCATCACTCAACGAGCAACGGGCAGAAAATGCAGAGCTGAGAGCTAAGGTTGATGTACTGGAGAACAGACTCAACTGGCAACAACAACACCTACTCAGAGATTGCATCGAAATTGTTGGTGTTCCAGATGTCAACAACAAAAACGCAATTGACAAGGCCAAGCAAATCTTCAAAAATGCATTGTCTACTGATGTGCCAGATGCAAAAATTGAGAGATGCTACGTAAAGAATGGGCAAACCAAAGCAGGAGATAATAGCTCTTCCAAAAAGTTAAAAATGTGTGTTAGGTTCACTGACCCCACAATCAAGCAGCGAATAATGCATGAGAAGAGAAGAAAACAGAGAAAAATCATCAGCTGTAACAATATCAGTGAGAGTGACCACAGCGGAAGCATCGTCAGCGGTGGTAGCGGCGGCAGCAAGGGATTTATTTATGTTAACGACGAGATGACCAAATACACGCGGACTCTCGTCTTGCAAGCAAAATATGTAAATAAGCGTAAAAACTACAAATGTGCTTGGTTTAATAACAATCAAATACTTTTGAGGAAGGTTGAGGGCGGAAGTATAATCTCAATCAGATCATTTAATGATCTTACGCTCTTGTGTTTTATCTAAATCTAAATGAATATTGATGATGATCTAAGCGATTGCTGTTCTATTCTTAATCTCAGTAATTAAAATGTGAAAAGGTATTCACAAACAGTACTTACTGCAATAACAAACTTTTTGGTGTTCACCAGAATGTGAGAAGTCTAAGAGAAAACTTTTCATCCCTTGTTACCCACCTAAATTGTTTTTTGTGCATTCCAGATATCATTTTTGTCTCTTAAATTTGGATTTATGGCTTTGAAATTAATGACTACTACTTGCCAGGTTTAAATTTCTTTGCAAATCCTAATGAAGGTTACACTGCAGGTGGTTTCGGGTGCTTTGTTAATGAGCAATACAGAGTTGTTGAAGCAAAGAGGGTCCATTTTAAGAGTGCGGACACCATAAAGGTCTCTATTGAAATTAACAATGTTAAATATGTATTTTTATGTGTTTATAGATGACATATATTTAACGTTCTGACGTATGTTGAAGAATTTTCTTTTTAGAGAGCCTTAAATCCAAAAATCTAATTATATTGGGTGATTTTAACTTAAACTTACTAAATAACAGTGATACTGTATCTAACTATTTATCCCTCTTAGGATCGCACGGACTATCCTGCTTTATAACTGAACCTAGAAGGTGTCGGGAAGATGTTTGGATCACATTTATGGTCGTTTTTCCAATATCTCCAGCTTCTGTGAGAAGTGCATATTCGATCTTAAAATGTCCGGTCACACAATGACAGGGAAAAAACATAATAATGAAAATGCAATCAAAATGGCGAGAAATGTTGATTTCCTCAAGATAAAAAACATTCTCCAAAAAGACTTAAACCTTGGATATTATCAAGCTTTATTAATAAGGTGAGATGTAAAAACAAGCTTCGAATAAAGTGTTCAAAATTTCCTTCCAACCTTAGGTTGAGAAATCGGTACAAGAGACTATGCTCCCAACTTAAAAAAGAGATTCGACTTTGCCGCGATAGTTATTATCGAAATCAGTTCCTTTTTGCCAATGGAAATACCAAAAATGAATGGAACGTGGCCAATGATATTCCAAACCAATCCTTATCTACTAAATCAACGGGATTCGTGTTAATAATGTTTCTGATAAACTTGACATTGCTAATGCCTTCAATAATCATTTCACTTCGATAGCTACCAATTTACCTGCACAAGCAAGTCACACAATCAACACTTTGTAACTAATTGGCTCTCTAAAATACTCTAGTGCTTGTGGTTGTGGTGACATTTCTAATGTACTGTTGAAACAGATCGGTTGCTTTGTAGTTGATGTTTTAGCTGTTATTCTTAACCGCAGCATATTTTCTGGAGTTTTTCCTGAAGACCTAAAATGTGCTGACGTAGTTCCATTTTTAAGAAAATGCTCTGCAGAAGATATAAGCAATTATAGACCTATTTCTTTTCTACCTGTTTTCAGCAAAATCTTTGAGAAAACTGTTAAAGTATGGATCATATCCTTTCTAAGCAAAACAAAATTTTTTATCTCGGTGGAGTTTTGGCTTTCAAGCTGGAAAATCTACCGAACACTCCCTATTACGTTTTTGCTCTAGCATTTTCTCAAATTTTGAAGATAAAAAATTCACTGCAGGTCTTTTTGTGGATATTACAAAAGCCTTCGATATGGTTAACCAATCAATTTTATTAGATAAGCTTGACAAAGCTGGAATTCGTGGGTTTATGCTCTCCAGGGTTAGGTCTTATCTTTCCTATCGGTCTCAAAGAGTGAAGGTTGGCGAAACCAAGAGCGAAATTCTGTTTTTCAATTTGGGAGTTCCTCAAGGTTCTGTACTGGGACCCATTTTGTTCCTTATTTACATTAATTCCCTTTTCAGTCTAAGTTTTAAAGGGACACTTCCTGCTTTTGCATGTAATGTTCCTATGGTGCTGATAGCGCTTTGAATTTGGTATCTGATATCAACTGGGATCTTTATTTGTTGAAAATCTGGTTCTCCGAACATAGATTGATCTTAGCTCCAAAACTAAAATTATGTACAATACTTTAGTTTCTCAACCCAGATTGCTTCAATTACAGAACTTTACTTTCACGCACCAGAATGCCTAAGATTTAAACTGGCAGATTGTACTTGTGTTTCAGTTTTATCTTGTCCAACCTTTTGTAACATTTTTAGTTGCAGCGACAAGTGTTTTTTAATCCTGGGTTAAGAAATTGTTCAGAATTGTCTAAGCCAGTCCACAAATGTGTCCAAGATCGTTTTCTCTTCCACTTGGATTTCGAACACAGAACAGATAAGTAAACATATACATTGTACATTTTTATATTTTTCGTCGCCGTTTCCTTACTCTCACATTCAGTTCAAGTGTTGGTCCTTCATTTTTCTGAGACTCATATTCTCAAACAGGTGGCCTTGCCGCACCATGCGTCGTTTCGGCAATATCTTCTTTTCTTACACAGAACGTATTGGCACCACATCTGGTAAGTGACATCACGCACATACGTATCACGAAATTGTATTATAATATTAGGACATCTGTCCCAATATACGTCTCATCAAAATTCGCGGTCAACATTCCACGGTAAGCAATAACTAACGTTTATTCCACAACATGCATATTCAGAACTAACAGTCAACCCAGCAACATCGTTGCAACTTGCATATCCAGGATCAGCAACCAACCAAGCAACATCAGAATGTTTCATTTCGGGCAAATCGACAAAAAGAATTGTTAAATAATACAACTGCTTGAGGAGGAAAAAGACTTGAACAGCTAACTGCAAGGCAAGTGGTTCCAAAGAAGCTACAACTCTTTCACGCTAATCCAGAAGAATGCCCTCTTTTTTGGTGTAACTAAGAGCACGGCGATAGCAGAATCTAGCGAGTCTTCAAGCAAGCCTTAAAGGTATGGCGCGTGAAATAGTTCGCAACTAACTTCTTCTGCCTAATTTAATTCCAGAGATAATGAAAACTCTTAAAATATACTTCGGCCGACAAGAACATATGTATAATAGAATGTATAATTGAGAAGGCATGGAGGTGGCATCCCAAAGAAAAATTGGAAAATATAATCGAGTTCGCCTTATGCGTAAGCAATATTTGCTCTACTATGGAAGCGTGTCATTTGTCATCACACCTGAACAATCGGATGTTAGTTAAGGAGCTTATTGATAAACTACCAAACTAATATAAGCTGAGCTGGCCTATGATACAGAAGGATGAAGGCGTTTAGTTGCTGGATACACCAGATCGCAGAGGCTGCCAGCCAAGTCGTGTCACCGATTTCGATTAAAAACAGTGGTTCCGTCAACACCCACACAAGAGTCAAAATTCCAATGAGGCAAACAGAATGCATCACCTGAAAGTAACCGACCACAAAATTTCATGATGTCTAGCGTTTGAAAAAATGGGAAATCGTAAAAGTAAACAAATTGTGTCGCCAGTGCCTTAGTTCACACCGCCGCAGATGTTACATCAACTGAGAATGTAGTGTCCGAGATTGTAAAGTAAAGCACCATCCATGGCTACACAAACCCATCACACCTGCAAGTAATCAAATAAGTGCAAATAAAATTTCAATGAATTCGAACGAAGCTACAATCCTAAACACTAAGCAAAGGAGCAATATCAGGTATTCTTTGCGTGAAGTTCACACAGTCGAAAACCACTCACTCCCAACGCAGACTCTTAACTTGCAGGAAATCACTCCGCGCTACCCTTATTTGTCTGGTTTACCCATTCAGTTATACGAGAACGCACGGCTAACAATTTTGATAGGAGCAAACAATTGGAAGCTCGAAGTTCTCCATTAACATTCGCGAAGGCTCATGGCAGCAACCCATCGCTACAAAAAGCCGACTTGGATGGGCTCTGCAAGAATTTGCATCACGTCATCAATAAGTTTTCTATCTTAACATCCACACATGCGACTGTGAACGTCGTTTAGAAGATCTTCATGAGATGGTGAAAACATATTTTTCGTTTGAACCAACATCACGCATTATACATATACTCGTAAGCTAAAGATGACTAAAAGGCACCGTAAATAATGAAATCTACGTATAAGCCGTTGACAGGAGGGTATGAAATTGAATTGTTATGGTGTAACGACAACCAAGAAATGCACTTCAACGTTTATTGTGGCTCAGAAAGAAATTTGAACGAGATGCCGTACTGCAAGCTGAAGTCAAGAAGTATGTAAGGAAGCTGACAGAAACCGAAATCGCAAATACGCCACGGAGAGTGTGGTACCTTCCAATTTCGTAACTATTTTATTTTTTTCAAAATTTGAACGTTTATTTAAGAAAAACATGTACAATAGTATTATTCAAAGTATTGCCCATCTGAAGCTATGACTTTTTCCCATCTTTCTGGCAATTTGTGGATCCCATCCCAAAAGAACTGCGCCGACTTGGCAGCCAAGAATGAATCAAGCCAATTTTTGATATTCTTCTCTGATGTGAACTGTATTTCAGTGAGGGCGTTCTGCATCGCCCAGAACAAATGGTAGTCAGAAGGGGCAAGGTCTGGGCTATAAGGCGGGTGGGGGTAAGACTTCCCATCCACTGTTTTCCAAATAGTTCTTAACCGGAATAGCAACGTGGGGCCGAGCGTTGTCATAATGGAAAATTATTGCCTCGTGTCTGGTCGCATATTCCGGGCGTTTTTCGGCCACTGCTCTCTTCAAATGGATTAATTTTGTTCGGTAGCGTTGTCCATTGATGGGTCCACCCGGTTTTAGTAGTTCATAATACAGCACACCCATCTGATCCCACCAAATACAGAGCATTACCTTCGCGCCATGGATATTCAGCTTTTCCGTTGATTTGGCTGGTTGGCCGGGTTTCACATATGATTTTTTGCGCTTGGAGTTGTCGTAATGGATCCATTTTTCATCACCAGTAACAATCCGATGCAAAAATGACTTCCTTTTATGGCGTTCCAGCAGCATTTCGGACATGCAAAACCGCCTTTCGACGTCTCTCGGCTTGAGTTCATGTGGAACCCAATTTCCTTGCTTTTGAATATATCCAGCTGCTTTTAAAAGTTTTGAAATGGCTGCTTGAGTGACACCCAAAGATTCTGCGAGCTCTTCTTGTGTTTGGCAACAATCTTCATAGAGTAATGCTTCCAGTTCTTCATCTTCAAACTTTTTTGGTTGCCCAGGAAGTTCATCGTCTTCCAAGCCAAAATCACCACTTTTAAATCCTGCAAACCACTTTTGGCACGTTCGATCAGCTAGCGCATGTTCACCATAAACTTCCACCAAAATACGATGACTTTCGGCAGCAGTTTTCTTCATATTAAAGTAATGAAGAAGAACTCCCCGCAAAAACACTTTTTCAGGCACAAAGTTCGACATATTTGAGTGAAAAAAAATTATTGTTGTTTACGCTTCAAATGAATGACATATACTGAAATGACGTACAATGACAGTAGCTTTCCAACGCATGTTCCAATGGAATAATAACAATGGAATAATACAAGTTACGCCATCTCTAAGCAAACCGCGCGAAGTTATAGACCCAATATTAATCCCAATAAGCCGAACTGAGTTTGATTTATCTGGACGCAGCAGCAAAATTTGAAGGTGTCTCACTGAATGACTTCATGCTTTGTGGGCCGGACTTGCTGACGCCACTCGTAAATATTTTGTTGGCTTTCAGAATTGGTCAAGTTGCAATCTGTGGCGATGCGAAAAGAAGATATGCATGTGCAGCGGTTCCAGGGTGGGACATGGACGATCCAGTTTACAAGCCAAGTACATATGTTATGAGCGCTTTAACCTTCGGCATAAATTGCGCTCCATGCATTACGCACTATATTTACAATAGGAATGCAGACCAGTTTGAAGAACGCTATCCTCGAGCCGTGGAAGCTATTAAAAAATACTATTATGTGCACGAATTCACTGACAGTGTGGAAAATGAGAGAGATGCTCATCATCTTCGCGAATGAAGTAAAACTAATTCACTCTACTATACAGCCGGCTTTAATATCCGTAACTGGGCTTTAAGTTCGACTGGGCTTTCTAGTCAGTTGAATGAACACGTCTTAGATATCCAAGAACCGAAGTCATTGGGTTCTACTGAAAAGTTCCTTGGAGTATATTAGGATCCTAATAACGATTATTTCAAATATATTTTCAGATTCAATAGACTGAAGCGCGACGTGTTGGACGATGAAGTGAGATCAACGAAACGAGAAATCTTTTAGGTGCTCATGTCAATTTTTGATCCTCTTGGGCTCATATCTTGTTTTACCGTCGGCTTAAAAAATCCTTCTACAAGAAATTTGACGGTGTGGCATCCATTGGGATGATGAACCTCCTGAAAATGTCTACGTAAAATGATTACAATGGAAGTCGCTGATACCATTGATTAAGTCTGTCAAAAATCCTCGTTGTTACATTCGACTGTTAAAAACTTGTGAGGAGGTACAATTACATACATCCGTGGATACAGGAGATCTGGCCTATGCTGCTATGTGTTATGCACGGGTTCAGTGTGGTGATCAAATCAATGTAACCTTGGTAGCCAAGTTGCACCACTCAGGCCAGTTTCAATACCAAGACTTCAGCTTCAGGCAGCCGTGTAGGGCGCCAGGCTGGCAGTTAAGTTCATCGTTCATCGCTTACCAATCAAATCAAAATTTTGGTGGTCGCACTCGAAAACCGTATTAAAGTGGTTGCGTATGGATCCCAGAAAGTTCCACCAATTCGTCATGTTCCGTATCGGCAAAATATTAGATTCATCTAAGCTCTCGGAGTATAGGTGGGTACCCTCAAGGCAGAACACTGACTTCGCAACAAAATTCTCAGCCTATCTACACACTGAACTTCTTGGTTACCGAGCCGGTAAATTGGCCAACATGCGTCGACCTTGGGGATGTCGATGTGTCTGAAATACCACATCATTTGCTGCAAATGGAATAAATAACGACTATGCGCCTTCCATTGAATACGCAATATTTCTCCGATTCGAAACGACAATACCGCGCCTTAGCTACATTTCTCTTGCACATCAAAAAGCTAAAAGCTATCATCAGAAATGAAGACAAACCAAAGGAGCTCACCTTCGAAATACTTCAAGAAACAAAGACGATTTTTTCTAGACATGCACAGATAAGTGAATACCAGAAACAGCGATCCAGTTTAGAACGGGGTAAGAACATTGAAAAGAATTCAAAACTAATCTCAATAGTAATGACGTAATTGTATTGCCCAAAAGACATCATGTGACATTCCTGATAGTACGCTCTTGCCACGAAAGTCAGCATGAAGTATCACATAAAATAACTATCAATAAGCTAAGCGGTATGTTCTTCATTCCATAGCTACGTGTATTGTATAAAAGAGTACACAAAAGTTGTCATCAATGTAGAAACTATTTAGCAAGACCTGCGTTAGCCGCAGCGAGGTTGGCAATTTTCGAGCGACCAACCAACGATGTTGATATTGACTTCTTGGTCCAGTATTTACCATAGAGCGAAAAGAGATATATATTCGAAACTTTATATCACGCCGTGGGATGCCCAGAGAAATCTACACCAATAACGGTACCAACTTCAAGGCTTCGGAGAAGATTTTGCGCGAGGAGTGCAAGAACATCGAGTACCATAGGCTTTATTTGACTTACGATCAAATTAAATGGAAAATTAACTCGCCAGCAGCAACGGTTCGTACGATCCATTAAGAAAGTGTTATACAAGATATCACCGACAACCTTCAACGACGATGATCCGCATTGTGGGAGGTCGAGTTCATCATTAACTCCCAGCCGCTTACCTTTGCATCGCTTGAACTCTCTTACGACGAGGTAATTACACCAAACCACTTATTATTAGGATCGTCAAGTGGTGCCTTGTCACTATGACCCGGATCTTCGGCAACTTTGGCATAGATGGTTGTTGGAGTACACACCTATATTGCCACTCCGTGGAAAATAGTTTGAGAAGCAACCTCTTACAGCTCCTGGCGATGTACATAGTGGTCAGCGCTGACGAGAATTTACTTTGAAATTGCTGCCCCAAATGCATTGTTGAAAGTAACAATGACCTAAAGTTGATGAGATTATCAAAAGCCAGACCCGTTATTTGTTTGGAGTAGGTGGATATATGGTCAGAATATCGTTTGTTGAATATGATACATGGCGAGGTTGTTCTACATTACGCTTAATTTTCTTTTTGTGTTATAGTCAACACAGCATAAGACTTCGCTGCCATAAAAAAAGATAGGTAAAAGAAGTGCTTTGATCAGCAACGTCTTACTTTTAATAGGTAAATACCTCTAAGTTGACCATAGCAGACGGAGGCCGCTGTTAGACCCAAGCCCCCAGCGGAATGGACGTACTCATTAGTTGACTGATTTAATTTAATCAGTGGGAAGTTTGTTGCATTTAATTTCCATTTGAAAATGCATATGGTTTTTGGCTTTTCCGGATTAAGGGACAAGTTATTCTTTTGAAGATCCTCATTAATCTGGTCGACACCATTTCTTATACTACTTAACGGACAGTGCAAATACAGTTGAACGTCATCTGCAAACATGTGAACAATACAATGTTTGGCTAGTCGGGGAAGTTTATTCACATATAGTGAAAACAGTATCGGTCCAAGAATGGAACCCTATGGCACCCCTGAAGGAACTAAGAGAAAAGAGGATATCTACCTATAAAATAAGAGTACAAGAGTTTGACAGCGAGAGCAAAAAATCCGAAATAGTTTCTAAGCTTTTTGCAGAGAACCAAGTGATGAAGCGTGTCGAATGCTTTCGAGAAGTCCAGCAACGTTAGAAAAGTAGCACAGTTTTGCAACTGCTATTCGCACGAAATCCCGATTGGACAGGACTTAAAAGTTTGTTACTATTTAGGTGCTCTTGCATTTGGTTTAGAATCGCCTTTTCGAATACTTTCGATAGAAATGGCAAGATGGCAATAGGTCTGTATTCGGGGCTAACACAATTGTTCGCACGTATCGGGAGTACTTTAGCATATTTCTATAAGCTCGGATACTCACAGGTGATTATTATTGAGATGAAGATGTATATAGGTTATGAATTTTAGAACTTGAAGGAGAAGGATTTTTAAAAATTTGGGATTTATTTCATCTATACCTGTTGCGTTCGATTTGACAGACAATATAGCTTCAACTTCAACTATATCTTCGTCCGTAAAGTGATTGAAATTAAAATATTCTTCAGTGGCACTTTCTTCACTAGTAAGGTGATGCACTGAACCATGAAAACCAGTATTCGAATTTTGTGTTAATGGGCAGATACAGATACGAACTGAGAGTTTAGAAGGTTGCAATCTATGTCAGTAGGTGCCTGTAACCATTGCTTATCATTTCCAAGCCAACGCAATTTTTGCCAAAGGTCTTTTCCAGACTACATGTTAGGACTCAAACAAATTTTCATAGTAAAGCCGTTTTGCGGATTTACGAAGGGAACGATAAGTGTCGTAGAATACATTCAATTTATATCGCTTCCAGCGAATGTACGCGATATTATGGTCTTTAATTAAATCAAGTATACAACCATTAAACCAGGGTGGAGAACTACGTTTAATGGTTTTATACTTTAGTGGGACATGTCGATCAAAAAGTTCTTTTAAATTTTCTTGCAGAACGCTACCTGCTGGTTTACGGAAAACTATAGTAAATTTGTTCCCAGTGTATACATATAAGCGACTTCACTTCGTAGATTTTCGTGTTGTATATTTTTAAAATCCCTGTAGCTTATAGGAGTTTCTACTGAACCAATTTGTATGTCATAGGTCAAGTATATCAGGTCATATTTCGAGAAACCTGCCGCTGTTAATTGACTATAAAGTAAAGCTTTATGAGTATCGCCAACAAAAAAACGTCGAGAAGAGAAGGGTATTCGTTTTTTTGGAAAATGAGTTGATGTCGACACATTAACAGGTATAAGGTCCATACTCCTGAAGTTGTCAATGAGCTGGGCGGAACAAAGAGTATTTAGCAAATTGTAGTTAATATCCCCACAGATTACAATATTAGGCGCATTACAGGAAATGTTTTCTAAGGTGCTCATGACAAGTGAAATGTCTATATTTTTGTTTGATCCATATATCACTCCAAGAAGCATACTCGCAAGATCACAAGTAATCTTAAGGAACAAATACGATCACCCGAGCAATCCTATCACCACGAACAAGTTTACAACCCTCAACATCATACGCTATCGGCAATTTAGAGGAGAACCAAGTCTCAGTTATATAAATAACGTGAACAACCACCTACTTTCTTTATTTTATTTTATTTTATTGTGGCATAATGTTTACAATATTTATAGTCATAATGCTCGTATTACAGAGATTTGGTTGAAGCACCTTACTACTAAAATATTATTACAAATGTTTAAAATAATACCACAGAATTTTTAAAATTTGAAGGAAAAGCCACTAAAAACCTTCACTAACATAAGTTCTATGCCCGATATCGTTGGAGGGAAAAGAGAAGTGGTTGTAGAACTGGGTTTGAAAGTACAATCTTTAAGTACTATTCAATTAATAGTTATAAATAAATAATAAATAAAATACAATGAATAAATAGATAAACAAATAAATAAACACAAAAATAAATATATGATTATTAGAACTAAACTAAGAACAGAAAAAGTGTTACATGCACTATGATGCTAAGTTTAAGATTAAGTCATTGTCAGAGGATAAACACGATATATTATTTTGGTGCAAAAGCTTTTCAATTCTATTTTCTATCATTTCTATATTAGCTACTTCATGTAGTTCTTTTGTAGAGAAAAACCAGGCAGATTTAGGATCATTTTCAATAATTTGTTTTGGGTTGTCTGAAGTTTGCACAAGTGACTTTTCGCTCACCTACCCCAGACTGAGAGATCCGTAGAATATAATGGCTTGAAAGATAGCCTTAAAAATCAGTAATTTATTTGGGTCATTCAATTTCGAATTTCTGCATATGAAAGCGTAAAGAATTCTTATGGTTGTGTTGACTTTTTTAATCACTTCTTGCACATGAAGATTAAAGGTAAAACAACCACCTAAATTCATTCAATTTCAGACTCAGATTTTGGGCATTGAGATGCCATATACAGGGTGTCCCAAAAATCAACGTCAAGCCAGAAACGGGTAATAGGTCAAGTGGTGTCGGTTATCACAAAATTATGAAAAAAATAGTTCAGTTCAAGGGAATTTTCAGATTTTCAGATACATGGATGGACAAAAAAGTAATATTTTAGTTTAGGCCGATTTAGTTATGTTTCAATTTTGGAGCGTAATTTACAGAAAAGTTACTCAGAGTTACGTAACAACAAACAAATCGAAGAAAAGTAAAAGATCGTGACACTGTGTCAGATTTCTCAGCTTTTTTTTTGAGTGCCAATAACTTTGAAAGTACATGACTTAGATTTTTTTTTATAATTTTGTGATAACCCACACCACTTGACCTATCACTGATTTCTGGGACACCCTGTATGTATGTAAGCCCTTTTTCTGCGAACGTAAGACCCGAACTATTCGAAACAAATTCTCATCCATTCCACTAGACTGAACTCACCACTATAAATAGCTGGTACCATTGATAAATAATTTAATGAAATCGAATGTCAGAGCATCAAAAACACAAACAAACATAATAAAATACAAACATGCAATAGAATGTAAAAGGAGGAAAAATATAAAAAAGTAAACTTTGGCCATTGATAATAAATAAAAAAGGGACAAATTAAAACAAAAATTATGAAAATACAATAGTAATCACGATATAGAAAATATATTGAAAGCATTGTCCAACATGCAGACGATCAATCGCTCATATTAATTTGTTCTTCTCTCGGCTATGATCTAACGGGGCAGTATTTAAACTGTCAAGATCATTTATGTCTACGCTTTTCCCATTCCCACTGAATTTGACGAACACTGATCCAAGGTATGTGAAAACAGAGAACAGCTGTTTGAATCGAATCCAAGGTCGATTAATGAAATTGGTCGCTTTGTTCTTTTCCGAAAATTAGCAAGTGATTTAAGCATTGCACTTCTCTCCCCTACACTGTTGAATTGCAGGATGACCGGGGGCTCGTCTTTGTTATTGCGAGGTGCGGTGCGAAATATTTTGAATATACTATGCAGATTTTCGTCCGTCAGCTTAGGGAGTCCAAAAATAACAACGTCGGTCAGAAATTCTTTTCTCTCCAGGAATTCACAACGCTTCCTTATCTCAGACACCTCCCTCTTAACTACGTTGTCCACAGTGAAATTAATATGATTAGTTCGCTGTGTCAAATCGGATATGGTCAAGCTGGTATTGTTGATGTGTTTAGTTAATTGCTCTTCGATGGCATGAACCTTAAGCAACAATTCATTCCTAATTTTGTGCATTTCCTCCTTGAAGGTTGCGATTAGCGATTCGGTTTGTTTTGATAATTCTACATGAAGAGTTTTCTGAGAGGGCCAAGAGTTTGCGGAGATATTTGGTAAGCGTAGATCCGTTTCTGGAGCGGTTGCGGTGGAAGGGGTTTCGATCACTTCTTTCTTCTGTTTAACCTGCTTTTTATCAGAAACTCCCGCTTTACCTATGGGTGTGTTGGTTTTGGTCGAATTCGGTTTCAGCGGCGCTGGAAGTTGCTGTTGGTCGTGAGCTGGGTTTCACCTGGTGCTAATCAAAGACGAAGATGACATCATGCAAGTATTATAGGTACATATACGAGTACATGTTTGTATGTAAGGAATGGCGACAAACTACGATGTGCAAATTAGTGTTATTGTTGAATTTATTTATTCAGGATAAAGAAACTCTAGCTATTTGGACAAAATAATAGCACTATTGTTTGTACCCGCACAATAATTATAGTAAGCTAATTCTCGTAAATGCACGAGTTTAAACTACTTTTGCCGGAGAACATCGAATCTGGAGATACATCTCTGGAGATACATCTCCAGAAACCGTACACGATAGCGCGTAGGAGTATCGAAGGCCCTATGCCCCGCAAAGGGAACCTCACGGACATAAAGTATAGTAAGTAGTAGTATTGGGGCTTGTTTAAATGAAGCAAGAATGGATAGTTTGCTTACGGAGATATAATTTTAATCATATAAGGTGAAGTTTGATAAACTACATCACTACGCATGTAAATGGCGAGACCACGGTGGGAATAGAATAATGTCACCAGTTCGTAGGCAGATAACTTCAGATCAGAGTGATTTGAGAGGTGTGGGCGGGGATCTACCTGCGTTTCACTATGTGCCAAAATAGCTGGCCTGTATTTAAAGACATGAACGTACGCAGAAAAATTATTACTTTTTAGCTTGTGAATATTTGTGTTCACTCTAAATTTCCGAGTCATTACAAAAAAAAACAACACAAACACAAAAAAAACGAAGCTGAGCAAGGCTGCGAAGCAAGAATTTTGATGTTGGCTTACCGAATCAAATTGATGTAGGTTTTATGCTCTTACAATAATAGGAAACAGTGAACCAACAAAATTCACACACTGTACCCGCTATCCACCGCAGTTGTTAAATACACTCAGTCATTGCCTTTGCCTTTGCCTTTGCCTTTGCCTTTGCCTTTGCCTTTGCCTTTGCCTTTGCCTTTGCCTTTACCTTTACCTTTGCCTTTGCCTTTGCCTTTGCCTTTGCCTTTGCCACTGGCACACCCAGTGAAATTCAATTAAAGGAAGTCAAGGTAAAGTAAAAGCAGAAGAAATTTCAGTATGACAAATAACGTAAAAGTGTAAAGACTTGGTTATAAGTTCGACGTTTTTGAACTCCTGAGTTAGAATTAGAGCCCATTGCGTAAATCCTCCACCGAAGCAAATTTACGCCCGTCAGCATAAACATGACGAGACAGATTTCCTCACATGTTTTCGATCAGGTTTAAGTCCGGTGAACGTGCTGACTAAAAGTTGAATTTCTTTGTCTGAAAACCATCCACGATTGGCCTCAGATACATGAATGGAAGCAGTATCTTGCTTGAAAATTGTATTTGAATCCAGCTGATGGTCCAAAAAGTCCACCAAAACATTTTCCAACAGTGTAATATAATTTTCTGATTTCATTCGGCCAGAAATTTTGCATATTGTAGTCCTGCAATGATAACTAAAAGCAGCCCAGGTCATCAAAGATCTACCTCCAAAGTTTCTTTTAGTAGAGAAGCTCTCAGGACTTTTTATATCATGCCAATAGTATTTAAAACCGTCTGGCCCATCAAGGTTAAACATTTTTTCGTCAGAAAAGATCACGCTTTTCGACTGTTTAGACCATGTCACGTGTTCCTTGGCAAAGTGTAGTCGGGCAACTTTATGTGCTTCTGCAAGAGCTATTTTGACTTCATTTTTTCCAAACCCGTCAATTACTGCCTGCTAAAATTTGTTGTACACGCCGTTTAGATATCGACAACTTTAAATCTGAATTAATTTCAGAAACAGTAGCATTTTTTGCAACCCATCTCGGATAAGGGCCGATTTCTGCTTGGTGAAATTAAAATAATTATTATTAACATTATCGATTGCGGAAGCCGATCGATTTAATTTAATGGAAATTTGGCGATAGGACATACCGGTATCCTTATACACATTGATTTTGGCGATTGCCTCATCCGATAGCGTTTTTTTCATGTTATCATCTGATTTAATGAATTTTAGAGAGTTCGCGATATTTTCTATCACCTTTAATATCGCACCGCCAGGGCTGAGAACCGTGCCCATTTTCAGTAAAGGCACACAAATGTGAATTTTTCTATTTCATCTGGTTTTCACCTTTTTAGTTCGCTTTTTATGCAGACGGGTTTTTGATTTTTTAATTAATTTTGTTTATTTTAATTTTTAATTAGACTTTTACATACTGTTCTCTAACTGGGATTTAGTAAGTATGGTTTTATTTTTATTATCTTTAACTATTTCTTATTTAAAACGGGGTGATTGTTTGGAGCCTAATCTTTTACTAATTTTTACATAAATTTCGCCTGGAGAATAGCTTTTCATAGGATATCTTTTCTGATTATGGTACTCTAGTTCATTATTTTGCTTTTCTTATAGTCTCAGAGACTATATCCTATCGTACTTGAATGCTAACGTTTCTTCCGAAAAATAAATACCTCAATGAGTCATTTTCCGGTGGTAGATTGCATGGAGTAGTTGTACTCGAAAACAGATCGATCCAAGAGTTGCGGGTGCAGTTTGGACGTATTATTTGTGACAGTGTAGATTAAAATCTCTCTGCTTGTCCATTTACAGTACTGGAACATAGGGAACATCTCTATGAACATTTCTATCCCTAACTGGTCTTGAAGCATGAAACAAATTGAAATGAGTTAAAAAATTGTTCGTTGTGAAAGGCAATAACTTTTGGGAGCCCAAAGCAGAATACTATTTGTCTTAGTGGTTCCTTGACGCATTCAAAAGCTTTAGATTTTAAAATGTGTGCTTGAGCGTATTTAGAAAATTCGTCTAAGGCTAAAATAATAAGATATTTCCTAGTGGAACGTATGCATGTATATCCAGGTGAATGATATGTCTAGAGATTTGGGGAATAGGTGTTGCGTTAAGCACCGGTTTATTTGGATGTTGGTTGTATTTGTGCTCCTTACACATTTGAGAGAAGTACAATTTTTGTAAGATTTCGGTTTTATTTATTATACCTTTGGGTTTCAATGTGTCTAAAATAACTATTTCCTGTTTTAATGCGTTGGTTATATCATCTATTCTAGTCTGAGTATGGCGAACTTTGTAGTTCGAGAAATATAGTTCGCAGAGTTCTTGAATCCTTGCTCGGGTTTCTTCATTTGTAACTTTGTAACTGAGGGCTTAAGGAAGCGCTTAACAATTGAGATTATGTTTCCGTTACTTTAGAAGGGTTGAAAAACTAATTCTGCGAATGGTTTTCGTTTTCGGGAATTTTTTCTCCAGTTAGAATAATAAGTTGATTTTTGAAAACATTAATGGGTGCTTCTACGGATTGGATTAATTCATTTAATGAGCTGTCGTCACTTTGTTGAGAGGCTGAAATAGAGTTAACTGTCGAATTCTTGAGAGTGACTACGTTTGCTTTTCCGGGCTTCTACTTTGCTTCGTAATTGTACTCCTCAAAAATTCATTTCCGCTGTTACTCGTACATCTTGCTCTTGTGGTTTTTGTAACTTAGGGCGATAGTAAGTGGCAGGTGATCGGTAAATATAGTAACTTTTGCAGAACCGTCAAAGTAAAAGGTGACTAGATAAGAACCTATTATTCTTCTTTTGTACAAATTTAAATAAAATAACAACGGCGTGAGATATAAAATTGATTCTGGCTTCATTTTGAAGCTACATTCATGCCATTAAGTATGTGTGGAATAGCACATCATTCAAAAGACAGTCCCGGCTTCCCTGGCAGTGCTTCAAGCAGTCGGTGTAATTTTTGATGACTCGGTCTAATATGTTCGGCGTTATTCCGGCAATAGCGTGTCGAATGTTGGCCTCGAGATTGTCCAAAGTGGTTGGCTTGTTAGCCTTAACGACTTAAGGACTTAACGTACACCAGGAGAAAATAATCGAGTGGTGTCAAATCGGATAATCGCGGCGGCAAGTTGATGAACCCTCGCCGTGAGATGATCCAGTCGCCAAATTTTTCCTTCACAACTTCGAGTGTTGCGTCGCTTGTATGGCATGTAGCCCGTCTTGTTGGAACCACAGCTCGGATATATCTTTTTTTTCGAGCTCTGACCACATAAAGTCGGTTAACATCGCTCTATACCTGAGACCATTGGCGGTGACGGAGTCTCCTTCCTCATTTCAAATGAAATAAGGTCCGATGATGCCGCCATACCATAAACCGCACCAGTCAATCTTTGCGGATAAATTGATGCTTGGCCGAACTCTTGTAGATTGTGTTCGCTGCTACAATGGCAATTTTACTTGTTAACATAGCCGCTGGGCCAAAAATGCTGATGATTTTTTGGTCAAAATCCGAATCTCCGCACAACATTTCCAGTACCCAATTAGCGAACTCACGGCGTTGTCCATGGCTATCCGGCTTCAATTCTTGAGTCATCCGCAAAATAGACCGGATTGACTCTCTGGCGATGCCCAATTCAGATGATCGGCGCCGAATCGACATTTCTGCCTCTTCTTCAATACTGATCGCTACGGCGGCTATGGTTTCCTCATTTCGTACCAATCTCTGTCTGGTTGGCGGCTTAAGATCCACGTGTACTCACGCTCAAACTTTTCCACGGTGCGACAAATTGCCTGCACACTGAAGCCATGATGACGACCGACCTCACCATGAAATTTACGCCGTGTATTTACAACTGAGCCGGTATCTCGATAATATTTCTTTAATAATTTTCACACTTTTTAATAATTTGGGCAAGCGTTAACGAATGGATGATGAAATGGCAAACCTTACTGAATATTTGGATAGCTGGATGTCATTGATAAGTTTGACAGCTGCTGAAACATAACAATTGGAAAAACTATCATTTTTATCTGGTCACCCGTAAGTTCTTTAGCTGCTAGTCTTATCGCGAATAAAACAAACACAATCCTTTAAAAAAAAATATTTTATGACCTTTATTTGGTTGCTTATAGGCGTCTGTACTCTACAGTGTTTGACTTACGACTAATCTCCTACCTACCTACCTAGTGTGGCCATTTTACAATTACTGGTTAGTTTTTGCCACTTTATACGAGTATTTCTTACATTTTTATCAGTTTCTCTCCTATGGCTTGCTACAGTTCTTCGAAAACGTGAGTGACCAAATTATCGCAAGCATCTTCTGCGTATCCTTATTCGGTTTTATTCAACGTTATTGGGATAAAAGAAGTTATCGGTTTTCTATCCTATTCTAAGACAACGCCAATTGCATAATTGGAAGCATCCGCAGTATGCTGAAATTCTTTTTAAAAATTGAGGTACAGGGTACATTGGGGTAGTTCGATGCTACAGAATTCTTAGTTTTCAAGAATGCTTCCATTGCTTCGTCATCTAGATTATGATTTTCTTGCTTGAAAGGTTTTTCGATATTCGCCCGTATTCTCCTCTTAAGAGGGATGTTAGTGGCTTCTCTATTTCTTCGAACTTCTAATAAACTATAAACCATCGGTTATAATGGGACACACCAAGAAATGACTTTAAATTTTTGATAGTCTTCCGAGATGGACAATTTGCAATTGCTTAAACTTTTGCTGGTTTCATTTTATGCCTTCAGACGAAAGGGCAGATCCAGGAAATTGGTTAGAATTCGCATTTATCATTCTGTACCTTCATATTTGCTTTTTCGAGAGAATGAACAAATTTTCGTATGTTTCGAGGTGCATGTATGTCAGCTCGACTTCGCTAAAGATCACAATATCGTCAAGTATTATGTATACCCGTATATGTTTCCAATATATCCCGCTTTACTAACGGAAAGCCAGTTTTTTCTATATCGGATTCTTTTAAGAGAATCACTTACTTTTTCCGACCTGGTTTACATGACAACTCTAACTTTTCCCGCCATTTCATTTTTTTTATCAGAATTTTGAGTTTGCATGAGAATTTTTCAAAAACTATTGGCATAAATAATTTAACATAATTTGAATTTAGGATTAAAGACCAGGTTTTATTTTAAGTCATTCTTTTCTAAAATTGCCCCTACCTCCTAAAAGGGGCGAGATAGACCCCCCTCCCATTCTTTTATTGAACTGTTCTACTAAAAAACTGGTATTATTTCTTGCCGCCTAAGTTATCGTACTCTTGCCTAATTTTGTTACCGCTGTCCAAATTGGAGAGTTGTATGGTGATCTTGATGGTTTGCAGTCATCGGCTGACCTCCTATTCCTTTTTTTATATAAAAGTGCTTGCATATCTCTGAGTTTTTCCGCTTCCAAATATAACTTGTGATTGTTTCCACATTTTCCCATTTTTCCTTTTCCAAATCGGGTAACTAGTTCAGTAGTCTCGACGAGTACCACCTTTCAGACGCCCCTGAACCCCCTCTTATCCCACCGAACAAAATATTGAAACCATCCAGTAGTATATTCTCCGATTTTTTTGAATTACCTACAAAATTGATTTACAAAAACACTTCGTACACATAACCTCTAAAGACAAACCTCTTTCTTCTATCAGTGTTTTTATATCAAAAAAAAATCGTTAAATCAATCAGCACACAATATCAAAAGATCTCCCTGCTTAGGGATGGCTCTTTATTAATTCTCAACAGAGACCAGAATATAGCTGACAAATTTATAAAATCGAAAGCCTTGCAAACTATTTGCCCAGCTGTGATAAAACTCCACGCTAAGTTCTATCACTCCAAAGGTATTGCATATGCGCCCTGCCTTATAAATGTTTCCGAACCCGAAATCACGAGTGAACTTAAGTCACAAAACATAACTGATGTCTACAAGCTTAGCAAAATGAATTCAGACGGGAAACAACTCCCCACAAAGCTTATGATATTCACTTTCAAATTCCAAGCAAAATCGAAATGGGCTGGTATAAAACCAAAATCGCAGAATATTTCCCTAAACCCATGCAATGTCGGCAATGCCAACTTCTCGGGAACACAAAAAAATAGTGCAAAAAGCCAGCTGCTTGTGAAACTTATAATCTCCCTCCCATGTGCAAATTGTGCTGGGACCCACCCCGCTTCATCTAAAATATGCCCAAGATATATCCAAAGCAAAGAAACCATTGAGACAAAAACAAAAAATAAATGCTCCTTCCCTGAAGCTAGACGCATTCATTCAGAACGGAACCCCAAAACTTTTCCCCTCTCCTCTGATCTTTATTTAGCTGAACTCAAAAATCAAACCGGCGAAATAAGCAAACCCATTCCACCCACTTCTTCTTCTTCTTTCAGTCACTGTACTGCCGCCGACACTTCTTCTTCTTCTGCCAGTCACTGTACAGCCTCTCCCTCTTCTTCTTCCAAATACTGTACTATCGCTGATAAAGAAAAAACAATTCCCATTAAAGCCGGTTTATTATCACAGGAAAAAAACAAAACACATAACCCACATAACCATTTAACAACACAAATTACGAAAATCCTAAAACAAATAGGTTAATCTACTTTTCTTACAAGGGAAAAATATCCACCAGTCTCTGCTTCAATCTCCTATGAAGCTAAACCTAAATCCTCTCTCGATCTACCACAATTATAACAAGCATATCTTACCAAAAATACTTCAGCATCAACACCAACAATTAATAATACCAATAACACTCAGAATAAATTCTCTCATCAAAAACCCTCTCTTCTAACACAAAGTGCAACGATTATAGACGTAGATGACAGTTCATAACATAATAAATTATCCCCACTCTGTCACTGCCTCCGCCACTGTCGACGGCAACTGCCCCAACCTTATTGCAGGGAGTAATCGTCGGCGGTGGCGGCGCGGAAATACTTTATCATCAGGTGCGGGAGCACCTTCTACAGGTACACTAAATTGTACTGGTAGCAAGGTGCCTTCCACCACCTATAACAATCTAAAAATACTGCAATGGAACATGAATGGTTATTTTAATAACTATCATGAGCTCCAATTGCTTATTAAAGAAATAAAACTATGTATTATCTCTATTCAAGAGACACATGTTAAACATAATTTTCAACCGTTTCCACCAAAAGAATATTCACCAAGGTTCCACAACTTATCCGACATCACAAATTCCAAACAAGGTATTGGACTTCTAGTACACAAAGCACTACCCCACAAGCTCTTTCTAATTAGTTCAAACATTTCTGCCCTCGCTGTAGAAGTAAAATTCAAACTTACCAGCATCTCAATTCCACAAGACCAAATATTTAACTCCAATGATCTCGAGAGCATTGTAAAGAACATTACAACCCCAGTCGTTTTAACCGATGATTTTAATTCATGGTACCCCCATGGGGTTCTCCTAGTATCAATAATAATCGGGGGGAAGCTAGTTGAAAATTTCATCGGAAATTCCGGACTAGCAATTTTAAATGACGGGCGACCACCCACCTATCGACCCACGGTACATACTCCCACATACATATTTCGCTCATCTCCCCCCACCTCACCCAAACATCTTCCTGGTCGCCGATGACTTAAATGGTAGTGATCATTTCCCGATTCTTACCAAAATATTTTTAGACACGAGTTCATTCCTACCAAAGTCATAACCGAAATTCCTTATACACCTAGGCAACTGGGTGCTATCATGATAAAGTCACTCTCAGAAATCCGCTGGTCATGACGTCATGATCAGTTGATTGATTTACTTGATTTTTTTATGGAACTTTTTGTTCAAGATACTACGACAGTTAGCAATATTATTATTATTATTTTTTTTTTGATTTGATTTCTACTAACAAGGATCACTTAAATATGGCTTTTGATTTTCCTTTTTTTTTTTGTTTCCTGATCATTTTGTGTTTTAGGTTTTTTTTTTTGGCTTTCTTTCTTTTCCGAATGAAATTTTGCACTTTGGTTGTTTTCTTTTTTAACAGGGGCGAAAAAAAGAGACCGAGACTTAGCTAGTTGGGGATTTGGCTGCCGTGGATGCGTGGAAGGTCGCACAACAGAGATTTTTGAAGAGAGTCTTTCTGTTATGGTGACTAGTGTTAGTGCTCCGCGTGCTCCAGGTAATCCGGTTGGCAAATGTTTTGTTTTATGCTTTTTCGTTCGTGTACCTTCTTAAAAGCGCTTGGTCGAACAATGATCTTGGTGGATGGTTCGCCCAAGTATGTTGCTGCTCTTACCTGATCGTAAAATCAGCCTTTGTTTTTTATTTGTTCGGGTAAGAGCTTATTCCAAGCACGAGGGCAAGTAAGCTCGAGTTTTTCTTCGTCAGCCTTAGAAAAAAAAAACAGCATAGAAAAATGAACCAGGAAAATAACTTTACGTACCTTAGAAGTGCGTCAGCAGAGAATATTGAAAATACCTCTTACCGCTTCGAGAGATCAGATCGAAAGGAGGAAATTAATTTGGCGGAAATGCAGCGAGCGCGTGTAAACGCAATAATTTTGGTAGCGATGCCTAGCTGAAATTTCTTTTTAGGTACTAGTTACATATTTAAATACGTGCGTTCAGTGCTGAGCAATGGAAATTTTGTGGTATTAAGAAAAGGATTTTCTGTTTTTATGCGAATGCTACAGACCCACCACAAAACAGTTCCGTGGTGGGACCAAAATATTAGCATTCTTCGGAGAAAAAAACAAGTTACATTGAAAAAATTCAAAATTTTCCAAATCCTTTACCGGAAAGTCAATGCCCAATTTTAAAGAGCAGCTAAGACAGCGAACTTATCTTACTTCACTAAATTTACTGAGGGCATAAATCAAAACTCAATACCCCCAAAAAAATGTGGGCAGACATTAAAAGCCCTATAATAAATTTTGCCCCCACCCTACTAAACTTATGAAAACTAATTCAGAAAACATCACATGCCCCTTTAAAATCAACGACTGTTTTGCCAAATGTTGGGAAAACACTCAAGATGACCACAATTTCCATCCAAAATACGTTGCAGAGAAATACAAAATCGAGCCAATGCACACTATCTCTCCTTCAACAAATTTAATAGAATTTCCAATTAACATTGAAGAGTTGGAAACCAGCTTGCGCTCTGCTAAAGGGAATACCTCTGGACTTGACCGAATTACTTACTCAAGGCTAAGAAACAGTACACCTTGTTTCAAAGACAGGTTATTGTCGTTGTATAACAACGTATTTGGTACTGGAGTTATTCCCCAAATATGGAAAGTGGCAACCATCGTGCCCATACTGAAAACCAACAAAGACTATACTTGTATCGAAGGATACCGTCCGATCTCACTATTGCCCTGCCTTTCAAAAATCTTAGAAAAAATAATTTCCAAACGCTTATCCTGGTGGCTGGAAAAAAATAAATTAATTGACACCAACCAAACTGCTTTCAAACCTGGCTGCGAGGCCCACGATTCACTTCTTCATTTAGATGCATTCATCTCCTAGGCACTCTCAGAAAAAAATCACATTTCGATTTTATATGTGGGTTTTGAACGAGCGTTTGACAGAATAGGTATCCATGTCATTTTAAAGGAGTTAAAATAATGGAAAATTGGTCCAAAATTTGTCAGCTTTGTAAAACCCTTCCTTACCAACCGGAAATTCGGCATTAAGACTAATAATAAAATTTACTCACAAATTCATAATTTAAAAAATGTCATTCCCCAAGTTACCCCACTTTCAGTAATCCTATTCAAAATAGCGTTCAATAAAATAATAAAATAACTCGGGAATATCCTCAAACACATTGCGTCGTTTATGCGAACGATCTTATTTTGTTCACTAAATTAAGAGACTTAGTAAAAGTAGTACACCTTTTTTTAAGAATAATAAAAAATTCGGATGATTGGGGTGAAACCTCAGGGGCTAAGATATCATTTTCTAGATGAGAGCTATTACATATTTGTGAAAAACACAAATGTCCAGAATTAATGCAAAATATGACATTTAATAATATACCACCTTGATTAAAAAGTTCCCGCACCACACCACCTTGTGGCGCTCCCATTGTTCCGATTTGAGTTCTGTTGTTTGTTAAGTTAGTAAATCTGTTGTTGACATTCCCTCTAAATCTTAGCATCATAGCTTGACATTTGCAAAAGTTACGTAGCCAAGAGTTCATCTTTTCAGTGTGTGTTGGCGATTTTTTACAAATTTAGAAATGGATTTTTTACAAATTTAGAAAGATATCAATTCGCAACAACGAACTTGTATTAAATTTTGCGTAAAAAACGGATTTAATGGTACGCAAACATTGCAAATGTTGGAAAGTGTTTCGGCAACGATTTGCTAAAGAAAACTGTCGTTTACCAGCGGCACGAGCGGTTCAAAAGTGGTCGTGAGTCATTCGAAGATGATGAACGCAGTGGCAGACCATCGATATCGAAAACCGATGAAAACATTGATGAAGTAAAAGAAATGTTGGTCAATAGCCACAAGTTAACCATCAGAGAGATAGCGGAGCCCTTGAACATTGCCTATGGATCCGTCCAAGACAAAGTTGGTGCCAAAAAATCTCAATTTCATGCAAAAAAGAGACCGGGTTGACGTCGCAAAAAAGATGATTTGCGAGGCTGAATCCGATCCCACATTCATCAAAAGGATCATTACTGGAGACGAGACGTGGATTAATGAGTACGACACGCAACCCAGACATCAGGCATTACAACGGTGTAGTAAACAAAGAGTCTTATTTGGGCATTATGAGACGTTTGCGTGAAGCAATTCGCCGAAAGAGACCAGAATTGTGGGCAGAAAACTCGTGGATTTTGCATCATGATAACGCACCGTCGCACAGTGCCATCATTATTCGTAATTTTTTACGAAAAATGCAACAAATACCATCCAACAGCCACCGAATTCACCTGATTTGGCTCCAGTAATGGAAAAATCGCAGGAAGCACTGATGGACATACCCAAAACCGAATATAAAAAATATTTCGAGGATTGGATCAAGCGCTGGCATAAGTGTGTTGCAGTCGATGGGGATTACTTTGAAGGGAGCAGTATAGATTTAGATGAATAAACTTTTCAACTTTTTTATTTTCTGGTTAAATTCCGGAAAATTTTTGGTCAAGGTGGTAAGTGTCAAAAATGTGGACTTTTCAAAAATACTAGGCATTATATTCGAATCAAATTATAGTTCTAAGCAACATTGTATTAGTTTAAGGAAAAGCCTTACTACCAGTGTAAACATTATCAAGTTTCTTTCATCAAAGAAAAGCAACTGCAACGTAAATACTATTATTAAGGCTGTTCAATCTATAATTTTATCAAAAATTGATTACGGTCTACCAATTTATGGGAAAAGCTCGAAATCATCTCTGCCACTAATTTCTACACCATAACACGCCGCTGTAAGAATTTGCGTAGGCGCCTTCCATTCAACGCCCATCAACAACATACTTGCCAAACCTGGACTCCTAAACCTAAAAGAAAGAATCGAGTCCTTAACTAGGAAAATCGTTCAAAAAATAAACGCATCATTCAGAACACCTATACATAATGATACAAAAAAGCTACTAAGGCGAGAAAAAAACCCGAAATACCCATCCGTTTTGTACAAGTCCCTGGGTTTGGCGACAGAGCTTAAAATTCGAATTGATATAGGAAACAAAACTAACCTTAACTCGCCTCCATAGTATCTCCCAAAATAATCTATTTTAACCAACCTCTCGAATTATAATATATCAAACATCAACAATGATATTTACAAGGCATTGTTTAAGGATTTGAAGGATAACCATAAAAGTCTCGGAGGGAATTTTCTGTTTGCAGATACCTCCAAATGAAACGATGGAACCTCCTACGCTGTATTCACGGAAGAAGACTGCGTTGTCAATAAAGGGCTGCTCTTTTTTACATCTTCAATATTTACAGCTGAGGCTTTTGCGATACTCCAAGCTATTAAATCCGCAAAAAATAAAAAAAACCATAATATTCACCAATAGCCTCTCATCTTTAGAAGCAGTTCATATCAAATAACTCCTATGGCATAATAGCCGACATCTGGGACAAACTAATTATCAAAAAAAAGAAATCTCAAACTGGAATGGGTTCCCGGGCACGTACGCATAAGTAGTTGAAAATGAATATGTCGATTCTGAAGCTAAACTAGCTCTCAAACAACCGCTCATCTCTGGTGTGGCAGAACCAGTTGAGCAGTTTTGAAGAGTTATAAAAAAAAAACGGGGTATACATATATGAAACAAATGTTTTTATGTTTGAAATCCGTAGAACTTTCCATTTTATCCGCAATAATTTTTAAAAATAATGTCTTTAAGATGGCGGCCGTTAGCTGCAATACATGCTGGAGCCGATTTCTAAAGTTTTGAACAGGACGTTGATACATTTCGAGGGGTATCGCGTTCACTTCTTCAGAAATTCGCTCCCTTAACTCTAGCAGGTTTTGGGGGCGACGTTTATACACTTTTTTCTTAAGATATCCCCAAAGAAAAAGTCGCGTGTAGTATGCTTAAATCCGGCGACCGTGCGGGCCACCCCACATCACCTCTCAAAGACACTAGACGTCCGGGAAACATTTTTCTTACAGCATTTAGAGAATTTCGGGCTGTGTGGGCTGTAGCCCCATTCCCTAATCCCTCTCCTTCAACAACCGCTTCCAGTCGGGGCTACAGAAAATTTTGTAACATTGAAACGTAACCCCCGGAATTCACGGTCACGGTAAAGCCTCCCTCTTAAACCACACCGTTAGTTTAGGAGAATTTAGCGGTCTTTCGTGAACAATTTGGGGGTTGTTTTCAGGCCAGTAGCGAAAATTTTGTTTATTCACAATCCCGCTTACGTGAAAATGTGCCTCGTCGCTGCTGAAGAATGCTGCCTCAGTAGGGATCGCTGCAAACATTTCCTCACACAGATTTTGGCGGTTGGCGTAGTCAGCTGGGTTCAATTCTTGAACCATCATTATTTTGAAGGGATGGAAATTCAAATCTAAGTGCAGAATCCTCTTCAAACTGAAGTCTAAAACCCCCAATGCAAAAGCGTGCCTTCGAGCAGAACGTCTTGGCGATTGCTCGAGTGCTGCTCTCACTAGCTCCACATTTTCTAGTGTTCTAATGGATCTTCGTCGGCCATGTGTAGCTATTCTTAGTGTGCTACCAGTTTCCTCCAACTGTCGAATTAAGGACCGAATTGTGTTCGCAGTAGGAACAGCATAATTGCGCGAAATGTTAAAGCGTCGCCAAAAAGCTCTTTGCGTCGCAATCACAGATCGGTTGTTTTCATAAAACCCACGAACGGCAAAGCCACGATGTACTCCGGTCCAAACCATGTTTGCTACTAAATGGGGATGCCGACAGAACAAAAGAAGACCTAGTACAGCTGCCTACCCCAGCAATGCCCGTACACCTGCCCATTCAAACTGCTCAATTGGTTCTGCCGCACCCTAAAATATTTAAAATATATAAAAACCTGTATGAAAAACAAAAATATGAATATTCTTACCAACTATTAACCGTGGAGCTGCAAAGGCAACTTTGCCTACTGAACTATCTAGACCTATGGTAATAAAATATATAAGACTTAGAATGGGCTATACAAATACTACTCACAAACACTTAATGACCAAAGAACCCGCACCTCATTGCAATTTCTGCGATAAAAGGTCATCGTTAAATATTTTACATATCCTGCAATGCACACACATCAACTCAACCTCTTTATCCATCGCTAATAAAACTTTCAAAGAACTTTTAACCGTAATATCACCAAATATAATAAAATTTGTTAACGAAATAGTTTCAAGACTGAACATAATCATTTCATTTAAGTTATTTCAATGAGCCAAAGGCGCTGGTAGCTAGTGCTCTATTTATTTAACTATTGACTTGTCAATAAAGTTTTAGTAATAATAAGAAAAATTTATGGTTATATGGTTACATATTCCAACGCCGAGCATTTTTTTATCTGTAAATCAAATTCATCTTTTAATGGATCAGTAAAATTATTAACTTTACAGCAAATTTTTGTTCTTCGTTCAGGTGATTACAGTAGTTCTTACAGATATTGAAATTTTGAGAGGCTTGTTGTTTTATCCAGACTTTAGCTATATTTTGGATTATCATGTAATTTTCCTTTATGTGGATTATAGCAGATAGTTCCTTAAGGCTATTGTTGCAAAAGGTTCCATGAAAAGAAGTGAAGAGAGGCAAGAGAAAGAATTTAATATTTGCATCGTTAAGACCAAACAATTTGACGACGGTGTGGTGTGAAACTTTTATGTTTCCGCCGATTGAATTTATATGAACTGGTGTTTGATTTATTGTGGGATTTTTTACAGGGATAGATATGTTATAATTCTTATTAGAACATGTATTAATGTATTAATAAGAATTTTCGAAATTTTGTCGCTTTCGGCCTTGACTTCAAAATAGGGAAACGACGAATTGGCTAACCTAAAAAATTATGATCACTTAATCGACGTATTACTTCGGTTGGGGTTTGAAAATAATTCTCTGTATTTGCTTGAGCTTGCGCGTCTATATAATCCGTGAGGTTTTGGTCCTAAAATAAAAGTCATTTCTCACAATTTCAGTATTATACTGACTAAGTTCATTTTGAAAGGATGTGTCTACATGAACATTTCTCTGCATCTCATGTGGATTACGATTTTACTGGTGATTATTCATGACCTCAGAATTGTATTCATCACGTAGATTTTAGGAAGATGTATCTAAATGAAAATTTGATTGACCCTTTTTGGCACTTGATTTTCTAACCTAAGGCATAAATAGAGTGCCTGAGGTAGAGTTATAGATGCAAACACGAGTTTGCTTTAAAAAAAAACTTTATTTACTCTTAACTTCCACTTAAAAACTAAACTAACAATCAGTTTCTACGTATACTTATAGCTACAATTTTGCAAACGTCATCATATTTTTGTGGGAAAGGAATTTGTATGCTCTTGGCTTGTCACTTGATTCCAAGCGCATGTACTTTTTGTGGGAAAGGAATTTGTCTGTTGTTGGCTTGTCACTTGATTCCAAGCGTATGCACTGATCGTGCACTATTGAGTGCAAAGTGTGCATGTGGGGTATGCGTGATCATTTACCTGAGTGAACAGACGTAATGCATATTTGCATGGTGGGATTGGGATGATGGCGAAGTAACGGGATAAAGGGGGAGGTGGCGGTTCCTTCCATTCAAAGCCTTTATCATTGGTTAAATTGGGAAGATGGCGAAGTAACGGGAAAAGGGGGAGGTGGTAGTTACTGCCATTCAATGCCTTTATCATTGGTTAGATTGGCTAGAGGAGGTGGGGAGACTAACGGGATTAAAAGGGAGTGGTCTCTGAGACTTAACTCCTCCCCGCATACGATTCTGCTCCGAAGAATCAATGTTCTGAACTTTTATTTTAACATTTGTGTGATCCTTATTTTTCCCTTTAAAAATAATGATTACGAGTGCAATTATGATTATAAATATTATTACAGAGTTTGTATATTCATAAATTGTTTTTCTGTTCTTTAATTCTTCTATTAATTTTCGGTTTTCTACATTTTTTATATGTAATTCTTGTGTGGAAACGTTTACTGCAATATTTTCAATTGTCACATTATTAAAATTTGGTATAACAAAATTATCATATATTATAAAATTCTCATATTTAATGCTATTTATTTCAATTTCACAATTTTCAAATCGTATTATATTATTGCCTATGAGACTTATGCTAAATTTATGACAATTATGTTTTAAGTGTGTATATGGAATGTTTTTAGTTATTATAATATTATTACTTAACTGTTTAATTACTACATCTTTGCTTTCCTTAAAGCTACATGACGCATTTTGTTTGAACAGATTTGCAATACAACTGCCTTTTATTGGTTTTAAATTCTTAATATGGATTGTTCCATTTACATCTTGGTAATTATTCTCATTATTTGTTATAAATGTGTTGAAAAGCGAAATAAGTTCTAGTTTATTTTTGTTTGGTATTGGTTCTATTATTATTCTGTAAAATTTTACATTTGAGTATTGGGGTATCATTACAACGAATATTATTTCACTATCATATATTATAACAGAACTCTTTATATTTGTTAATTTTACAATTGTTATGTTAAATTTCCTAATCTCTTCTGGAAGTAATAGATCACTTCCTAAGATTCCTAATTGACTTGCCAGCAAATTTTCTTCGACTTTTCCTACCTGTTCCCTTAGGAGCTGTATGTCATATTGTCTTTATCTGCTGCAAAAGTTCTAATATGTTCGTTTAACGTCGAGTGAAACCTTTCTACATCTGAGTTTCCTGTTATATTGTAAGGAGTTGTAATATGCAATTCTACATTGTTCTCTTTAAGGAATTCTTTAATAATAATAGATGAGAAACCGGATTCGCCATCGGTTATTATTTTTTTTGGAATGCCAAAGTTAGCAAATCTATATTTTAGGGTATTTAAAAGAGATATCCAAGTTCTATGTTTTATTTCTTGGACTGTCACATGCTTGGAAAATTTATCTATCATAGTAACAAACATGAGATTAATATTTGCATACCAAATGTCGATGTGTAAAATCTGGTTAGGTTTTTCTGGAGTAGCAGTTAATTTTAGAGGTATTTTATTCGGAAGTCGTTCGTATTTGGCCTTGTTACATATTTCGCAATTGTTTATATATCTCTGGATTTTATCCTTAAGATTCGGAGCATAATATATGTCTTTGATTTCCGCATATGTTTCGTTAATGCCTCTATGGTTCAAAAGCTTATGCGTGTTTATAATTACTTTTGCTACTTTTTCTTCGTCGTTGAGGTCTCCTAGAAATTTACTGCATTTTATTGTTTTAATTAATCGATTTTTACTGAAATATTTAATATATGTGTCTTGAAACTTTGCAAATAAATGGTCGTAATTTGAATATATAGCTACTATTCCTTTAGATGGAATAAATTTTTTCAAAATATCTAAAACGTAACTTTCTTTGAACTCGTTTAATTCTATAACAAGTCTTCTTTTGCCAAATTCTGTATATATTTTATGTGTATTTATCGAGTCTGAGTTGTTCAAAATGATTTGAGATTTGTAAATATTAACTGGTGTCTCGACAATCGGGATGTAGTCGCTACTATCTTCGTTAGCGCTATGGATTGTGGCTATGACAGATTGGTCATCGAGAATTATGTTTTCTGCACTTGTGGTTTTGTTGTCTTTGCTGAGGTTTTCCAAATTCGTTACATTTTCGCTGTAATGAATTTCTATCCTTGACAATCCATCTGCAACTTGGTTGTCTTTACCTTTTACATACTCAATGTCGAAGTTATACTCTCCTAATTTGATTTTCCATCTTTGAAGCTTAGCGTTTGGTTCTTTCAATGAACTGAGCCAGACTAATGGTCGGTGGTCTGTTCTTATGGTAAACTTCCTGCCATAGAGATAAGGCCTAAAATATTTCGTGGCCCATACAATGGCCAACAACTCCTTTTCTATGGTGGAGTACCTAGTCTCATGATCATTTAATGTACGGCTAGCGTAGCTTACTGGATGGTTTTCTTGTGTCAGTACGGCTCCCAAAGCATGGTTGGATGCGTCTGTTGTAAGTGTAAATTCTTTGTTAAAATTTGGGTACTTCAGGATGGAATCTGAAGTTATTAACGCTTTCAAATTTTCAAAGCTCTCAATATATTCGGGACTATTCACATCAATTTTTGCGTCTTTTTTGAGGAAAGCTGTCATAGGTTTTGCCACCTTTGAATAATCTTTAATGAACTTTCTGTAGTACCCAGTAATGCCTAAAAAAGATTTGATTTGCTTTGTTGTTTTTGGGATTGTATAGTTTTTTATGGCCATTATTTTGTTAGGGTTCGGTTTAATGCCTTCGGTTGTTACTATATGGCCTAAGAATTCAGTTTCTTTTTTTAAAAACTCACTTTTGTCGAGTTGGACTTTGAGATTGACTTCTTTTAATCTTTGAAAAATTTTCTTGAGATATGTAAGGTGTTCCTCAAGACTGGTAGAAAACACGATGATGTCATCCATGTACACGAGGCAAACTTTCCCAATGAATTCTGCTAGAACGTCATTCATTAAGCGCTGAAAGGTGGATGGTGCGTTTTTTAAGCCAAACGGCATTCGAATAAATTCGTAATGGCCGTCGCTCGTTGAGAACGCCGTTTTCATTATGTCAGTTTCATTTATTTCTATCTGGTGGAAACCTTTGGCAAGGTCCAGTGTCGTAAAATAATTGAATTTTCCCAATTTATCAAAGATGTCGTCCATGTTTGGGATGGGGAATTTGTCGTCGATAGAAACTTCGTTGAGTTTCCTATAATCGATGACCATCCTCCATTTTTCCTTCCCAGATGCGTCCCTCTTTTTTGGAACGATCCAGATTGGTGCCGAGTAGGGCGACTTGCTTGGGCGTATAATACCCTGCCGGAGCATTTCATTTATTTGTCTTTTCACTTCATTTTTGTGTACCTCCGGGTATCTATATGTTTTTGTGTATATTGGTATTTCATTGAACGTTTTTATATGATGCTTAATCGCATTAGTGAACGTCAAATCGCTACCATCTTGATAGAAAATTGACGAGTATTGAGAGAAGAGGCGAGTGATTCCCCTTTTCTCTTCCTCATTCAGGTGATCGATTCTAATTTGTTCAGAGATCGGATCTTTGCTGGTTTCGGTGTGATATATTTCCAAAGCTGGAATTTGTTTTTTGTAAACTTCATTTGTTACTTCTTCTTCAGCCTTGCTGAAATATATCGGGATTTTTATTTCATCAACAATTAGAAGCCTACTCTTGAGATCGAGCATTACTTCTAATGGCAATAGAATGTTATTTCCGAGTAAACCATCGAAAGTATCGTGAAAATTGAATTCCAGAAATTCCGCGGTTCTATTTGGTTTTTCGAATTCCTTAAATAAAGGAATTCTAACTTTTGAATTTATATGTAATGGTGTACTTGTAGTCAAAATTTTGACTGGTTTTTGTAACTTAATTTGCCATTTGGGGTGGCATATCCCTTTTCTAAGAATGCTAATTTCCGAACCGGTGTCAATTAGTATTTTTAGATCATAGCTGTTGGTTTTGACAACTATATAGGGTAATTTTCGGGAAGATTGCCTTCCTGAAAATCCGATTTTTCTTCTAGATTATGCATTTGCCTACTCACAGCTGAAAGAGTGTCCATGGGTTCGGCAGCATCTTCGTTATTCCTAGAATTACCCTGATTTGTTCTGAAATTTCTATTGGTATTATTTCTGGACATGCCAGAGGTATTATTATTACTATTATTAATACTATTCCTTTGATTATAATTACCGAAATCATTGCTATTCTGTGGTTTGTTATTTTTCCTAAAATTTCCTGACCTATTCTCCCGAGATTGGTGACTCTCTTCTTGGTTGTCTGTTTGTCGCTTGTTATTTTGCTGTTTGTTATTTTTATAACTAGTTTGTTTATAGTCCTGACCGTAATATGCATATCCTGTCTCGTGCAGAATTTGCATCGCCTCTTCTAAGTTACTAGGATTCCTACAATATAGTAGTCCTTTCATGGGCTCTGGTAATTTGCTAATATAAATGTTCAAAGCGGTTTTGCAGTTTTGTTCCAGTTCCGAACTATTGGCACTTCTATCTATTTTTGTTTTGTTATTAAGACGTCTAAGGACTATTTTTATATCATTATAGAATTCCAGACAATTTTTCTTGAATTGTATCTCCCTTAAATCATCGTAAAGCTGTTCTACTGATTTCCTATCCCTGAAGTACTGGAAGAATATTTTCTTTGTTTCATGCCAGTTCTTGAGACTGTTGTTTATTTCAATTGCCTCTTTAGCTTTGCCTACTAATTTTACTTTTTATAAGATCAAAGAAAATAAGCTGGCTTGTCTCGTCATATTTACTAAGAGTTGGAAAAATCCTATCTACTAGATCAATGAAACTATGAAGATTATTCCTATTACCATCATAAGGAGGTACGAGGGGCGTTCAATATATTCTCGGTATCGATATGAAGGAAAATGCGAATTCAATTTAAATTGTTTTTATTTTTCAATATGATCTCCCCTAACATCAATGCATTTGTCACATCTTGAGATAAGCTTTTTTAAACCCTCAAAATAATAAATTTCCTCTTTCTCTGCAAAATACCGACTTGAGTTCTTCATCATCCGAAAATCTTTTTCCACGAAGACATTTTTTCAAATCCGGAAACAGGAAATAATCACTAGGGGCAAGGTCTGGACTATAGGGTGGGTGTTGGATTTCTTTGAAACCACAATCTCGCGCAGCAGCCTTGGAAACTCGCGCCGTGTGAACAGGAGCGTTGTCATGAAGAAGCAACACACCCGCTGCGAGTTTACCCCGTCTTTTCTTTTTAATTTCCTCCCGCAAATTATGCAAAGTGGAAGCGTAGGATGTGGCGTTGATGGTTTCACCTTTTTTTTTGTACTCAATGAGCAAGATTCCCTTTGAGTCCCAAAAAACTGTGGCCATGAGCTTTCGGGCAGACGGAGTGACTTTGAACTTCTTCGGGGGATCTGTTCCTTTTTTATGCCACTGCATGGACTCTTGTTTGCTTTCAGGGTCATAGTGGTAGACCCATGTTTCGTCCCCAGTAACAATTCGATCCATAACACCGTCAGCGTTCTCACTACACATCTCCAAAAGCTCTCTACAGCTTGCGATTCTCACTTTTTATCTGAGGCGCTGTGAGCATTCGTGGCACCCACCTTGCACTGACCTTTGAAAGGTTAAGATGGTCATGAAGAATGGTGTGAATGGTACCAATTGAAAGCTTGGTGATCTCTGCCATCATTTTCACCTTTGTTCGGGCATCGTCAAGAACAAGTTTTTCGACTTCTTTGATGCTTTCTCCCGTACAAGCAGTAGCCGGAGCGCCGGAGCGGGGGTCGTCTTCAATGCTCTCTCTGCCTCTCTTGAACTCACTTGACCACTTTTGCACAGTTGATAATGAAGGTGCGGAACCCTGGTAAACAGCCACCATCTCTTCATGAATAGTTTTTTGACTTTTTCCTTGCTTAGTGAGAAATTTAATTACAGCGCGATGCTCAATTTTCACCATCATCGCCTCAGTTGCCATTATGATTCTGTTTAACTAGAGATAAAACGCGAATTAATAATCACATTTATATGAAATTTTACATGAATGCACTAAAATAATAGTATTACTTGATAAATAAGTCAATTTATATATACAACCACAGGTTCACCCCGATACCGAGAATATCTTGAACGCCCTTCGTAAATTGCTTAAATACTTAATTGGATCAATGCTTAAAGTTAGGGGGCTTACTGATGCTGGTTCCTGTGTCGCCATTTCCAAATTTCTTCTCTGTTCAAGCAGCATCCGTCGGTGTATTTTCCTTAATTTTTCCAGGGCTTCTCACTTTTTAGATTTATTGTTATTATTGTCCTCTTTTTTATTTTTGTATTCACATTCACTCTGTTATTTTTTTTTTGTTTTGTTTGTTCACTTTTATTTTTGTTCAATAATTTATTTTCTTTTTATTTTCTTACTTGTATTTTATTATATATTGTTTCTTAAATTTTTTTGCAGAGGGGGGAAAAAAAAAAATTTTTTCGCTTTTTTTTTCTAAATAAACTCGTTTTTTTTTTCCTCTACATGGATTTTTCACCTTTTCTGCACTAATAATGTTCTTTAAACAAATCTTTTCACTTTGTTGTATATTCTTTTTTTCACTTTTAGCAGCGTTTTTGTCCTTAAACGGATCTTTTCACCTTTTTTTTTTTTTTAATTATTTCACTTTTAGCGGCGTTTTTGTCCTTAAACGGATCTTTTCACCTTTTTTTTTAATTATTTCACTTTTAGCGGCGTTTTTGTCCTTAAACGGATCTTTTCACCTTTTTTAATTATTTCTCCTTTATCGGAGTTTCATTTCTTTCTCCTTGAACGGAGTTTAATTTATTTCTCCTTGAACGGAGGACCGACTGCACCAGTTATAGGTGCAAACACGAGTTTGCTTTAAAAAAAAACTTTATTTACTCTTAACTTCCACTTAAAAACTAAACTAACAATCAGTTTCTACGTATACTATAAGTATACTTATAGCTACAATTTTGCAAACGTCATCATATTTTTGTGGGAAAGGAATTTGTATGCTCTTGGCTTGTCACTTGATTCCAAGCGCATGTACTTTTTGTGGGAAAGGAATTTGTCTGTTGTTGGCTTGTCACTTGATTCCAAGCGTATGCACTGATCGTGCACTATTGAGTGCAAAGTGTGCATGTGGGGTATGCGTGATCATTTACCTGAGTGAACAGACGTAATGCATATTTGCATGGTGGGATTGGGATGATGGCGAAGTAACGGGATAAAGGGGGAGGTGGCGGTTCCTTCCATTCAAAGCCTTTATCATTGGTTAAATTGGGAAGATGGCGAAGTAACGGGAAAAGGGGGAGGTGGTAGTTACTGCCATTCAATGCCTTTATCATTGGTTAGATTGGCTAGAGGAGGTGGGGAGACTAACGGGATTAAAAGGGAGTGGTCTCTGAGACTTAACTGTAGATCGGCAGATTCGCGTGTGACGAGTAATCTGGGCAGATCCCCTTTTAATCTACGCATCGGCTTTTTCCTGTAAGCTTATGTCAAGAGAGAAAAAGCTTCAGGACCAACGTCCATGCACAAAATTTGATTGAGAATTAAGGATAGGTGAGAATACACTTATTGGTAAAATTCCTGAATGGAATTATTACCTTATTTAAGGTAAGTCAACAGATATTCCAGCGTAGCTATGTCGCGTTTGCCTGCGTAGTGTAACTCTAATACTTCCCCAGCTAAGTCGAGTATTGTTTGATTCAAGGACAATGTCGTCGTCACCGACAATTTTATTTCGAGTGACACTTAGAATTCCGAAGTATTTCGGAGTGGCGTTAGACGCTTTTCTTCTGAGGGCTACATTCACCAGGCTGACCCGACAATTCACTAAGGCAGCAGACTACATCCGGTATTTTATCAAGGTCGGATAAGTTGCTACGGTGTTGGAAATCGATATTTTGATCGATACCAGGAGAAAGATTTGCGTGTGGACTTATATCTTCTATTAATTCTCGGCCTTGATTGTTTGTACCTCAGGTTCGACTGTTGCAGGAGTTATATTGGGGTTTAGAATTGAGATTAAGGATGGATAGTCGAATTAAGTTTTCACTACGTATCTTTGAACGTGAGTTTTAAAACTTCTTGGTTTCTTTTTTAAATGGAAATATTATTTATACGAAAATATTTTTACACTTAACTTAATTTATTGAAAAATTGTAATATAAGTTGGAAATATTACTTCTCAGAAATGATTTTTATTTGCTAAGGTAAAACTGGATTGATGTGATAAAAGAATAATAAAGTTTTATTCAAGAAGAGAATTTTTCTTAAACTATAATTTGTATATGTTTCACATTTGTAAAAATTTATATTTTTATATAATTTGTTATAAGTAAATAAGTTTCTTACATAGATAATATTAATTTCATGGTTTTTAGCGACAGTCACTTGGATTTCCTTCTTTTTGCTACAAGGGATCCTCGGTATAACATTTCTCGTGGCTTATAAGAGATTTTCTTAAGATCGTCTTACAAGTTTAACACAACACTTGGGTCGTTCTAAAGGTTTTTTTTTTGTTTTCTTATTCTCAGACCACAGTTTATTAACTGCGACACTTTTTTATATTTCTTGACTGTGCTTTAGGTGGGACTACTTAAGTGAACTTGCATTTTATGTCAACTTCACTGAGCCCCTGCTCGGTCGCAAATTAAAATATTAAGTTTTAATTTTTTTACAAAAATATGTTTTTCAAGTTGAGACAACTTTCCTTATTAACTTCAAAATTACATTAAGTCAGCAACATGATGATGGAGCATGTCCACAGCACGACACTAGCTGTGTACAAGAAACTCTCGGAACATTGACTGCTCTTGTTGATATGTTGCGCATGTTGGGTGTTGTATGACCCTGTGGGAACAGGTAATCCGCGTGTTGCTATCGTAAATTGGAGACTGTTGGTACTAATTTACATGTTCTGTTTACTCACATAGCAATCGCTATAAAAATTTGCTTCGCCACGGAACAGTATATTTTCAAGCACTCTTGGTGCTTGAAAACGAGTCATGCATGAGTAGAACTTTCATTTATTTTCTTTAAAGAGGATGTAGACGCCACCATCTTGCTCATCGATTTACGTGGATTTGGCGTAATGTTGTATCGACCTTGAAGCGTCGCTACTGATGTTGTTAGTTTCGGACGAGTTGATTATTTTCCCTTCCGGTCTAAACCATTATACCCATGATCAGATTTCTTGTTCGGTCCAACACCTAATCGTTGAATATTGATGTGAGTGCCAAACAAGTGACGTGAACGAACCGATCATTCATGGCGATTGTTGAGTATGTGACAGAAGGAACAGTCGACTCTGGCATAATGGAACCTCGATACAAAATCCCCCACAGTACCATTGTCACAATCACAATAGCGTATCTAGCACCTTGGCATTTCTGCGTGACTACAATAAGTATTCAACGTATCTCTCGTTTAAATACAATTACTCTCGAGTGTAACGCACCAGGAGCACCTCCACCAGATACGCAAACATTGAAACATACGCAAGGACCGCGAAATTATACCTCTTCTCCCGGATACATCGTCAAGGTAACAATGTTGACGAACGGTGTCGTCGCCAGGTTTAGTTGTTACTCGTACTCTCCTTGCCATCCAGTAGTGTCTTTTTTTGTTGTGTAGCTATTGTGTGCTCGGTGGGGTATGTGATACCCTAAATTGCTCAAATATTGGAATCTTATATTAAAAGTTGACAGGGATATGGTTTAGTGATAAGTACTCACACGGTAGCTAAAGATATTGCCTTCAGTTGAACACTGCCACATTGTTTAGAGGGCCATGCATCGTTTATTTACAATATGTACATAAGTGTAATAGGAGGTGACCAAATTCAATGTAAACCATGAGAAATGAGCCTTGAAGGGGTTACGAGTATTTGATGTTTCAGTTACACACGTAAATCACTGAATAATGCAATAATAATAATGAATACAGCAAAGCATAGATGAAATGCCAGCAACTCCATGGCATATATTTTTGTGTAAGGTCTGAATCGTATCAAGAATGTTTGTGTAAGCCATATGGTGTGACGGCAGAAAATGTTTCTATAACTGCTATACTGGGATGCTGCTCTTTTGTCCAAAAAGTCTTCTGTTGGTTTCCCCGGAAAAGAGCTGCATTTGCAACAACAGAAACTTATCTTACTTTTTTTACTTTTAAATTCATTTTTATTGTTTCTTTCAATATTACCTTAAATTCTAGACAAAAATGCTTAAATCTAATTTGACAATGATAGATACTTATACTAGGATACTAGCTCTTACCGAACGCTCTAAACTTAACAATATCGTTATCTACATCATTTGTTATATACAATATCAATTAAGTATACAATATGTCTATGAAATTTCTAAAAAAATAGTTTTAGAAATAACTTATATACCATATCTTTTAAATTGTGTATCAAACTTAAAACTATGGCCCTATTCTGTTGTACTTAACCTACCTCAGGTACTTAACCTAACATAACTATTATCCGGGTGGTGAGCACTCGTAGCCTCTCACACCAGGTGATCACCATCATAATTGCAATTTTGGGCGCATGGCATTCGCCAACATCATGCAGACGCACAACCGAGATATAACCAATGCCATAAAGCATCCGTCACTTCTTAGATGCGCCGCCACATGTTAACGAACTCTCCCTAACTATTCTTAATCTAATTTACAACCTTAGTAACGTACCGACCAAGGAGAGCGAGCCAACCCTCTCCCCTTCTTGAAACCACCAGAATTCTGTGTACTGTTTCTCGACATCGAACCGATCCCTGCCCGCAACCGCTAGACTAAAACTGTGGAGACCCTGAGCTCTATCGTAGAAAAACCGCTTGCACCTCTCACCAACACTTTAGAATCAATACGCCCGATAGAAATTAGCTCTAGTGGTACATTTCATTGGGGTGATGAGCCTCAAAGATCCGGCTATTATCGTTGGTCATTGCCCTTGCAACGTGTCTTCGAATCACCTTAATCAGGAAATTGTCAATCCTATTCAGACCAGCCCCATTGTAAAGCGCTTTGTTGGGATAATATTTGTTGTACTCTGCTGCTGGTGTTCTGTGTAAGTCGATACAGGTCCTAAAACACTGCCTTTCAAACATCCGAATCCTTTCCATCTTTCCATTGAACCACACGGGAACAAGAGCGATTACTGGCCTGATTGGAGCCACATAGCATATGATCTTCACTCTGGATACAAGTTGAATGCTGTGAAACAGCCTTCTTGTCAGAGCTAAAGTCTTCCTGGCCTCAGCGCGAGACAAGCATCTATATGTTTATCAAAATACAAATACTTATCGAGCCAGATACCAAGGTACTACGCCTCTCACTGCTAATGGCAGTTCGTGCTGTGCAATGATGCCCAAATTTCGCCAGTTATATCTGATATCCTTAGAAGCCCATCTTAATAGAGTTCTAAGCAAGATTGATTTTAAATTTCCAATCGTAGCAATACATCTTAATATACAAATCACGCTGCAGAACAGTATTGATGATTTCGATTTTTGGATCTTATCTACATATGCGTCACCAAATGGTCTGCGTAGACTATGGCGTGATTGAGGGAACCTACCAGATCACTTGTGTAAATGTCAAACGGTATCGGAGAAATCACAGCCCCCTCTTGCTGACGTTGCCACATTTTACGGTAGTATGAATGAAACTTTTATTTTTTTATTTTTTATACAACGTGTACGGTTGATTTTTTTATTTCAGCGTCGCTGCTGACGTTGTTGATTTCGGAGAAGTTGACCATTGCTTTTACTTTCCAACATCTAATCATCGAATAGTGAAGTGAGTGCAAAACACCCGAGTCGATCTATATCATTCCCGCTTACCTTATGCAGCTAGTTTTTAAACAGTTGCAATTGAACTTGAAGATTTTTCAGTGCAGCTATTTACATGATGTAGTCGAACCTTGGCTAAGACACGACAGCTGAGTTGTAGTAGATTTGGCTGGACTTAATCTAGCAATGCAGATTCCTTAAATGATCTACTTCATACTGACTGAAGTGAGTTAAGATTTTTCAAGTGTAGTCCGGGTCCTGAAATGAAAAAAATGGTGGATGAATCCTTATTGGGTTCATTCAGCTCATCCTCGAGGTGGGTTTCTGGCTTCAAATTATGCGACCATTTGCTCCAGGGGTCCTGAACGTATATTTTACCGGTTGTTCGTGGGGTTAACTACTCGGCCATGTCCCAATGCAAGCAATAGCCACTGATAAGGTCCAGCTAAGAAAAGAAAGGGCAACGATATTCGGACTTGCATCTAAAATACATACAGGCCATATCTGGCAGAATAACCAGCCGTAGCGAAATCGGAAAGCATTGCCTGTAGGAAACCACGTCTGCAAATTGTGCTTTTGGACGGACTATCACTATAGTTGCCTCTATAACTTCCTCACAATATTCACAAAAAAATACAGACACCAGATCATAAAGCAAAACAACCAAACTGATTTTGTTGCTATTGAAAAAGACACTTCTTCAATATTATACGTGTAGTTGTCCAGACTTTCCGATCGGCCAATGTAGATTTGAGCTACTACCAGTTCCTATCAGTGTATTTTAATGCTTCTACACATTCTTCATTAAGGGCTGTAGATAAGTGGCATCAATACCAGGAAGCCGACAAAAATCCCACAAGTAATGTGCTTGTTCTGCATAAGCATATTTGGCAAATGGACACCATTTACGGCCATGCAAAGATAGTTATTTTTTCGGTATTTTGCATCATATTTGAAGAGTTTCTTGTGAAATTCCGTCGATTTCGTTGGGTAAATTGTTCGATAGACACTAAACTGATGTCGCTGTTTAGTTTAGTTACTAGTATTAAAAGTATCGCGTTCTGCCGCTAGGAGAATAACTGGTACCATTCCCCAGTCAGTAAGCTAAACGTCGTCGGCAAAGGAGATTCCGCTCTGGTTGTGTGCATTTTTTAGTGTCAGTTGTTTTGTGCGCTCACCATTGTTACAATGGCGAATTCCCATAAATAGCGCGCGGCCGTTACATTTGGCTTCTTGCTCGGAAAAACTGGCACACAAACTCTTAAAACGGCCAACAAGTATGATGCTGTTGGGAAAACTAAAGTGTTTGGGTGGGTGGGTTGGTGGGTGGGTTTCCCATTTCAAAAGAGTTGCGAAGCCTATTGTTGACAAACCTCGCTCTGGTCGTTTTTGCACCGACAGAACCGATAAAAAATGTTGAAAAAATCACCGAAATTTTTGTAAACGGTAGATATAGCGTTCAGGTCAGTGAATTGAAATGAGAGATTTGGGGATGAAGAGGATGGCAGCCGAGTTAATGCCTTGATAGCTCTGTGCACCAATTTTGGATCAACAATGATCTTTGTCCCACATCCCTATCGTGTATCTTGCCCCGTTAGTTTTGTTCAAACTTCCTGAGGTGAAGAAAAATCACGGAGTCTCTGTATCTCAGAAGACGGATTTTCAAAATATTTTTAAATAGATGGATAGATATTTTATTAAATTAATTGTAAATTAAATTCTATAAGCTTTATAGACAAACTAATATAAATATTAAACACTTTTTGTATTTTTGTGTATTAAGATACAAAAAAAATGTGAAATGCTACTTTAATTGGCTCACAACCATCCCAAAGGATGTATGCGGGTGGGTTGACTCTACGAGTATATAAGTCGACTCTAAATAAGTAGTTTAGAGTTAATCAAAATTAAAACACTTTTTTACAGATAAGTTTTAGGAGACAAAAGAACTCATAATAGGAAAATAATAATTAAATAGCACGATACAAAATACATTTTATACTTTATTACACCGAGGTATCAGAAAACAGTTACAGGTTTTAAATAAATTCCACGAATTCTTAAGCAAAACATTTATAGCTACAACTACGACTATTATAAAATGTAGGAGATGTACAACCAAATGAACATTGACTGGTAATCTCAAATCTTTGGCAGTCAGGGGCATGATAGTGAACATCAGTTTCAAACGAATTTAGGGATGACAAGTTAAAAAATTAAATTTTTGTTTTCGGGCTAATAATCAATTGATGTTCAGCAAACCACTGTCTGAACAAATCTAGATCCAAATTGAAGTCTGCAATGATATCCTAAATGCTATTCGTTCCGTAAGTACAACCTATATTATCAGCAAATATAGTAATTCTGCTTTTAAGACTCATTCTCAAGAGTGAATTTATGTAGATTTAAGAGAGAAAAAGTCATAAAATAGAGCTCTAGGATCTTCTAAATTAGAGAATATAATACTACTCCTAGAATCGTTTATTTCCTTGATGCATATTTTGCAGACAAGACCTCAACCAATTAAAAATGAAACCACGAAAACCAGCGTTTTTTAGTTTTCTTGACAAAATCTTGTGATTGATCATGTCAAAGGATTTGATTATGTCAATAAACAATCCGCAAGTAAACTATTTATCGTCAAGATTAGAAAAGATTTGAGAACAAAATTGTTATAGGGCATCTTCGGTAGACTTTCCATTCTGAAACCGATATTCAACTGAGCTAAGGAATTTTGTATTATTGAAAAAGCAAACTATCCTTTCCATAATAACTACAGGTAGAAGTGCTATATTTCTGTTGTTACTCATTTCGTTTAACGATACCTCTTTAGAGAGGCACAACGTCTGCACATTTGAGTTTATCTGGAAAGACTACCGAAAACATCCTGATGTTGAAAATATGTACCACGACATCAACTACATAGCACGCAATTTCTCTTAGCATAAGGTTTCAATCCTCTACAAGTATTAAAGTTCTTACGGTTGCCAATAGCTTTCTAAATTTCTAAAGCAGCAAAGGGTTCGAATGCAAAGATATTTCTTTGTAAGGTTTCAGCACAGCTAGAAAAAGTTGGAAGTCATACAGCCAACAACCTGGATTTGTTTTTAACTTCTCACCCTGACAAATACAAGGTCGAAGTGCCATCCCTCTTGGCTCGTCGGAAAACTGTGTCATATCAGCTAATTTCTCGTAGATCGACCACAAATTATAGAAAAGATTCCTAAAAGCACTGAATGGCAATACGTGAAAGCCAATTGGAGCGGACTTAACAGCCTCTTTAGGAATTTTAACTGGTCGTTATGTTTCCTCTATAACGATGTGGATGCCGCTGCTGCTATGATCACAGACACTATCCTCTTTGGAATGAAATCCTTTCTCCCTCTTCGGATGAAGAGTATCAAACCAAAAGAAAAGGCATGGTACGACTCGAGCTGTAAAGATTCTGTCGGGGTTAGAGAAATGTTTTTTCGATCCTTCAGGTCCAAAAGCTGAGGTAAAAAATTCTAAATGTCCCAAAGGTAGTAAAAATGTTTGGTCCTTGGTCAAAAATATTACGAATTCTGCTTCATCCTCCATCCCAACGGTCATTTATAATGACATTTGGGAGTACTTAAAGATCTTAACTTTCACAAATCCACCAGATCTTATATTTCTCCTTCTTCTGAAGAGGTGTTCTTCCACGTTGGTACAACCACTGCGTAAGCTTTTTCATTAATCCCACTTCTTAGGACTCTTTTCGAGCAGATGGAAAACAGTATTTGTCCAGCCCGTGTCCAGAAAAGGTGAATACCCCTATTGCACTGGCGTCCCTTCTTTCCAAGGTCACAGAAACGCGGATAAGCCGTCAGCTCATGAAATATGCTCTAATATTTACCAAATAAATGCAGATGTGCCCAAGGGCACATATCATATTATTGTACATAATTGTACATAATATGATTGACTGTAAAACATAATTTTTATAAAATATTTTTTTTAAAATGGCGGCTGTGCAGTGTTTCTCAGACCTCTCTTTTTTGGAAGGGTCTACGGCATTATAAGTGTATTCATGCCCACTTGAGTGTTAAGTTCTTAAAAAAAAACCAACAGCTCCTGTAAATTTTGAATTATAATGAGTCACTAGGAGTTTTTTTGATATATTGATTTTTTGCTGAAAATGACGCATTTCCAAATCAAACTTGCAAAATTTGCAGAAAAATTCTATGTACTTATTTATACAATATATTTTTAAAGATCGAGTTAAAATTTGACGTGAATTGGTTAAAAATTGTTCAAGTTCCAACTTGAGAATGCAGTTTTGAGATAAACGCGTTTAAAATTTTAAGTTATAGAAAACCTACCTCTCGCCTTGTACTGTACTTTGAACAAGAAGTACTTCGAGATATTTCCCGGCCAAAATCTTCTAGGATATCATTTTTGAGGTCCTAAGGGACCATTGAAAGCAACAAAAAAAAATAGAGTGGTCTAACTCCTCAAACATCCAGCCATCGTCCTTGAATGGCACGTGCACCATCGAAACCGACAAACTTTCCATTCTCGGAATGTGTGTCAATGGCAACTTACGTCGGAATGACCGCATATTCGATATCATCGAAAATGCTGATAAATGTCATGCGATATAAGAAATACTTCACCCACTCCAATCTGGCTTCAATATTTAAGGCATTTATCCGCCCAAAACTGGAGTACAATCCCCACAAACATATCTGCACCGTGCGATAAAACTCCAAGGTGATACTAATATCTCTGAGACAATGGACAACCTCGAAAGCTGACTGCATGTTTCGGGTCTCACCCATTCCCATCACCAGTGCTCCATAGAAATCGCCAGTAACATTCCGCCCCTTCGAACTTTTAAGCGTAACACCCGGCTCGCTATAAATGCTCATCAGTACAGTCACAAGGCCGTTTTCGGACGTATTCGAAAATATCGTGATTCGTTCTTAAGTCGTACAACTCGCTTATGGAATGTCCTGCCGACCTCTTTTTTTCTTAGTCATTATAACCTTCAAACATTTTAAACAAACGTACCTCTCTTTGTACCTCCCTTTGTTTCCTGCGTAATTTTCCTTCACCCGCGCTGTGTGTAAGTATTTTGAGAGTACTCAAGTCCCTTAGCGAAAAAAAAGAAGAGTAAGCACTACAATTTTGTTGGGCGGAAATTGGTTGTAAATTAGTAGCAATTGTTGTACAACACATATTAAATTCTACTCCAATTCTGCTTAACTATGAGAAGCTTCACAATTATTGACAGAGGCGAATGGCAGTAGGGGTTTTTGAAGACGCGGGTTTATTGATATTGTAATTTACAACTTGCCATTCATTTTTCAATTTGAATGGTTAACGGTAATAGTTATATTGACAAACACGAATTTCTTTTTTTGAGCTTATATTTTTCTTTCATGCCAAGATTGGATAGATTTCGCGAACATTTAACTGTAAGTTTATTTCTAGTTTTGACTTTATCTATTGGTTACATAACTTAATTCGTGCGGTTTTTTTCAAAATTTGAACGTTTATTTAAGAAAAACATGTACAATAGTATTATTCAAAGTATTGCCCATCTGAAGCTATGACTTTTTCCCATCTTTCTGGCAATTTGTGGATCCCATCCCAAAAGAACTGCGCCGGCTTGGCAGCCGAGAATGAATCAAGCCAATTTTTGATATTCTGCTCTGATGTTAACCGTATTTCAGTGAGGGCGTTCTGCATCGACCGGAAAAAATGGTACTCAGAAGGGGCAAGATCTGGGCTATAAGGCGGGTGGGGTAAGACTTCCCATCCACTGTTTTCCAAATAGTTCTTAACCGGAATAGCAACGTGGGGCCGAGCGTTGTCATGATGGAAAATTATTGCCTCGTGTCTGGTCGCATATTCCGGGCGTTTTTCGGCCACTGCTCTCTTCAAACGGATTAATTGTGTTCGGTAGCGTTGTTCATTGATGGTTTCACCCGGTTTTAGCAGCTCATAATACAGCACACCCATCTGATCCCACCAAATACAGAGCATTACCTTCGCGCCATGGATATTCGGCTTTGCCGTTGATTTGGCTGGTTGGCCGGGTTTCACATATGATTTTTTGAGCTTGGGGTTGCCGTACTGGATCCATTTTTCATCACCAGTAACAATCCGATGCAAAAATGACTTCCTTTTGTGGCGTTCCAGCAGCATTTCGGACATGCAAAACCCCCTTTCGACGTCTCTCGGCTTGAGTTCATGTGGAACCCAATTTCCTTGCTTTTGAATATATCCAGCTGCTTCTCTTCTCTTGCGAGCTCTTCTTGTGTTTGGCAACAATCTTCATAGAGTAATGCTTCCAGTTCTTCATCTTCAAACTTTTTTGGCTGCCCAGGACGCTCATCGTCTTCCAAGCCAAAATCACCACTTTTAAATCGTGCAAACCACTTTTAGCACGTTCGCTCAGCTAGCGCATATTCACCATAAACTTCCACCAAAATACGATGATTTTCGGCAGCAGTTTTCTTCATATTAAAGTAATGAAGAAGAACTTCCCGCAAAAACACTTTTTCAGGCACAAAGTTCGACATATTTGAGTGAAAAAAAATTATTGTTGTTTACGCTTCAAATGAATGACATATACTGAAATGACGTGCAATGACAGTAGCTTTCCAACGCATGTTCCAATGGAATAATAACAATGGAATAATACAAGTTACGCCATCTCTTAGCAAACCGCAGAAATTAAGTTATAGACTCAATAATAACTTACCAGGGCTTAAGCCTTTTATCATATCTTTTCAAACGGATCTTGTAGGAGCAGCTTTCTATAGGTTTCTTCAATATTTTCATGAGTATTGAAAGGGATGTAGAAGCGTAATTTTCTGTGAGAACATCTTCCTATGTAGAGTTCATAAAGAAAATTAAGCGGTGTAAAATAAATTTTGTTATTGACAATGTATGACTTTATTTATTTTATTTTTTCCTAACATTGCGTGATCAGTGATCATTAAATTAAATATGCATTTTTCAAAAGTTCGGGAGGAGTTAGTGAAAAGCCCATAGCCATGGTTTAAACAAGTATAACACAAGAAATTAGCCCAGTTGGCTTGTTAACAAAGTAGGCTAGGTCATGGGAAGCTAACAAAGCCGTACATGTTGACTCATACCTTTCTAAAATGTTTAAATTGATATATCCTAGAACAATAAGATCTTTTGGTTTTTGTCTTTCCAAAAAACAGAAAATTCCCCAATAAAAACAGCAACGTTAAACACATGCAATCCTCACACACATAAAAAGACAACAATCAGTCGTTCATTGATCTCCATGGAGATTAGGCGTGATTCGGCTTTTGTTTGAGCAGTGTTACTAATAAAAACGACATTTGACGAGTTTAATATAGGGCTCCAAGTCAAGCCAAGTCCAAGGTTGTGGGTTCTGACTCCGAAACAGATCTTGTTTTTAAAAATAAATAATTAAAGGTGTGTAATCAACATCATGCGATGTATTCTGGAGAGCGGCCCGCTATGCCAATAGCGGGACCAGCTGAACAGTCAGGCGATATTTCAAGTGGTTCAAGCCAACCAGCTGTAGTGGTCGAGCCAAGGATGAAGAGGAGGACGAAGATTCAGCCCACTCCAAACCCAGTGCAGCGCACTTCCCTATTAGCTTTAACAGAAATGCTGCCTGGTGGAGGGAGGGAAGAAGCGCCAACTATAACAACAAGGGCAGCAGCACAGCAGCAAATGATAAACGATAGAACTATGTAAGTCGGACATATGTAACAATTGTTTTATAAAAAAATTATCATTAGATATTCTTGCGATCTACTGTAACACAATGGAGCGCTATCATAAAGTAAGAAATTTATTGAAGGATTCGACGACGCCAAATGGCGGCAGGTAGGGGAAATACGACACAACAAGCGAAGGTTGCCTCTCAAGCCCCAGCGCCTAGAGCACCGGAACCTGTAACTGACATGCTGTCTATCTAGCTCTCTATTCAGGGGCAGATGGCTCGGCTTCAGCGTCAAATACAGGAACAGGCTACACGGGTAGATAAAATATACGCGCTGCTGCCAGGCCTAACGCACCTCCAGTCGTAATGGGTACGTACATGGCGGAGCAAACCCTGAAGGTCCTTGCAGTGAATGTTAATTGACTGATTAGATCTGAACGAAGAGCCACACTGTTTAAGTTGTTAAAAGACCAAGCCCCTGATGTGCTTTTGGTAAGCGAAACTAAGCTTACCAAAAGATACAAAATGAGGCACAGAAGATATAAAATATCACGAAGAAATCGACCCAACATCATTCAAGGAGGAGGTGTTGCAATCTTTGTTAAAAATGGACTGTGTTTCAAAAGAGTATGCAGTCGTATAATAAGTATGTTTCAGTTGTTGGAGGCATGTGTCGTGTACATCCCTCTCCGTAGTGGAAAGCCGTTGTACATGCTGTCTGTTTGCGCACCTAAGACTACTCAACTCTCCGTATTCATCTCAGATCTCGAGACACTTTTTTGATTCCTGAGGCTGGAATTGGAAGAGAACTATTTTATTATCGGCGGAGATTTCAACGCCAAACATAGAGATTGGGGAAATAATATACCAAATAATAGAGGGAACCTACTATTCAATTGGTGGGGTCAGCACAGTATAACGTATCGACTCGGCTTAAGGCGACGGATAGTCCGTACTTTCCTAGACACGGGTCCTAATTGGAGCTACTGCTGTTCGACACTCGAATAGAACTAACAGGCACTAACCAACATATCATAAACTGTCTACGCACTTCTGTGTATCACAGTGATCATTGTGGTCTCAGCACCGAAATAACTGTTCCCAACGAAACTGCGGAATTGGATGAGTTTGCTCAAAGGCATTCCTACAACTATAGTAGGGTGCGCCACTTCTCCAGAACACTGACGAGAGCTCGAGCCCGAATTCGCTCTACCCACCGTCTAATAAAAATCTGTTAAGCGAGGAGATTGGTGGGTATCTAAAACTAATGGACGAGACAATTAAACGAACTATGGACAAAACGATACCTCGGTATCAACACACTAATGATGAAGACATATTCCGCAACGCAACCATTGACGCACTGCACCTACATAAAAGTAGACTGCTGTCAAGACTAAAAACCTTGTACACCAACAGACATAACCCGGAGATCATGACATTGAAGTCGTCGATTAAAAACCTCTAGATATTAATAAAAGAAAATTACAGAAATTCTGTAAGTTTAGATGTGAACAATAAAATTCGGGCTGTAAACACCAGCAACCCTAATATGTTCAGGCAAATAAATAAAATATTTCCGAGGAATGATCAAAACGACCTTCCATGTCTCAAAATCGCCCGAACGACGAACAACGAACAAATACTTGTTTACAGCAGGTATCGATCCAAATGAGGCAATTGATGATGACAACTTCTTTGTGATCGAGGATCCGCAGGAGAAGGTAGAGGCTATAGGAGCGACTTTCCAGGAAGTGTTCAAGGCGAATGACATCATTTGCCCCAACCACGACCTGGAAAATCGAGTCATTGTGCATAATTTCTACCTTCGAAATGAAATAGTGAACTGGCGATTCAAGAGCTCGGGTTTCACCCAGTTCAGTCACGAGAATTTGGTAAATAATGTCAACGCCAACGATAGGGTACTACCCCCGTTCATTTTTTTTTTTTTGCTTATAATTTACGCGCGCCTTAGGGGTTATGAATACCCTTATACTGTAGACAGGGCGCGGGCGGAAAGATAGATGGAGGAGAAAGGAAAGTTTGTGATGTAGTGGTTTGAAACTCAGTTGAGTTTGGTTTCGATATTGACTCTCCAGGGGTGGGAGTCCGAATAGGACGGAGAGATTTTTCTTCTCTCGGAATGTGAGGTTGTGAATTTTAACGGTTGTTTTGTGCTTGAAAAAAACCCTACATTACGAAGGAAGAGCTCCAAACGATCTTCGATTCGCTTAGAAGTAAGAAATCAGTGGGAACCGATGAAATACCGAACATTGTGCTTCGACATCTCCCACTAGAAGCGGTGGACATTTACACCATCTGTTTAATAATGCAATGAATAATGCCCATTATCCATCGGATTGGAAAACTGCGGTCGTACATCCCATCTCGAAAATCGATAAAGACACACCCAATCCGGCGAATGTCCGGTCGATCAGTCTTCTTCCAAACATCAGTAAGGTTTTCGAGAAGGTGACCAACAAAGTCCTGACTAAGTGAGTTGAAGACAAACATATGGTATAGTTCCGGATAATCAATTCGGGCATGATATCATTCGCGCTGCGTCTAAACTGGTTTCTGATATCCAATGGAACAAAGGCAAGAAACAGTGTACTGGTGCCTGCCTGATTAACTTGGAAAAGGCCTTCGATACCCTATGGTTAGAGGGACTCTTCTTCAAGCTGAACAGGTTTGGCATTAGTAAACCACTGCTGTATATTCTTTCTAATATGCTCTCCTGAAGAATGGCGATGTGACTTTCGCTGGAATATTTAACTTTAAAAACGATCTGCAACAAGGTGCGGTAAATTCGCCGATCCTATTCAGCATTTACACAAGTGACCTGATAGGTTCACTTCACCATGCCATAGCGTACGCAGACGACTTAATCGCGTATAGGTCAGGTACAAAGATTGAGGTCATAAATATGCTTTTGTAACTTGACTTCGATAAAATTAAGCGATATTGCAATGACTGGAAGTTGAAAATCTACTTTCAGAAATCGGAAACCATTTTGTTTAGGATGCCTTTGTGGGATACTGGAAAGAATTGGCGAAAGTTTTCTATCGACGGACAACACAGACAGCCACTTGCTTGTCGAATTGTAGTCAGATAACTTGGGATCTGGCTAGATCAATATCTGTATTTTAACAAACATATAGATGTTGCTCTGGCCAGAGCCAGAGGTGCTTTTGCCCTTACAAAGAGACTGTTATATAGCAGCAAACTCGATGTGAAGGTGAAGGTGATCTGCTACATGGCCCTTATCCGGCCCATGCTTGTATATGGATGCCCAGTGTTGTTCAATGTGAGAGCAAGTTTATAGGAAAAGATTCGGGTGTTTGAGAGGGCTTGCCTTGAGCTTGTCTTTGCTTATACAGAACACCAGAGTCCGAGTACATAAAATTCTATCCTAACTAGCGCGAACCTAATAAGAGTGGACAATTTTGTTATTAAGTTGACTCGAAGGCACATTGCAAGAGCAATGACCTCATCGAACAACCTAATCTCCGGGGCTTACTACCCCAATTATATTTATCATGAGAGAGTACGCTTTGACGGTTTTGTTCCTCTACTTCGATATGAAAAGTCTGATCCAGGACAGACTAGCGGTGTCGCTAATCTTCCATGTCGCTCGAACAGCTGCGGACAGGCGACGCAACTACGGCAGAGACATCGCACACGGCAGTGCGGACCATCTCCGGTTTAGTAGGGCGGTAGGGAGTCGCGACATGAGGGATATTGCTCGACAGCACCAACAATTTTGGTGACTTGTTGAAGGAGAAGAAGCTTCATCGTTGAATTCCTCCAGTTATAGGTAGCTCCATTAGAAGCAAAGTGGTTCGGACTAATTTTTTTAGCCATGGCCGGCTTACATAGTGTAAGGTAGGTTAAAAAAAAACAAATATATATATATACATATATTTATATATTACGTATATATTTATATATACTTGCATGCGTATAAATAGATTTAGATTTATTCTTAAGTGGTTTGTAAGATTTAGTTTTAAGTTAAAATATAAAAAAAAGTCATGTTGCTAAGTTTTTTTGTTAAAAATGTTTTCTTAGTCTTAATTATAATTAATAGAAATAGTTATAAACATGTAATGTAAATACGTCGAAAGACATAATTTAAATATTAGGTTTATTTTAAAGTGTCCGCATGGGGCCAGTAAGTTAGAATAAGATAATTTTAAGATAATTAAGCTAATTTTTAAACGTTTTTTTGTATGGCTTATAAGTTTTAATGAATGCAATGTAATAAAAATGCATAAGGGAAACTTTCAAAACGTCAGCGCTTAGAAAATCAACTTCAGACAATTCATAGTCTATAAATTCTTCTTTAATAAAACATCCAACACCATCTGCAGTGTAGTTACCATTCGTTTTAGCAAAAAGGCAAAGTGTAATAGCTTTTTCAAAGTCATAAATCCATATTTTGGAGACAAATACAATACCTGGAATGCATTCAAACGAATCGAGATGTGTGACGAAGTTGCAGAGTTCTCTCGTAAGCAGTTGATATTTTGGTAAGCAATAAAGTGCTTGCCATTACAATAAGTGGAATTCGAAAAAAAAACATATTAAAACATTAATTACTAGTGAGATCGAAAGAAGAAAGGTCATCAATCAAATCATTATCATTTTCAAAGTTTAGTTCTAAACGAAAGAATTAAAGCAAACAAAGAAAATAAAAAACGCTTAGTGTAAACCACCTTAAGATCTACAATACTTGAAATGGTCTTTCCAATCTCCACCCTTCTCAAAAGTGTTTGGTTTTTATTAAACAATAAATATTTGAAACCTTGTTTCTTTTTCACGGTTTTAGCATGCATTAATAGAGTTTGTGTGAATTGTATAGTCCATCGATTATATATGTAAATCGCATTCTCTTTGTAGCTACCGTTACCGCTACCACTCAAGTTGATCACCGCTACCATTGCTACCATACAATGATTAAAGATTATTGTTTTTTTAGTCTTCTCACTCATTATTCCATTAAACAAATAATAATTAATAGAAGATAAGACAAGTGTATTAGTATCAGTGAAGAGCACTTTGAAGAGCTTTTAGCTTGAAAATCAAATAAACACAATAAATAAAGAAAAAAAAGTTCAGTTTCTCTTGGGTACCCTTAGACACCGCACCAGGCTGTAACTTTTGGTGAATGTAAAGTCGCTTTAAAAATCACCGAAGGCCCCAATACCGAACATATTGCTTATTAACGCATCCGCGCAGCGAAAAATGAACTTCGTCTACGGGTATCATGATCACACGGTGTCAAAAATCAGGCTCACCAGAATGTTTTGGGCGTATTGAACACGACGCGGCTTACCAAGCAGAAATAATTTGTGAGCTATTTTCCCAGTTATGGGAAATCTTGCAAATCAATCTTTAAAATCTTCCACATAGTAGATGGATGGAGGCCAAGCGCGGCAACAATATGAAGTTTCTTGTTTGGTCAACATGGATGGAGTTTAATTTTTGGCACTTTTATTGAATTTGGTCACAAATTGTTTTGGCTGTTGGTACTCGTTAAACGCAATATTTGTCTCTTTACGCTATTTCTTTTGGCCTATACTACTCCATGGTGAAAATTCTACTGGAATGAAATTTTACGAGAATTATTCCTGTTATTTTCATTATTTTTATTTTATTTTAAGATAAGGTACCATAAAGAAAATCACCTTTTATTTACCTAGGTTGATGACACTTACGTCAAAAGTAGAACGCAGCCAGTTGCGTTGCACTGGTGCATTTTCAAGTACTCAAATAAAATCGGGCAAACAGAGTTTGGTTGTTAACGAGTTCCAACCTAGGTACATATGATAGATGGTGTCAATAAAAAGGAACGTACAGCACCGACGAATCGGACAGAAGGTCACAGTAGACAACTATAACTTGGAGGTAGGTAGGAGTTTAACTATTCTCCGCTTTTTTACCTGATAATAAAAACTCTTTCAATTCAAAGAGCGCCAACACTTTCTAGTTGGTAATGTTTTGATATAAGAAGGCAACAGATTAATATGGCTTTGTCAAGAAACACTTACGATACCCTATTTAAAACCTTAACTACCCCGATCCTATTCAATGATGCGGAAGCATCGATGTAAGCAAAGGGGGATGAACACATCATTGGTCGTTTTGAACGCAAGATTTTTAATGGGATTTTTACTCCCGGTTGCATTGGTGAGTGTTCGGACTGAATGCATCACAGTGATTTTCGACTGGACGCATTACACCCATGATTAAGACCATTTCGCACCACCCAACATTCCTTAAAAATGGCCAAAGACGTCATCATCCCCGTCATTGTTGATCGTGCTTTCCGGTCGCCAAGCGGTCGTTATAATCTTAGTCGTGTTTCATTACATTGTCAAACCCGTATCTTTCTTTGTAATAAACTCTGTTGATATTATGCAAGCGTCTGCTGATTTTGAATACGGGCTGAAGATTTCAATTTTTCCTTCGTCCGAACAGAATAGTTTATCCCGCAATTAGCATTGATCAATACACGTCAGCTAGTTTCAAACGTCGACTGGACATCTTGGACAGCCATTATCAGGAGTTTAATTCAAATCATAAACTCATAATTTGTGAATCTGACGAGGTTACAAGTGCGTATATCAAAGAGGATCTGGTGGTAGCGTTGGGAGAAATATAGATAGCAACCTGCGGAGAAATAGAAAGTGATTCATCAAAATTAATACCACCTGCGGAAGCCAGCCATGCGTCAACATCCGCTAGTTTATCCGGCTCCACATTAACCAATAACCAAGAGATGACATCACAAGCTGAAAGAACATCTTCAAAAGGATCGTTCAACCCGATTCAATCAATCAACCTCAAACATTCCCGGCCCTTCCATGTCAATACCCAAAAGTCAAACCAAATCGTTTATTATCAATGCAGTGTCTGTGATGCCCATCATCCCATACATCAATGCACCAAGTCGTGTATATGGAATTCCGAGTCGTCTTTGATGCTGCCCGGAAAACATCGAAGAGCAGGTCATTGACTGACGTAATGTTCACGGGGCCTCCATTGCAAAATGGCATTGTCATGGTAATACTTAATTGGCGATTTCATCGGATTGCTTTTAGCGCGGACAACGGTAAAATGTACGAGCAAATTCAAGTACCACCATGTGATGCAGATTTTCAACGAATCGTTTGGTGCAACCATCCCAGCGAACCTTTGCAAGATTATGCCATCAAGACCGTGATATTTGCAATTAAGACCATTCAGCAGTTAGCCCCCGAGGAACAAAAATCTTATCCAACAGCATTCAAAGTTATAGGAACAGACATCTTTGTATGTTGATGATGTCTTTTCTGGCGGGTATGATCTAAGGTATACTTTTCACTTACAGTCTAAATTAATCAACATTTTAAAAGCAGGTTGTTTCAAATTGCGAAAATGGGTCAGCAACTCATCCAAACGGTTAGTAACCGTTAAAGCACTCGGTTAAAGCACTCGGGATTCATTGGCAGCCAGCAGAGGACTCTTTATCCTTTTGCTTGAAATTTAACCCAACTGCAATGCCGTTCACCAAGCGAGCAGTACTTTCTGTTATCTCACGCGTATATGATCCAAGTGGTTGGATTGCGCTAAAATGCTAAATTTGCTAAAATGCTTCGTAAGCGGCTATGGTTTATTCAACTGGATGATTTAATGCCAGACGACTTTTTAGAAAATTGGCGAAGGTTTCTAGATAGCCTTTCAGATCTTCGATTAATTAGAATTCGACGATGGCTACATACGGTCTCATCCAACCCCTGTTATCAATTGCATGCTTATTGCGATGCATACGCGGCTGTAATATATCTCAGAACAGTAATGGACGATGGTTTTATTCATGTGACTATATTAATAGCGAAAACTAATTGCCCCAATGAAAGTTATTTCTATTCCTCGACTTGAGCTTTGCGGCGCCCTTCTGCTGGCAAAACTTCTAAAACACGTGAAGGCTGGTTTAAATTGTAAAATCTCTGAAGAGATTATTTTCGCCTACAGCGACTCAAAAATTGACTTGGTTGCAAGGAGACGTCAACCGCTGGAAAGTCTTCGTTGCCAATAAAGTTTCAGAAATCGTGGAAATCGATTCAGCAATGGTATCATGTCTCAACTAATCAGAATCTGGCTGATTGTGCCACGAGGGGTATGCACGCGAAGGAGCTCGCTAACTATCTATTATATGGTGGAGAGGACCAGATGGTTTACAACAACCTAAACCTCATATCGTACCCCCTCGAGCGAAAAACGGGTGCTATCTCCTTCGAAGAAATTCACTTCTGGACGCAAGATTGGATTAAGGTCGTTCAAGCTACTTCTTTCCCGCATGCATTAAACCATTTAAAGTCGAAGAAACAATTTAGTAAGTGGAAACAATTCTTAACACTTAGCCGCGAGTTAGATGGAGAAGGTGTGTTGCGAGTTGATGGCCGATTGCACAGCTTTAATTTACCAACAGCCCGCAAACACCCGATTATGTTACCAACAAATCATCATTTTACAACATTCGATAAGCTCAAATAAATACCTTGCACGGGGGAGCTCGAGTTACATCTGAATCGGAACAAGTAGTGGATTTTAGGTGATCGCACAGCCATTTGTAGGGAAATCATTGTTTTCGTCACAATCCCAAACCGTGTCAGCAGATGATGGGGAGTTTGCCAACGCCTTGAGTGAAATTCTCTTGGGCATTTACCCACACCGGTATCGATTATGCTGGGCTAATCTCTAATCGACCATCGAAAGGCTTTAGAATTATGGCAACCAAAGGATATGTGTGCATTTTTATTTACTAGGATTCGTAGAGTATCTGCTCAAAAGATTTACGGCATAGCTTATGTTCGGTCTTGTCGTTTGTGCCACAAACAGGTCTTCAGGCGACGACGGGCACATTTTAGATGATATTTTTTGATTCGAATCGGGAGAGGTGCTAACCGGATTGCAACCAGCTATACCAAATCGATTTAAAATGCCAGCGATGTATTCTGACTGATCAATAGAGATGGTTTCCGGCTACTTATTCCGAGAAATTCGAATACCAAAGATCGAAGAAGCCTATCCTAAGTCCTTCATCTGAAAACTTTCTCAAAGCAGTTGTTTTAAATTAGTCTCCATACACTTGTCGCTGGAGAGTATCAATACATCGTCTACATATACAGCAGCAAAGATCATTCGGCACTTATCAACGTTGTAGTACATGCACTGGTCTGCAGACCGCACCAGACCAAATTGTGTTAGCACGTCATTAAGCCTCTCGTTCCAAACACGACTGGATTGCTTAAGGCCATACAGAGACTTTCGCAGCTTGCACACTCTACCAGTACCATCAGAGAACTTGTCCGGCTGAACAACATAGATCTCTTCCTTGATTTCTCCATTCAGGAACGCTGTTACCGCACCCATTTGGCAGATATTTAGATTATATCTCACAGCCAACGCAATCAGAAATTTAATGGAAGCATATCGTGTTATTGACGAGAAGGTCTCATGGTAGTCAATGCCTTCCTTCTGCGAATAACCTTTGCATACCATCCGTGCTTTGTACTTGATGACTTCCCCATTCTCGTTGCGCTTAGTCTTAAAAACCTTTGGGAAGATGGACCAAATCCCACGTATCGTTTTCTTGTAGTGACATGTATTCGCTGTCCATCGCCTTCTTCCAATGGTATGAATCATCACGTGTTATAGCCTCAGCCACAGTTTCGGGATCAGACGTTTCTCGCAATCAAACCAGGCTGGTCCAACTTCTGGGAAGCAATACTTTCAGACCGCCGCACCTCCACTTCTACAACTCTGTGAGCATCCATTTCTGCAACTCTGTCATCAGCATCTTAGTTGATCACCGGGATCTCCACAGGCATCACTGGAACGTCAGCAGCATCAACGTTATCTGAACACTTATTAGCTTCATTCAACAGTGCATTAGCATCCACATTGATTACGCCTTCCGTGCCATTGATAGTCAAGCTGTCGCAAATAGCTGGAACGTTAACCGCTGTTAGATCAACAGCATACGAGTATTTATTGGCTACAGCTGGTACATTAACATTGGTTAGATCTTCAGCTTCAACAATATGGAATTCAAAACTACTTCGCTTACCTGAATTCATATTGTTAGTTGAAATTTTGGTGAAATTATCAAACTCGAAAAAAATTACGCTCCGACAGATAATTGTACCATATTTCTTTTTTCGTCACACAACCGGTAGATCTTGGTATCTTTGGAATATCCCAGTAGCATGCACTCCATTGACATCGAGCTTTCGACGTTTTTCACGAGGCACATGAACCATGGCTCTGCATCCAAAAACGCATAGCACTGTCAGGTGTTGTCAGATGGTTTCCTCTACAAGGAATTCGATTTATCACATATGATGCGGTGTCCGCTGTTTCAGCCCAAAAACGTTGCGAGATATTTGCATCCAAGCACCGTATCCTTTTCACCAGATTCCTGTTAATCCATTCCACCACTCCGTTTTGTTCGGGGGTGTATGGTGCTGTCCTTTGATGTTGAATTCCGCACTGCTCTAAGTACTCTTCAAATTTGTTGTTGCAGTACTCTGTGCCGCTGTCGGTTCGGAGCACTTTGATTTTTCTTGAACATTGGTTTTAGCAAATTGATTCAGCACGTCTGACTTATGTTTTAGTGGAACAACAAAAATCTTTTCGACTATAGTCGTCAACAAATGTCAGTAAATACTTGCATCCAGTCCACGAGTTCACGGCTTCAATATGTTCCAATATGTTTGAATGATGCCCGTGAATGCTTTTCTTTCACATACACTATGCATTTCGATTAAATGCATTCCTGTTACAGCTGACTTCGCTTTATATTAATTTTCATCACATACAGTGAACGACAAAAGTCTACATACGACCACAATTCTTGTAACCTAACGAATTCAAAAGCGTTATGAAAAAATCTAATGACGCAGTTTTGTTTGAAATCTCTTTTTATTAATAATACACTATAAAATAAATGAATTTAACAAAACCTTAACAAATGATTTTCAAAAAACGAAAAACAAGTAATGACAAAAGTCGACATACGGCATATTAACTAACATAAACATCTTTAATCCATTAGGTAAAACTATTGTAAATAATAAGTTTAATATTTTGTAGGTCCACCATGTTCATCTAGAACTGCCTGCAAGCGTCTGGGCTTTGAAGCAACTACGTTAAATTATTTAATTCATTAGCTGTGATGGCTTGCCACTCTTTTTGGAGCTTCTGTTGTAGCATTGGTGCACTACTTATGGCATATCTTTTTATCTTGCGTTCCAGAATCTCCCATACATGTTCTATGACGTTCAAGTCCGGGCCTTGGAGTGATTTGTGTAGTTGTGTTAGGGCGTAGTAAATTTGCCAATCTTTGACAATTTAAGCGGTGTGCTTGGAGTCATTGTCCTGTTGGAAGATCCAACTCGTGGCAAGACTTAAGCTGTCGACGGATGCTTTCAGGTTTAAATTCTAAATAGACTTGTGTTGATGCGATCCATATTACCTTCAATAAAGGAAATCTACGCCAGAAGCAGCTACAGCACCCCAAACCATCACGCTGCCACCACGATACCTTACCGTAGAAACCAAATTTTCTGGATTCATTGCTGTGTTATTTTTTCTACAAACTCTAGCTCTCCCGTCACTTCCGAATATATTATATTTTGATTCGTCCGTAAATAAAACTCGTTTCCAGAAATCCATTCCTTTTTCAATGTGTTTTTGGGCAAATTCTAAGCGCAGTTTCCGGTTTTTTTCACTTATTAAGGGTTTCCTGCGTGGAGTTCTGCTGTAGAAACCGTTATTATTGAGAGCCCTTTGAACTTTGCGTGAATGCACAATTATATTTGATCTCTCTGCCAACCCTTTAGACAGCATTGTGGCATTCACTCTTGGATTGTTGTCTACTTCTGTCATAAAGCTGACATCTCGGCGATTTAGCTTCCTTGGGCGGCCACAACGCGGTTTGTTTTCGACGGTACCGATGTTTCGAAGTTATTATATATTGTTTGGACTGTTGACTTGCTTAAATCCAGTAAATTTGCAATTTCACCAAACGATTTCTTTTCTTTGTTATATTTTATTACTAAATTTCGCACTTTAACCGCAAATTATCTTCGAGGGGCCATTGTCATAGGTAAAATTTATTGAAGCTGATTAAATTCCAACTGAGAGGCACAAATCTGATTTTCACAAATGGAAAAATTCAAATACGGTACTTTTCCGTTATCCTCCATCAGCGTATAAAAAAAAAACATGGAATGCCGGGCGTATTTAGACTTTTGTCATTATTTATTTTTCGTTTTTTGTGAATCACTTGTTAAGTTTTTGTTAAATTCATTTATTTTATAGTGTATTATTAATAAACAGAGATTTCAAACAAAACTGCGTCATTCATAACGCTTTTGAACTCGTTAGGTTACAAGAATGGTGGTCGTACGTAGACTTTTGTCGCTCACTGTATGTGACCCATGCGACGATGCCAAATTTCACAATCCACTACTACTTTTAAAGCAGTTTCACGGTCACCAAGCCTATCAATTAATTCACAGCTCAGCCTGTACATGTTGTTTACTAAAGTGGCTGTTCCTATTACTCTGTCGCACTTATTTAAAATTTTGCAGCAGTTCTTTTCAAAACGCACTTTATTGCAGTTTCTTACCGACTGGCTCACTGAAAGCAAATTCTCACACAAGTCTGGTATATACGAGGGTTGTCTGAAAATGAACCGAACAATGATACAAGCCATTTTTTCTCAAATTTTTTTCTTTATTTTTCTACATAGTCTCCTCGTAACTCTACACACTTCTCCCAGCGATGCTCTCATCTCTCTAACTCGTCCAAATAGTTCTTGGCGTTTTTCTCTGCCAAATAATTGTTCACGAAGGAGATTGCCTCCTAATTTGACGATGAGGGAACAAAAAGAAGTCGCTTGGGGCTAGATCTGATGAATAAGGCGGATGGTCAAGCAGTTCAAACCGTAATTCATGGATTTTCGCCATGGCAATTGCCTTACAAAAACAAGAATTTAATAATAGCTCGATACTCAATTCTTTCCATTTTCACAAAAAACACTCACATCGACTCACTCAAACGACTGTCAACTAAAAACTGCGCGTCCAAAATGACTGAAACTTCGGTATGTAACTGCGAAAAGATGCACAACTAGCATTCACCGGCTTTTATTGACGAGTGCCGCTATCTTTACGGATACTTTTCAGACAACCCTCGTACTGTACATTTTTTATGGTTGCACTCAATTTGTTTTTGTTGTTTAGAGTTTGCAACAATAATTTCCTTATGTGAGAGCATTTTTTGGTTTTGCAGAATCGCTTTGTTCATGGTCATATTGGCCACATACTCGTACTATGTACCAGTACCATGTATTTTGTGAACTGCTTCTATCACTAAAAAGGTTGTATATAGGCATTCTGACTGTTTTTTTTCTCGATCCTTTTCACACAGTGCTTAGCAAAGTGCCCAAGTACACCGCAGCTGTGGCAGCGACATTTATTCTTTTTAGAGTTTTGTTTAAAAGACTTGCTCACAATCGCCTTTGGAATTGCACTACTACCGTTGTATTGGACTTGTTGTAAGAGCAACGTTTTTACTGAATCTGACGTGAGCTTTGACGATGAGTTCTCAACTGCCATTACAAGCGGTTTGTAATCCTCAGGCAGACCAGCCAGCAACAAGGACGGGACGATTTCATCATCAATTTGTAAGCCAGCTTTCTTCCCTTTTATTGATGTCATGACCATTTTATTCACATAGTGTTCCATACTCTCACATTCAGACAGTTTCAACTGTACCAATTGCTTCAACAGTTCAACTTTCCTACACAAACCTTTGTTTTCAAAAGCCCTTGTGAGGCTGTCCCATGAACTTTTAGCTGTTGTCGCGTCAGCAATGTAAGAGTAATTTTAAATTTCTAGCAACAAAATTAATTCAGACTTCGCTCCTAAGTCCTTTTCCCGACCAGCAGCAGCAGCACTGGCAGGAGGTTCCTGTTCCATACAGCTCCAGAGTCCTTTGATTACGAGGTAGGATGATAGGGTGCCTGGGCCCATAACCTGATGAAATGGTTAATTGAAGATGAGTGAAGAACAGACGAAGAGCAAAGAAACGAGAGCAAAGAATAAAACGCACGCCTTGATATTAGAACACGAACTAACTTTATTGTTTATTGTTACGCATTACTCGTATATATATGTAATATGCCTGTTATTGTATTTACATGGTTTTGTATTAGGGTGATGTATAAAGTAGGTATTAGATCTGTTAGCTCTGAGATTTATTTTAACAATATACATATAGTGGCAAGGGGACCAATTTTGTGGGGCGGAGAAAATCATACAGCGGAACAAACACAACTTCAGGAACATCGTAGAAGCCGATGTTGTACGAAAATTAACAGATATTAGTATCAAGTGGCATTTCATCCCACCAGCTTCCCCGCACTTCGGTGGCTTATGGGAAGCTGGTGTCATATCAATAAAACACCACCTGAAAAGAGTCATTGGACTGTCAACGCTCACATATGAGGAGATGTCTACATTGTTGTGCCAAATTGAAGCTCTGTTGAATTCCATTGTGTCCTCTTATTAACGATCCCGATGATTTGGAGGGGCTGACCCCTGGTCACTTCCTGATTGGAGGTTCGTTGTTGGTACCACCTAAGGCAACGTTTCTTGACGATGGCAACTGAATCGTTTCGACTTAGTCCAAAAGATGCAGCAAGGATTTGCTAAACGATGGAAACAAGAATATGTTAACCGATTACAATCCCGTCCGAAGTGGCTTAAGAAAGAACGAAACATCGCCGTTAACAACTTGGTACTGCTGAAAACCGAGCAGTCCCCATCGATATTCTGGAAGCTCGGTCGGATCACCGAGGTTCATCCCGGGCCTGATGATTTGGTCCGAGTAATTAAGCCCATTTCACATCACCCAACATCCCTTAAAAATAGCCAACGACGTCATAATCGCTGTCATTCTTAATCGTACTTTCCGGTCGGCAAGCTGTCGTTATAATCCTCCTCGTGTTTTAGTACATTTTCTAATCTGTATTTTCTTTCTTGTAATAAACTATGTTAATATTTTGAATACGAGCTGGAGATTTCAATTTTTCCTTCGTCCCAACAGAATGAACAATGAGCTTTGTAGGAGAAGATATAACATCGAACTCTATGGGCCGTACATCGACCAAATCTTCTGAACATTAACCTCTCTATTTATTTTAAAGCTGGATATTACTCAACTAAACCAATGAAATTTCCTCTCTTTCTCTCAAGTTGGACAAGTTTCACAACACTTGTAGATTTTTTGTATGGGATATAATTTAGCTTCAAAAGCTCTTTACATATTTGAAAACGTTACTATTACCTGTATGATGTAATTATTTCCCTGCATGTTTTGTTTTAAACTCTTCAGATCGTTCTATGCAGTGATCGCGCTACTTGCACTTCCATAATGCATTGAGCTACTGTGTTCATCCACACATGGGATAAGTTGATAAGGGCCGGGATTCAAACAGCCAGCACGAATGCATTGAATTATTTATGGAACCGTTTAAAATAATTGACTTCTTCCCCGTCCACTTGCTGTTTTAGTTATGGTATGCCACCTACAATTGCGTCAAAAGAAGTGTTAAAAGTTACGTAGTCAGTTCTGTCAGATTTATATTATATGCACAATTCATGCTAATATCATCCAGTTGCCTTCATTTTTTATTCTATTAGTTATCCAAACTTTTATGTCATCTTCTTCAAGGGGGCGAATCGGAAATGAGTAGTAGGAAGGAATTCCAAATTATATTAGGCAAAGTTTAGCCTCTGCAAGATTAAGCTCATAAAATCGGCACGAACTGACATTTTTACCACCCCAACAAGCACGCGGCTAAATTATATCCATGGAGTTGGACTGCAGTTGGCGTTGCTTGTTTGAATTTAAAATTTATCCTTTCCATAGAGAAAAGGTAAATATTGTCAACCGTTTGGCATCCTTGAAAGTTTTCGTAGTGCGACAGAGAAATTCATCTTGCGTTGGCTACAACTCTAACTACAACTGTAGTCACAGTGGTATGGCTTTAATGACATTTTTTCAGAAGCGCTTTGTATATTTTTTGTTTGTCTCTGTTTTGGAGAACTTCTCTTTGTTCCACTTCTGGTTTATTTGTTATTCACGAGAGGAAGGATAAAACTTTAAAATTGACTTGATTGAAAAATGTCGTCTGCAAGTTTCTAAAAAGGGTGCTGTGTGGGAGCTTAAATTAAGGCGCTGTGGTTATGGTAGGCGAAGGGATAATTTCGCGATTTATTTTGTTTTATAGAAGAAATAAGGATATTCGTCAGCAAATTTGTCTTTAAAACAATCTGAGAATCAATAACGTCAATAAAGAATTCTTTATAACTAAATGATAAGAAAGCTAAGGGAGGCCATAAAGATTTCAACTTTCTGTTTCAGTCAGATGTCTCTTGAGCTCTTTGCAAGGACTAGCGAACTTATCAGCTATACATAGTTATTCACTCATATCTTGAGTACGAGTATCTTGGGTGGACGGATTGAAAACGAGAAGGACATCATCGACTTCTAAGGAATCCATTCCCGCGCAGTTGGCAAATCAACAGACGAGGCTAACGAGGTAGAGATATAACATCGAGATAACAGAAACCCGAAATCACTACCTTTACTTTTTACATTCCTTCTAACGTGCTGACAGATAAGGACTTTAAAGAATGAGGCATCAAGTCGTCAAAATCGTTCTGTTTTCTGACGATCTACACAACAGTTCGCTAATGAAATATGACTTATCTGAGTCAGAAGTGAAGATTTCCAAATTCTGTTAGTAACAATGATGCTGTGGTTATTTCAGGGTAACCTTCAACACTGTAAGGCTAAGGAGAGGACATAATGCTAATTCAGGAACCCAGAAAAAGGAGCAACTAGATTTACGAAAAAGAACCGAAAAACAAAATACCGTCGTAGGGTGAAATAAAGTTAAAACAGGAGCCCGAATTCGAAGAACCACATTTCCTTCTTCTTTTTATCTCTCAGCATTGATGATATAGTCGCAGTTAAGATTGAGTTGGTCTCAGGGACTTATCTGAATTACGATACAAGACGGGTGAACAACTACTATACAAGTGAAGAGAATAATCTTTGAACAAAAAGCTACTCAGACTGAGGTCACATAGTCTGAATCATTATACCTCTATTAAGCGTTCGTTCAGGTAAGGGAAGCTGACTGAAACAAATCTTGCAACGGCTTAAAGAGCTCATTGTGAATTGTGGTTTGCTCACTTTATTATCGATAATAGAAATAGGAAAAGCTTTTAGAAATTTTTGTTCTGTTAGTGTTTCTGAACAGGGGTATGGACTGATGTAAATTTTTTATTTTATGGATGCTATATGTAAATTTATTAAAATGTTAAAATTAATGTCTGCTATTTATCCTTTCTCTTAGCCTTTTGCCAAGTGTTGACGAATGCGTTTAGTGAATTTGTTTGTGTTTTAAATGTTTGTATTCTATTACTGAATAATAGGTATGGCGAAAATAAAAAAATACTCTGCGATAATAAAGCAGTTAGTTTTGTTTTTAACGCGTTACAAATTTATTTTATTAAAATGATCGTTTATCTGTACCACGATTTTGCTGAACCAACCGATCTCGTTGGCAGTTTAAGAACAAATCGCCCAAAAATAACTTACAAAATTCTGTTCAAATGTTAAATGAGTATAGGTTCATTCGTAAGAGAAACACTCAATAGCAATGAATAAAGAGTGGAATTAACAACTGTGTACAATTTTACATTGAGTGTACAATGAACAAAAGATTGATTTATATCAAAAACATTTCTTAACATACAGTCCCCCTGAATGCTCCTGGTTTTCAGAATTAGGTAAAGGTGCAACCTTTATTACTGGTCGAGTGTAAGCTCCAATGCTAGTGCGGACCTTCACAACTCTGCATAAATTGTCTGCACCTAAATGCAAATCGATAATTCGCCCGAAAATGCATTTGGCTGCTGGAAGTTTTGGCTCCTTTAAAAGAACAGATCTTCATATTGGGATGTGTCTTTTGCTATTTTGGCCGTTGTTGTAAGGAAGTAAGAAATTCGTTATACCAACGTTTCCAGAAACCTTCGACCATAGCCAATTTAAGCCAACTTGAATGGTTGACTAGAACAGTATTAAATATGTTTATTGACGTAATGTTTGAAATAAATGCGTTGTTTGCTTTTGATATTCTTCTTTCTTCCAGTTGAGTAGAATCTATTTCCTCCATATCGTACGTTGATCGTTTCCATTGATCGTTCGTTTCCCACAGCCAATGTGGCCCTTTCCACCAAATATGTGTATGTGCTAGTGTAGATGGCAGGATTCCGCGCGTAGTTGCATCCGCAGGATTTGACGCCGATCGAACATGATTCCAGTAATTCGCTGGAGTTGAGCTGATCTCTGATATCCTGTTTCCAATAAAGACAGACCATTTCTTGGGCGAAGCTGAAAGCCAATGAAGGACTATAGAAGAGTCCGTTCATGCAAAAATTTAAACGTCTGATTTTTGCAACGAGTTAGAAGCAAAGCTCCACAAAGCTCTAGTCTAGGAAGCGGTAGCACCTTCAAGGGTGTGACTCTCATTTTCACTGCCACAAGGCTAATATTTATAGAATGGTTTTTAAGAAAGCTCCTACAATACACTACAGCAGAATATGCATCAAGAGATGTATAGCAGAAACCACGCAACTCTCAATTTGGTTTGTTATGTACCATAATTCTTGGAATGATAAATGATTCAACAAGAGGTAGTTCGTTTCTGATGGCTCTTTATGTTCGGTGGTACTTTTTCATCGCATTTCAAATTTTTTCCCCAAAGTTCCTGAAAAAAAATTTTTATAGCCATGACAATAGGAGAAAGAAACCCTAGAAGATCAAATATTCGCGATGCGTCAGATAAAATGCGACGTTTCGTGCTAATACCGGACAAACTTCATTTCACGTTATACGAAAAGCAGTCCCGCGATGGACACCAAGCCAAGCATTTTAATTGAGCTGGACTCTTCAAAGTCTACTGGGGAGAGTTCCCTTTGTTCTTCCGGTAAGGATACGAGTAACGGCCAAAAGTTTGTTGTAAACTTACGTAGATTAAAGCTTGCAGTGTGCATTAATTCGATAAGTTCCTTACGAAGGGCTATTATGTCTTCAATTGTATGTGCACTTGTAATTACGTCTTCGACGTAAAAGTCATTAATAATGGATGAACGTGGATAAGTTGTGGTAGCGTCAATAGCGAGCTGTTTTAACACTCGAGCAGCTAGAAACGGCGCTGAAGAAGTACCATATGTCACAGTCAGCAGTCCATAATGCTTAAGAGTTTCATGAGAAGTCTCACGCCGTAGAATCCTTTGCACATCTCTATGGTTTGATTCGATCCAAATTTGCGGATACATCTTTTCGATGTCTCCTGTTATTAAAAATGAATGTCGACGTGATCTTAAACATATTGAAAATATATCTCGTTGTATGGTAGGACCGACTAGTAACGTTTCATTAAAGAACTTGCAGTTATGTGTTCTCGCAGATGCGTCGAACACAACCCTTAGCTTAATCGTCGAACTTCCACTCTTAAATACTGCATGATGGGGCAGATAGTAGACAGGTTGGTCTAAGGGCAGAGATGCCTGGTGCTGTGGTATTTCCTCCATATGTCCAAGCTTAAGGTATTCCCGCATAAATGATTTATATTGAGATCTAAGTGAATCATTTGAATATAATCTACATTCAAGTGAGTGGAAACGAGTTAAGGCTGTATCTGTAGAGTTTCCAAAATAAACCATTACCGATGGCTTCAATGGTAGTTTCACTTAGTATTTACCATATGGTTTACGAATATGATTTTCGACGAAGTGTCTCACTGGTGGCTCACTGTATATCTCTTCTTGCTTCCAAAAGCGCTCTAATTCGAAATTGCCTTTCTGATCCAAGCGAGTACAGTATGTTTTTAAATCGGTTTCTAATGGTGTAACGTCGAATATGCGACCTACAATTACCCGTCCAAAGATTCATTCTAGATGCTAAGTTATAATATGAAATAATTTATCGGAACCCAGTAGGATGTCAATCGAACCAGGGGAATCAAAATGAGGGTCAGCTAAGTTATTAAATAATGTTTCGTAAGGTAATTGAGAGAGAACAACGGGAAGAAGAAATTCTTGTGAACATATAACAGTTGGTCTCGATCGATTTTAAGCTGAGGCGAGAGGGTATCGTCAACGTCACTAAACCGTTTCTGACTCCAGCTGATGTAATGGAGACTTGGGACCCCGAATCGAGAAGAATTCGAAAATTGTGGTAAACCCCTCGGTTGTCTTGAATTCGATCTAAGGCGGTGGTTATTTCGCTCCATGGGTGGCATCCAACAATTAATGGGGAGACTAAACTCTTAGTGAAAGTTGGCTTGATGTTGATTTCTAGTCAACTACTCGTCTTACTTGATTTTCGTTAGCTGAAAAAATGAATGATATGTCTTTCGGGCGAGGCTGGGATTCGAACCCCGAACCTTCCGATTTGGAAGCCAGTCCACTACCACTTGAGCCACGGATTAGGAGGTAGATAAGCCATAGATCACGGCTGTTTAAGTCTAAAGCATTTAGTCCCCTAATAGCTTCATCTGCTCCATCAGCTATTTTTCGAAGCATTTGTAAGCTAGGAACAGTACCATACATGTAGGTAACGTAAGAAACGAATGAATAAATGATTTTACGATTAAATTCCTTTGATCAAACTGCTTCTCCAAATAATCCCAAGCTTCTAAGTATGTAGTTTCGCTCAGAACATGAAATGTGTTTAATCAAATGAGCAGCATCTCCTCAGAGAAAGGATTTTATATAATGTAGCTTTTGAGTGCATGTTATGGATAGATTTGAGTTGATTGTTCCTGTGAGCAAATCGCTAAACGCTGGCCAATAATTGTAGTCGCCTGAGAGGACAGGAACCATTATCTGATGCAACTGAATGGCCTTGGAAGTGGTTGGAGATGAACTATTTTAACAACCGTTAAAATCCACAATCTGAATCATTCCGAGTGAAGAAAACCTCTCCGCCCTATTCGGGCTCCCTCCCCCGGAGAGTCAATATCGGAACCAAACACACCTAAGTTTCAAACCACTACATCACAACAATGCTTTCCTTTCTCCTCCTTCTATCTTTCCGCCCGCGCCTGGGCAACAATAAAAGGGTCTCATAACCCCTTAGGCGCGCGTAAATCATAAAAACAAAAAAAAAAAAACAAAAAAAATCGACGTTATCTTCGCCTTTGGAGCATTTCTTCAACCGAAGAATCGCGTAAGAAATCGCTGCTCGGGCATTGAACTCAGGTTCTATATCGATTTACTCGGGTTTATGCATGAAATCTAAAAGCGTTGCAGAGCAATAAATTCATTCCATGCTTCATCGAGTTTTATAAGACGAAATTCGAGAGTTTTGAAAGTAACAGTTCCATCGTTTAGCAATTATTTTATTCATATTTATCCGATTGAACGATTTATGTAGTTTAATAAAAAAGATAATTTAGATTAATGTTCGAAAATTTACTGTTACTGTTCCGTTAACCCGTTAAGATATCAGAGACTGATTATGCCGTTTATATGTATATTAAAAGCGTGATACATATAACTGAACTTATATCGCGAATGTATCTTACACCATATATTCGTATATAGCTGAACGCGTGATCTTAAACGGAAGATCTGCGAGATATATGTAACATACACATAAATGTACGAGTTTGTAGTATTCAAAGGAAAAATGCAAGATTTCTACACGGTTCTTGAATTTGTTTTTCTCCTAAAAATAGTATGCCAAAATTTCGTAATACAAAATATGTAAGAGGATGTATGTATGTCAAATCTAAAGTATAACATTTAATATCATATGCTGGTGATATATCTATGTACATATGCAAAGGGCGTTCAATATATTCTCGGTATCGATATGAAGGAAAATGCGAATTCAATTTAAATTGTTTTTATTTTTCAATATAATCTCCCCTAACATCAATGCATTTGTTACATCTTGAGATAAGCTTTTTTAAACCCTCAAAAAAATAATTTTCCTCTTTCTCTGCAAAATACCGACTTGAGTTCTTCATCATCCGAAAATCTTTTTCCACGAAGACATTTTTTCAAATCCGGAAACAGGAAATAATCACTAGGGGTAAGGTCTGGACTATAGGGTGGGTGTTGGATTTCTTCGAAACCACAATCTCGCGCAGCAGCCTTGGAAACTCGCGCCGTGTGAACAGGAGCGTTTTCATGAAGAAGCAACACACCCGCTGCGAGTTTACCCCTTCTTTTCTTTTTAATTTCCTCCCGCAAATTATGCAAAGTGGAAGCGTAGGATGTGGTGTTGATCGTTTCACCTTTTTTTTTGTACTCAATGAGCAAGATTCCCTTTGAGTCCCAAAAAACTGTGGCCATGAGCTTCCCAGCAGACGGAGTGACTTTGAACTTCTTCGGGGGGTCTGTTCCTTTTTTATGCCACTGCATGGACTCTTGTTTGCTTTCAGGGTCATAGTGGTGGACCCATGTTTCGTCCCCAGTAACAATTCGATCCATAACACCGTCCGCATTCTCACTACACATCTCCAAAAGCTCTCTACAGCATGCGATTCTCACTTTTTTCTGAGGCGCTGTGAGCATTCGTGGCACCCACCTTGCACTGACCTTTGAAAGGTTAAGGTGGTCATGAAGAATGGTGTGAATGGTACCAATTGAAAGCTTGGTGATCTCTGCCATCATTTTCACCTTTATTCGGGCATCCTCAAGAACAAGTTTTTCGACTTCTTTGATGCTTTCTCCCGTACAAGCAGTAGCCGGGGCGCCGGAGCGGGGGTCGTCTTCAATGCTCTCTCTGCCTCTCTTGAACTCACTTGACCACTTTTGCACAGTTGATAATGAAGGTGCGGAACCCTGGTAAACAGCCACCATCTCTTCATGAATAGTTTTTTGACTTTTTCCTTGCTTAGTGAGAAATTTAATTACAGCGCGATGCTCAATTTTCACCATCATCGTCTCAGTTGCCATTATGATTCTGTTTAACTAGAGATAAAACGCGAATTAATAATCACATTTATATGAAATTTTACATGAATGCACTAAAATAATAGTATTACTTGATAAATAAGTCAATTATATAAATACATCTACAGCTTCACCCCGATATCGAGAATATGTTGAACGCCCCTCGTACGTATTCACACTAGCACACACACTTTCTATAAATTTCATCTAAAATGTGTATGAATTTCACTAGAACAAAAATGACTTTCACAGAACATGCATTCCACTCTTGCACATTTCATTCTATCCGACTCGGTAGACCAAAATGCTTCTGAAGGGGGGTGTGGACTGTTGTAAAGGTTTTATTTTATGGATGCTATATGCAAATTTATTGAAATGTTAAAATTAATGTCTGCTACTTATCCTTCCTCTTAGCCTTTTGCTACGTGTTGACGAATGCGTTGAGTGAATTTGTTTTATGTGTTTGTGTTTTATCTTTTTAGGCGACTGCTGATCCAACCGATCTCATTGGCAGTTTAAGAATCGCCCAAAAAGAACTTACAAGATTCTGCTCAAATGTTAAATGAGTGTAGGTTCATTCATAAGAGAAACACTCAATAGAAATGAATAAGGAGTGGAATTAACAACTGTGTACAGTTTGACATTGAGTGGGGCTTAAAACGAACAAAAGATCGATTTATACCAAAAATATTTCTTAACAGTTAGCATCTGAAGGATCATAGTCAAAAAATCGGTGGGGAAATTTCGCGATTGCATCCCTATCTAAGAAATGGAGGTAAACTGGTTTTCACCAGAAATTCTTCTGTCTGAGAATCCTAAAAGTAGCTCCTCTTGTCTTGGAGGCCCTTCTGTGAAAATATGTGGAAGCATTCTACAGCTTCCAATCTTTGTTACTGGAGTCTCACTCTCAGGGGTATTTTCGGATGCCTGTTACTAGGAGACACCCCACATTAATCATTACAGTCTGGTTACCAGAATGAAAATGATTGATTTAATCCACATGTCAACATGACAACGAGAGAGTAATAACAGGATTATTCATAGTAGGCTAATATTAGTCAAGGTACACCGCAAAATGATATTCTCTTTTGTTTCCTATGGAACTTAAAGCCAATGACATGAAGACTCTCTTACTAAGCCCAAAATCCGGGCTTTGGAAGATTACACATTCAAGTCACTCACTGGTACTACACTTGGGTGGATAGACTTCTACCAGTGTTTGGTTTGTATCTATATTAACAATAGTGCGTGTATTAGTGCTACTTTGAGATCTGTTCGCGCCAGTTGCTGCAACATAACCAAAAAGATGTGGTTTATCGTGGATTAGATTTGCATGCATTATTTTCTATATGTGTCTCTTTTCTTTGTTTGAACGGGGCACTCAAATAAAGAACTAGTCCAATGCATATTGGAGTAGGTACTCCTTACACGCTCTTTTTAAAAATATCTCAGTATCTCGTACAAAGATGGGTTATAACAATACTTTAGTGATAATATGCCTGCTATACCAATACCAACTATGTACATTGGAGCCTGACACCCAAGTGACCACAAATCACCTTTACAGAGAAATTGCTCTGTTTTATTGTCTTCACTATTACAGCAAGTGACAAAGCGATATCGGAATGCCAACAACAGTCGTTGCTGCTAAACACATCAGAAATGCCGCAAACATTTTAAAGACTTCGGGCAGCATTGGGCTGGTTTGCTTCCATCCTGGATACATATTGTTATGCTCACAAGAAACCCAACTCTTCATAGAAGACACAGCTGGGGACGCATGTAGTATGTAGCAATGGTCGTTCGGGTTCTGAGAAAGAACTTTTCCTCTCTAAATTTATCGATTTAATTTTTTGCAACCCCACTGGAATCTAGGATCCACAAAAGCACTAGTATTGTATATGAGCTTGGAAGCCGAGGTAACTAAACTAATATGGAGTGAAGTTTGAGGTTGTAGACCCCCTCGAAGACCGCAGTCCCTTTATTCTTGTTTTGAAGCCATGCGTGAATACTTGCCGGCACTTTCGGTCCGGCTTATATTCTTACCAATTTCAATCCTGGATATACATATAAGAAAGAAGAGTTCTGGTTGTTTACCATCAGATGCTTTTCTTTTTTTCTATCGGAACAGAGCACTTACACAAAGAACTATGTATAGTACAATAGTATATTGATCTACATGCATGTTCATTTTACGGAAATCTCAGTCTTTCAAAGACAGATGAGTAAGCGCTTCAGTAACAAAGTGCCTATGTTACCTGCACCCACTGCGTCAGCTAGTACTCTGCGATGTGGTCATCATTTTCACTGCAAGCGTTACAGGGTGTTGTATCATTTATGCCCATCATAGCTAAGAGCGTAGCAAAACGGTAGAGCCCCGTCACAACAACAGTAAGTAGCCTGCAGTCTTTCCTACTGAGGGACAACGGGAAAGCCGCTGACTCCATAGCGATGTAAAGATGCATTCATTTAGTCTGGCGACATGGAGAGTCATGGTATCTGCAGTTATGCTCATTTGAAACCCAGCTGTCAATGGAAGCCCTAACAGACGCAAGAAGACCTAACGTAGTTTCTGGTGCTGAAAAGCTATTCTCTGAGTTTTGCCTAGAAAGTTGATTGGAGATTACATTTCCCGTGATCCGATTGTGAACTGGAACCCAGACAAGACTCGATGAATTTAGCGTTCCAGAGTTTTTAAGCGCAGCTTGGATGCGCTACAGATGCAAATGCTTCGCTCCTCTACCAATTCTTCACAATATAGTTCGTTTCCATCGGGATTGCGTATATCTCCTCTTGAAAGACAGAGGCAAGTTTTCCAAACGAGGAGTGAAATCTAACTTTGTTGTCCTCCAGAAAAACACTGGATTTTTGAGCTATTTTTGAGCTATCCACAAAAAAGCGACCACACTCCTTTTATGCCTCAGATTCTGGCCGAAACTAGTCATTACCACAGGGAAAGTCGATTTCATATTTTTTCTGCAGCAGGAGTTCTGGTGCCATTGCATCAGATGCATTTATCCAAATTCAAAAGCCAGCCGCCAAATCTTGTACTTAGCTTCGTTGCAGAAACGGCTGGAGTCCCCTCTGTGAACTATGTACTCGTATATCAGCCAAATCAATCAGTTTCCTCGTAAAGAGAACAATCTCGGTTAAAAGAGGGCCTAAAAAGGAATAAAATCCTATTTCTAGGGCACCAATTGTCGGTTACGTCTAGACGGGCAGTCGCCATGGATAATCCAACAGACAGTTCATCTACAAAATCAGCATACGCCTGTGCATAAACGTTAGAACTTTTGAGAGCATTAAGCTGTGGGTTAACCAACATACAGCATAGTAATAGCATCTGCAGCCAAATCCCTATTTACCAGCATTGTTTTTATCCACAAAACTAGAGATTCATCTACGCCCTGTTGTCTAGGCGAGTTACACGTGCCGTCAAAAATTGCGTTATCGAGAGTACCTTTAATGTCGACGAAAATGCCCAGCACATACTCTTCCTTGTCGAGTGCGCATCAATTCTGCCCATCAGATTTTGAAACTCAGTCTCGCAGGTTGTGTCTTGGGCAGAGGATGCATTTCAAAAGCAGTTCTACGCGTATGAATGTCGACCACTCTCCATGATCTTCAACATGAAAGAAGTCAGATGAATAGGTTTGAAATTCTTGGCGAGTGTAGAGTTAGTTTCGGTATAAAGTCTTCTCATAGTGTTCAGCAGGGGTTCGGTTTCATATTGAAGTGCCAGGGTAGCAGTGAAGATTCTCTTCAGAGTTACTAGCAGTTGGTATACAGATTTTTGAATTTTAGGAAAGGCCTATACAAGCGGAGCTCTTCGAAATCTAAATATGCATCTTATATTTTTTATTTTTTTTTATAATTTACGCGCGCCTAAGGGGTTATGATACCCTTTTACTGTTGCCATGGCGCGGGCGGAAAGATATAAGGAGGAGAAAGGAAAGCATTGTTGTGATGTAGTGGTTTGAAACTCAGGTGCGTTTGGTTTCGATATTGACTCTCCAGGGGTGGGAGTCCGAATAGGACGGAGAGATTTTTCTTCACTCGGAATGATACAGGTTGTGGATTTTAACGGTTGTTTTGTGCTTGAAAACTCTACAACAGTTTCGCTTTGCTTCGATCAGTAAAGACTCCAGTCTTCCTCCAATTAGTGATTTGTTAGCAGTTTTCTGGTTTCCGTATGTAGTCGCCGTAAATCTGCTTTCATCTTCGAACGGAAGATTTTCACTTGCTGGGATAATGCCCCCAGGCTATTAGGCTCTGAACATCTTCCTCTAGTTTTTTCTTTTTCTAAAACGTATGTACGAGTGAACATGCCTATATCACCCCGCGGCTTTAGTTATGCGTGAAACTCAACTTGACAAAGTTTCGAATTATTATTTCGCTTTATTTGCTAAAATACTAATTGAAATATTTTTCGACTTTCCGAGACTCAGCTGCGAGGTTGCTCCAAGAAAACGAATGCCAATCCTAAACAAACTTTTGAAAATGAAGTGCTGCGAGTTGCCAATGTTAAGGTCCGAAAAGAATATTGAATATTCATTTTAAGCACCAATAACAGGTACTAGTGTACAACTTATTCAACATATTGCTAGAATCCGTGAAGCCTTTCATTCTCATAAACCGCCTTTGGTTCATATTTTAATTATATTACAAGTAATGTCACATAATTAAATTCTCACAAATTCGTGTGGCGCTATCAAGATTTATTTCCAGGAATTTCCAGAAATCCGATACTATTGGCATGTATTCATATTCGTAATAATACGAACATATTGATTTTAGAAACCATTTTCCGAATTTTCTACCTAGTTTTTGTACAACAAAATTAATACATCGTTGTAATTCCAACGAAATAGGTCAAAAAGGAAACAATTTTGCTCATCCATTATCCAGGAGGATTGCTGTCATGAAACATTACCATCATACGGTTGATAAATGTCCAACACGGTTTGCCCGCGCTTAAAAATGGAAATCCTCCTGAATTGAAAATTTCTGGTTGACATACTCATACAATTGAGGCTTTTTTGCCGACGAATTACTCGTAAGCCCTGAATGTAATTTACTCACAGCGAAAGTTTATTTCATCGTAAACTAGCAAGGACTTAAAAAACAGAAAAAAGTTTTCCTGTTTGAAATATGTTTACCTGGAAAAAAAGTGCGGAAATTATGATTTTCTATGTTTTTTTACTGTTTTTGTTAATATTTATCCCGTGGATCTTGCCACTCGTACACATCATATCCACTTTGTTACGCTGAAACATCTCATTTTGCAACGATGAATTTTGAAACGTTTGTGCTTAATGGGTACTTAGTGTGGCATGATGTTGCGCTTGAAAAAAGCTGGTATCAGTGTTTTTAGTCTTGTTTACAATAACCATAGTCAATATGAAAAAAGAGGGCTTAGTTAGCTAAATTTGAAAAAATGTTAATGCTTGATACAGTGACGACTGACGAAATATGTAATTTTTTTTTGTTTTTAAGTAACACATAAAATCACTTAGATATAAGTTGTTCCATGGTTGAATGGAAAAAAGTAGGGTGAACATGGAAACTGGATACGATTAAGACAACCTGTTAGGTGCTGTTCAACCCTTTTCATTACATTTCATATTTTGCATGGCATAGATTCAAGCAGATACGTATCTTATCATGAAGTCTTCGAATATTGCTGTAGAATAAGCAGATACAAAATGAGTTTAAAAATGCTTGTTGGTTTTCATGGTATATAAACTTTTAATTGTTGAATCACAAGTGAAAGCATTTTACATTTCAAAGCAACACTTTAGTGATATTAATTAAGTGTTATACATCATTAAATGAGTATGAGAGTGCAATCTAGTTTGAAGATACATAATATTGTATAATAGAAGAGAGTTATTGTAGAATTATTGTTTAGTCAAATTTACAAATTGTTGAAAGTACAAATTAAACTTAAAGTACTCGTAAGAATTGAAATCGAAAAGTATGTACTATGTACAGTATAACCAAATGGATAATTGAAAGTGCATGTAAATGGATGTAATTATTTTCAAACAGATATATTTGGATTACAAGTTTTTAAATATACTTATTCAAAAAGTAGCGGAGTGTACAACAATTGAGCCCAATTACTAGCAAATAGTTCGAAATAAATTTAAGAATTACAAGTATAATGCTAAAACCATATATATATAAGGTCATCCGACAAGAGGAGTCATTTTAACTCAATAGAAAAATGCAGGCTCTGCTTGCAAGTAGTCATTCTTTTATAAGATTTTTCATCGCCGTTTCGCAATATTTCGCGAATAACAGCTCTGATAATTTTTTTTAGTGCATGAATCGTTGGAGGAGCATTGGCGTAGATTTTAGCTTCGGCATAGTTCCAAAGAAAAAAGTCGAAAAGTCACACGCCCAGGAAATTTGTCACCCAATAGGGCCATTGTTTCACCAGCTGTGCGCTATGTGGCACGTTCCCGGTGGAAATAAATGCCGTCCAGGTCCAGGTAGCATCAAATTCAAGCAAAAAACTCAGTTATCGCTCGTTAATGCAATCGATTCACTCAGTTGTAGTCTTTACATCATTAGTTTGTCCGAAACATTCAAATTAATGGTTTAAATTCACTATAGCTGTGCGAAAAGTTGCTTGATGATGACAAATAGGAGTATGAACTTAATGAAACATTTCCGCGATATTTTTACTGTTTTTGAAGTGCATTTTCACTATTTCAGCACATTGTGCGAGTATGTATTGGTCAACATTTAATAAGCTCCTACATTTTCTTATCAAAAGTCATGCTGACAGTGGTATTAAATTTAAAATGACACATCTTGTTGGATGATCCTCATGTACATGGTGGGGCAAAAGCCATTGACTTCTGTATAACAATATTATATTCATCTTTCAATCTTTCAATTCAATTTATTTACATATATAATTCGGGATAGTACAAATAAGACTTACAAAATGTCTTTTACTTATAGCACATATTTTTGGGTTACATTATATAATTCGGATAAATGTAAACATTATATGTGACAAAAAAAAATCAAATAAACAAAATAGTATACGGGAATAAGTAATGTGCTAACAATAAGTATTGGTAGGGAAAGAAAGACGAGGAAAGGCGAAAGGAAGAAATAGAGTATGTTTAAAAGTGAAAGATGGAAGAAGTATAGTTATTGTGATTACCTGACATGTCAGGTGGCATTTTTAAAAGATGAAGCTCCCATTATTTGTTTAGTTGTTGTAGAAAGGGAGTTCCAAAATCTGGTGACGTGGATGAAAAATGGGCGCGAAGAGTTTAAGTAATTAAAGGATGGAATAATAATATTTTGTGTTCTGGTTGATTGGGCGAATTGGATCTTTTCCATCAAATAGGCGGGAGATCTTGTTTGGATGATTTTGTTCATGAACACACAACATCTTAGTTCAAGAAACAGTTTTAAGGAGCAACCAAGGAAAGAACTATGATGATGGGATACATGATTGCATGGACGCAGCCCATAAACATATCTTATCATATTGTTGAAGGCAACAAGCAACTTGTGTTGTGATAGAGAGTCAAGCTTGCAATAAACTACGACAGAGTAATCAATTATAGGCATGAATAAAGTTTTAATAAGCCTGAGTTTAGTACCTAGTGGGGTGAAGTTAGATGAAAGCCAAAGTTTGTGAAACCCAACATACATTCGTCTAACAACAAAGTTGATATGGTCTTCGGCGGAGAGTGAGCAATTTAATTTGAACCCGAAATTAGTAACAACCTCAACAAAATTGAGTTGCCTGTCGTTCAAGAATACTGGCGGTATTTCGTCTGAGTTGATTATGTTTTTAGCTATTAGAATGAGCTGCGATTTATTGGGATTGAGACTGAGTCCATTACATAATGACCAGTTATATATTTGAGACAAGTCTTCGTTTATTCTGACGGCTAGATCCTCAACGAGTCCTGAAGGTCTCTAAAGATATATCTGGGCATCATTAGCATAGAGATGAATTGCAACATTTGAGGATACTTTAGGTAGGTTATTAATAAAAAGACAGAACAAAATTGGACCAAGTTACTATGAACAACTCTTCGTTGGCGATTGTATAAATAATTAAAAACCATTCGAACAGATATTTCACTGAACCCAAAATATAATTTAAGTTTCCGGCATAGTATCATGTGATCAACGCTGTCAAAAGCTTTGGAAAAGTTTAGCAAACACAGCACCGTCAAAAAGTCCTTATCACATTCCACTCTTATGTCATCAAAGATTTTAACCATAGCTGTTGAGCAGCTATTATTCGCTCGAAAGCCCAACTGAACTGGGGATAATAAATTGCGCTGACTTACTTATGTAATTCGAGATTTGGTTTACTAGAATCTTCGCAAGTATTTTGGACAGACATGGTAATATACTTATCGGACAAAAGTCGGTTGGCAAAGAGGGGTGAGGTTTTTTTGGGACAGGAATAACTTTAACCAATTTTAAAATATCAGGAAAGGTGGAAGCGGTGATGTAAAAGTTAAAGATATGCGTTAAGCTCCTTAGGATAAGGGGTAAAATCATCTTTACAAATCGGATAAGTACTCCGTCCTCTCCTATAGCATTCGATTTTAAATTACGTATGATATTAACAACATCTGTTTCAACGACAACGCGAAAATCAAAAAAAAAGTCATATTTTACCCTTAGATCACGATTAGGGGTGAAAGGTGGTTCGTTGATAGTAGAAGGAATAAATGTATTGCTAAGTTCATTAACATTAGGTATTCTATCAATTGCCGATTTTTTTCCAATACCAATTGCACGCAAGTTGTTCCGCAGCTTTTTTGAAGTTTGTTCAGGCCTCAACTTGGATAAGAAATGTTTTTTTTTTGCTCTTCTTGTAATGTAAGTAGAGCGATTACGTGCCCGACAGAATATCTCCCAATTAAGATTTGTTGGCAATAGAGGTAGGTCGTTTTGGTTTTTTGTGTTAACGAAACGAAACAGTTACTTAAGGAAATATAACTAGTTAAAAAACTAGTTACAAAAAACGTTTTAATTTTAATAATAATTTTTTAAAGGTTCTTACTTATATTTGCTTCGAAACATGATAAATTGATAGGCAAAATTATTAATTTCTTTTTATTTGAATGAAATCTATAATATAAAACGATTTTCGCTTTAATTAACGTTTGGAAACATAAATTTCTCAACATTTTCAGTTGTCAACCTAGTCCTTCTCTCGGAAATTAAGTTACCCGTTTTTGAGAACATGCATTCACATGGAACCGAAGTGACAACAATATTACACTCACTAATAAATAATTTGGTAAGGTTAGGATAAACGTGCCGATGATTTTTCCACCATTGCAATGGGCAATTCCATAGTCCTTCTCTACTTATTTTTGGAAGCGTTTCATCAGTCAGGAACATCTCAATTTTTTAGCTTTGGAAAGCGGTGTTCCGTGTGTGGAGTTCGTCCAAAATAGCCCAAGGACTGAGCTCATCTTTCTCCTTACCAAAATATTCCATCACATTATGGTCATATTGAGAGGTTTGTTCTACTACTATGCTAGCTACGAGATTTTGAACTGCTTTTTTCATTTTTTTGGCCTCATTTGCCTGCATTTTATATCTAGGGTCCATAAATGTGCACAGCACAAGGGTTTCATTTTGTTTCATATGTTTTCAAAGCGGTTGTCTTAACCGCTTTTGAGAGCATTTACAACGCAACGAACAGCTAAATTTAAATTCTTTATATTTAACATCTTATTGCAAGACTGTATTAAACATCTCGTGACTACTATAACCGAACTGCCAGTTACATATTTCTCGCCACTCATTATGTTTGTTATTTCTTCGAACGGTTTCAACACTTCACACAGTTGGGAAAAAGTAAATCACTTTTCAGAACTAAAAAGTGGCAAATTTTTGCCGACAAGAGCACAGGTGGATCGTACAGCTTCCTCTAACTCAACAAATCTATTTAAAGATAAAGTAGTACTTCTCTTAAAATGTCCCCCAACTCTTTTTATTTTCTCAATATCGTCCTTGAAAAGTTTTAAAGCATCATCAACCACCAAGTTAAGCGTGTGAACATAGCAACCGAAGTGGTTCCATCTCAAGTAAATAAAACGGTTACGTCATTACGAGATGAAAAACTGTTTTTTAACTAGTTCGTTTTATTTATACCCACTCCTAATTATCAATGACTTCCATTTAGCATATAACTTACTACGTATTTTCATCGCATAGTGTACTTCACTAGTGAGCCATGGACATTTTTTGTATTGCAACCGTAAAAGGATATGCCTGTTGAATAAACCAAATACTAGAGTTTGCAAATAATTGACTTTGACGTTCACATTAGAGGCAAAATAGCAATTACGCCATGGGAGAAGGCTTGCGTCAAGTTGTAATGCGTCATTATCTACAGTAGAAAAATCTCTAAAATTAAATGACGTCGCTATTGGTCAGATCATGATCTGACATTCCACCCAGAGGTAGCTGGCCTTGGAGTAAGACATTAGAACGATTTGAAACCATGATGACATCAAGTGGGCTTAGGGGATTGTTAAGAGAAAAGCGGGTAGCGAAGAAGTTCATAATCGATAGTCCCGCACCAGCCGTAAAATCTAAAAGTTGGCGAGATTTACTGTCGGATTTTAGAAGGTCAGCATTAACGTCACCACAAATAATAAGTGCTCGTAAAGGGGGATTGTTAAGAGAAAAGCGAGTAGCGAAGAAGTTCATAATCGATAGTTCCGCACCAGCCGTAAAATCTAAAAGTTGGCGAGATTTACTGTCGGTCTTTAGAAGGTCAGCATTAAGGTCACCACAAATAATAATGTGCTCGTAGAGTACAGTATATTCCTAGATTGCGGTAAATAATAGGTCTGGAGAGTAGCATCGGTTTGGATTATATGCAACTCAAACAAAGTACTTATTGATGCCACCGCTTACTTCTATTAAGAGATAGTCAACCACTCATTCTTCCAATTCTTTGAATTTTAGTGTGGTATTACGGTACACTGCAACTCCGCCACCACATGTAGTGGTGACCCTATTATTTCTTAAAAGTTTGTACCCTGATATTTCAAACAGTTGCTCCTTAGCTATATATGTATATCATCATCCATGTCTGAATCAAAGCAGGTCTCCGTAATGCGAATTAAATCGAATTAAACCTCCAAAGACATATTTTAAGTAATCAAGTTTACTTAAACTTAGACTACGGGCCTTATTATAGCATGCCTTTAGGCCTTTGTGAGCCTCTGGAAAAATTTTTATCATTGACCGCCCAGAGATATAAAAAATTGATATCACCAGACTTTGGGATGCTATTATGGGTCAACGTTAAAATAAATAACCACAAATAGTGGGAGCGCAAACGTAAACCGTAAACAATTAAAGACGTATTCACAACAACTAGGAAGGAGGTAGAGATGATAGAAAAGTCGGGTGAGGAGAGAGTAGGAGTAGGAGGATATAGTACGAGTACATAAGTTGTAACACATTAATATATTGATTTCAAAGATATAGTTGTTTGAGACAGAATTTTTCGAATTCACACTTTGAGTATGACTGGACTTAAGGCTTGGATGGACAGTTAACGATATTTGCTGATATCCGATTTGCTCCACCTTCATTCCTAAGTTTATAAGTGGCGACAACTTCTCATCTAGGCGGTCAATATTCACTTGATCTAAAGTTCCAGTAACTTTGATTATAATAATTCCACGTGATGAATAGGCAGAGAAGATTTGTTTTGCCCTCTTATATTTTTTGGCGTTTCGTATAATAATTCTGTAAAGTTGACATTGCTCTCAAAACAGACAATTTATCAAAGGTCGAGCAGAATTTGATGATAATCACCGAATTTGTCTACGGTTTTGCTCGAAAAACTCGACTTATGCTAGGTGGTGGATAATTGAGAGAAGTGCAAATATTGTTAAAAATACTTTCTAGACTTTTTTGCGTTCAGTGTCTCTATTTGTTGTCTTAACAGCGCAATGTACTATTATTTGGTAATATACTATAATGAGCTACAAGGTGATCGATGCAGATAGATTTAGAAACGTTTTAAAACCACTTGGAAGGGACTGGCTCACTCCTGAACTGATTCTTATCCGATACCATCACGCAATCGTGTAGGCTTTCGCGGGATGTTGTTTGGAGCTTTGCCTTCCGTCATGCATTTGGTCGTAGTATAAACGTTACTACTGGTGATACTCGCGGGCCATAGAAAATCAACACTTGTCCCGTTTTTCTCTTCACTTGACAATTTCCAGAGAAACACTGTCAAAAAAGGTTAACTGGTAGACATGTATATTATGTGGGTCCAGACACTCTCTTGCATTATTTATTAGACCAACACCTATATAGTGTAACGATAATACTTCTAAGGGACCTAATGCTGATTACTGCCTCCGATCTTTTAGATTAGTTTACGAGTTAGATTAGTTTACGAAGACAATAGCAGATTTCATGGGTCCTGTTCCTTCTCCAGCTAATAGGGTTTTTTACCAGTTGCCGCCATTTGTGCACAGGAAGTTTCCTGAGGTCTACTTCCTTTTTATGCGTCACCTAATATGAGATATGAGGTTTGTGGGTGGGAGTGGCTCAAGTGGTAGTGTATTGGCTTCCCAATCGAACGGTTCGGTGTTCCGAAAGACATTTTTGTTTTCAGGCAACTAAAATCTCGTGAGATGAATGGTTGCCTAGGAATTCAAAAACAGGTCAATTTACACCAAGAACTTAGTCTCCTCAATAAATGTTGGATGCCACCCATGGAGCGAAATAACCACTCAGTCCAAACATCTTTCTCTTTCATTTTATTTTAAGAGTAGTAATATCCTCTTCAGTGTTAAGTTCTGTAAAAAAAAAAAATTTTTCCCATGGCTTGGAGCCGAAAACTGTGCGGGCCGGAACGCATTTATCCACGCGCTTAAGGTGACCTAACCACAAGGCCAGCATCGTTAAACATTGATTAAAACGGCAACAAAAATAAGCATAACAACACATCTTTAGAAGCGCCCGAGATCATTTTCATATGCTTTCATCAATGTCAGAGCTCCTGCGCAGCAAAACAGGACAACACAGTTCAGTTCTGCCTTTCAAACCAGTTGAACGTGACTCAATTTCAAGCCCTCTCTCGCTTATTATACGTAATACTCGTATCTTATTTGATTTATTAATTATGTCTACCCAATGAGCTATTTTTGCACTTCGGTCATCAGTTTATTTTTTTATTTTCCGTTTTTTTTTTGACAAGAACTACAACTGCTTTACCCACACTGAATATGTCCAAGTGCTGTTGCTTTTCCAAAAAAAGAACTTTCAAATAAAAAAAACGACTATGTCGTTCGGTATATTAAACGTTATAAAACTTAAAACTGAAAATCTTTATTAACTGCTAGTCCGAAATGTTATTTTTATAATTGACATTTGTGTCGTGACATGTGTTTTGTTTTAGTACATGTTTTGTTTGTTTTGTAAATTATGTGTTGACATTTCTATGTTTAACTTATTTTTATTACACTTAATTAGAACGTATCTAAATATGTATATCTTTGTTGATATTCGAACAACTGCGGTAACCTCAATTACCAGCGAAACGAATAGTGGTTATTTGCAACGGCATCTGCAGTTAATAGTATTATGCTGTTTGTGTCGGTTTCAGTAAAAGATCATTCATCTCAAAGACTATAGAAATAATTTTCGCGACGAATGCAAAGAGATCTCTCCATCCCACATATTGTTCGGGATAAACAGACTTTGTAACTCCTTAAGTGACGTTCGCGACGAAAATAAATTGAGAACCAGTTTCCAAAAATTGACAACATCACCAAAAGTGTTGAGGACCTTTCCAGCAATTTCAACCAATCTATCAAACATCTACAAACTTAAATTTGTAATTTTAAATAAACGAATGGCACATTTCACAGAGCTTTCAAAATCTACTGACAATTTCAATATTTATGATATGAAAAGTGTCATTAACGTGTAAAACCGATTCTTAAGCCTTACATCTGTTGCTTCACTTCACATTATGTGCAAAGTGAATGATGAGAGGGATAACGTCATAGCATCTCATTTACATCTCGGTGGCATAGCTGACGATATAAGATTCGACGTATGATCACCCCATACAACTGAAGCCCCAATGTATAATACATCTCTGCCAGCTGAAATGATAGAGAATGCTGTAATCTTTCGTCAAGCTACTACTTTACTACATTGCTCTCTATCACCAACACGAATAGTCGAAGTTGTTACACCACCTTCTGAACTGACAGTCTCTCGATTTGGTGTTTCCTGGATTTCTTCGGAATCGAAAAAGCGACTTGATAAACTAAATACCAGCAACAAACCTGTGTCACCTTTATCATCGAAAGTGCATCAAATCACATCGGCACAAACTGCATTGAAGACTTTTTTAAGCGTAAATTTAAAATCGCTAGGTTTTATCGCTTCAAATTTAACATTCCGGCGAAATACGAGTGCAGTTTTTGCAACCCCTCCTCAGAAGTCATTCAATTTGGCGATTTGAAGCTATGAAAAGTAAGCCAGAAGAGAACTAAAGAGTAACATAAGCCATATGTGAATCATAATTCTACGCCTAGTATTAAACCTAGATATAAGCACAGGCAAAAGTATGCTGCTAACCCCCATCCGAATCATAATCCCGAGCCCAATATACAAACCTCGACTTCTTATCGTGAGTTTAACTGGGGTTTTAAGGTGGGAATATTTCCGTCGTTTACTCCGCAGAACCGATTCTTCTCCCCTCCATCCCCTATTCAACCAAACTCTCAAAAAACTCATCACCCAACGAAATTCAGTCTTCCCAAGCGCGTATCTTTTAATCGCACGCCTAACACCACGCCGTACTAAAAGTCAAATCGCTGTCAAATTAACTTCAAATTCCGTCTCTTATCCGAATTTGGTCCGTTACCATATCCTCAATCTCTCCCCGTCCTCGTCGGTTGACGACCGCAATACGTCCATCGCCTCTAAAACGCATGCATCTCCCATCTTGGACCCTATGCTGTAAATCTTACTAAGCAATTAGCCGATATTGGTGATGACGGCCGCTATGCCCTTTCCCGCGCAAAATGTTCGCTGTAGCTCGCTTATTTCCATGATATCTCTATCTCTATCAATTGCACAACTCGAGCAAATCTTGCAGTTTCTTTACAACAAGAAGGACTACCACCGACCGAAAAGAGCTTCGACAAATTTTGGTGAATTTTCATAAAAACTTCAACATTTCCCCCACAGGGTGGACCGACCGACTCCCAAAAGCTACTATTGTATGTAATACTGATATCAAAGATTCAAAACTACATATTTGCAGCAGAATTTAGAAATGTTTCGTGATGGCAGTCGTGAGAGTTATTAGTTTTTTATAGGTCGTGGGGTCCTTCTTGCAATTCATGATCGTTAAAAAGTCTGTAACAGCTGAATTTATTGATGTTAAAGTTACTGTCACCAAGCGCAGTTTAAATACATGTAGAGGGAGGGCAAGGGAATGGAACCAAAGTAACAACACTTGCAAGGCTTAATTTCGAAAAAAGGTTTATTTAAATCCATTAAGAAAAATCAATAAGAAAAAAAGGGTTGGGGATATTTAAAAAAAGATTAACAAAATAATTAAAGTCTCTAGGAACAGGCGGGGACCGACACGACTTTACGCTTAGATTGGTTTTTATCAACTGCTCTCGCTTTTAGTTTTACATAATAAGAACTGTTAACTGAATTTGAATAAGAACTGTTAACTGAATTTTAGTGTGTAACATATAGGGTGAATCAAATTGGGACAAGTTAATTAAGTAGATTTAAAAGGTCGGTCCCACACTCGGCCATCCTGTTTGTTCGCTGCCTAGACGACTGTTGATTTAAACACACGCTGCATCCCCTTCATCCGCTGACTCTTCGCATTCATCATTGTTCTCGTCTTCGCTGTCCGTTTCATCGGGGCCCCCGCCCAATTATCAAGGCTTCGCCCATCAATGACGTTGTCTAATAAAAAGCGGGGGCAGAGCATATTACTGGTCTTATTTAGATGACGCCTCTGAAGGTTGCAACGATTTGACCAGTTACAAGTTGCCGGTCATAGGTCTTGTTGGCCGCAAGACCACCGGTAGTCCCTACCAGGACTTAAGTCACGGTACCATGGGAGTCAGGAGCCCCCCAGATTTCGGTCCGGGCCTGACTTGTTGAGGTAGGCTCCCTTGTGGGAGCGTCATGGTGGCTGTGGTTTAAACCCAAATCGCGGGAAAGGGTCTTCCTGTTGGTTTGACCCATTGTAGAGTTGCAAATAAGTACTGGGTGCTGTGACTCAAAGAGCAGCAGGAGGTTTTAGATCGGCCTCGACTCATACCAAGGGTGGAACTTGTGCCTCCAACACAGTTCCGAATTGGTATCAAAGGATTGACGGAGAGCGATGACAAGGTGTGTCCTTGATCCCATGGATGTATGGGCATCCCGTAAACACAGGTCTACATGACAGGTGGTTTACGTTAAAAACCAGAGACTAATGTCCGTTTCATCACGTCACGGCTTCATAAAATCTGCTGATGACGATGTTGTATTTGGCCCTTCGTGGTTACCAACTTTGTGAACCTCGTAACGGTCGTTCCGCTTCACTTTCACGACTTCATAAGGCCCTAGGTATTGTGGATAGAGCTTAGTTCCAGGTGCGAATTGCATTCTTTCGATTGCAACGAGATCGCGAAGTTTATATTTCGTCGCTGTTTTCCTTTTACTGTTAAAAGATTTTCGGTTTTCTTCTTGAACCTTTGCTATCTGCTCTTTGGCTTCCTTTCGCAAGTCTCTTCGTTCTTCCTCGAATTCATCGTCCAGCAAGGTTTCTAACGTTTCACGTAAGTCATAAAAATCGATATTCTTCATGAGTACTCCAAACATGAGTTTAAATGGAGTTTTGTTCGTGCTTCTGTTAACAGTAGAATTAATAATCCTTTGCAGTTTCGGTACATTTTTGAACAACTTGTCAGGACTATCTACAGATAATTTGGAGAGCATCTCAATAATTGTCCTTGCCCATTACCACGAGCAACTCCAGTGGTTAACAAAGAGTGGCTCATTGCTCATCGCAATATTGCTTAAAAACATTCGATGTATACGCAGATCTCTTATCGGTAATGATTCTTCTCTGATCACCAAAAACGTCGCTTTGTGTCGTCATCTTCTTGAGTATCTCTTCTGCACCCGTAAACTTAACAGGGTAGATCCACGTAAATTTGGTAAAAGCGTCAACAATAACGAATAAGTGTTTGTAACTTTTGGCGGTCCGAGATGACCAAGGGGGTAGGTATTCAGCGGCGTGTCATACTTTTCAATGGGATTCAGTCAACATTCTTGCTTTCCGCTTTTTCTTGCTGTGAGAATACAAGCGACACAGTTAGAAATAATTTGCTTAACCTCCTTTGATAAATTTGGAATGCAGAACTCCCTTTTCGCCGGCACTTCAACCTTCCTAGCATTAATATGCCCTGGTTCGTGGATGTTTCGCTGTACCTCTTTCCGCAAGCACTTAGGTACAACAAGTAAATAATCACCGTCATTTCGGATGCTGAAGTTCTTGTATTCCCCATTCTTTAGAATTGTGCTGACGAGTTGACAGAATTCATCTCTTTTTTGTGTTTTCCTTATACGATAAAGTATGCCATCTTCAATTTTTATTATTACCGGAATTCGACCTAATGCATCCGCATGCCTCATAGCTGAACCACTTTTGTGTAGAACTTAGCAGCCGAAATATTAAAGATATAATGCCCATCTAGCCATGCGCGTACATAGGTCTTGTTTTTTCATGGTTGCGGTAAATGCCTTACAATCTGATTACACAATCTTAAACTTGATTCCCAAAAGATATGTTCTTAGCTTCTTTAGACATTTAATAATGGCAAGGACTTCGTGCTCATAGCTCATATAGTTTTCCTCGGGTGGTGATGTTTTGTAGATAATGTAGTTCTTTGTCGTCATGCCTTTGCAGTAAAACACCTCCATATACTATCTTACTTGCATCCGTGTGTAATTCCGTATCTAGGACTGGATCAAAAAGCTTTAAAACTGTATCCTTACAAAGTGCTTCGTTAAGGGAGTTAAAAGCCAAAGCTTGATCAGGCCCAAAACAAAATTTTGCATCTTTACGGAGAAGGTCTTGGCAATAAGTGCCTGGAATAAATCGCCGAAAATATTCTTTGAGGCCCAAAGATGATTGTACCTTTTTCGTCGTGTCTGGCTTTGGAAATTTATGCACGGCATGAATTTTTTCTGTTGATGCCTTCATGGATCCATTTTGAATGACATGTCCCAGGAAGTGTATAGATGCACTAATAAATTTACATTTTTTCCAATTAATGATGAGACCATTTTCCGCAGCTACATCAAGCACTGTTTTAAGCTTCTCTACTACTAGCAGAAATAACAATATCATCCATATATGCCAACAAAAATCCTTCTTGAATTAAACGGTTGAAAACAGCATTTATGTACCTCTGGAATACAGATGGTGAGTTACATAACCCAAATGGAACCTTAAGAAATTTAAACTGACCGTCTGGGGTGACAAAGGAAGTATATTTACGACTACTTTCATGAATTCCTACATGAAAAAAAAAAACATTTTTGAAGTCCAATGTTGTGAAAATGCGTGCCTTATATAGGGTCCGCCATCTAACGTTTTTTTTTTCAACTAGTGCTTATTTCGTGAATGGTAACACTTAGCTCATGTCTGATTCGACAGATAATTAGTTTTATCCTTCCGCTGAACGAATATGGTTGTGTATACGCTTGAACAATGCTTCGCTAAGTGGGCCTGCGATCGACTTAGAGAAGATGCCGATTTTGCCAAAAAAATCATCTTTTCAGATGAAGCTCATTTTGATCTTGGCGGGTATGTAAACAAGCAAAATTGTCGCATTTGGTGCACAGAAAACCCGCACGCATACATTGAAAAGCCGATACACCCAAAACGAGTCATTGTTGGGTGCGGATTTTGGTCCAGAGGCATAATTGGGCCATTTTTCTTCGAAAATGAGCAAGGAATGGCCGTTACAGTCAATGGCGATCGTTACCGGGCCATGTTGAACGAATTTTTCTTCACAAAAATTGAAGAGGAGGATGTTTGGTTTCAACAGGACGGCGCTACGTGCCACACAGCCGAAGCTACACTCGATGTTTTGCGCCCTGTTTTTGAAGATCGCATTATCAGCCGCAGAGCTGATGTCGTTTGGCCACCCCGGAGCTGGGATTTGACACCGTTGGACTATTATTTGTGGGGTGCCGTAAAAGATAAGTATTACGCCGACAAGCCAGAGACAATTGACGCTTTAAAGGACAATATTCGTGAAGCCATTGGTGAAATACAGCTGCACACAATAGATAATGTGCTTAAAAATTGGACCGATCGTGTAGGGTACTGCATGGCCAGCCGAGGCAGCCATTTGAATGAAATTATTTTCCATTATTAACCGGAAGGATTGTACTTTCAAATAAAAAAAGAAATTTGTGAAAAATATTCAGTAGTTTTTTTTTTTATGGCATTTTCAAAAAAAAAAAAACATTTTTGGCGGACCCTATATAACTCTTCTAAAATGTCTTCTATTATTGGAAGAGGATAGCGATCTTTTGTGATTTTGCTATTAAGCTTCCGATAATCAACGCATAAGCGGTTTGATCCATCCTTTTTCCTTACTAAAACGATGGAGTTTGCAAAATCTGACTTACTGGACTGGATTACTCCTTCTCGCAGCCATTCTTCAATTTGTCTATTAACGTCCTCTCTTTTCATCGGAGCTAAACGTTTTGCCTTTTGGTAAACTGGTTGCTCGTCCGACAAAATTATTTGCATTCCTACATAAGATTTCTCAGTCTTTTTTGGAGTATAATGCTGGATTAATTCCGTAATCTTCTTTCTAATTATCAGATCATTGATTTGGTTAACATTATCTGCTACATCCTTTTCCATTAAATGAACGACATCAATTCTCGTAACATCATTTTCTTCTAAATGTACTCGTACAGGTTTTGTGCTCACGTGAACATTTCCATTGTAATGACAGCGTTTTGCAGAAAATTCTTACCCAGTATCATCATATCAGTCATCCAATCATCGGGAACAATATGGAACCAGGTCTTTTTCAATGAGAACCTCAAAAACGTAAGATCTTTTTCATATCTTTGCTGCATCAGAGAAACGTCTGCTCCGGTATCGACGAATGCATCATAACTACCCCCTGCAATCGTGAGCTTCACACAATAGTCCAATCTGTTTATCCTCTTAACATTTGTTTGTTTTCTTGTTTCCTTGTTAGCACGAGAAGCATCTAGCACCCTTACTTCTATTTGGATAACTACTTTGATGATGAGACAGTGAGCCACAGTTTGCGCATCGCTTGTGATTAATTATTTTACTGTTAACCGAAGTTGAGCTTATGGCCTTGGATTATATGTATAAGCTATTATCGATTCTTCATCAAATTTTCCTCTCATTACCATTTGCTTCATACGTTCGGCTTTTTCTTTCGAGAATGTAGTGTGTTATGAAGACTAATGCAAGTAGGACTATCGTCGAATTCTGTTTCTAAAGAATTCTTGAAATCGCCCCAGCTTTTTATCCCGTTTTCTGACTCGACAGCCAACTTCGCAGCTCCTTTTAATAGTCGCCTCGCATACAGGTATTTTTGAATAAAATTCCATTTACAGACATTAGCTATATCTTCAAAATCCTTAAGCCACGGAGTAAAATTTTTCCCCGATGTTTTAAATTTACATGCATATTAGCTCAAGAATTTATGTACGCTTCATTATAAATTATATACATATTATAAATCTATTGCAAAACATTAAAGTAATCTTGTGACACACTGCATAAGCACCAGCCGATATCTAATTAGGATAGTAATTCTTCAATGTTGCACTATCATGTACATTTAGGTACACGAACACGAACTAAGGTAACACTCACAAACATATTGATTTGTCTTCCCACGATCGGCTGATGCTTTTGCCGTGCTTTACAAGAACAATTCACTCGGTAGCCGACATCGAACCATATCGTGTACACTAAAGCCATTTGTAGTTTGTGTGTTTATTCTTCACCTTTCGTACAAACAAAGATAAGGCACACGAGCATGGGTGGGTGGCTGCTGCTGGGTGAAATGCACTTTTTTCACTTTGCTGTACACTGTTGGACACACCGGACGCATAGATAAGTACTATAAACCAATTATAAAGTATCTAAAATAGTTGAATTTTTATTTCATTTGGTCATATTATAAATATTATATAATATTTTTTCATATCGTGGAATGTTTAAATCCTAAACACCCGATTCACCTGAAAATCGATCCAACGATTCTTCAACATCTTTAAAAATAAAACCATTTGCTTCCGACATCTCAGCACTAATTGATGGCTTCACAACAACAACAACAGCTTCAAATTTATCCTCGTCTTGTTCCTTCACACCTCCAAAGCAACCTTCAGTGTTTCCTTCTTTTCTGATCGCTGACTTTTTTTATTCCGACATTGATTGATATAACCTTTCCACGTAATTTTTTATGTAATTTTACTTGTATTGCAGAGAAAAAAAGAATAAAACTGTTCAATGTTCTTTATTTTCAGCATCCACAAATGTATGCGTTTATGTGTTCTGTTTTTATATACTACATAGCATGCAAAAGAAAATCGAACGATCTCACCAGGTTGTATACTTATTCCATGTACATATGAACTTAACTGCACTTTTTTTGTTTTTTGACTTTCTAACTTTTAATTTTAATTTACTAAGCTTTACTTGTTTTTTTTTCACACTTATTTTTTTTTTATCGGTTTTCTTGCACTTATCAAATTTTCTTATTTTTTATAAACGTTACACATCTAGTTTTAATTTCTTTACTACGGCACTACTTCAGCGAAAGTTCTGGCACCATTTGTAGGATGGAGGCAAGGGAATGGAACCAAAATAACAACACTTACAAGGCTTAATTTCGAAAAAAAGGTTTATTTAAATCCATTAAGAAAAATCAAAAAGAAAAAAAGGGTTGCGGATATTTAAAAAAAGGTTAACAAAATAATTAAAGACTCTAGGAACAGGCGGGAACCGACACAACTTTACGCTTACATTGGTTTTTATCAACTGCTCTCGCTTTTAGTTTTACATAATAAGAACTGTTAACTGAATTTTAGTGTTTAACATATAGGGTGAATCAGGTTGTGACAAGTTAATTAAGTATATTTAAAAGGTCGGTCCTACATACATATGCTCTGTTGTTACATTCGCCCCTCCCAACCAATATGCTTGTGACAAATGTCGTTGGCTCCATTGTTGGTATTTTTGACCCATATGACGATATCATAGTTTTTGGCGATTTTAATCTCACTCATCTCCTATGGACTCAGTTGGACGAAGAATATAATCTCGTTGGCTCAAATCTTCTTTACTGACTGTCTCTCAAACTCAGGGCTACATGGGTAGACAATTATATTTGATCTTTACATCTGATCCTCTAAATTTTGTTGCTCGTGAGCGTGAACTTCTTCTCGCCAAATTAGACCGTCTGTATCATCCCTTGCTTGATATCTTCTCATCTGACATCAACAATTCTACTACCCCCTCAGAAACTTCCTTCCAAATCGACTTCCGTAAAACTAATTACACTAAACTCAATAATCTTCTCAATAGTGTTGACGTTAGTTGTATACTCGATAAAAACGCCTTTCCGTCGTGGAAATCTTCTACCAAAAGATCGTCCTATGTGTTATGCAAGCGGTCTCTTACCAACGAAAGCGTGAAACTTTATCACCTCCTATTTGGTGTAACAAAGAACTACGTGCACTTCAAAACAAGAGAAATAAATTATGGTACGTGTACATTAAATCTAATTCTGAATTTGACTATCAGAATTACCTACAAACCCACTACCACTTCTCCCAACTTTGTGGTATTCGCTATTACAGATACCTCAGCCGAATGCTATCACCATCATTTCCGACCCCAAACAATTAATATAAAAAAAAAACTGGAAGTGAAAACTTGTATGATTTTTTTAATTCTAAAATATGTATGTATATAAAGATAAGAACGATAGAAAAAAAAATTTAAATAAATCAATAACGGTGTGAGATATATTGATTCTGGCTTTGATTACGTAGTTTGTGTGGAATAGCATATGCCTCAAATGGCTGCCTCGGCTTCGCTGGCAGTGCTTCAAGCGGCCGGTCCAATTTTTGATGACTCGGTCCAATATGTGCGGCATTCTTCCGGCAGTAGCATGTCGAATGTTGGGCTCGACCTCATCCAAAGTAGTTGGCTTGTTAACGTAGACTAGAGACTTGATGTAGCCGTAGAGAAAATATTCATCTCTATACCTGAGACCATTGACGCTAACGATGTCTACTCCTTCATTTCGAAAGAAATAAGATTCAATGATGTCACCATGCCTTAAACTGCACCAAACGGTCAACATTTATGGATGCATTGATGCTTGGCCGGACACTTGTGGATTGTATTCGCTACAATAATGGCAATTTTGTTAGTTAACGCAGCCGCTGAGCCAGAAATTGTCCTCGCCCGAGTACGCAAATGTCCGCTATGGTCGACCGGCTGCAATTCTTGCGTCAGCACAATCTTGTACGGATATAGGCTCAAATCCAACCGCTGATCGGCGCCGAATCGATATTTCTGGGTCTTCTTCGATACTGGCCGTTATGGCGGCTATGTTTTATTTCATTTCGCACCGATCTCTGTCTCGTTGGTGGCTTAAGATCCAAAAGAGCGTATTCACGCTCAAACTTTTCCGCGGTGCGATGAATTGAGCACTGGAGCAATGAAGACGACCGACCTCTCGAAGAAATTTACGTTGCGTATTTGCAACTGAGCTGGAACTTCGATAATATTTTTTTAATAATTTCCGCACGTTTAGCTTAAAACGATGCATGATGAAATGACAAACCCTACTGAATATTTTGAAAGCTGGATCTCATTGGTAGCTTTGACAGCTACTGAAACATAACAATTGGAAAAACTATCATTGCTATCTGGTCACCCTATATACAATACAATAATAATAATTACATTGATATAATATGATGGATATTAGTTCGGCTAATTAGGAACAAGGCGAGATTATTATGATGTAATATTAGTTACAATCTATATAATTATATTTGTGAATTAATCAGCCAGTGGAATTTTACCCTGATTGGACTTCTTCATTGCTATCATATTCTGAGAATGAAACAATAGGTTTATGGAAGATGAAATATGTTATAAATATAAGTCTATTTAAATATCTAAAATGAACTCCGTCAAGCGTCGCTCCGCATTTTGTTGTGTTCTCATATGAACCATTTGACTTATTTTCATTGAATGTTGATTTCAAATAATCAACTAAAAGCTCTGATTTATCGTTCAAGAAGTCGACATTAAAATCTCCGCTTAGAACCCTTGGTAATTTGTGAAGATTTCGATTCAGAAGAACAGATCCGGCTTCGGCGTAGACAATTCTCGTGAATGAATTCAATGATTTTGGTCACCTATTCAAAGCGAAATATAGATACTAACCATTACAATTACTTGTCCATTCTCTGCTTCACATCTCGTTATACAAATTTCCTCGGCACGTGAATTATTAAAATCATATGATTCTGAATTATGAATGCTACATCCATCTCTGAACTGAAAATATTTGTCGTTTCTCTGTAATTTTTAAATATACCTACCCTTGCAGCTTGAATTTAGTAATACAATGAAAATTTGGAACGCCGATGTTTTCTTCATTATTCGTCCAAGTTTTCAATATAAGCAATATACGAGCAGTTGATTGTTGCATAACGTTGTCATCGAGATTTAAAGCATGTGAGCGTAAACTTTCACAACTCAATGAATATATTGATATTCGTTTTCTATTGGGAGTAAAGTTTTTTAAGACATCAGTGACTGTATGAAGTCTATTGAGTGATAACCTTTTAAATTCATTTTGTAAAGTGATAGACGTAGATTCTCTTCGGCCATGAAAGAATTTTGGATTGGGATTTTCAGTCACAATATAAAGTCCTACAACACGTGTTACAATTGATAATGCAATGTAAACCAATTCCTGAGAATATTTTTCCTCATACTTGTAAAAAATTTCCTCGTGACTTATAAATCGTTGTAGCTCATGCGGACACCACCGGAAAATTATTGCGTTTGGCCTTTATAGTTTTGTTATTGTTAAGACGTATTGTTTGTGAACGAAAGTATAATATGTTTTATGGTTGAAAATTCTTTAGTCTGTTTAAATGTGTATGGATGTTGAAATAAATGATTTTATACTTATCCAAAGTCTTCAGTTGCTGTGATGTGATGTTGTAAGTCTCTGTTATGTAGCTGGTGATAATGTTCAGTGTCATACGATTAAATGTAAAACTATTCCCAAATTTATCTACGTTACAAACTGACTTTATTTAATCTAAAATAGTACTAGTGAATAGACCACATGGATCAAGCAAGAAGTTTGATTTTGTTTGGCCAACCGATCTCGTTGGCAGTTTAACAGCTAATCATGTTTTTTACAATAAGTGATTAGAGCAAATGATAACAATATGAGTAAATGACAAATGAATCATTGAGTGAAAATTGAGTTTGAGTGAATTAGAGATGGACTTGAGTGAAGGGGATGTTGTTGAATATTTTATGATGATGATGATGATTTGATGATTTCTAAACAGGTGTAGTGGATTTTCTGGCTATTGGTACAGCATTGCTTGTAATATTATGATCTGACATATTCAGACAGATGGCAGGTCATTTGTGAACATACAGTATATAATGAGACCAACGATTGATCCTTGCGGTACACCTTGTTTCACCAGTAGGATTGCAGAAGTAAAATCAGAGGTTATAATTTTTTAAAATATGTTAAAAAAAAGCTCTTAAAAAGCCTCGCAGTACTATTACAACAGCCAAAGTATTGGCTTAATTTCCAGAAAAGTATATTATGGTTTACCTTGTCAAAAGCGTTTGAATAATCCAGCAGACATAAAAGTGTAAAGTATCATTTGTCGAACTCCTGTTTTAATATTTTAACCATTGCTGCTGAGAAATTGTGGTTAGACCTAAAACCGGATTGCCATCCATACAGAAGACTGTTAAGATGTAAGTGTTTAAGGACCTGTCTTGCTCAAAAACTTTTGACAAACACGGTAAAATACTTATTGGCTAGAAATAATTCGCAGAGATCGGACTAGATTTTTGTTTGGGAACTGGCACTATTCGAGTTATTTCCCAGGATTTAAGGAAAGTAGACGTTGTTATGCAGTGTTTAATAATGTATGTTAAGTGGCTTACAATGTACGGCAAAATTAATTTGAAAAAGCGCAGTGGTACTCTATATTCGCCAATAGCGTTTGGTTAAATGATTGTGACTCAATTTATAACGTCATACTCGCTAACTGACTGAATTTCGAAACCTCTTTCTGGAGGAAGGAAAATGTAACCAGAACTTTCTGAGTTATTGATACTTGTTTCTTCAGATCTATGGTATTTTCAAGAAAGCAATTATTTAGGATATCAGGATTAATTTTACATTTTGCGTAGCTTTTAGCACTAGAAACGACGATTTGTCGCAAATTGCTCCAAAGCTTTTTTATGGAGAAGGATATATTCAGTTTAGAGGACTAGTAGTTTATTTTAAAATTTCTTATTATCACAGACGAATGGTTACGCATATAAGAAAGTTAGGTAAATTGAAAGTATAACTAACATAAAATTGTTTGTATGGAAGTACTAATATTATTTCAAGATTTGCTTTCACTAATCTGGCGATGCCGCAGAGTTTATTTGTCCACATCTGATTACGTTTTGTGACCCGCGCAACCATCTCACTACAAGTTGCCTTTCTCATTTAGTTGTGTTCTTTTCACGGCTTCAGTCGTGGTATTTTATAGTCTAGTGGATGGTGAGTTTGCCTCGCTGGATAATCATTTAAATAATTAACAAAAAAAAATAATACTTGAATTTTAAGAATAATAGTAGTTTTCTTTGATGCAGTGAATAGTTCCTTTTTTTTACTGAATATTGGTGTAATACCCCACATACAATGTTCGAGTAAGAAATTCGGTCGTGTGTGTGTTGGTCTCCTGGTTCTTAATGTATATGTGCATTTGCATAACATCCACCAGTTCCCCTGCGAGAGCGATACTCAATGGTGTGTGAGGTGGTCGAATGGCTTTCGTATCTATGTCTAGCATTGATTGAAATAGGTCGTTGCCTGTGTTGATGATTATATTCATGGGCTCTTATTTGTATCTTTTCAGGTGAGTTACGGACAGAAGGAGAGCTGCCACTTCTTGAAATACGAAGTATTAATAAGAATTTAAATAATAAAAAAAGGGGTTTTTATGCGTGCACAGATAATAAAAAACCCTTTATTTACTTTTCGAATTTAGCTTTATTTTCTATCGTCCGTATCTGTTATCTCTTATTTGTAACCATGGTTTAATGTTCGCTGCTTCCCATATTCCTTCATATGGTATCTGGCTCACTTGGAATCCCTCTACATCTTTCAGGTTTGTAAAATTAACGGCACCGTTTTGAGCACTACTGTCGTTTGTCTCTCGTCTTCCACTCCTCAGCTACCCATTTTCTTTCTTTAAAATTTCATTCTCTCTCTTCTATAACTCGATCTCCTTTTTCATAACTTCTAACTCTCTGTGCATTAGTTTCCACTCATTTTGTTCACTCATCGTTTATCATCTTATTCTCTTTTCCTGCAGCTGTCCTCTCTTCTGTTTCTCGATCATCAGTACTGCTCTCATCATTGTTCTGCTCTTCACTCTCTTCGACAACATCTTCGCACACACACTCGTAACATTAACTTCTCCTTCATCTGTAATTAACTCATCACGTTCTTTTTCTGGAATCGTTAGTAGACGTAACAGCAATTCGCTTTTGTTTCCCATAGTTTTCCTTTCCAGTTTCTACAGCCAGACTTTTAACTGCGACGCTGTATATTTTTTGAATTTTTCTACATCAGCCATGTCACCGCTCCTTTTTTCAAAATTTTTGGGCGAATAGCGAGTCTCGATTGAAACCACAATACTGTGTATGTATAAGGAAAACAAGGCACTCGTTTTAATAGTGCTTACAGAAGCGTTTAATTTTCACACGCGATGGCTTATGTTGGGCTTATCCCAATTCTGATGTTTTATGCGCGCACTGATAATAAAAAAAACGTTTATTTACTTTTCCTATTTAGCTTTATTTTTTATCGTCCGTGTCTCACGACGGTTTGCTTAATACTAAACTCAACCTACCGGCAGACTCTCTTGCACATACAATTACAATATATCTTTAGCAGTGTTACCACTTTGTAATTCTACTTCAGGTTGGAAAGTTTAATTTATTTTATTAAATTATTCTTATACGCATAACTTTGTAAGAAGTCCAATGTGCAGGAAATTGACTTCGTTTCCATTTACTGTAGAGTTTGTAACGAGATTTAATGATCTTGACTACTTCGGTTGTATACCTAGGACAGCTGTGATTTCGAATATTAACTATTTAAACGGGTACATATTGAATATATAAATCAGCAACCACTTTTTGAAGACAGTTAAGGTGCCAGGATCAGAAATAAAACGACAATTATTCCATGTCGCTGAATAAGATCGGCATAAGACGGCATTATGAAGATTGGAAATATTTAATGACCTAAAGTCCTTAAACGTAAACGTCAATGGGAAAGCAGCGTGAGTGAAGTCAATATCAAAAGTGCAAATTAGGAGATCACGGTCAGGTATAATATCAAGCTAAAGCTGATCGCAGAGGAGGTTAGAGGAATGGTCAAAAACAATTACCGGGTCGAGAAGGCTAGGAGCGCAGTCTTTAGCAAATCGTACTAGATAGTCAACATTAAATATATGCAGTCCTAAGGAGGAAACAAAATCATTTATTTGGAAGGATCGGGAATCATTTTACAACAGGTCAGTACTAAAACCCTAAAAAGCAATTACGTGGTCAAAAGGTGCGAGCATTCTGAAAAAATATAGACACAAGTAACCAATCATTCAACCATAGTGAATTTCAACAATTAAAACCTCGATATCTAGATTAACCGACTTGCTTACCACGTGGTGGTGGTTACTCAGTTATTTCTTCATATATAGTAACTGGAGATATTATACTCTACAGCAGATATATCATTCTTAAACCAGGACTCAGAAACACAAATAACATCAAGTCCAGAATTTTTACTACGTTCAGTAAATATGACGTTTCATCGCTTTGATTTTTTTTGCTATTCCTCCATTTTCATCCATATATTTTTCCAAAAAATTTATATACAATTCCGGTATAAACAAACTGACGTTTTTGAAATATCTCTAATGACTTAAAATGTACTAAATTTTACAAATTTGCAATTCCATTACCTCGGGTTTGCGGTGTGTGTGCCTGCTTGCTCTCTAATTTTGCTGCACGAGTTTTACTGCGCATGTGTTCCAGGTGGCCGTGGTGTAGTGGTACTAGCAATCGCTTCTCACTCGGAGGGTCAAGGTTTGAATCTTAGCCACGACAAAAGTTTTCATTTGTGTAATTGGAACTCAGTCAGAAAAATTTGCGTGTGAAGGCATAACACTGACATGTAGATTTGGCTGTTGTAGGGTTTTCAAGCACAGATCAACCGTTAAAATTCACAACCGAGTGAAGAAACACATCTGAGTTTCAAACCACTACATCACAACAATGCTTTCCTTTCTCCTCCTTCTAGCTTTCCGACCGCGACATGGCAACAGTAAAAGGGTATTCTTAACCACTTAGGCGCGCGTAAATTATAAAAAAAAAGGCATTTAAATGACAAACTTTAAAATCGTTACGACATTTAGAAAGAACATTAATCATAGTACGCGATTTTTTTTTATTTATAGTATAAGGGGAACATTCTCTATTCATTTCTGCGATAAAAAATAAGAGAAAACAGAACAAAACCAAAATATTAAGAGAGAGAATATAAAATAAATAAATGCCAGTGAGAGAGAAAGAAAGAAAGAAAAATAGAAAGAAGAAAAACAAAGTAAAGACGAAGTCAACTGAAGCCAAGGTTACCCGATTCAGCATCTGCGACCCGGGGTTGACGACTCACTTTCGTTCACTGTCCAGAAAGGTGTCCATGGTGCGTCTAAAGAAGTTTTCGCTTAAAAAATCTTGTCTCAAATTGTCCAATATGTCATCGCCTGATCATACATATTCATCGCTAATACTTCGGTTACTTGAATAAGTGCACTTAGACATGTCAAACGTCTATTGAAATAACGCCTGTACAGCTACTAGACAAGATAAATAGACTTACAAATGATTTTTATCCTGGTCTCGATGGTTTGCCCGCCGTTGTTCTAAAAAAAATGTGCCAACAATTTTATTTAACCTGCCGTAAGTATATTCAAACCTTTGATCTCCATGGGGTTTTTTTCTCGCCTCTGGAAAAGCGCTCATATGTATAATCCCTATTCACAAAAAAGGACTCAAACGGGATATTACCAACTACCGACCCATTGCTATATCCAGCATTCCCAAGATCTTTGAGAGCATTATTTATGATGTAATGTTCTTTCGTTGCAGATCTATCCCTGCACCGAACCAACATTGATTTCTAAATGCAAATCACCTACTACTAACCGTATGGAGTTCGTTTCTAATACAATGTGTGCCATAGAACAAGGGAAAAAAGTGGATGTGATTACCACTTACTTTAACAAGACCTTTGGTAAAATCGCACATACATATGTTGTCAGCCTGGACTAATTTCTCGGTTCTCGTTTGTCTGTACCAATTAAAGCCACTTTGGATGTTCCGCATTAATTTTCCAATAGTCCATTAATTTTCATTTTGATCATTATTGATGTTGAACTTTCTTGAGCTCAACATGCCAATCCATCTTATACTCCCGGACACATTCAACACTTCTTGACCGAACTTACTATATGTATACAATAGCAACCCAAGCTATAGCTTCTGTCACTTCAATGAAGGATTTGGGCGATATCTGTGATACTGAATTCAATTTCCGCACCCACATTGATTCCATAATTAGCAGGGCTAACTTCCCACTTAGCTTTGGAAAGCGACGGTCCAAAGAGTTCTCTTACCCTTACATTACCTTTGTTAGGGAACTTCTCAAACCACTGTCTCGAATGCTACGTGAAGCTAGTAGAATTTCCCATATGTTCGATTTCCATTACAACAGAAATACCCTCGATTATTACCTCTCCCGTCTCCGATCTTCCCTGTCCTTCAATTTTAGTTTTAGTTATAAGAGCAGTTTGTATTGAACACAACAAAGTCGTTAGGGGTTGAGCCGGGCATATTAACAAAATGTCCTTGAAGTTGCACAAGAAATCAATTATATTCTAAACTCAAGGAAACAGTAAGAGTTGTCAGAGTTGATAGCGGAACCGATGTACATAAAGTCCCTAACTATTTCAAAGCTGAAGCTGCCTATCATGACGTTTTGTCCTAGGGGTCGATGATGTGTGTTCCTTTTTGTTGATAGCATATACTTTGTTTTTAATTCATTGACCGCTATATCTATCTTTTTCACTTCTGCTCCAATAGCCACAAACGCTCCATTGGCTGCTCGCTGAATTCACCTGCGTAGGGGAGTACTGAGACTTTTGGAAGGAGGTACCCCCGGCGCTTTGCGAGTTTCGCACAATTCTTTCAAGAAGGATGTTGGAAAGGTCACATGACATGGCATCGCCTTTTTTCAGTCTTTTCCTGACATTGAAGGTCTAGGTTTTGTCAATACCGACATCGGCGGAGCAGCTTTCATTTTCCATTGTCATCCAGCACAGTTGGATGCGTTTGGCAAAGATGCCAAAACTCTGTATAGATCGCCTCTCATATGTGGCTATGAAATCAATGAAGAGGTGGTGTGTACTGACTTGAAACTCTTATGGTTTTTTTTTTAAGATCTGGCGTAATGTGAAAGTTTGATCCATCGTGGACTTTTCTGGCCTAAAACCACACTAATAGATGACAGTCAAACTGTTGGCGAAAGGTCTTAGGCATTCACATAATACTTCAGACAAGATTTTATATGCAATCTTGAGGAAACTTGTTCCCTTGTAGTAGGCGCAGTTCTCTCTTCTATTGTATCAGACAAACAGTGCTGAAGGTTCATTTGTCAGGCAATTTACATCAACGCAGATGTTAGAGATGAGTTGGTGTATGCTCCGTATCCAGTCTTCATATGAAAGCACACGCCAGAGAATCCCATAACAAACCTTCTATGGTGGAAATGGTTAGTGAACGAGAAACTAAGCAGGGGAACTACAATACCCAAAAACCACGAAAATCGCACGGACTAGCCATTAATATATTAAATACGCTATTTATTAAGTAGGTGCTGATTTGATTATGTACCTCAGCGGCAGACACCAAACCCCGATAGATGAGCATTTATTCTGGATTAATGTGAAACTGTGACAATACGATTCCGAGGTGGTTTTCGGCTAACCAGCACTACAGCACAGGCTCTTGCTGACTGAACTGTTCGTCAAAAGACTAGAGAAAAACAGGCATCAGTCGAGAAAATAAACTCACAGAACTTAAACAAGGAACGAGATCAGAGGTGGGTGCTAAATTAGCGAGAATGACTCCAACCAAAAGGGAGAGCTAAATATGGAAATATTTCTATGAAAAATGCAAGAGTGGTGCAAATCTCTGTTCGTGGTTACAAAATGATGACGCGAATTATTTTTTTTTTTTTTAGAAAGAACTTAACACTCAAGTGGGTATGATAATGCCTCTGCATGTGTTAAGTTTTTGGAAAATGGGATAGAGAGAAAAAAAAAAGATTTTGGGCTCAGTGGTTATTTCGCTCCGTGGGTGGCATCCAACATTTAATGGGGAGACTAAATTCTTAATGGAAGTTGGGTTGATGTTGGTTTCTAGTCAACTACCCATCTTACTTGATTTTCATTAACTGAATTAAACCGGACCTTCCGATTTGGCAGCCAGTCCACTACCACTTGAGCACTGCCACCCAATTTGCGGCAATAAACAAACGGCAATCCTGTCAAGCGTAGAATAAATATAGCGAAAATAGCTCACCCAAAAAGGACGTCTTAATCTTGACCACAAATGTTGCAAAACAGAGACAAAAAACCGTAGTTAGAGCATATGCGATAGCAATAGGAGTATTGCTTTGGAAATCAGAAGAAGTACCTTCACAACGACTAGCAGTCGAAAAACAGTAGGAGAAGTGCAACATCCAGGCACTAGTAAACAAGGTAATATTTTTTTGGACTGCGGCATAATGAAGAAAAAACTGGGAAAAGGTTCAATCATCGGTAATATATTGAAGACGGACAAGGGCAATGAAATCTTCGATGGAATGACTACTTAAGCGTGTTGCTTGCTCGTAACAATGAATTCCCGAAAAAAGAGGAAAAGCATATTTTATGGAAGCCGCACCTAACAAAGTTAAAAGAATGAGCTGGTGGCATGCAGTAGGACCGGATCACGTACCCTACGATATATACCGAAATTTGAAAAACTTAACTTTAAAAATGCGCTATTTTGTTCACTAAAATGTTATGAGGCAGTCGGATGCCTACGAAGGCGGCGGGAGAGCTTCTTCATCACTGTATAAATTCAATGAAATAGTAAACACAAATGTCAAAGACTTATTGGGAATTCCAGCATGGTTTGAACTGTTTCTTATTTTTTTTCCTATGAAATATTTTATATTGCAGCATCTGAGATTGGCATTATTGACCTGTCAAAATAGCCGCCAAAGAGAAGAGCTCCTAGAAAAATAGTGAAAATGAGGTAAAAAGGTAAATAAATATTTAAATAACTGGCTTCAAATGAGTCACCAGTTGATATCAACCACAGAAATTAAATTCCGGGTAAGTTGTAGCGCATAAGACAAAAAATCGAAAACCTAAGTGTTAACAAAGACCTTAACTTCAGTAACCGTTGAATCAAGGAATACTCGAAACCTCTCCTGTACAAAATAACACAGAAAAACGTCAACCTAGCTCCAGTAAAAGTGACAAGCAATCGGGAAACAAAGCTAGTATGACCGAAATGACGACGAACAATATTCGAGTTTTTCAAACTAAATAAAGATCTGGCTATAAACCTAACATCAATAGCTTGTCTCCAAAATATAAAAGTAATGTATAAAGGTATTTCTGCTAAGGTACGAGTATTACAACTCAAAGCTCTAGGTTGGCAACTTGAAATACAACTGAAGAAACTGGCAAAGTCGATATATACTGGATTATCCGGCGAATCCAACGCGTATGACATCGAACTAGGTTGTGTACTAAGTGTATTAAGTCGAGACCCACGTACTAAGTTAGTGATAGTCAAAATGAAAATCAAAAATTCCGCGGGCTGTTCTCCGTAATACTTTAAGACTTGAGGGGACGAAAATTAATATTAATAAGGACCTTCCATACAATATACATATAAGAGGAGCACCTATTGTGAAAGCACTGCGATAGGGAAACCTAGGGCAGACTTTTTGTAGATATTCATTTAATATTAGGTACTTCTGAATAACTTATGTGTGGCAACGAGAATAACATTCGCATTTTAAAAAAATGTTGAAGTGTTTCCTATAGGTGTGCAAAAAAATTATGAATGCGCTACTCAATCATAATAACGTCACACAAAATCCAAGGTCATACATCAAATCAAATTTAGCCGGCTAAGGTATTGAGGAGCCAATAAGGAAAACAGCAGCTGTAACAAGTAAATCTACTGAGCGAATTATTGTAACTCGAGTTCACACGAGCGATCCAATTGAGATACACCAGTCTACCGGAATGAAATAACAATATATGAAGTATCAACGTAAAATTTAAGTATTTTAAGTTGTATTGTTGTAGGTTTGAAAAATAAATTAGATTAGATTATATTATACAGATTTTTCCGGTTACGTAACTAAATTTGATATCTCTAAGTTATTTGAAGCCCATGTATGAAGAGAACAGATTTGAAAACATATTTATAAATTATGATTTAGAGTGGAAGAGTAAGTGGCTGGGAACATTTTGCCTATCGTTAAAACCTGCAAGCTGTGGGTATGTAACTCAAAAGGATAGGAGAAGCATATGTCTTTAAACTGAAAAATAATAACAACGTGGCATACATAATACCAACATATTTAAATTGTAGCCATTGGCAACGTGACTTTGATAAGCTATATGAAATGCTAAATAACTTAAATTTATCAAACTTAGTGATTATTGGAGACTTCAACGGAAGAATAGGTTTGTCACATAACTGTTTTTTCCTGTGCATACCCACTGTAGATTAAAGGAAGTAATATGTGATAACAAAAGAGTTAAAATACTCGATCTAGCAGATGCATTTGACTGCCGAGTTTTTAAAGGAACCGGCTTGGTGATCCCAATGGTGAATATACTTTTCTGCGCAATATAGTTTCTTCAGTTATTGATTATTATCTGACTGCTGGAGACTGGTTTTCGAAGCTGCGTGAACTCCAGTGGACTACAAACGTTCTCTGTTTACATGGCGCTGAAAGTTCATTTGAATATTTCAGCTAATTTTTTTTAGGAATGAAAGAAATCTCGAACAGTATCAACACAATTCAAATAAAGAACGGGAATATCTGAACGAATATGTGCTTTACGAAGTATTGAAATTCGTATGGCAATTATTAACAAAGCTGCAAAGTCAACGACGTTAACAGTGCATAAGAGGGAAAATGTAATAAAGACTGTTTTGATGCTGAATACATGAAAGCCAGAGACAAATCTTTTACACTTTTAAAGCTTGTGAGGTTATATAACGACAACAACCTTTTATTCAAAAAAGTTTGCCTTTGAGCAACAAAAAAGTATGTGTAAATGGTAGTGAAAACATCTCTTCGCCACCATTATTCCGCTCCCACTTTTTAGAAGCACCATTCGAGTTATTGCGAACGCTAAAGCGAACAGAATTCCAGGTGAACACCGCAACCCATTCGAGTATTACAAAAACAGTACAACTGAATTTGCAGAGGCTCTTAAAGAGGATTACAGTCTTCAGATATCGAATTTCTAAGCCTGTTCCATTTTTCTTGCCAATGTTAAATTTTTATTTTAAGGTCATTTTTCTCCAAAAAATTCGTAATAAACATAACAATTTACTATTTTCCCTTATGAACTTAACAATAATAAAAAAAAAATCTTCAACAAGTTTGCAAAACAACCCACAGATTTTATAATATATCACCTTGATCAAAAAGTTCAGACACCACACTACCGTGTGGCGCTCCATTTGTTTCATTTATTTTGTTAAGTTGGTAAATCTGTTGTTGACATTCTCTCTAAATCTTAGCGTCATAGCATGACATTTGCAAAAGTTAAGTAGCCAAGACTACCTCTAACCCCGTGTGAGTTGGTGATTTTTTAGAATTTTAGAAATTTAGAAATTAAATTTGCAACAACGAACTTGTATTCAATTTTGCGTAAAAAAAGGATTTAATGGTGCGCGAACATTGGAAATGCTGGAAAAGTGTTTCGGCAACGATTCTCTAAAGAAAACGGTCGTTTACCAGTGGCACGAGCGGTTCGAAAGTGGTCGTGAGTCAATCGAAGATGATGAACGCAGTGGCAGACCATCAACATCGAAAACCGACGGAAACATTAATCAGGTAAAAGAAATGTTGGTCAATAACCGCAAATTAATCAGAAAGATAACCGAGAGCTTGAACATTGCCTATGGATCCGTAAAAGACATTTTGGTTAATGATTTGGGTTTCCGTCGTGTAGCAGCAAAGTTGGTGCCAAAAGACCTCAATTTCATGGAAAAAAGAGCCCATGTTGACGTCACAAAATAGATGATTTGCGAGGCTGAATCCGATCCCACATTCATCAAAAGGATCATTACTGGAGACGAGACGTGGGTTTAAGAGTACGACACGCAATCCAGACATCAGGCAAGTGAATGGCGTTCACCAAATGAGCCGAGACCAAAAAAAACACGTCATTTTGAGTCAAAAAAAAAGGCAATGCTCACGGTTTTCATGGATTACAACGGTGTAGTGCATCATGAATTTTTGCCAGAAGGCCAGACAGTAAACAAAGAGTATTATTTGGGCGTTATGAGACGTTTGCGTGAAGCAATTCACCGAAACAGGCCAGAATTATGGGCAGAAAACTCGTGGATTTTGCACCATAATAACGCTCCGTCGCACAGTGCCGTAATTTCGTAATTTTTGACGAAAAACGCAACTGGAATTTTTTTTTTTCAGCAGCTACCGAATTCACCTGATTTGGCTCCCTGTGACTCTTTTCTGTTCAATCGAGTTAAAAAAACCACTACGTGGAACACGTTTCAGCAGCCGAGAGGAAGAAACGGAAAAATCGCAGGAAGCACTAATGGACATGCCGAAAACCGAATATAAAAAATGTTTCGAGGATTGAATCAAGCGCTGGCATAAGTGTGAAGGGGACTATCCATATATGTAGATTCAGATGAATAAACTTGTACATACATATTTCTAATTTTCCAAATAAATTTCGGGAACTTTTTGATGGTGGTATGTGAAGACTATGAAAATTTGTGATCCCATATCTTGTAAACTGAGATTCGTCCGTCCAAAGAATTCTTTTAATAAACTCGTTGTCATCTAAGCTCTGCTCCAGCAACCTGTTAGATAACTCTATCCTTTTTTCCAAATCATCGGCAAGCAGTTCTTGCACATGTAGTGGTATGGATAACGATTTTCTCCATGCAGTAAATTAGAAATTTTATGTCAAGGAACATTGAATTGCAAAGCTAAGCGTCTGATACTGATTGATGGATCAGTTGTAACAGCATGCAGTATTCTTTTTTTAACCGAAATTCTTTTTACTTGTAAAGGTCCAGCGCTAGGTCGTGTATTTGAAACTGATCCCATTTCTCGAAGCCTTCGATATATATTCCTTTACTACGAAGTCGTCTGTTAGAAAAAAGTTCATGGTATCTATTTCGCGCTCTAGTTGAACTTCCATTGCACAGCCAATAAATGTAAATAATGTTGTTTCGTTTCTAAACAACTGTAGCCCTGGCGTAAAAAATTACACATATAAGTTATCTTTTCTTTTAAATCTTTGATACCATTTTTGTTTGGTAAACTTTATAAATAGGCCTTTATACCCTAAACCTAACTCTTTTTGAGATCTTTTAAGGAACAAGGTAAGGAAATTAGGGTTTTGACAGGTAGTCAAATAAACGAGTACGCTCTAATTATTAGAAAATTATTAATTCTTGGGAAACCACTCTTACGAGTATTGTCAACTGTTGCTAGAAACGTAGGTAAAAAATAAAATCATAATATTCCTTTTTTTTTATCTGCTGCTGGTTTCCCCAAATACTCGTATCATAAAATCTATCGGTTTTTCTGCAAATTTGTGGATGTTTTTTTATTTTTTTATTTTTGTTAAGCTCACAAAAAAAAATAGTAAAGCGTTACTCGTATCTTTATTACGCATTTTCTGGAGAAAAGTAACCTCAAAGTTAAAAATTAGCATTGGCAAGAAAAATTAAACAGGCTTTGAAACTGGATATCTGAAGACCCAAACTACGCGTCAACTTTATTTAAACGCAGTTACAAAGACTAATATTTCTCCTAAAAACCGAATCCTAAGCGAAGTTTCCACCGTCAGTATTAACAGAGCAATTTTCGTTAACATGGGTCAGGTTACACCAAAGTAAGCCTTTCCTTAAATTCTCGATAAAAGATGTCATAATTGGAGATTAACTCTACTGTAGAACGATTTTTTTCTTAGAATATACCCAAAAATCATTTTTCAAATTATCCTTGACGAATTAGGGGACATCCTTGTATAATCAAATTTTTGAAGCGGCAAATATTCCAGGAAGTTTTAGAAAAGCAATCATATTTCCTCTTCACAAGAAAGCAAATTATGACAAGTCAGAAAACTACAGAGGAATATCGTTTCTAAATATTTCAGCAAAATTGTATAGTGCACTACTATATAATCGACTTACGGGGTTGGTTGAAGAAAATAAAGTCCTTCATCAATTCCAAGCAAATCGTTCAACTGTAAACTAGTATTCTATTCGTAGACGTTTGTACCGTATTTGATCCCATAGCTCGGAAAAAGCACTCTATTACAAGTTGCACAGAATTGGAATTTCAAGCTAAATTATTGAGATTTTAATAGCCCCAGAGGACTTTTCAGTAACAATGGGCGTTTAACAAGACTGTATACTATGTAAGCGCGATGTTGTTCATCCTGTTTATGAATAAAATTGTCCATATCAGAGGTTGAATAGAAATTGACCGAACGTGTATTCCTGCTTTATTGTACGCAAATTATTGTGCTATACTATCATATGATAGCAAATGATAGCAAAATTGATGATAATTAGAAATGGTGGTGGGAGGTATTCGAGAAATGAGAAATTGACGTACTCGTATGAGGGAGAATATATAGTTACGTACCGAGCGGAGTGTGTAGCAAAAAAATAATGATATTTGTCCAACAATTTTCGCTTTAATAAAACACTTTAATTTATTTTTATTATACTTTTAGATTATAATTTTACATTATAGCTTTTTATGCCACTGACCCCTTACTACTGGTGGGGGAAGTCAGATGAACTGAGTTGAGTTAAGTACTCCACTACGATTCTAACTAACTGCTAGAGAATTTTTTCGATGATAGTAGAAATGTTACGGGTGATTCAGGATTACTGTTCAACACTCCATAAAAGCTTCAGCCGCTCTTATTCTAGTCTATCAAATGACAAAAAAGACATTGGAGTAAATCAAGAGCCAAAACCTTGATTCGCTGTCTCAAAATTTCTGGATGCTACCCACTGTATTTGTCGGATTAAGCGCATACTTGATATGTATACATACAAGTAAGAAGAAGGCTCAATGCATACTTACCGTATTATTTCAGTAATCAGGACTTTATCGCAGCTGAACTGGAAACTGACAAACAGACATATGGTACATGCTAATCAGTATGTTGGGATATCCTGACCAAGTCCAGGGTCATTGGTGATTACCTAAAGAATCTAATAGCAGATGCAGAAAAGCGAAGAGCTGTACTCACCGTTGGATGCGGTGGTAAGGCTGAATACAAGTACGCAGAGTTCAGTCACTTTTGGTTTTATCGTTAGGATAACTTTTATCTACGTACGAATAATCGACATAAAATTTTAGGCATCACTCTTGACTTTTACAATATCAATCACTTCTTATCTGAAGAACGATACCTTCATACCGATACCTCATGTCTACATGACATGAGGAGGCACAAGCAGTTTTCAAACATAGTCTCAGTCAATTAGTCACCTCTGAACTTTTAAATCCGCCCTTTATACGAATACACCGATAAACGTGATAGTAATGGGAGTACAATTACTCTCATAAAGTATATAAGAAACAAATGAAAAAAGCGAAAGCCAAGATATTAGACTTTTTTGTGGCAAATGAGGTGAATCTTACAAAAAAGAACCTTCTCAACCAATGCAGGATTTCTGCTTGAAGAAAATCGTCTCTTTTATGCCTCCTAGAAAAGAATTAGTAAATGTATGAACCTAAACAGGTCAGATGAGGAATAAATCAACTCTGGAGATCTGTGGGTTTATAATGGCTTGAAACAATACAAATCTACATGGCAAGACGGGTATATAACAGCTGAATTACAAATGGGTTCGCATGACATCCTCATCCTCGGTGAGTTTTCTGGATCTGCTCCATATTTCTTTAATATGGAGGGAAGAGATTTCATACCCAAACCCAGTAAAAGTTCTCCTACAAATCCGAAAGATGGCAGATTAATCCGTCGTTTATTGTTAATTCTAAAACTCTAGCACAATAGATAGTATCTTACTTTTGTCTGCCGCTCAACGTGCTCATTTCAAAGATAAACTGAGAGAAGCGGTTTTTCATTCACCGTAAGAAGTACATATGTACGAGTATATGCACAATACACCAAATATACGGATATTATTAGATTAATTTCGAAGGTTGAAGATGTTAGAAATTTTTCCTTTGGAACTGGATGCTAAGTGAACTTCATACGCCAACAGGAGGGGCCAATTAATGTGGATTAAGCATAATCGGCCGCAAAACTGGACTTATCCCTTTTATCAGGAGAAATGAGATTCCAAACCGTTCAGTTCATTAATGATACAAGCTTGTCAGTAAGCTAAGCTGGAGCTATTAAATGCCTGCAACACCAGATACCATATATAAAAACTCGAATAAACCGATTCATTGTGACAAGCTTAGTAAAGACATTTAGTTTCTGACACCCCTTGACATCTCAAGCAGACAAACTGCCACTAGCGTTGCTATTCGTCTTACGTTCTGAATAGTTAAAAAAATCATTCCGATTCACTTATCAGTATTTCTTCTGTATTTGTTCTAGGAGGTTGATGTATTCTGAGAGAACAGATCGATCTGCTTTTACACCGATGGATCAAAGATTAATGATTGGATAGGTGGACGTGTTGCATCAGACAGGGAAGTTTTTGTCGTAATTACTCCTTCTATAATTGTGCTTGCTTTGTCGTGTTGCAGCCGGAATTATGGCGATACCGTAATCCCTACTAAGTAATTTGCCGACAACAAACGTATTGGCGCTATTATATGTATTATAGGCATCAACTAATGGACGGTCTTACAGAAAATTTGCATATACCCTCAACCTATTCTGTACATGCCTTTCTCTCCTCCTCCTATTTGATAGATTCATTACATGACTATCTTAATGGTCATTGCTTACTCACTTATTTTCATAGTCGGTGTTACAGACCGAGGTGAACTTGGCCCTCAATTAACAAGCCTCTACACTCTACATCTCTCACCAACTGCCTTCAGTGCCGAACTAAATGTTGGTTGAAGTCCCTTTTCACTTGCGTATGACAGCTTACTCGTAGATGCATTCGTCCTTTTCTGCGCTGTCCCCAGGGGATGAAATCGGAGACTCTTTGGACCAGAGCTGTGCCCAGTATTCGCTCAATATGGCCCAGCAATTTCAGACGCTGCATTGGTGGACCGATGTCGCTGTTTAACCCGTAACAATCGTGGTTGCGCCTCCACCTCCATTAACCGTCAGTATAAACGAGACCAATTTTCACAAGCAGTGTCCTTCTCTCGAAACGGTAAGTGCTTCTTCATCCGCTTTCGACAGGGTCTAAGCCTCCCCGTTGTTGACCAAGACCGAGATGATAAGGGTCTTGTAGAACGGCAGTTTGTTCTTACGTTACTTTCTTATGTTACTCAATTGCCTGCTCCGTTCAAAGAAACAGCGATTGGTATGAATAGTTCGCCGTATAATTTCTGCGCTCAGCCTCACAGAAGCTTCATTGGCGTCTCGCTTTGTTCATCACATCATCCGGGTATGCAAATGATTGTGGAGAAAGCGCCTCTTTTATTGGCGAATGAGATTTGCACAATTCTTAAAAAAGTCACATGACACATTGAAATTCTAGGTTTATTCATTATTGACCTTGATGGAGCAGCAAAGAAGAATTTCCATTGCCATTCTGATAAAATTAGCAGAGATGTCAAAACCAGATCCTTGCACTCTGTCATATGTGGCCTTGAAGTTTTGTGGGTTGAACAATTGATGTTGAGATTACTCGTATTTTGAGCATATCTTATATATAATCAGATGCATGCTCCCAACCAGTTCTCCAGCTGCTTTAAAAATCCCGGCAGGCACTCCATCTGACTTTATTTTTATTTCTATTCGCTTTTAGGTGAATGGTTCATTCTGCCCGACAGCGATATTTTGTCCATCATCGCCATTATACCGTCTGCAAAAGTAGTCTATCCATGTCGTTTTATCTTTTGATAAAATTTTCGAACTTCATTCCTGCATTTATGTACGAGTATGTTATGCACATCTTTAAATTTCCTCGATCCCGTGCTTATGAGGTCTTTTCTTTCTTTCTGTATGTAGGTGCAAATTCACCTTGTATTTCCGAATTCGGCTTTGATGCAGATTCTTATTTGGCGTTCTAGCAGATGCACATTCAATTAATAGTTGTCTTTGATTTTTTTTTGTTAGCAGTAGTAGATGTTGTTGTTTTTCATCCGCTTTTTGCTCTGTCCATCGCATTGCACTTCTTCCATTTCGGTAATATCTGTTTTTTTTGGAGTCTTTAAATCGGCTTGATGTTAGCTACTCTAGATATTGCCACGCTGCCAGACTGCACATCACCCTCATCTGACAACGTACTTAATTTGTGTGCCACAAGGAGTCTAATGTATTTGGCTTCATTGAGAAGTGATTGATTGCTTTTCTCTCTTCACATTTCAACATCAGAAATTGCAGGTTCAATCTAATTGACCACGAAGCCTGTAGTAGTGACGTTGAGCGCATTTACTTCTTCTAGATGTTTTTGGACTAAGAAAGGTATCATTCTTTATACTCACTCGTAATCGAAAATAGAAAGTCACCAATTTAAAGTGGAAGTCGCTCGATATCTAAAGTCCACAAACAATCTTGTGTCTCATTTCCTGGGAAGCACTTATATGGAGTACATCGGAAAGTGTACAAGATATTGACGGATATATTCCTGCTACGAAAGTCAATAACTGTGACACATCTGCAGTTAAACGGTATCTGCCCTGAGAAGCCATATAGCTTTCTTGTGAAGGTCACAGGTATGGATCGATTTCCAACTTTACCTTTATGAGACTGCACGTAGACATCACGGTACCTTGTTCTTATTTATATTGGATACACGTGAAAAGATTCTACCATAAAACAGTCTGACCATCGAATGCAATTGTGACTTTCCGGTCTAAAGAGTTTCTAAAATGTCGTTTCAAAATCAACCTGCACGAGAATTGTCCAGAACCATGTTGTAAAAATAAAGGACGTTTTCCAGCTTGAATCTCAAATATGCATGAAATGCTTTTCCGGAAATATTTCCAAAAGAGAAAAATCAAAAAATCTCGCCACAGATATTCGTTTTTTAGGAGATGCTTCACATGTGTGCCGACTGCGTGGAAATATTTATTTTATCGCAGCCACCCCCAGGCAATGAATCATCTATTCAGGAGTGATTCCCCATTTAGCACAATGCGCTGAATAGAAATATAATTCAGTACTCTTTTTATTTTTCAGCCGGCTTTGGGTTTTGTCTTTTTTTACCATTTTCCAGGGCAAGTTCTATTCCGCACAATATAAAATATTTAGGCGCAAGCATGAATCCAAGTCGGCACGTTCCGAACATGGCGCGGCTTGGTGCGCCGTCACCAGGACATGCCGCAAATAAATATTCACGCAAACATTCATTTAGACTCATTCTGGAATCAACTCACGTCATAGTCTCTTTGGTGGTGGTTGCAGAGGGGATTTTCGGGGGTTGTTTTGAAATGGATTTGTCCTTTTTTGTTGGGGTTGGTGTCCAACATTTTTGGATTGTGTGCCTTTGGAGGAATAATTTTTATTTAATAAGACAACAGTTGACAAAAACGGCTCCAAAAGGTATCATGAGGCATGGGAGTGGAAAGTGAAATTAATAGTTGTGCCTCAAGTGGTGTCACTGGGGGTATTGTTGTGACTGGGGGTCGTGTTGTGACTGGGGTTCGTGTTAGGCAAGCGGGAGAAGAATAGAAATTTGGAGCATGTGCCACGGTGGTAGAGCCGCCCGCACTATATGAATGACATTTTTACATTTCACATTGTCTGGCATGATTTTGAATCTTCCGAGTGGTGATCCCTTTTTCTGGTCATGCTTGCTGAGTGCTCTTGCATAAATCATTCTGGAGCAGCATGACAATTGAGGAAAACGGGATTTATTATATGTCCTGAAATTAAACCGGGCACTGTGAAATTACACGAACAGAGAGAGACTCTTAAGATTTGTTAAGTGATTTGCCCTAAACATAGATTCGAAAGGATACGTTGACAACGGTAATTAGTTAATTGTCATGTGGATGTGGATAAAGGTTTCGACTTTTTGAAGCTAAGAGTTCTAATCATCTCCTCTACATTGGTAGCATTAAAACTGTGTCAAAAGAGTGTCACGCTTCTGTAAATGTATTTTCAAAAGACTAGTTTTGGGATATTGAATTGATAGGACGATTTGAACATAGAAATGTATGCACTTCGACAAGGAAACTGTTTTCTGAAAAATCGGTTTCTGGATCGCAGAGATAAGAGGTACGTTAAATGTTTATGGTGACTCCTTATGGGCAACTCAGTCTTATGTTGTAATTACTTGTGATAATTTTCAATTTAGTTGCGGTAATTTCAATAAACGATATCCATGGACAAAATTCTGCGGAGATGTTCCAATGTCTCTAGACCTATTAAAGAACGCATTGGCTAAGTTAGCAGAAAGTTGGACAGTGGCAGCCAATCTGAAAAAATTTCGATATATTGCATACATTGCAAGAAAATTAAAATTAAAAACATCATCTGATGTCGATCTTCAATAAATGGAAGGTACAAAAACCTCGGCAAACTAAGTAAGCTCGATTAAAGTCGTACTGCCTTCAATGAAACCAGTAGGGAAACCAGGTTTTCTATCAGGAGCAAAAAAAAACAAAAATGCTTATTCTGGGCACGTTTTTGGACACAAGAGATGTGGACGTCATCTTTTCTACTTGATAAAAGAATCCAGCGAAAAATCTAGGGTCGAATTTGTATTTAACAAATAAACTTCTCTAGTTAGCGTTGTTTTTGACTGACTGACTTCAGCTAGGCACTACGAGATGGTTTAAATCCCCTTCCAATTGTGCGCACCGCCTACTGATTCCCCCTTCTATGTAAGAATCTAAGATCCTTCCTGCGAGAGTGATAATCAGGTAGACTTCGCTGAAATCCTGTTTTTCGTGAATGTTTATGCAATATTTTAAATCTCATTAATGATATATTCCGATATTGATTCGCCAAATAACGAGATAGAAGCCTCTACAATCGAATATCTTGTAGCTCTGTTAGCAAGCCCTACTCCACGCCTCCTCGCGGCGTCATTACTTCGGAAATTGCGACGTGGAGGGGACAAATGGCGAGCTTCTTGCGCCGCAATACAGGATAAGTGTCGGTTGATAAAATAGTCAAACCAAATCGACTATTTTACAATAAATTGACGTTTCAGAATATGCGTCCTAGGTCCGTTTGTAAATGCGATAGTTCACATGTCGATTTTAACCTTTCCAGCGCCTCTAAAAGTTTTCCTGCGTCTTCTGCGGGGGGGCTGTGATTTGAGTTCTTCCGTGATCCCTTTGTAGAGACAAAATGTCTGTTGGTAAAACTGTCACTGCAAGCTGGACTTTGGTGACATCGATTATGTCCTCTACAGCAGTGATCTCAAAGATAATGTGGTGCCTAAGTAATCGTACGTTCGGTTGATCCCCTGACGCTACACTAATGATTCCTTTGAACTCCGTGATCCTGATACCCGTATTCCTTGAGTTGTATAAAGAGGTCTCCTAATTTTTGATACCGCCTTTCCCACAGCTTCGAGTTTGTATCTTCGCGTATTAGAGGGTCCCCGTCGCTTTGATGATAATAGCATTAGGTTTGAGTTTTTTGGCAGCTAGAAGCAGCTAGTCTTTTTGGCGACCTTATTTTTGGTGGCATTTGCCATTTTGTTCTCCATGGTTCTTATTGATGCTTGTCCTGAGTTCAGAGCTTGAAGAGGGCGAATTGGGGAGAAAGCACAACCCCAAACTCTATCAGCTGCACCAAACTCCGGAAGTTGAAAGAGGAAGGATACGTGGACTCGACCCCATCATCTGAATGGACCCAACGAAAAATCTAATCTCCGGCTACGGATGAAAGGATAAGGGATGCCAGAAAGGTTTATGTAACTAACAGGAAGCATTGTCGATTTGGACTTCTAGGCCTTTCGAAAACTTGCGGAAATATCCTTTCATGATTAAAAACATGTCCACATTTCGACAAATTAAAATTAAATTTCTTTTCACACTCTGTTAATTGGATAGAACTAGGAAACAGTTTTATGATATATTTACACAGTCTGAAAGCACAATCTCCCAGTAACAATATTGAAATATCTGCTCCATTAATATTACTTTTGTTTACTTGAAATAAAGAGTTGTTGAGGTACTGTTCTTTTAAACCGGAGGATTCGCTTCATCATTTGGTGATCTAACTCGCTTTCTAATTTGCTTTTTATATAGACTTCATGGGTGGAACAGGAGAAGTGGTAAAAAAGGTAGTAGTTTGATCAGGTTGAATATCGATCCATCAGTGTGCAGGGATGGTTAATTGCGACAACGATATCGTTGTTTGACTATTTTTCTCCATGTTTTCGTTTTGAGAATCTTTCCTCAATATTCGTGCTTCACATAAGTTTATTATCAAGGTTTCGACCAAGGTTTCTGTAGCTCTTGCAGAGCTTTAGCAGCGACTCTTCTATCGATGATATTCTGAATGCTGGGTAAATTCTACTTCTAAATTACGTCACTTCAGTTTTCTTTAGCTGTCTTAAATTCAAGATCACAGGAGTTAGCTGGTCATTTAGAAGCATTTCAGTATATCGCATAATGTGGTAGTGAATTAACAATATGCTAGAAGAACATCGGCTTTAGCTACAAGACTTCTTGGTGAATTCCCAGATTTTTTCAATAAGTCGTTCATTAATATGTGGTAACCCTACAATCCAATTCATGACTTGTCCAGCGCTAATCTTTTTGTATGATATTTAGCAATCTTCTAGTTTGAAAGATCTTTGTATACCAGCTAATACCCTGTTGAGCTCTGTCTCCATTGATTTTCTTTAAGGTAAGCACCCTGGCTGTTTGAAATTCATGTGATATTGTGATACATATGTCAAGCAGTCCATCCGAAGTTGTTTACAAGAACCAGCTGAAGATAATGAGTGTGTAATGTTGAATAATTAACTGCTCTCAACACAGCTGCGCTGTTTTATGTCATCTTCTTACCTATACGAGTATGTTTGCTTGCAATTTGATGTGCAATTTTGTCATTTGCATCATAATGAGTGAAATGCCATCCGGACCTGCTGTCTCGTTGGGTTTAAGTTGTCATTTTCCCACATGATCCTGCCAGAACTTACTATATCCTTTATGATAACATCGTCTAATAACGCGGTCAATTTTAACCATGGTGGCATTTTTAATCCTAAACATGGGGAAGTGAATCTTCAACAACAGTTCTAGGGGCACTCTGGTGGAATTGGATCATGGCTAGTTATATTTCTGCTTGAACGAAGCTGGTGAATATTCTTTGGGCATAATTTTTCTATATCAAAATCCTTGCTTGAAAATTTTCATATTCGTCCTGAAAATTCCACACTGCTTGTCTACGGTAGCCGAAGTACTTCAATATCTATATTTTTTGCTATTAGATCTGAATAGTCTTTTCGTCGGTTTTTATGTGCCTTAAGATCCTCAGTCGCCATAAGTTCGGTCTATTACGTTTGCAACTAATAATTAGAGAAGGTTTTTCAAAACCACTTTTAAAGATTAAAAGTTTGTGGTTCACCGTTCTGTCCAAACTAACTTAATCGCCTCTGATGGTTTTGAAACGATGCCTGCTAATAAAGACTGTGAGGATATTCCAATCTGTCCATTTTGGGTTAAGGTTTTTGTTGATTTTTCGCTTGTAAAGGGTGCTGTAGTCTGACAAACTATGCTCTTCTGAAACTTACAAATTCGTGATAGAAAATATGATTTAACACTTTCGGTACCATTTTTGAATGGATGTGGGATTCTCTAGCGAACGGACAAATAAAACCAAATCAGTAAATTAAATTCACAAACTCCGAATCTCTCTTTATTTAGGCAACGATCTGCCCTTCTTCATGGGTTGGCATATACTGCTCTTAAAACGTTTGTGTTTTTTCCTTTATCTTCGTTCTCGTATGATCTTGTCGTCTGTTTGTTGCAGTTAGCTGTTCTTATGTACATTCGTTCGATAACAATTTGAGTTTGGGTAGTAAAAACAACTTATGAAAAGAGTTATTTTTTTTTTATTTAATTCCAGTTTTAGCAGTAACGGATATATTTTATAAAAAAAAACGCTTAGAACAAATAAAGAAACAAAATAAATAAATAAATAATAGAAACAATAGCTAGTTCAAGCAATTAATAAGTTAAATTAATAATATATTATAAATTTTAATTCATTTTAAGTACTAACTATAAACAGGTGTGAAATGTAAATTAAACTTTACATTCAATTCAAAAATTAACATTAATAAAGAAATTTCAGCTATAGAAACAAATGCTTAACAAAAAAAAGCATCAAATTAAATATAAGGTTTAGTATTGCTTTCAAAATTACTTACCAATGCTTCGAATGAAACTGTTCAAAACAGTTTTTAGTTGCACTTGCAGTACAGAGATGAACATCACATTTTTTACATTTCAATCTTGACATACCACTGCAATTCAGTTCGTTGCATCTTCCTCTTATCACAGTGTAAATTGGCCAGTGCTCAAATCAATTGTATTTTACGGATGTTCCAGGTCGAATTTCAAACGACTTCCTTTTTTGACTCGGAATCATTTCTTCATCGTTTACTATATTGCGTGGGCGTCCTCATTTACGTAAGGGTATAGTTTCTGCTAAGAACAGCAGGCCTTCAACAACTTCTCCTCTGAAATCTAATAGATCCATATACATATATTTGCTCCCCTTTCGATAGAATTTCTCTGCGGTATTCTAACCATGAATTGCATACGGCCATATCGATCATGTGGTCAAAAAGTTTTAGAGTCCACTTTTTAGATTTTATTTGTATTCTATAGAGTGATATTAAGAAATCCATTTTATCGATATGTTTATTGTATTGGTAAACAATCTCAGGTCGCTCAATGTCTATAAACTTTTTTTTGTTCAACACTGAAACGCTTCACCTGTGAAAGCGGAAAGGGCCATATATTGAAGAAGCCAGAAGAACTACACCACTATCTATCCAACACAAAACAAAAATATTAGAATTGGCCTCAGTCCTATGGTCGCAACTTCCTCTCCCACGTTTCATCAATTCTTTCTCACCTTGCATAGTTTTAGAGGCACCCGATGTTCTATTGGCACGTAAGGTTCCTGTAGCATATACCATATTCTTTTAGATTTCAATTGCTTCACCAGAGAAATACTTGTAAAAAAGTTATCAAATTTCATCTTATGGCCGCTATCCTTTGGTATGATTTCACTTAGTCGTAGAACTCTGCTTGATGACGGACCCATTTTGTAATTGTACCTTTCCTGGTATACTTCAAAATCATGAAGGGAAGTTTTTGCTTTGAATGGAACCATCATTTCGTCAATGCATACGAATTGCTGTTTAGAAATGAGTACACATTTTTGGAATTCGAAAAGTGCAGATTATTCCTTATCGAATGAAATCTATGCCTTGACATTGTTTCGGAAATTACGGGGACCATGGTTGAATTTTTCCAATACATATTAATACGTGGAAAACCCAAGGTTCCCATTGTGATAGCCATTATTTTCATATGATATATTTCATTTGTGTAAAGCTTAATGATTTTGCCGCTGTTGGAGAGTGCGTACGGGTTTGTACATTCAGTTAATAATTTACAAAACTCATCGGGAAAATAGCTTAAGAAGTACTATGTTGGGGTCTTACTAAGTTCATTCTCATTCTCATTGTTATTATTTCTTTGGTTCCATTCGGCAAATTGAACACGTGAAACATGAAACTCTACTTTTCGCCAAGTGTACTCACGCTTAGAGGAATTAAGTGGATTAGCATTTTCTTCTTCTTTCTCTGGCTCCGGAATTGACACGCTTTGTTCCTTTTCTTGCTTCACTTCAATTTCAGTAAAGCGATCCACTCCGCTATCTCGCGCTTCAATAAAAAGCAGCTGAGAAACTCCGTCAAGGGGATCATCAATATAATTCCCATCTTCGTCACAATCGCTGATGTGGGATATGTCGAAATTGTCGAACACTTCGAGAATTGCGCTTTGGGTTCTAAGAATCTTGCGTCTTGCTGGTGTTGAAAAATAATGTTTGCCTTGAGAAAGTCTCAAATTTATATGACTTTATTGAATGTTGCTATACGGCAACAATTATTTTCCAAAAGAAAAGTATCCCTTTTCACGAATTGTTGCCGTAAGGCAATACACTATTTTAACATTTTGTTTTTGCGTTCAAAGTAAGTAGATATACTACTTTAGGTGATTGTCTTTTATAATTTTAACACATTTTTAACTATAATTCACCTTTTTATTACAGATTAATAACATTATAGCCTCGTAATTATTCACTTCAAATGATGACTTACCTGCCATTTGTTGTTGTCCGGTGAGCTGGCCAACGGTCTTTAAAATAATAACATCATATTGGCGGGCTGTTTGGCAGATAGGCTTAGATTGTGTGAGAATAAAAGTGCTGCCGCTGCATTTTTATAACTTTTTGTAAGGAATACAGTTGGTAATTCCTCAAAAAAGAGTATTTTTTTGATGTTGCCATATGGCAACAAATACACCGAAAGCGTTAATTGAGATGTTGAGTACTGCGCGTTGCTAATCAAAAACATAAAGTACAATATCTAAAGTTTGTTTTAAATCTAGTTCTCCTTTTATATTATTTTTGAAAAGACTTTTTGAAGACCTTGCCTAGGTTACTTGCTTCCATGATATCTCATTTAATCTAATGCAATCTATCAAAATAGCTGGTGTCTGGTAAAGTGACCAGTAATTTCTTCTACAAAGCATCATATATGCAACTGCCTGATTCCACTGATCGCAGGGCATTGATTAAGTATGGAAAAGGGATGTTAATTCGAAGGGCTATTGAGTGGATCCCATCGCCGATCAAATTTGCCGTGCTTAGATTAGAATAGAGTAATTAACCAAATTCTAGTCCACTAAGCTCAGTTGACGTTTCTTTGAATGGTTTTTGTATAGGGAGTACAACAGTGATTATGGCCTTAAGGCCATATGGGGACTGCATTTGAGTTACATACCATCCATACCATACCGAGTGAGCCTAATGAACCTAACCGATGGCCTATGCGCGCAGAAACTGTTTAATAGCAGGACACTTATCTGAAGCCCTCAAGAAAACTAAGGTGATGAGTACTGGCCGCATACCTGCAGAAATTTTTTTAAATTATGCCAACTACTGTACGAGGGTTGTCTGAAAAGTTTCGCAACGTAAAGATAGCGGCACTCGTCAACAATAGCCGGTGAATGCTAGTTGTACATCTTTTGACAGTTACTTACCGAAGTTTCAGTCATTTTGGAGCAGTTTTTAGTTGACAGTCGTTTGAGTGAGTCGATGTGAGCGTTTTTTGTGAAAGTGGAAAAAATTTAATATCGAGCTGTTATTAAATTCAAAAATGAGTTGGACTCTGTGTATGGCGACTCTGCACCATCATTAGAGCTTGGGAGATGATGAACGTTCGGGACGTCCAAAAACTGCAACCACTGACGATAACATTGCTAAAGTTCACCAAATGGTGTTAGACGACCGCCGAATTAAAGTGAGAGAGATATAGAGGTTATGAAAATGTCCAAAGAACGTGTTTGTTACATATTAAATCAAGATTTAGGCATGAGAAAACTGTCCGCTCGTTGGGTGCCGCGTTTGCTTACGTTAGACCAAAAACATGTTCGAATAAACATTTCTAACGCTCTGTTGGCGCAGTTTCGGTGCAATAAATCCGAGTTTTGGCGCCGATTAATTACTGTAGATGAAACTTGGATACACCATTATACGCCCGAAACAAAAATTCAGTCAAAACAGTGGGCTCCAAAGGGCGAGCCGGCCCCAAAAAAAGCAAAAACTGTTTTTTCGGCTGGGAAAGTGATGGCGACTGTTTTTTGGGATAGTAAAGGAGTTATCTTAATCGATTACCTTCAAAAAGGAAAAACTACGCATCATAACTTGCCAAGCTGAAGGCAGAAATTGCGAAAAAACGGCCACATTTGCAGAAAAAGAAAATCCTGTTTCACCAAGACAACGCGACGTCTCACACCTCAGCGGCTGCCATGGCGAAAATCCATGAATTACGGTTTGAACTGCTTGACCATCCGCCTTATTCACGAGATCTAGCCCCAAGTGACTTCTTTTTGTTCCCTCATCTAAAAACTGCGCTCGAAGGACAGAGATTTTCGTCAAATGAGGAGGCAATCACCTTCGTGAACAATTGTTTTGCAGAGAAAAACACCAAGTACTATTTGGACGGGTTAGAGAGATGAGAGCATCGCTGGGAAAAGTGTATAGAGTTACAAGGGGACTATGTAGAAAAATAAAAAAAAAATTAGAAAAAAGTCTTGTATCATTTTTTAATGTTTAGTTTGATAATAGTTTAATACAATTAATTCATGTAATCCACAAAGCTACTGGTTATCTGCAGATGGTTAAATATGTTTTTGATTGTGGTTTATGAAATGGTTGTAATGATATGTATAATATGTAACAATTCATTATCATTCGAAAAAATTATTTATAATAGTATAAATTGTTTGTGCGGTTTGCTAAGAGATGGCATAACTAGTATTAATCCATTGTTATTATTCCATTGGAACATGCGTTAGAAAGCTACTGTCATTGTACGTCATGTCAGTATATGTCATTCATTTGAAGCGTAAACAACAATAATTTTTTTTCACTCAAATATGTCGAACTTTGTGCCTAAAAAAGTGTTTTTGCGGGGAGTTCGTCTTCATTACTTTAATATGAAGAAAACTGCTGCCGAAAGTCATCGTATTTTGGTGGGAGTTTATGGTGAACATGCGCCAGCTGAGCGAACGTGCCAAAAGTGGTTTGCACGATTTAAAAGTGGTGATTTTGGCTTGGAAGACGATGAACGTCTTGAGCAGCCAAAAAAGTTTGAAGACGAAGAACTGGAAGTATTACTCTATGAAGGTTGTTGCCAAACACAAGAAGAGCTCGCAGAATCTTTGGGTGTCACTCAAGCAGCCATTTCAAAACGTTTAAAAGCAGCTGGATATATTCAAAAGCAAGCAAATTGGGTTCCACATGAACTCAAGCCGAGAGACGTCGAAAGGCGGTTTTGCATGTCCGAAATGCTGCTGGAACGCCACAAAAGGAAGTCATTTTTGCATCGGATTGCTACTGGTGTTGAAAAATGGATCCATTACGACAACCCCAAGGGCAAAAACTCATATGTGAAACCCGGCCAACCAGCCAAATCAACGGCAAAGCCGAATATCCATGACGCGAACGTAATGCTCTGTATTTGGTGGGATCAGATGGGTGTGCTGTATTATGAGCTGCTAAAACCGGGTGAAACCATCAATGGACAACGCTACCGAATACAATTAATCCGTTTGAAGAGAGCAGACACGAGGCAATAATTTTCCATCATGACAACGCTCGGCCCCACGTTGCTATTCCGGTTAAGAACTATTTGGAAAACAGTGGATGGGAAGTCTTACCCCACCCGCCTCATAGCCCAGACCTTGCCCCTTCTGACTACCATTTGTTCCGGTCGATGCAGAACGTCCTCACTAAAATACGGTTCACATCAGAGCAGAATATCAAAAATTGGCTTGATTCATTCTTGGCTGCCAAGCCGGCGCAATTCTTTTGGGATGGGATCCACAAATTGCCAGAAAGATGGGAAAAAGTCATAGCTTCAGATGGGCAATATTTTGAATAATACTATTGTACATATTTTTTCTTAAATAAATGTTCAAATTTTGGAAAAAAAACCGCACGAAGTTATATACCCATTATATTATTTCGAATTTTAGGATTTACACCAGCTATAAGTGTTCTTGGGCTGTTCTAAATATAATTTCGTTTGGACACAAATTAGTTGGTTATTATTATTAGTTGGTTATTGATCGGTATTTGGGAAGAAAATTATTCATAAGTATCTCTATCGGGATATTGTTGCCGTTGGGATCCATAAACATTTTCTTAAGAGTAATTTTAGTGGTTTGTACTGCCCGTTCCGCAGCCACATTGGACTGTGGGTGATAGGGTTTGCTCTTCAAACATTTTATGCTATTATCATTGAAAAATTTAATAAAAATTTCCGAGTTAAAAGGTGGTCCGTTATCTGATACTAGTGTGGAGGGTAACCCAAAGTACGTAAAAATGGATCTTAAAACGAAAATCACACTTTCGACGTTTGTTTGTTTCATTGGTTTAATGTCAATCCACTTTGTATAACTATCGACAACTATCAAATAATAACGCCCCTTAATGTAAAAAAAATCGATGTGTATACATTCGAAAAATGTTTTCGAGTCCGGCCATGGTTCAAGATGCTGTGACCCTGTTTTGTTTCCTGAAAGAGCGCATGATTTGCAATCTGTCACATATGCCTCAATGTCATAATCGATTCCTGGCCACCAGAAATATTTTCTCGCTAACATTTTCATCCGAACGATACCGACATGTGATTCATGAAGAAGCGCAAAAACCGTTTAATGTAAGATGTCTGGTATCACCAAACGCTGAACATAAAAAAGACAAAAATTTTCTTCCAGCAATTGCAAACGCTTATTATAGAATTTCTTTAAATTTTAAGGTACACTGTTTGGCCATCCAGTTTGTACCATATTCAAAATACTTCTAATTTTCCAGTCCTTCCCTGATTCTTCTGCTACTTCTTTAAACTGGACATTAAAGTAACTACTGCCCTTAATCATACTCACCATGATCTTCCTCTACTTCCGCAGGATATGCTAACGGGAGACGTGATAGACCGTCTGCATTATTCATTTGAGTACCTTTCTTATACTCTACTTTATATTGATACATGCTTAGTATCATATTAGATGAAATCGGGCTGCTGTTACTGCCGGTGTAGACTTCTTGGGTTTGAAAATGTCCCGTAAGGGTTGGTGATCAGAGTAGATCGTAAACGATTTCCCATAAATATATTTATGGAACTTCTTGACTGTAACTACAATATAATAGACAATGCTTCTCTGTGGAGCTGCGAGTACTTTTTATCTGCAGGGTTAAGGGTACTGGAGGCAAACAGTACCGCTTTTTCCACTCCATTGACTATATGCGATAAAATTCCGCCCACTCCGTAAGGGCTGGCGTCGAATTGTAAAATAATCTCTTTATTGGGGTCGTAGTGAACTAAAATGCTACTACTACATTCGACAGACCAGAGAAAACAAACATCTTTCTTTGTTAAATCGTATAGAATTTTTAATTCTGAGGAAAGGTTCGGGATGAATCGCGCATAGTAATTTAAAAGCCCAAGATATGATTTTAACTGAGTTACATTCTCAGGCTGAGGGCCATTTCTTATAGCTTCTAATTTTTTTTCACTGGGTCTAATGCCTTCTCCATTTATAACGTGACCTAAGTAACCAATTTCCTTTTAGAAAATTTGGCATTTACCCATTTTTCACCCTAACCCTAGATTTCTCCAATCTATCAAGGACTTTAATTAAACTTTCCCGACAGTCTTCTAAGTTGGAACCTCCGACAATAATATCATCAAGGTAGCACTGCACTTTAGGAATGTTTTTTAGAATTTCATTCATTATGGATTGCACATTTGACACTAAAAATGAGACGACGAAATCTTTAAATCCCCTAATGGGTATTAATAGTTGACAGTTTCTGGCAGTTCTCTTCAACTTCCACTTGTTGGTACTCACCTTCTAAATCTAGGACACAAAAATGAATTGCCCAAACTTGCAAATATGTCATCACACCGTGGTAATGGATAATGATCAATGCGTACACAAGGGTTTATTTTCATTTTGCAGTCGACACATAAACGAATGTCGCCATTGGGTTTTGTAACCACTACCACCGGCAAGGCCCATTCACTATGTCGTACCGGATATGCTATATTTGCCGCTAAAAGTCTTTCAATCTCTTGTTCGACCTTGTAGAAAACGATCGCCCAATTACTTAGTATATATGTATGTCCAAAAATGTATGTGTATATGTATGTCAAATACTGCATAGCAATAAAAGCAATAAAAGGAAAAAAAAACAAATATTTTTATCACAGCGCCATCTTCCATTAAGATCAAAGTAATATAAGTACGAGTATATTGTCGATTACAATAACCGTGCCCGTTCTCGTATTCCTTTTCCGTGTACTGGAATGTCCCCGTTACCCCCTTGACAAGGTTCGTGCATACGATATTTATTCAGCATCCAAAGAAAAAAAAAGTGAATCATATGTTTTCAAAGATCTAGGGGGAATGACCTACAATCTATTAATCATAATTCGGTACTTGGAAAAACGGAATTGCCTTTTTCTAAAATGTCATACCTGGTATCGACGACGAGGATGACGACAAAGGCCGTTAGCTTGGGTTTGCGGCAGAGTTAGCTTGGGCTGGCGGAAGGGTTAGCTTGGGCTTGTTGGCTTGGAAGAGTTTAGTAGTGAGAAAAAAAAAAAAAAACCAAATCGGTTTGGCGAAGAAAATCAGTTCGGTTTTGCGAAGGATGATACAAAAAAAAAGAACTGAGTTACGAAATTAAAAATTATTAAAAATGTTAAAAAAGAAAAAAAAAAGAAAAACTGAGTGAAGAAAACTTGTGTTAAAGAAACTAAAACTATCTGAATAAATCGGAAAAGGAAGCCGAGAGTGAGGACGACAAAAAAAAAAGAAAGTGATAAGCGATAGTGAATGAAAGCAATAAAAAGTAAAATAATTATTCCTAACGTAACGAAAAGAGGCAATTCCCACCAGGTCATCCTGGAAGTGTCGACGTTTTATAACCCTTCAGAAGAACGCAGAGTGAGAAACCATGCGATAAAATTATGACCTGGACAATCGCGTCTTGGTGCACGACTTCTTCATTCGAAATGAAGTAAAGAACTGGCGATCCGACGGCTCTGGTTTCACCCGGTTCAGCGACGAAAATATGGCAAATAATGTCATTACCAGAGAGGGTGACCTACCCCCGTTCATTTCGAAGGAAGAGCTCCATGAGATCTTCGACACAATCAGGGCTAAGAAATCAGTGGGGACCGATGGTATTCCGAACATCGTGCTGCGACATCTTCCTCTAGAAGCGGTGGACATTTACACCACCCTGTTTAATAATGCAATGAATAATGCACATTATCCAGCGCATTGGAAAACGGCGGTGGTGCAACCTATCCCCAAAAAGGGAAAGGATATATCCAATCCGGCGAATCTCCGGTCGATAAGTCTCCTTCCGAATATCAGTAAGGTGTTTGAAAAAGTAATCAATAGAGCTCTGTCTAGGTGGGTTGTTGACAAACATATAGTTCCGGATAATCAATTCGGTTTTAAGGCGGGACATGATATCTCACATGCCGCGTCTAAACTGGTGTCCGATATCCAATGGAATAAAGGCAAAAACCAATGCACTGGTGCCTGCCTTGTTGACTTGGAGAAGGCCTTCGACACTGTATGGTTAGAGGGTCTTTTCTATAAGCTGACTAGGCTGGGGATCAGTAAACCACTCTTGTACATTCTTTATAATATGCTAACCAACAGACAGTTCATCGTGAAAAATGGCGATGTGACTTCTGTTGGAATATTTCAAATTAAAAATGGTCTTCAGCAAGGCGCGGTCAATTCGCCGATCCTATTCAACATTTATACAAGCGACTTGATAGGTTCACTTCCCCATACTATCGCGTACGCAGACGATTTGATAGCGTACAGAACAGGTCCAAAAATCGAGGTCATTAATACTCTCTTGCAGCGTGACTTCGATAAGATAAGACGATTTTGCGATGACTGGAAGTTGAAAATCAACTTTCAGAAGTCGGAAACCATTCTCTTTAGGACGCCGTTGTCTAGAGCCTCTAGGGATACCAGAAAAAATTGGCGAAAGTTCTCGATCATTGGACAACACGGACAGCCACTTGCCTGTCGAAATGTAGTCAGATACCTTGGGATCTGGCTAGATCAGTTTCTGTATTTTGACAAAAATGTAGATGCTGCTCTGGCCAGAGCCAAAGGAGCTTTTGCCCTTACAAAGAGACTGTTTTATAGCAGCCAACTCGATGCGAGGGTAAAGGTAATCTGCTACATGGCCCTTATCAGGCCCATGCTGGTATTTGGTTGTCCCGTGTGGTTCAATGTGCGAGCAAGCTTAATGGAAAAGATTCGGGTGTTTGAGAGGGCTTGCCTTCGCTTGTACAGAACACCAGAGTCGGAGTACAAAAAATTTTATCGTAATGAGGTCCTTTACAACAGGGCGAACCTAATACGAGTGGACAACTTCGTAATTAAGCTGACTCGAAGGCACATTGCAAGAGCAATGACCTCGACGAATAACCTGATATATGGGGCTTACTACCCCAACTACCTTTACCACGAGAGTGTGCGCTCTGACGGCTTCGTTCCACCGGAAGCATTCCTCTACCTAGATCAGATAGGGTTGATCCAGGATAGATCAGCGGTCCCGTTAATCTTCCATGTCGCTCGGAAAGCTGGGGACAGGCGACTCAACTACAACAGAGACGTCGCACACGGCAGTGTGGATCGTCTCAGGTTCAGTAGGGCGGTGGGGAATCGCGATAAGAGGGATGTCGTTCAGCAGCACCAGCATTTCTGGTGGTTGAATGATGGAGAAGATGTTTCGTCGTCGTTTCCGTCAATTACGGACCAGCCTTACTAATGAGGCAGAGCTGACCAGTCTATTTGCTCTGTAAATAGCGATGGCCAGCTTGCATAGGTTTAGGTTAGCACTTAAGAAATATATATATATATTAGTATATATAAAGGTATATACTAGTATATGTATGTAATTGTGTATAATGGCTATGTGTGTGTATGTGTGTATTGTATATGTAGGTTAGGTAGACTAAGGTTTATTTTAAGTTAGATGTTAAGATTTTATAAAAAATAAAAAATTATGACCGTATGCTAAGTTTTTGTTAACAATTTTTTTCTTAGCCTTAAGTATAGAAAATAAATATTCCTAAGTAAAATGTTAATAAAGTCGAAAGACATAAATATAAGAATTTAGAGTAGCTTAGAGCGCCTGTGTGGGGCCAGTAAGTTAATATAAGGTTGTTAAGTAATTTTAAGCTAGCATTTAAGCATTTTTTGTTAGTATGTAAGAGTTAATGATCTAGAAAATAAAATGCATTTAAAACTAAAACTAAAACTAACCATGCGATAAAATCAGAACCGCTGTCGGACGAAACCAGCTATAAACCGAATACCTGATACTCAACTCATAGTAAAACTATCCGAGCCAAGATCCAGGAACCAGCTGTAGCAAAGACCATAAAAATTCCCAGACTCCGTAGGTACATAAGAGCTATTAAGTGCTAAGAAGCCGGGAACTGCACCAAATCCGGAAAGTGTACATATCTGCGAAAACGGCGCATCATCCAGAAGCAAAGAGACAAGCAAATCGGAGTACCAGCGAGCGATCGCCCATACTAGAGGCAACATGGAATTACACCCCTCTCCCCCTCCCCGTCCTTAACCATTTAGTGCTAGCGAGGACATAAGCAGGTTGTAGAGTGCATTAGTGTTTATCATTTAATGGAGTCAGCTTCTTTTTCATTTAATTTTATTTCTTTTAATAGCAAATAAAGCTCGACCAATAAGAAAAGAAAATGAAAAGACATAGAGACACATTGACAACTAATATTGTGCATACATAAATAACATCTATACGGCGAAGGAGTGCACTTCATCCCTACACACATTTTATCCCCGTTGAGTGATTACTTTAATATTCCTTAACAATAATATAAATTAAATGTTTGAAGAAACTATAGCTAGCTATGCAGATACTCTCTATATCTAAAATATATAATTTTTAACGTATATATTGCAAAACCGGAAATTTACAATACCTATGCATATGTAATAAATATGAACATACATACGTACATATTATATAGTGATGAACACTCAATTTAGGTAGTATACATATGTACACTTATTCATAGATATATCCAAGTATTTTCAATCTTAGAATCATTTAATTTTTTATTTTTTTTTGCGATTCCGTATTTTTGAATTATTTTTTTTTCTCGATAATTCTTATCAACTTTTGTTGTTATCTAGATTTAAACTAAATTTTTGTTACTTATTCGCATTCATTCATTTTCTTCTATTCCTTTCAATGAAATAAATTTTATCGACATTGAACCCGATTAATAATTGTTATTTCAACGGTCAATTTGAATCATCAGAAGCTTAACTTTCTTGGGAAGAGTAGTCCTTTAATTTTGTTTTTCAGTTATCGATAAGTCACGTAGAATGCATACCTAAAAGATAGGTATGAACGGATAGGGGCGTAAAAGGATCCGGACAGCGCAAAATCGTGTAATTTCTATGTAACGTAACTTCTTATTTTTCAAGGGGTAGCCACGCACTATACACACGGACCACGTAGCTACCACGGTGTGTTCTAGTGATAAAATGCTAGACACAAAGGGGAGGGTAAACTCCGTAAGGGAGCACAGCACCTAGCACTTTTCTCTCTGATTGTTGCGATGGAATCCAGAAGGTCAATTTAGGATTTTTTTTTTGTTATAGGTTCGTAACGACTGAAAGATTACCAAAGTCGGAAATTCGCTCTGGACAAATTCGGGTGCCTTATTTAAAATTTCAACTCATCTTCCACCTAGAAGTAAGGCATGTAAAAGTTGTGACTGTGGTTGGCCAAATTTAGCAGCAAGATCCCCCCCATTCCGACGAGCATAGAACGGAGCTCACGCTAGCATGCCTGCCGCTGCTAAATGGCTAAACCCCCTTCTACTCTTTGCCCGGACTGTCCTTAGAATTACCTGTTTTCGGAGGTCATAAGGGTGAAAAAAAGGTATTAGGGAGGGTTCCTTTGTGGCTTTATAAATGATATGAAGGTCCCTAGATTGAGTGTAGAATAACTAAACACTACCCCCATTTAATTATTTCCCGAATCTGACGACGGGATAATAATTGAATATAAATTAAATTATCATTACAACCTTTTCCCGAACCCCAAAAGGAACCGTATATGGCTTAAAAAATACCGGAATACTCTTTTTTTTAAAAAGTATTGCCGCTTTGTATTCTCGAATCGAATCTTTTTTATCTCCGTAAAACACATTTCTATATTTTCGAATCAAGTCACCCATTTCCGCCGGAGTGTTACCCTTCAAACTAGAACATACATTTATGTTAAAGAACGCATTTTCCCAATACCGAAAAAAGTTTGTCAAGCCACGACCTGCCTAACAATGGAAAAAATGCTTTCGGACCATTAACTATAATCAATTCTAATTCAAAAAGGCTGCCCTTGGATGACAACCTAACAGACGCTTTAATAGAACCAACAACATCCATTTGATTTCCTGATATTACATTTAGGACACGACTGCAATTTTCAATATTTCTTCCTGGGTAAAAATCATTAAATGTTTTCACATGCATCATCGACGTACATGCACCCGAATCATGTTCCATCCCTAAACGCTTGCCATTACATAATAACGTGACAATTAATGGAGTATTACCGCCCTGCAAATTATGTATATAGCCTACGTCTATCTCTAGCTCTCTTTCTACCTGTGGCTCACTTCTAATAGCACTAATGTCATTACCTTTATTTCCGCTATAATGGTGTCTTGATCTGCTTTTGGAGTTGTTTCGGTACCGCTTGTTCTTGAGAAAACAGTTGCTTTGAACATGTCCCCACTTGATGCTTGTCCATATGCTTTGTCGTCCGATGTTTTCTTAGCCACTGACCTTATTCTGCTCCTGTCTCGATTACTCCACTCTCTCGAGTGGTGAGTGTACTGCCATCGAAGTTCCACTCATATGTATCATCTCGGTTTCAATTAACTCCATATTAAGCGCCGTTTCACATGCCTTTTCAAAGGTAAGATTACGAATGTCGATCAATTTTGACTGGATCTTTTTATTTTTGATGCCCGTTAATAGCCTATACTTGAGAGCCTCCTCCAGAAATGCTCCAAATTTGCAATTAGTCGCTAGTTGCTTTATGGACACAATAAAATCGGAAATTTTTTCTGTCGAATCCTGGTTACGATTTAAGAATTTAAATCGTTCGGCCACTGTGTTTTTCTTTGGTTGGTAATGGACTTTGAATTTGTTTTCCAGCTCCTCGTACTTAAATTCATCCGGATTCTGTGGTGCTGCTAGAGTCTTAGCAATTGCATATAGCTCACTTCCTCCCATTCCAATTAAGAACGACATTTTGTCCTCATCTTTTTTTTATTTTATTTAATTTTAACAAATGAGTCAGCCGTTCGATGTACTCATTGAAATTGTCCCCCGCATTAAAATATTCGATGCGACCAATAAAACTTGACATTATTAAATTGGGGTTTTTTTTTTTTACTTCTTCGTTTCGTATGTTAAACTTATTTTCCCCATTGCTCATTAACAAAAGAAACCCGTACGATTTGATAATTAAAAAAAAACGCCAGTTTGGTATCTAATCATTCGAAGGAGGAAGAGACTAAAACACTTTCATCGGTAGCTTAAGACTGACAAATGACACTTATGCTAACATCTTACAGGCTAGAGGCTAGGAGAGAGTATTCAATTGCATGAAACCTATGTAATATATAGTATGCTGTTAAACAGTGTAGCATACAAGAATGGTTACTTTTTACATTCATGACAATTTCTTGTGCCATAAGAGGTAGCATAGTGATCAGGATGATCAGTTTCAATTACTTCTGAAACTATATCTTGATTATATCAGTATATGTATAAGGAAGTCCCCTAATTCGTCAAGGATAATTTGGTAAATGCTTCTTTGGTATACGAGTATGCTAAGAAAAAACCATTCTACAGAAAGTCTATCTCCAATGCTGACATTTATCGAAGACTTAAGAAAAGGCTTACATTGATGTACCCGGACCAATGTTAATGGAAATTGCTCTGTTAATACTAATAGTACAAACTTTGTTTAGGACTTTGTTTTTAGAATTTGTAACTGCGTTTAAATAAAGTTGATATCTTGTGTGAGTCTTCAAATATCGAATTTCTAAGCCTGTTCCATTTTTTTTGCCCATCTTAGTTTTTGATTTAGATGTCACTTTACTCCAGAAAATGGGTAATAAACATAATATTTTACTATTTTTTTCTTATGAACAGATCAATAATAAAAAAAAAAAACATCAACAAGTTTGCAGAAAAACCCATAGATTTTATGATATTTGGGAAAGCCTTCATATCTCCTAATACAATTATTTTTTTCTAATTCATGTACAAGATACTATTAAACCTAATAATGCTCAGTTTTGGTCGCCTATAGATTGCCTGCATATATAATTTTTGTTTTTACGTATTAGTTCCAATTGTATTTGTAGAATGATGTTTTCTGAAGGACTATTTCGTAACGTATTTTATTATTAACGAATATTGCAACTCCCTACCTTTTGTTTCGTCTCTATTAATGAATTCTGGGTAAAACCACTGATGGTTTCTTCTTTTTGTATATTTATTTCATTTAGAATAATTATATCGATGTAATATCCGAGTATTTTCTTACTGATGTTATGTGCAAATGTATCGAAAATTCATGTCTTTCAGTAAATTTTATCAATATCGGTAATACAGTGTCATCTCTTTCCTTGTTTTCTATTTTGTTTTGTGGTTCTCTTCCGCTCACGCTCTGATTAAATAGAGATCTTAATCAATTTTGAATTCCGCATGCATACGTGATCGTGGATGATGATGGGTGACATTGTTTCGTTATCAGATTGCATTTAACTCTCGACCATGGATGAACAAACATGGGTGGCAAATTTTCCAGATATTGGAAAAACTAAACCCGAGGGAAATTGCCATTGAAGACAATTCACACGTATTCATAGACAGGGTCACATGGATAGGGGCGATCAATAGAAAACCGGTATGGATTTTCCAATACCTGGAAAGTTTGCCATCTAGGTTAGTTCATCTATGACCCTGTATGTGAACTGTCATCAATCCCATTTTAAACAAAATTCGTCCATTTTACACAAAAAAACGTCATCCACATTACACACGCCAGTTATGTTATCGCATAACGATAAACATCCGCAAGAGACCACCGATGATGATGTTCTATCGCTACAAATATAAAGATAAACTTTGTAAACATTCGACGACTGTACGATACTTGATTTTATCGTTCTGTTGTCGAGTGTAAAATGCTGATGAGAGCAGAAATTCTGTATAAAGACGATTGTTAAAGATCGAACAAATGAGATCTTAATAAACAGCTGCCAATGACTTTTTCCACCAGTGGAGAAATTGTGAAATTGTTTTATTCAAAAATAAAACTTCCGACGAGGATGGGATCCTTTTGTTAATAAAGATCCTAGTTAAGAAAATAAAAGTTTAATAACCGCGAAGTAAAACAAGCAAAGAGAAAATATAATATTATAGTGCTAAAAAAAAAAAAAAAAATTCTGTGAACATTAAAAACGGTGTTAACATTAAACGACAGTTTAACGAAGGCCAGGAATCTATCTTCAGTTAGTGGAACCACAGAGTATGTAATATCTAATTACCTACGTGATGTACAGTCCGTCTTGACTTTAACCGTGAAGCAACTCCACCCAACAATTAAAGTAATCTTGGCCAACAAACTTCAGGGAAAGGCACTCCAAGCAGTTGAGCAGCTCAACCAACCAACGTTTGAACAGATCCTGACCAAATTAAGGGAAGAATTCGGCGTAAAGAAATCATGCTTTAAGTTTAGAGAGGAAGCTTTAAATGTAAGTTGTAGAAAATTTGAAGAAATTAAAAAAAAATACTTGTACCCAAATTTAATAAGGTACCTTAATAATTATATCAACAGTTGTCGGCTATGTAATGAAAATAAATTCGACAGAAAGCCTTTTAAAAAATATTTTAATCACACCGTTACACCACCAATATTCACAAAAGTCATTTCTTGACTTCCATTGATAGATTTACAAAATTAGAGTCAGTGCACAAAGTATCTGACAAAAATATGTGTGCAGTGTTGATAAAATTACAATAACGAATAGCATTACTAGGCAAACCTGAACAACTTATCATCGATAACGAATTTATTAATTCACAGATTAAATTATTTTGTCGAGAAAACAATATCGAGTCACATTTCACAACCCCTAATTCGCACACAGGAAGCCCTGACATAGAGAGATTTCATTTATCTCTTCGAAAACATATCAGATTAATAAAACAACAGGACGAAAATCAGGATACTGAAGAATTAGTAATTAAATTAGTAGGATTTTACAATAACTCCATTCATTTTACAACCAAAGTAAAACCCTTAGACTTTATTGTTTACCTAGATTCAAATTAAAAAAACCTTTTAAAATTTTTACAGATAACGTTTTTCATACTCTTCCTAACAACAACATTCCATATTAATAATTAAAATTCATAGATACCCGGAAGAAAAGAGCACTAATTAATATGGGGGGAAAAATTATTAATTAGTTAGTTGGTAATCTAAATGATGACGATAGAGGAAATATTAACGAACATTTTAAAATAATAGACTTCAATCAACACAATGTTATAGTAAATATGAATAAACAAATACAGATCAATAATGAACTGCAACACTATTTGTCTAACATTAGATCAGTTATTGAATATCATAAAGAATTGTTTAATAAATCATATAAAGTTTTAGAATAACTAAATATAATATTTTGTATTAGTACTCGTAATAAATCCAGTAAAAGATAAAATAGAAAAATTACAAGAAAACATAATGATGTCAAAACACAACATTATGAGTAGATTCTTCCTTACAGATAAAGAAATCGATATAGACAGTTTAAAATTAAAAAACATAAAGTTTAGCTTGGGTACATTAAATAATGATATAATACTGTTTGTTGTGCTAATTCCAAACTTCAAAGAAGAAGAATTTAAAACTAAACTTGTAATACCCATACCAAATAAAAATTTTATGCAATTAAATATAAATATAACTAGAAGTGTAACAATCAATGACTTCACATATGAAGTTGAAAACGAAAATTATATTACAAAAATGAAAAGAGCTAGTACATGCCTATCAATTACAATAAGAAATAATTATGAAAATTCTAAAACAATAAGGTTTAAAGATAAGTTAATACAAGAAATTGATATTGGAAACTAATTGTTAATTAATGTAAACACAACTTTGTTTAATAAATGTAATAACCTTACATATTATGCGTGAATGGTAACTATATAATAAAAATTTATAAGTGCGAAATAATAATTGTAATTACAATATCAAACGCTTCGAAAGTAAAATTAATACAATATAATAATACCAAACTTGAATATTCTGTTAAGAAACTTAACAGAAGAACTAAATGTATTTAATTTTAGTCAGTTAAAGTCAGTTCTTATATGAATATATGTATATATTCGAGTAGACTCGAATTCTAACGGGGGGCGAGTTATGTTATCGCATAACGATAAACAACCGCAAGAGGCCACCGATTTGCACTCTCATTCTAGCAACTTTAATTGTAAATTTCACTCATTCTGGCAACTTAACTTGTAAAAAACAATTTACATTCTAGCAAAATCTGCCAGGTTATAGAGATGTACAAAGCGTTGGTAATTCACTTACAATGTGTCTGTGCGGAAGTTAAGGGTTTGCAAAAGTATTAGTAGACTTTGCCATCTAAGTTATGGCAGTAAACGGATATAAGAGGTTTTGTCGTCAATTTACCATATTTCGTTCCAGAACTACGGCAAATAAAAAATGTAGTTTATAAGGACTGCGGTTAAAAAAAGTTTGTATGAAAAATTAGTTGAACTAATGAAAAAGAAAAACAAAAATTTAAACAAAGAAGTGGTGAAGTAAAAATTAATCACTCTTTACGGTTGCTACCGGAGAGAATTAAATGAAGTGATTCGGAGTGAGAAGTCTGATGGAGTTGATGTTATATCAACATACATATACATATGTACCGTCTTTCCGTATTACGATGAACACAACTCAAGGGTCGACTAGGAAAAGGCTGAGGGGGGAACCACCACTTGCGACAAAACTAACGATACTACGAGCTCTATTAATATGCATTCCGGATTGCACATTTTTCATAGGTTTTTGTATCACTTTATTAATGTGTGAAAATTGTTTAGCAGATATCCGTTCTGATCTACAGAACGAACTCGAAACATAAAAAAAAGAAAGAAATGGACGAATGAAAAAATACAGTCCGCGGTTTAGCTCGGCCCCAAACAATAGGCCTCACTAGTTAGGGAAGTCTCTGACTAACTGCCTCCAGTTGCGCACTCTAAGTTGGCTGACGTACACTTCCACTTCCGCGCGACTCTTAAGATGAGGTCTTCCTCTACTGCGTTGACCTTGTGGGTTGAAGTCAATGTAATTGCATAGCTCGTAGAGTTCGCCGTTAAATTTCTTCCGCCACATCAATGCAAATGAGTCCAACCAGTTTCTACAATATGAACGATAATTCCGAAATTTATGAGAGGGTAAGGTCAGCGCAGTTTAGGAAACTTGACCCACATCAGCAAATACTTGAGGAAAGATGCCATGAGAGCCGGGAATGGTATCCATGAGCGATCATGGATGCCCACCTCAACGTATATCATTGATAGGGTCTACAGGGCACAATTTTCCGATTTTTTTTTGCAAACACTTTACCCCGATGCTTCCCACACAAACTTCTGATTGCATTTTTGGCTTTGTTTTTGGTATGGCAGAGCAAAAGTTTGTTTGTTGGTGTTAAAAAGTTTTTGATAAACACAAGTGCATCGTTTTCCTGTTGCCTTCTTTTGTCGTTACTTGCATTTCCTTTCACTTTCATTAGAGATATGTCGCGAGTAGCTTTCGCTTTTTTAGCAAACTAGTTTTATATGTAAGATTTGCGAAAAGAGCAACAACGGTTTTTTTTTTAGATTTTTTGTTTGATGTTCTATATAACATATGTGGATGATGTCAGAAGTGTTTATTTCGTGGTTTATTGTTTTGCCTATTCCTAGAATAACATCGATCAAGTTTTCGTTTCCCGTAGGAACTTCAATATTTGTTTTTAAATAACTCTTTTTCTAATAAGTTAATTTTTGCATACTTTTAATGAATCTTTTGATCTTTTTTGCATTGTGTTCTTTAAGTTCTTTGATTTCGGTGGAATGTTTTTGTAATACTCATATTTCCGGCATTTCTTTCCTCAGTTTTGTTATCTCATCTAAGATTATAGAGTTGTTATTATGTATTATGCTCGTTCTTTCAGCCAAGGCTGTATCGCCATTAGCTTCAGGAGAACTTACGCTTCTCATTCTCTTCGATTGTGGTTGTGCTGGGGTTGCCACAGCTTTAGTTGGCGTAGGTTTTTGGACACCAACTGAAAAGTCTGTATTTGCAAGCTAACTACTACTTACAAGCTTAATCCTTTTTATTTGCCGTCATTTTTCGATATGATCTCTCGGAGACCGTGGTGCATCCATAATGCATTTTTCAATCATATCTTTCGCATAACAGAAAGTCTCTATCGGTGGGGAGGTCAGTGGATATTCACTACATAGGTCCATAAATACTTAGTCTATATGTATGTTTACTTGTATAAATAAAATGAAATAAAAGAAATTGTTCCAATTTCAGAAAGAAAAAAAGTTCTCAAACAAAAACAAAAATAACGTTTATTTTTGCAGATTCATAAGTGTTGAAAAATAAACACATGGACAACGAATTGACATTCATTTGCTTGTATTACTTTTGCATTTTTGTAACTCTTGTAACTTACACACACACATGTTAACTTTTCCTCATAATTCGATTCTCTTGTCTAATAATGTAGTTCTCTCTTTACTTTGAAAGACTTCAGACGTGTTAGCCTGTTCCACTTTTTTTAACAAAACGGTGAATTAGTTTAAAGCGTTCTTTCTTTTCAATTTTTCTAAATTCTTGCCGGAGCAAATATTTGCGTATATTTTTTAATGTTTGGTGCCGAAACCCGGGGGAAGGACTGGAACATATTTATAATGGAAGTGACGTCTCGTGGGGCATTTAGAGCTCAGTTAACGAAAGTGGCAAAGGCTGCGTCGGAGTTTCTTAACGCGGAGAGTTCGCGGATAAACGGTAAAGCTGTAGAAGAATTAGAAACGGTAGATGAGGAATTATCAATTTTAATCGAGAGACTAAATGCAGTGTCTGCCAGAATGAAAACTGCAGATCAACAAGTCCACAGTACGAGACTCATTAAGGCAGACGAGCTTGAAAAGGATTTGGAGAAAATAGCGGAGTATGAGGACATTGCAGTAACCACAATGGCCCGATTAACAAGAAGATTAAAAAGAGTGCGCAGCAAATTAAAAACAAATGAAAGCCCCAAAGAGCCTGCTGTATCGACCCAAGAGTCAGCTGTAAAATTGCTAAAATTAGAGCTAAAAAAATTTGGCGGTGATTTGGATGACTGGCTGCCGTTTTGGGATCAATTTGACATAGCTGTACATCAAAATGGCATGCTTACTGCCACAGACAAATTCCAATATTTGGAGAGCGCACTATATGGAGCAGCTAAACGCACAATATCGGGATTTACTGCTTCGGCGACTACTTACGACGCCGCTGTCGCCCTACTGCTCGAACAATATGGAGCCAATGATAAACTCATCGACATCTACATGCAAAAATTAATTAACATACGTCCCGTTGGCATAAAATCAGACGTGGATGGTTTAAGGGCACAATACTGTAACCACATGCACAAGATCTCTAACAGCATTACAAATACCAGCAAATTATTACCAATTAATGCTAAAATCCATCCTTTTACGTTGTCTGCCAGCCGATCTACGTGTAGAATATCATCGTGCACAAGAGAAACCCAAAGGAGATGAGGAGAACTCAACAGAACAGAACGAAACAAAATCACAAACACATTCACAAACGTCTCTCTATGGTGTCAGTGATCCATATGTGCAAAGTATAATGAAATTTCTTAAGAAAGAAGTAGAGGTATTGGAAAAGAGTAAAATATCACCAACACAGTCAAACAAGAAATCTACGCCATCACCAATAACTGTCGCCAGTCTCATAGAGGTGAACAATAAAGAAGTATGTGCATTTTGTAATCAGTAAAACCACTCAACAAGAGACTGTAAAACCGGAATGAGTGTAAAGGAGAAAAGGGATATATTGATTAAAGCAAATAGATGTTTTCGGTGTGCCAAAGTGGGTCTTTCGGCTAGGAAGTGTCGAAGTGTAAAATTTTTAAAGTGTAACAACTGTGGCGGCAGGCATATTACGTCAATGTGTGATCCTTCATATACTCGTAAAAGTTCCAATAGCGACAAAGAGATGGGCTGTAATTTGTGTGCGCACAGTTTTAATTTTTCAAACGTTTTTATCAAAACGGCGCGATGTATAATTGCTAGTGCAAAGGAAAATAAATATCTCGTTCGAGTTGTTATTGATGGAGGAAGCCAACATAGCTTTATACGACAGAGTTTGGTGGAGAAACTGAAATTGCAAAAATTGCCGTGTTACCCTTTGGTTCCAAAGAACAACTTCCAATTAAAGAATTTAATAAAGCAAAAATTATTCTTAAAAGTCAATACAGTGGCAGAAGTGTTTCGACAGTGGCAATAGCGGTACCCGAAATTTGCGTAGACATTCTGAAAGCTCCAGATAGTTCTTGTCACGCATTAAGGAAGCTTAAATTGGCTGATCAGTACCATCTTGATGTGGAAGCAGTGGACGGGCTAAGTATACTAATTGGTTCCGATTTCTATTGGGAGGTAGTTACAGGTAGACAACGAAAGTCAACTAGACGCCTGAGAGCAGTGGAATCGATTTTTGGCTGGACATTGCAAGGATCTCATTCTTATGACGACGAAGTAATAGGGAAGGAGCAATCTTCAGTTGTTGCTAATGTTTTGAGTGTTCTAAACTATTCCGATGTAGAGCTTGCGAAGATGTGGTCTTTAGAAACAATTGGTATACGAGGCGAGGAAGCGGAAAATAAACACACGACGGAAGAAATGACAAGAACTTGCTTGAAAAAAATTGGATGTCGGTATGAAGCAACAATGCCCTGGAAGAATTCTCAGTTGGTGTTTGAGAACAATCGAGGTCAAGCGGTAAGTCGTTTGCATTTTCTAACTGAACACTTGTCTAGAGATCCAAGTAAACTGAAAGATTATGATTTGGCGTTTCGTCAAATGATCAAAGATGGTGTGGCAGAACGGGTTGCACCTACTCCAAAAGCGACTTCTAAAAGAATCATATATCTTCCTCATCGACCTGTTTACAAAGAAACGAGTGCTACTACCAAACTACGTATAGTTTTCCACGCCTCCGCTCATACAGACAAATTCCCCTCCTTGAATGAACAGCTTTTCACTGGAAACAATTTGCTTCCTGATGTTTTCAGCATTTTATTAAATTTTCTATTGGGTCCCATTGGTGTTGTAGCTGATATCGAGAAAGCGTTCTTTCAAATAACTCTTAATAAGGCTGATCGGGATTCGCATCGATTCGTCTGGTATTCTTCGCTTGCTGAAATTGACAAACAACCCGTAGACTTTCGCATGACCAGGGTCACTTTAGGCGTTTGCTACAGTCCGTTTCTTCTTTCTGCAGCAATCAGACACCACTTGAGAATGGAAGAGCAACATTTTCCTGAAACTTGTGAAACGTTGAGAAAAGGTTTTTACGTGGATGATCTGATCGTCAGTGTTGACTCAGAAGAAGAAGGCTTAAGACTTTACCGTGAGGCTATTGATATTATGGGAAGAGTGTCCATGAATCTAAGGAAGTGGCATTCCAACAGTGCAGTTATTCGGTCAACAGTAGATCCTCAAGAACTTCCAATTGTCCAAAAGGTGTTGGGTTTGCACTGGTCAGCATTTAACCAAGAGTTGTCCGTGCCACTAGATTCTGTTCAGGGTTTTTTGGAATCAAATCAATCAAATAGAACGGAACGAAATATTTTGCAAGCAATTGCAAGAATCTATGACCCACTAGGCATCGTCTGTCCTACAATTATAAAGCTGAAAATATTGTTCCAAGTGGCCTGGAAAAGGAAACTCTCTTGGGATGAAACTTTACCGCATGATCTAATGCTAGAGTGGAATGAATGTATTCGCAACATCTTACAGCTAAAGGAGATGCCAATTCCCAGAGCAGTGCAGTTAATTCCAGCACCGAATCAAGTTCTCTGTCATATTTTTGCCGACGTAAGCAGCAAAGCCTATGGGGCCGTGGCATATCTTCAAGCAATAGACCACAAGGGTACTGCAGTGACTTCATTTCTATGTGCGAAAAGTCGAGTTGCACCGCTGAAAAATGACCGCTGGATGAGCTCACTTTACCGAAGTTGGAGCTTACAGCGGCTCTTGTGGCTGCCCGACTGTGCGCATATTTTAAAGCAGCTTTACAAGTTTCTATACACCAATTCTTTTTGTGGACCGATTCCAAGATAACCTTAAACTGGATCTTTGGTCAAACTCAACGATGGAAGCCGTATGTACAGAGTCGTGTCTCAGAAATTCGTCGTCACACTGCCATAACAGACTAGAGACATTGTTCCGGTAAAGGCAACCCTGCGGATTTAGTAACCCGAGGCATTTCTGGAGAGAAGCTTTCCTCATCTCTATTGTTCAAACAAGGTCCGGATTGGCTAAACGACGCCCAGATTTTGATGAATTCTTACGATAAACACCATTATGACGACTACTATGAAGTAAGCCCGACATTCCTGATCGAAACAGATGATTTGCATCAAATAATCGAAGAACCAGTCATATTCTGCGAAAAGTTCAACAGCTGGAGACGTCTATTGCGAGTAACATACTGGATCCTGCGCTTTATATACCACTGCAAATCCAAACAGAGGGCTCAGACGAATTGTTTGTCAAAATCGGAACTTGATGTCGCTGAAATTTATTGGCTCAGGTATGTACAATCTCTCAGTTTTGCTAACGATTTAAGTTACTCGCAGAAGAATACAGTACCGAGAGTTTCATCAACTATAGCCCAGTTGGCCCCCTTCCTAGATGAGTATGGGCTGATAAGAGTGGGTGAAAGGTTGCAGATGTTAAATGAGGAGTTTGATCTTAAGCACCCCATCATCCTGCATGCAGGTCATCATATCACCACCCTCATCGTTGATGACCACCACTTGCTGACCAGCCATGGAGGAACTAACTTAGTTCTTACCAAATTGAGAGCGCGTTTCTGGATTATTAGAGGACGACAGCTGGTAAAGAAAAGAATAAGAAGTTGCTTGGTGTGTAGGAAGCTATTTGGTCCAGCAGCCGCCCAACCATTCGCTCCTCTCCTGATCGAAAGTATAACGCTAATAAGGCCATTCGAAAATGTAGGGATTGATTTTGCCGGTCCCTTGTATTACGTGAATCCGGAAGATTCTTCTTCACATAAGGCCTACATCTTGATATTCACTTGTGCTGCTATCCGAGCCATCCATTTAGAGCTCACGGTAAGTTTGTCAACCGATTGCTGCCTGATGGCTATGAGACGTTTTATAGCAAGGCGTGGGGTTCCATTGACGATCTGTTCTGACAATGCTAAAACGTTCAGAAGAGCGGCACTAGAACTTAACAAGACTCAAAGCATTCTCACGGACGCCGTTTTTGACTTCTTGGCCCAAAAGCGCATAGAATGGAGATTTATCGTAGAGCGAGCACCCTGGTGGGGTGGATTTTGGGAGCGACTCATCAGGACTGTTAAAAACACCCTAAAGGTCGTAATTGGGAAGGCTCGACTTTCATTCGAGCAGCTACGTACGGTACTCAGCGAAGCAGAGGCTGTTGTTAATGATCGGCCACTAACTTACGTATCCAACGATCCCTTGGAATTAATGCCTCTTACTCCAGCCAAGTTTTTGATCGGATGGTCAGCGCCAAATCCTACGTCAGCGACCCTGGTTTGAGGAACCTTTGGCAACATCGAATGAAGTACAGCGCCAAGATTGCTAAAAGGTGGCGAGCTGAATATATGCAGCTACTCCGTTCGTTTCATTACAGCAACACCAAGGTATCAACAGCTCTTAAGGAAGGTGGCGTGGTTCTTTTGTCCGATGCAGGAACATCTAGAGTGCATTTGAGATTAGTCATTGTTGAGCAAACTTTCTTGGTAAGAGATTGAAAAATACGTTCCTGTGAAGTACGGTGCTCTGATGGCAGCAGATTTCGACGACCAATTCAGCTCCTGTATCCAATGGAGTTGAATCACTTGCCACGGGCCCAGGATGTTGGAAAATAAACACATGGACAACGAATTGACATTCATTTGCTTGTATTACTTTTGCATTTTTGTAACTCTTGTAACTTACACACACACATGTTAACTTTTCCTCATAATTCGATTCTCTTGTCTAATTCACTCTTTGCTTTGAAAGACTTCAGACGTGTTAGCCTGTTCCACTTTTTTTAACGTAATCTTTTTTTTTAAATAAACGGTGAATTAGTTTAAAGCGAGCTTTCTTTTTTATTTTTCTAAATTATTGACAGAGCAAATATTTGCGTATATTTTCTAATAATAAGCAAATAGAAGGCAAAAGGGTTGAAGTCACTTTGTTCTATTTTGCAATTTAATACGCTTTTTTTACCAGGGATAAAATAACACAACTACTCACTTTCATTTTTACGGATGTTGTCAATGGAAATTCTTGAAAGGGTAGAAAAGACCGGAATTAAGGAGCAGCCGAGGTCTGAATCTTCCTGCACCGACCATGTTGAGTATAGTTCCGTTCCCTACGGTTTTTAAATCGATTTCGAGTTGTTTGCGTGTAGTTTACCCTATAGTTTAGCTATCCTCGCTCTTTTATCTGGTGATAACAGGGAGTGCTGGTAGAATGTGGTTGATAATGGCATCTTACTTGAAATACGAGTATATTTACTAAGGTTAGGACAACTCTGTGCTTTTCACTAAATCTTCAGATACAAGTTCGGAAGAGGAAATGTCTTGCACTCAGAGAAAGTGCTAAAAATCTTCTTATCCTTGATCCTGTTCGGTAGCAAGGGAAACATTGTTGGTTCCAACATATTAGCCACGCTACTTTCCCCTCTTATCGATTTGGCGAGTCACATGATCAGTTGCAGCTTAGTTCATCTCTCTGAATGATGATTAAGCACAACAGGAAAAGCCTTCTTTCATTACACTAAGAAAAATTCTACATACTTAGATAGCGTTACAGTCCGGGATAGAGCTGGGCTTCAAACAATTAGCCTCTCTCGTTAGGGAGGTCTCTGGCTAACTGCCTCCAGTTGAGCACTCTAAGTTGACTGAGATCGACTTCCACTTGCGCGCGACACTTAAGACGAGGACTTCCTCTTCTGCGTTGTCCCTGCGAGTTGGAGCCAATGTAACTGTATACTCGTAGCTTGTAGAGTTTGCTGTTACATTTCTTTCGCCACATCAACGCAAACGGGATCAAAGATCATTCAAAAAATTTGCCATCGCAACGGCCAAGGATATCTTATTCGCTAGCGTCACTGCTTCTGCGCCATACGGCATATCTGGTATGATGAGGGTCATATATAGATTGTAATTAGTATTTCTTGAGAAGCTTATTAGGCCGAAGAAACCGCGGTTGGCAAAAATTTTTTTTTTTTTTTTTTATAATTTACGCGCGCCTAAGGGGTTATGAATACCCTTTTACTGTTGCCTGGGCGCGGGCGGAAAGATAGAAGGAGGAGAAAGGAAAGCATTGTTGTGATGTAGTGGTTTGAAACTCAGGTGTGTTTGGTTTCGATATTGGCTCTTCAGGGGTGGGAGTCCGGTTGTGAATTTTAACGGTTGATTTGTGCTTGAAAACCCTACAACAGCCAAATCTACATTTCAGTGTTATGCCTTCACGCGCAGATTTTTTCTGACTGAGTTCCAATACACAAATGAAAACTTTTGTCGTGGCTAGGATTCGAACCTTGACCCTCTGAGTGAGAAGCGATTGCTAGTATCACTACACCACGGCCAGAAATCTTCGTTTTCTGATTAGATATCATAGATTTAAGAGAGAAGCCGGCGTATACAAAGTTCCTGACTGTCTCAAAGTTATAGCTGCCCATTGAATGTTCTGTTCGATTCATCGGTGCAGGTGTGCCTCTTCTTGTTGGCATCATATACAATACCTAGTTTTGACTAAACCCATTTTTTCCGCTTCTGTTTCAATACTTGTGAACGCATCGACGATGTCAATGTCATTAGCGTATGCAAGTACTAGTAGTTGCCCCTGCGTGCTTCGCATGACTCTGAATAGTTCGTTATCTATAGTCTTAGAATATTTAAAGAGGTTGTGCGTATCGATGACTTCTTGGGTTTTTTTTTACGATCTGCATTGGTGTGAATATTTGTTCGATTATAGACTTACCAAGACGGCAGATAAGATCTTATATGCGATGTTAGGGAGACTGATATCTCTTTAATTAGGGCAGTTACTAGATGGGTTACTATCTTGAGAGTCAGGTGTTAGGGTTCCATTCTCCAGGCGTTCTTTCCGCCGACCAAATCTTGGAAATGAGTTTGAGCATGTTCTCGACTAAGTCATCATGCGCTGCCTTTAATTGTTCAGCAGGTGTGCCGTATGGTCCAGCAGACATGTTGTTATTAAGTTCGGATATTTTCATCGTCACTTCATTTTGGTCGGATGGACGGATCTCTTGACCTTCACCGTCCGGATTCAATGATTCATTCTACCTGAAAGCGGAATTCGTGGTGTTCTCGCCGTTTAACAGTCTGTGGAAGTGGTTTTTTCCAACACCAACAGTAACTCTACTACTGAGTTTCCTTGTTTATCACTACAGGCCTCTTCTTTCTTTGACACTTTCTTTTACTTTTTGGCAAAACTGCCGAACATTGTTTTTGTAGTATCACCTCCCTACTCCGCTATTATTGATGTACTTCTCTCGTCTTTTGTTCGTAGAACTCTCGGGGCGCTCCTGTTCTTCTAAGCAGCGCCGCTTCTTAGATGACTTGTATCAATGCCTACATTCTTCATCAAGCCTTGGGTTTCGTGTAGGTTGTTGGCTGAAACCCATCAGTTGCGAGGTTTTTGATGACTTCTTGAGCTTAAATCTCCGGACAGCATTTATACGTTATTGTGGTGTCTGGTATATCCGTAGATGTACCGAGGCAATGGTTCAAAGTTATGTTCATAGTTCGGAATGTTCGGACATCTAAAATATAGAAGGAGAGTAAATTCAAAAGAATCTAGCAGGGAAATAGTTCGCTACTATGAGTATCTACAGTAAATAATTCCTTAATTTACCGATTACGGTGCATACCATATCTGAAGTAATTTCAGAATTAAAGACTCTTAACATTTCTCACCAATACAAGCAATACAAGGCGTACATAAATTGGTTTTACTCCAAAAACCCTATCTAAGGGGGAATTTTTTTTTTACTTTGCAGCCTCGCTAATTTGAAATAAGCAATAAGTTTATTTTAACTCGGTTAATCCCTACCATGTATTCAAAGGATACTTGGAAATTTCAGAAGAAGAAGAAAAAAAAAAAAACCTTAACCCTAGTGTCCCTAATAAGCTTTTAACTTCAAAGATTCTTTAGAAAAAAGAAACGTTGTCGGTCGGTGCCATATAATCCTGATTTTCTGCCAACTTAATTCGCTGAATTGGAAAATTTCCTGGATGTTCACAGTTTATTTTACCCTAACACTTGGTCGTGCGACCAACTTTCATACTCGAACCGAAATTCAAACAAAAACCCAGCACATATCCGCTCACAGGATGCTGCTGCGTAATATTTGCTCTTCATAACTTTGGCCACCAACATGCGACGCTAAACTATATCCTTAGGAGCAGATCTATACTTGAATGCTTTTTGTTGGTCCTAATATTTTCGCCATAGAGAGTATAAGCGGATCCTTTTCACCGCACTACCTTCAGAGCTGTGTTAACCTTCCTGGGAACACACATTTAGTGCAATTATGGATTTTATAATGTACACTGCATGAGGTAAGTAATTGGAAGTTTAGTCCTGCTCTTGTATGTATTATCGTTTTTTTTTTCGGAAGGAGTAATGGAACTATGCTATTAAGGATATTTGCTCGATGAACGAGTATGATGGGGACACATTTGTGGATACCATTGTACTCGAATTCCAGTTGTACATAGTTTTAGCTCCAGCTGGGCTTCCACAGCTCCGCTGATTGTAATGATGATGACGCTATTGCGCTGCTCGTTGCTGGTTTGTCAGGACGAAGTAAAAAATTGGACATGACACGAACGCGTTTAATTATACCACAATTATCCTCCCTCCCACACAATTATGATTTTTGGGGCGATGATGATCTGGGATAGTTGTTGCTCCTTAATGGATGAAATAAGCGATGGCTGCATTTATGTTGCACTTAGCACTGATTTTTACCCTTCTCTTGTGATAGTATACGTGGCACAGGAAACACGTTAAATAGTGCTGTGGGGATTTTGAAGGATTTCACCGAACGGATTGTTGGATTAATTCGGTTCAATAGAATTTTGAGTAGCTGTTGGGCTTGGGTACATAGTGAATGACACGACATGGAGCGGTAGACACAAATATTAAAATTCATGCTGCCATCGGGAAGTGGATATTATTAAATGATGTGCTGTCAATTTAAAGCGTTTGCGGATGGTTTTGTGGCAGGATAAAGTGAATGAGTTATTTACCATAAAATCGACTTAAAGAAGATTTACCGATAAGGCTGTAACAAGGTGTGTCGATATAATTAATTTTGCTGGTGGTTTGACAGTGAAGACTCAACTTGCAGTGTTCATATTATACGAATAAGGGGTGGGGAATGGAAGTGGAATGAAATGAAAGCAATGTTTTATGAAATAATCAGTTAGGGGAGGGAAGTTGAATGATACGCAATTGAAAGAGTTTCTCTTAATATGTAATTGAGTGTCTTGGCCATTTTGATTTTGTCTGTGGAACTTTTGTCGTGTTATGAATTCCAACTCAATAATTCACATTACCGTGAACTGGTTTCTAAAACATTTTGTTATTTCGTGCTTAAATAATATATGTAGAACCTTCAGACAACTACGAAAATTTTGTTTAGGTTGAAAACACTGTTCCACAACTTGCTAGATCTTAGGATTCAAAAAGCTTCCTTCCTTAATCGAGACTGGAGTTTCGTCACCCTTGGTGACTGGTGTGGTTATTTGACAGATACAGAAAGAGTATTAGCAGTTCCTTAGCTTTGCTTTCTTCATTTTGTGGAGAGGAACAAGAAAGAGCTTACATGGGTGATAATCAACATATCAGCCTTAAATTTATTTAATTCTTCAGAAATAAGCAGGAAAGTAGCACATAAAGTGTTCTGGTTTGTCAACCTCTCTTCCACAGGAGAATTTGGCTTTTCTGTTCAGCAGTTGCACAAGCTCTGGGAAACCGATTATGCGATGGAGAAACTCATCGACCTTTTCTATGAAATTTAGCAGGTGAATGGGGGAGGTAACAACATACTAAAGCCGCTTAAGCCCTTTATATTTATGTTGTGAAGAACTTAAGCGCCGCGTATCAGAAGTCTTCAAAGTCGGCTCAGGCTTAAAAATGTCTTTTTCTGAGTGCTGTTTAGGAAGTTTATGGGAGCTCTTATTTGCAATGAGAAGAGACTTACTTGCGGCAAAGTATTGATTCAATGAGCTAGAGTTACTGATCAAATTCAGGAATATCCTTGCGTTTTCGTGCTTGTTTTGGATGAAATAAAAGAATTAAAGAATGAGTTAAGTGCAGTTGCTGTCACTATAAAATTATAAGAACCTTACCTTTAACCACTAAGCCTGCAAAGCCATTAGGCTCGCCCAAATTCGACATAAATGGAGTTCTGGCTTTGGGAGTACTTGGAAGACCCATAATCGAAAATAAAAAAAAATGGTTTCATAAAAATCATAGAGATTTATTAAGGGTTTTGGAAAACAGATATGTTCGAATGAGCCATTATGGAAGAAACGACAATGCTCACATTTCTGAAAAATGTTACTTCAACCGGAAGCTGATTTGGCATTCTGCCGTTGGGGTAACTTCCATGCCACGTAGAAAGCAAACGACTTGGATACAAAAAAGTCTACTTTTATAAGATCACGGCCGAGAAGGTTGAAAGACTTTCAACTGTGAGTCTGCAGTTAAAACGTAAATACGTCGTACATCCCAGGTGCTACTCGAAAACTTGAAGGTGTACTTGAGCGGTAAAATGTAAAAACGATCGTATTTTAGGAGATACAATGGATTGGATTACATACACAGAAAAAGAACGTCAGGATTTTCACTTCGCAGCCTTGCTTAGTATCGTCGGTGTTTGTGTTTTCTGTGTTTATTTGTGATTATGACTAGGGAATTCAGGGTTGACATAGCCAATATACACGGGCTAAAAGGTAATCAATTTTCTGCTACGTCCACATCTGTACGTACAGACCAGTTGTCTTGGCGCTTAGTGAAACACAGGTAGATCCCCGCCCACACCTTTCAGATCACTCTGATCTGGAGCTATCTGGCTACGAACTAGTGCCATTATTCTTCTCTCACCACGGTCTCGCCATTTACATGCGCAGTGATGTAGTATACCAAACTCCACCACAATGTGATTCATGTTCCAATTCGGAATTCAACTTCGTGTGGTTAAAATTCCATCTCCGTAAGCAAATTATCCACTATTGCTTTATTTACAGAAGCCCCAAATTGGACACCAATTCAACATTTAATGAGTTTAATGCGTTGTCTGACTCCATACAAAGACTTGTATCCCTGTATCCTCATATTGAACACATGATTACGGGCGATTTCAATATACACAATTCTGGTTGGCTTTGCCATTCTGGACATTAGTCTCTGATTTTTAACGTAAACCACCTGTCCTGGAGACTTATGTTTATGGGATGCCCATACATCCATGGGAGCAAGGTACGCCTTGCCATCGCTCTCCGTATATAATTTGATACCAATTCGGAACTGTGTTGGAGGCACAAGTTCCGCTCCGTATAAGTCGAGGACGATTTAAAACCTCTTACTGCTCTTAGGGTCACAGCACCCAGTACTTATTTGCAACTCTACAATGGGTCAAACCAACAGGAAGACCCTTTCCCGCGATTTGGGTTTAAACCACAGCCACCATGACGCTCCAACAAGGGCGCCTAACTCAACAAGTCAGGCCCTGACCGAAATCCGGGGTACCGTGATTTAAGTCCTGGTAGGGACTACCGGTGGTCTTGCCGCCACCAAGACCTAAGGACTGAAACGAATAAAATTTGGAAACTTCAAAGTAAAAAAAAATTTTTTTTTCATAATTCATGTAAATTTTTTTCATTTGCTCTAAAACTCTGTTTTTATTAAATTCATTCACAATTACAAAAAATAAAAAAAATTATTTTGGTTTCCTCAACTTCTTTCGAATGTCCTTCATAAGGTTGGTGACAGTTACATCCGTGATCTTTTTGGACGCTCTTTTCCATTTAGCACTAAAATCTTTTACGTCCTTTGCACACTGCTCACTATTCCTCAATTTATCTTTTACCAAATCCCAATACCTTTCAATGGGACGACACTGTGGAACATTGGGTGGATTCATGTCTTTTGGGACAAAGTCGACATTTTTAGCAACAAGAAAGCTCAACGTCGCATGAGCATAGTGAGCTGAAGCTAAATCTGGCCAAAATAATGTTGAACCCTCGTGTTGTTTTAAGAAAGGAATCAACCGTTTTTTTAGGCACTCATTAATGAACACTTCTCCGTTAATTGTTCCCGTTGTAATAAACGATGAGCTTCTGTGTTCACATTGGCAAATGGCCTGCCAAACGAGATATTTTGACCCGAATTTTTCCATCCCAATGAATCTCAGCTTCAAACGAGTTGTAAAACTGAGCACCTGGAAGAGTAGTAAAGTCGGCTTTGACATAAGTTTCGTCATCCAAAACCAAGCACGCTTTCTTGTTGCCGATCAACTCGTATAGCTTTCGGGCTAGTGTTTTTATGACTTTTTTTTGCTTTTCAGTAACTTTTGGTATTTTTTGTTTTTTTCGTGTTTTTAGACCGTTACGTTTTTTAGATCTTTGTACCATTGTTTGGTTGGTATTGCATTTCCGAGCAACATCTCTGGATGACATAGTCCGGTTTTTTACGGTGGTACCCACTATTTTCCTGTCCAAATTTGTATCATGTGCTCCACTTTTCTGTTTTCGCTTAACTGTCAATGTCTCCAAATATCGTTTAATAACAGAATCCACTGTACTGCGTGCTATGTTGAAATTTTTTGCGATGAAATGGTTTAGACGCGAAGTATTTTCGAGCCATTTGTCGATGATCTTTTTGCAGCGTTCCTCTTGGCTCAAATTTTATGTAAACCATTTTCATATTGTACAGGTCTTGTGATAACAAAAATAAAACAATCGCGAAATTATGTTACACTATCACTATCACTAATAAAATATCATTGAAAGTGAAACAATATTTTAAAATTAAGCCCATTCACTAAATCATACATATATTACTCTAAAGAAAACAGCTATTGCACAGAAAAAAGTCTTACCTGAACTGCAAAATAGGAACTATTTTGAAAAAGAAAATTCTACGCAAAATGTTAAAAATATGTCGCTATAAAAAGTCTATAAAATAATATTGTTCATAAATGATCACACTTGAGCAGACAGGTGGCAACTGAAACAAGACAGAATAGTGCACAACCGGTACCCAGGTCGCGACAGGACTGTCCAACAGGTCAAAACACGCCTGTCCTCACATGAAGACAGCGGGCGCTAATAGGTTAAACCAAGCTCAGTAAATACTATTCGAACAGCAAATAGTAACATTTTGGAATAGAGGCAACATTTGAATTTCTTGATGCCAGCCCCCTGTTAGTTCCCCCAACATGCTACAGAAATTACGATAACACAAATTGGGATGTTTTTCGAACTTAAATAAATAATAGCCTTTCCCAGCTCAATATTTCAATGGAATTACTTTCTCTAACTCAGAAATGAATTCACTGATAAACAATATAAATGAAAAAATTATTAGCTGCATTCACAGTAACTCAGCGTCAACGAGAAACTTACTCAAAACTCGGATTATTTGGCTGAGAAAATGAAATGAAAACTTCATCAACATACATATGTATGCAGAGATATTGATATTGATATGGCACGAAGGCCTTATATTCAAATTTGGTGCAGCCAATTTCCGCACACCACTCATTTCCATGATTAGTAGTTCTTTGAATTACAGAAATGCATGTATCGCTGTCGGATCTGACTTATTAGAGGAATTCCCAGTGCTCTCTGGCGTTCCCCAGAGGAATAATCCTGGGTCTCAAGTTGTTCAATATACATACATTTACAGAGCTTTCCTCTCAATGATCCAACCACCAATGATCGCTGATGATACATCAATCGTGGCCAGCGACACTAAACCTCAAAATGCTCTAAACAAAATTAGATATGCGATCCCATTATTAGTCGCATACTTAGGATCTTGGGGCTCCAGCATCAATACGAAGAAATGTGGGGTTACATATTTCAGGAACACCTATTGAAAGTGGGGTACACCTATCGGTAAAAGAAACCAAAAAACTCTCCTTATATAAGTTAGCTTATTTAAATAATTACTTCATTCCAAGCTTACTCACATAAACTCACACGCAAGCAACAAAATACAAACAAACAAAATACCAAAACAACACCGATCATTTTTCAGTTCCAACGAATTCATCTGTGAAAACCTAGTGACCAGGCATATCACACCACAGGAATATTTCGGTATCAGCAGAATTTAGGTATTAATGAATAGAATAAGAAATACATTTTGTTAGTTGAAAGTTGTTTTCTAAAGCAGTCGATCTACTTTGCAAATAAAGTTTTTTGAAACAAGGCATTACCGAGGCATTAACTTCCAAAGCAAATTTGGTTTTAACAACTACGAAAGGAAACCCTTAATTACGTTAAAGTGGGTCACTTCTGTCCTTAACCCATTTACTACCACTGTACCCGCTTGGATAAAAAAAGTTTAACAAGTTTATGATTTTACCGTCGCTCTTCTTCAAATTTGTTTTGATGAAATTTGATTTTTTTTTTGTTGATGTGTTTTCAATAAGTTGGCGTGCAGTTTACTGTAAAAAAATATAAAACGATAGTTTTTTTTACTACTCCGTCTCAGATGCGATTTCGTTTTTCTTGATTTTTCGGAAGTTGGCCTCTATTTTGCAATGCAAAAATAATTTGTTTTATCAATCTTCTATTTATTTCTTTGGAAAAAGTTCAAAAACGAATAATAAAACCATATAAAACTAAAAAATAAAATGTTCATATATTTTGACGCTAGGTAAGCACGCGTAAAGTTAGGTGTACTCGTTTTGAGTACAATGGGAAAATCTGACATTTTTTTTTTTAGAATGGATTTCAAAGCAATTTCTTCATCATTATTTTATGGAAGGAGATTCGATAATCTTCCAGATGCAAGGAATGCAATCGAAGAAGATGATCATAACGCTGCGTTTGACATTGCAGTTATAGCATTAGATGCAGATTACAATGCAGACGAGGAGGAAATAGAAATGGAAAATTTAGATAACGACCACATACCCAATGATGTTCCAGGTAACGTTGAAATTTTCATTAGGGATGAGGATTTCGATAGCGAGGATAAAGTTCCTTTATCAGTTATCAGAGCCTCAAAAACTGAGCAATCTCAAACCCAACCACACTGGTCGAAAAGAGATGCTAATATGACGATGAACTGTTCTGATAACTTCAAAATAAACAAACTGAATATAAAATGTCATTTAGACAATACGAGTAAGTCTCTAGTCGAAATATTTGAAATGCTATTTGATAATGAGGTAAAAGAATTGATATTGAATCAAACTAGACTTTATGCTTCTCAACATAACCATCATAGCCTCAATTTCCAAAAAGGAGAATTGAAAATTTTCGTAGGAATTATGTTCTATAGTGGTTACCATTCAATGCCCAGGGAGTCCATGTATTGGAATTTGGATGAGGATACAAGAACCACATTGGTAGCAAACAACATGCCGCAAAATCGTTTTTATGAGATAAAAAAATATATTCGTTTCGCAAATAACAGTCAACTAGATGCTCAAGACAAAATGGCAAAGCTCAGACCTCTTATGAATCTTTTGTGCCAAAAATATCAACAATGAGGCTTCATGCATGAAAAATTATCCAATGATGAAGCCTTGATAAAGTATTTTGGCCACCATTCTTCAAAACAGTTTATAAGAGGAAAACCTGTTCATTTTGGTTTCAAGAACTGGATGCTGACAAGTAGTTGTGGCTACCTTTACAACTTTGATACATATTGTGGTGCAAAAAATGTGAACGCTGATTTGTTACAAATGCCACTCGGATCTAGAGTTGTGCTTGAGGCTCTAGAAAAAGTTCAACTTGCATCTGACCACATAATTTATTTTGACAACTATTTTACTTCCCATGAGTTTTTGCGATTGTTGAGAGAAAAGGGCTTCAGAGCAACTGAAACAGCAAGAGAAAACCGAACAAAGAAATGCCCATTGAATCTAAAAAAAGAATTAAAAAAGGAGAGACGAGGGCATTTTGAGCACATTTACGACGTAAATAATAATATTCTTTTTGTAAAGTGGAATGACAATGGTGTTGTCACCATGGGCACAAACTTTGATACCATCCAGCCTATTATTTCAGGCAGTCCTGATTATGTCAAACGTTGGTCATCAGTAGAAAAAAGAAAAGTTTTCATTCAGCAGCCGTTCTTATTGCGGATTATAATAATAGTATGGGTGGCGTTGACTTACACGATCAGTGTGTCAATGCCTATAAAATCAAAATTCGAGGCAAAAAGTTATGATGTCCGCTTTTCACGTCCATGGTAAGCGCAACGTTGGCGAGCGCTTGGAAACTTTATAAAGTCGCAGCAGATTCCGAAAATGACTTGCTATCGTTTCAAAGAGATATCGCTCGATATTATTTTAGAAGATATACAATTCTACAATCTTCGACATCAAAACGATCAATATGTGCAAGCGTTGCTTTGACTGAAAGTCACCATTTTCCTAAGAGAATTGAAAAGCCTCTTAGATGCAAAGTATGTGACATGAGAATCAGATGGGTTTGGGAGTTCTGCAACATAGTTCTGTGTGTCGAAAAAGAATGCTTTAAAAAATTCCATTTAAAAAATTAGCAATCATATGTATGTTCCCATTGTACCTGTTTGGGTACAGCTTGAAATCAGTAGTTCCTTCATTTTTAAAAAAATAAAAAAAATATTTTTGTATTCTCTTAGCACTATTCAATAAAGTTATGTTACCAAAAATTTGAAATTTTACTTTTAAATGTCTTTGGGAAAAGATGGGTTAACCCACTACTATCATCTATGTAAGGGCCTATTATAAAAAACTAAATTGGCAATATAATTATAAGACTCTTATTAGACCGATATTGACATATGGCTTTGGCACCTGGTTCACTATATCACCTACCTTAGCTAAAGAACTAGAAGCCTTTGAAAGAAACAATTTAAGGTTTTGTGGTGGCAAATACAGGAGACCAGATAAACGATGGTCTTCATACAAAGCAACCATTGTAATGCCTCTGATGGCTTGCATGATCAATGGATTCGCAGAAAAGACTGAAACGCTCATCAACCCACTCCAATACACAATATGTATATTGCGCGATACAAGCATTGATGATAGCATGCACGATAAATATTATCTATCATTTTTTCCTGAGTTAAAGTTTGACTCAAATAGAACGTTTATACCACGTTTTCACTTCACTGCCAAACCGCAGAGAATAATACTTAAAGGAATACATTTCGTATTTTGTCATTACCACATACGCAAAACTTAGTTTGATTAAGTTGAAATATTTAAAACAAACACCCCATGGGACTTGTTCTTAAATACAGGGTGTCCACTAACTCGTGAAGGATAATTCCAGAAATGGTATTTGGGTATATTCCAAGAAAAGAATCATTATACAGTAAGGCTTTATCTCCAATTTTGACATCATTTATTGAAGATTTAAGAAAAGGCTTACTTTGGTGTAACCTGAGCCATGTTAACGGAAAGTGCTCTCTTAATACTAATAGTGGAAGTTTTTTAGAAGAAATACTAGGCTTTGAAACTGCGTCGAAATGAAGTTGATATCTTACTTCAGTCTTCAGACATCCAATTTCTAAGTCTGTTTCATTTTTCCTGCACATACTAATTTTTGACTCTGAGGTCACTTTTCTCCAGAAAATGCGTAATAAACATACAAGCAACATTTTACTATTTTTTTCTTATGAACTTATCAATAATAAAAAAAAAATCTTCAACAAGTTTGCAGCACATCCCACAGATTTTATGACATATAGGAAAACCTGCAGCAGGTAAAATTAAAAAAATTTTTTTTTTGTTATGAGTAAAAACTGATTTTGTCTGATTTTAGATAATTTTTATTTTATGTGTATACTGAAACAGTTATAACAGGGGGTCAAAGTGTCCTTTTGGATTTATGCATGCTAGAGCGCGTTTTTGGATTTCACTGCGAATGCTTATTATGCTACCTCACTTTTGATGAAGCTTCGAGAATACGCTCTTCCAATTGACTTAAAGTTGTTATTTCGGTTGAATAAAAAAGTTATTTTATTTTTCCTCACAGAAAATGAAATGCAATACTGTAAGGCCAGGAGATCTTGCAGGCTGGTGAACTGGTCGAATTCTTGTTATCCAACGATTACCGTACTCTATATCTAGCCAGTTCTTAACATCACGGCCATAGTGGGCTGGAGTTAAACCAGTGGAATGTCCTCCAGTAGTTCTTGTAAATCATTTCGCAAAAACTCCGGATATTTTGTAGAATTCAGCTTAGGTGGTAGTTTGAAGGGGCCGATTAACATTTTTCCAATGTGATACCATCTCGTGTAAATTGAAATTCGTCCGTCCAAAGAATTCTGCTAATAAACTCGTTGTTAACCAAGCTCAGCTTCAGCAACCAGTTTGATAACTCAATTCTCTTTTCCATATCATCGGGAAGCCGTTCTTGCACATGTATAATATATTGTGGTATAGATAAAGATTTTCTCCATGCAGAACATTAGAAATTTTATGTCTGGAAACATTGATTTGGAAACCTAAACGTCAGCTGCTGATTGATGGATCAGTTGTAACAGCATTCAGCATTCTATTTTCAGCTGAAATTCTTCTTACTCGTGGAGCTCCAGCACTAGGTCGTGTATTTGAAACTGATCCCGTTTCCCGAAGCCTTCGATACCTATGAGTATTTCCAAATACTACTTCACTAGGAAGTCGTCGGTTAGGATAAAGTTCATGGTATCTTTGCCGCGCTCTAGTTGAACTTCGATTTCACAGCCCATAATTAATGTAAATAATGTCTGCGTATTCTTGGTTTAGGAATGCAGACATTTCAAATAGCGTTTCTAAGTAACCGTAACCTTAGCGTAAAAAATTACACATATGAATTAACTTTTCTTTCAAATCTTTTATGCCATTTTCGTTTGGTAAATTTTCCAAATAGGCTTACATACCCCAAACCTAACTCTTTCTGAGAACTTTTAAGGAACAAGGTAAGGAAATGAGGGTTTTGACAAATAGTCACGCTCTAAAACATTTTAGTAACAGTGAAATTTTAAAAAAATATTGGAAAATTTTTAATTCTTGGAAAATCACTCTGTTGTTGTTAGAAACGTAGGCATAACATTAAAAATTCCTTTTGGAAATGAGGGTATGCTGATGAGCATTCATAGGGAAATGGGTGTTATGGTTGAGGGTTTGAAGGGGCGGAATGCTACTGGCGATCCCTATGGAGAACTGGTGGTGGAAATAAAACAAAGTGAGAGCGGAGACATTATGTGGGAGTTCGAGTTTGTCAATTGACTGACTTATATTAATATCACCTATAAGTTTCATCGCACGGTTTTGAATCCTATCTAGCAGGTGCTGAGATGTCTTGGGAACCCCTAACCGGATGTGGGCACAGTACTCCAGTTTTGGGCGGAGGAATGCCTTATACATAAATTAAGGCCAGATCAGAGGGGGTGAATATTTCTTACATCGTTTGAGGAAACCTAGACATTTCGCAGCATTTTTGATGACACCGAATATATGGTCATTCCAAGGTAAGTTGTCACTGATACACATAATCAGCACAACATATGCTGGCATTCCCGTTCGAAGCCGAAGAGCAGGGGCGTGAGTCCGGGAATGAATATGAAAAGCAGAGAGTACTGTCATCAGAAAGGAATATATTGGACGGAGCACTTGGTCACACCAGCATGTATTTTGTAAATATCAGACTGGAAACCATCCAAGACAACTTGAATTGAACGTTTCGTAAGGTAATTTTCAATCCATTGTAGAAGAATTAAAGAATAAGAGGAGGTTGGAAGTACCAAATAGTTGAAAGCGATCGGGGAGAACACGGAGACTTACTGGAATCCGTTGTGAAAATAAAGTCTAATTGCCGTTTCATATAACTGGAAATGCTACTAACTTGACATACCATACTTGTTACCAATTTAAGAAGAGACATTCCTTAATAGAAATGGTATCAGAAGTGACGAAAAAGGCTAGGTTTTCAAATGGAGTTCATTTCAGCTGAGGCATGTTAAAATCGCGGAAGACAATAATATCATCAAGGGAGTCCGATAAGTTAATCAAATTGTCAATTATATGCGATCATCATCCCAAAAAACACTAAAATAAAGAATATGTACGAGTAGTTGCGAAGAGCGCAAAGGTCATCTGCAACTTTTTGGGGAGGCGTGCTGAAAATCTCGTGATATTTTATGTAAAGTTTCCTGAGACTGGTAAAATCGGTAGGGAGGACTTCCTGCTGGATGGAAACCATAACGCTTATTTTTGTTTTACCCTAGTAACACACCCAGTCGTATATTCTCATATATCTTTTTTATCTCTAAGCCTATGGCGCGCACAGCGACATTCAGTAGTATCGCTGGTTTGCTGCGTTAATTTCACAGTGGATAGTGGAAAGGAGTCAATAGGTGAGGAAAATATTGTGGAAGAGGGGTTTGATGGCGCAACAGACAGGATGACAGAAGTGGGAATTAAAATGTGAGAACTGATGAAGTTAGGATATTTAGCTCCAGCTCTGCGGTAGAATTTAAGGAAAGCCGTGTATATTGGGAGTTTCGATGTGGCAGTTCGATGAGTAGGAGTTAAATCGAATCAAACGTTTGGTGTGTGGGGGGGGGGGGGGTTAAGAAACATTATGACCAATTAGCTCTACGAAACAAGCTAGTCTGTTCTACGTTGCATTCGGAAGGTGTCCACGTTAAATTAACATGATTGTTAACTATCCGTGAGGTGGCGACTGGAAAAATTGCAGGAACCTGTAGAATCGTTCGCTGAAAACTAACATGTGGAGACGAGCGTGAGTCGACTTCGGGTTCCCATAATTCAGTTTAGAGTGATGTATTATAGTGGGCATTCGGGCAAGGCTGCGTGTGGATTGGTGTGTCATCGATTTTGCTGTTTATTTTTGCAATGTGGTATTCAATATCACACAAGGTGGATCGAGTCACAGTTAGTTTATCACCGACAACCCACTTTATTGAAGATAATTTCGAGGTAGGATCAGACTGCTTGAGGGGGAGTTGCTTGTTTGACGAGAACTTAAAATGGATGTCACCACGAAGGGAGCTTATCAACTCACAGGCTTTTTGGTTCCACAGCTTTACATAGTATTTAAAACAGCAAATTACAGCCATTTTAGAATGGTATAATATACCTCCCGAGGGCTTTTAGTTTAGAAATTACAGCGCTGTTTGTAGGACACTTGAAACGGTTGAAATGGCTGTTATTTTCGAAGAATTTGGTTTTTCTCACTTTCTCGGAAACCGGAACAAACTCTGTATTCCCCAGCACAGAACATTTTATGTCACTCAGCACTTTATCCAAGTGACGTAAGGGAGTTTTTTCATTCGTGTATCTATTTCATAAGGTCGGCCGAATTCCGGACCGAGTTAAGTAACCCTTCAACACTTTGGACACCGTTTTCTATGATCGGGATTTTGTCCGTAATATTTTTGGAGAGTGCGTCTTGGTTGTAGTCATTTGAACCGCTAGGCATTATATTGCCAAAAGCAAATACGAGAAAGGGATACTCTTGCACTCTTTGCGAAAGAAGCGGAGGTTATCGGAGAATTCTTTGATAAACACCGTATTTCTTTTGTTTAACCCGACACAAACGGCATTAAAGGCTTTGCCAGAGATGCCCTTGGAAGCTACCCAGTCAGCATTGCTGGCATCAGTTAGACAATTATCGATTCCGCAAAATGTGTGATTATACATACACACGGTAGCTTAAATAAAGAAATTGCAAATAATGTGGGTCGTAGGTTAAAAAAAAACACAGAAAAAGAAATAATGGACACAAAACTGGTTTAAGCGAAAAGAAAAATAAAATTAATACATATGGTACGAGTATGTACGCAAAACCTAAAGAAAATGTAACAGAACAGAGTGGCAATAAAAACTGAACTGAACTGTCCAATCAGTTTCTCAGCCAAATCTACATGTGCTAGTGGAGATGATTCCCAGTCTTCAAATATTATTTGTTACCATCGGTTCGCACTAGATCACCGAAATTAAGCAGTGTTGGGCGCGGTAAGTACGTAGGTGGATGACCACACAAAACGCGCTATATGGGCATAGTACCCCGGCGTTAAAATCTCGGACCCTACAAATTAATTTGTATGGTTCCCTTGATAATAATAATAATAATATTGTTTGTTACCAAGAAAGTGACTCATTTGTGCTCCCCACAGTACGCTTATTTTGCTTCCTATCAATAAGGGCTCATTTGGCGCTTTTGTTTTTGTAATTATTAGTGATTTCCTTGAAATAGTAAGACCATCTAGATCATTCCAGAATTTGACTGTTAATAGTCATCCCAAGTACCAAAGCTTGGGCAGGACCCGAGAAATTGACTTCCTTACTTACAGTTTGTTCCGCCTGTAAGTTAGTGTCATCCTAACTTACCAAAAATGAGAAGTGTGTTGGAGGTCCTTCTACTCCTACTCCAACGCCTTGACATATTTTCGAACCAGTATACCACTCTCGTGAAACATGATTCACCCATTTATGATTTGTGTTGCATTCTTCCCTTGTTGGGAAGTAGACCCTTTACTGACTTGAAAACTGAAAAGTGAGGTCCAATTGCCCTAAAGTTTGGGATTTGGTAAAGTTGAATTATACCTTCTTCAGTATTTCCATGTGATCAGTGATGTTACCTTATTTGAAGTGATTTGCGCGATGTTTGTGGTACTAACTTTGTAGATTTGTCTTTTTGGTAGGCAAATTGTGAAGCAGATATTTCTTTCCTTATATATAAGTCAACTAGTTTTACCATAATCATTAACATTATAGACGAATAGGCCTGTAGGATTTCGGAGATTCTGGGTTCTATTATCTAATGTTGAACTTTACCTATAACAGCCGATAATGCCATGCATTGCCTTGAGAGAAAAGCTGTTTGAAGGATTTTCCGCCCTGTCCGCATAAGCGGAAGAAGATATAACAACGAAGTATACGAGTATATGTTATGCATCGGCATTGAAGTTGTCAGAAGGGCTAGAATTGTACGGCTCCAATGGCTGGCACATTTTGCGCGAATGAATCCATTTCAGAGAGACAACAACGTGGCAAAGGGGATCTACTCTTAGGTAGGGAGCTCAAATAGGGAAGAACAGCGCTATATGGATAGTGCTATTAATAGAAGCCCAGTTCTCCCGGAATGTAGCTTGACTTAAAGTGCGGTAAAAATGGAAACATCAGGCCATGTGGCAGTTCTTCAAGTGGTAGTAGACTGGCTTCCAAATCGGAAGGTTCGGTGTTCGAATACCAGCCTCGTTCGAAAGACATATTAACTTTTTCAGTTAACGAAAATCAAGTAAGATGAGTAATTGACTAGAAATCAACATCAAGCCAAAACGTCTTTCTTTTTCTTTCTATCCCATTTTCCAAAAAAAACTTAACACATTCTGAAACATTATAAGTCTATTCATACCCACTTGAGTGTTAAGTTCTAAAAAAAAAAAAAATAAATCGGAATCTATGTTCATTATTTTAAATCTTTTTGCTGCATCTTCGTTATTCGAAATATCTATCAGGTTAGTCTGATAATATCATATGACCTCATATAACTTCCAGTTCCAGGGAATAAGATTTTCATACAACTTCTTTGAATGGCTTGGGAGGCCATGTCAAAGAGGAGAAAGAAGCATTCGAGAATTGTACAACACTCAATTGTGGCGCAGATTATCTCGAGCATCTTCATTTCCAAAATAAACAAAGTGTCACGTTTTTTTACTTTTCGCAATTTCAATCATAACTTCCTCAAATTACGCTCGTTAAAAAGGCAAAAAAGTTACCAAAAATAGACAAAATAAAAAAGAAACCGTCAAATGATAAATTTTCATCAATTGATGTCTTCTTTTCGCGCCCTCGCTGGCTGTTGACGCCTAAGCACTGTTTTCTACTATTCACGAGATAAAGTCAATTTTCATTAAGTAGCGTAGCAAAGCTATCACTGTTTTTCGTATCTCAAAGATGTAGATACACTTACATACATACACACCTACAATATACAAAGAAGAAGTTTAAGACTTAGCCAAATTGATTGGAGGAATGGTAGGTATTGTATATTGTGGGCGGTAAGAACGATAGATAGGACACTCTCTGGATAACTGACGAGATTTTGATTAATATTTCAAAATTCGAGTTTTCTCATTGTTTTGACGCAGACGATGAAAATTTCCATCTCTCGAAATTATTTATCAAAATAACGATGATAAATTCGAGCACCAGATGACAAGTTTAAAATTCGTCAGCTATATAACCTCCTTCAAGGGTTTCTTTTTATTTTAAGGAGTTTTTTCTTTGCTTCGCCTTGGTCTACTTCGATGTATCTATTGGGTTAGAGATTGAGAAGGGATTTTTATTATTGGGTTAATCAATTTATTTGAGAGGTATTTTTGTATTTCTATGAAATTTTTGTATTTTTACTATTACTTCGACTGAGAGGTAGTAAAATTGTATATCCAATAAATGGAGCTTAGAGGAAAATGTTTCCTTTTTCTGTTCGTAGAAAGCACATCATTGTCTGGCAGACTACAAATTTGATGTACTCGGTACAGAAGGAGATTCGATTGCTAGGTCAATGGACTGAATGGAAGCATCTGCCAAATGGCAGCGGCATAAGCTGAGTAAGATGATAAAATTATCTAGAGATTCCGCCAACGCTTTGCCATAATATAACAAATTGCACCTCTGGCTATCCTTAAGGGGATTACAATTCCCAAGAGGTGAAATTCTGTTAGATTTATGACCTTAAAAATGCTCCTCAAAATCTTTGCTGACTTGCTTACTTAGTTGGCACTAGAGTGCGATCGGTTTCCAGTCTCCTTTCTAATTGTGAATGCAGATAAAGATGAACTCTTGGTTATTACCACCATTATAGCAGTCAGAATCTTTAAAATTAATACGTCTAATGGCTTTTCGTTTATTCAGATTGTTGACAGTTGGCACCAAAAGTGTTGTGGATACTCGTAAGTAAATCGACGCTATGTTGCCCCCTCTCTCTGGTTTTTCATTGGGACCGTTAAGGGCGATCTTAACCCAGATAACACTGACGTCCTTCTATTGCGACTTTAACGCTATCTTGTGGCCACTGGATCATTCATTTTGACATTTCAATGGTTTGTCATCTAGGTTAAAACATCAAAGAACGTATTCACGTGGTTATTTGTGTTATTTTTGTGTCTTGCGTTATTTTGCAACTAAAATTGTGTGATTTGTGCAAAGCTATGGAAAAACCTACAGATCGTACTTATAAAGGGTAAGTATAACTTTTATTATATTGTTCTGTGGAGTTTAAAACTTGTTTGATGGGTTACTAGTTATGATGTATCATGCCTAGCTCAGTGCTATTTGAGAAGAATTTATTTGGGTTATTCTCAGCAATGGCAAACATTTCCAAAATTTACGTTACGTTAGGGGTAACCAGTGTTTTCATGTGTTTCGGAAAAAGCTTGACCCTGAATGATATTCTTTGTTGTCTTGAGGAAAATGAAGAAGCAGATCTCGAAATTATTGAGACATGGAAATGTCATGGATGAAGACTCTAGTGCGGAACAGTTCCCAACTTTTGATCGTCTCCCAGGATCGCAACTGCAGGCTGATGCTGTTGTAACTGTAAGGAATGCTCCCATACCCCAGTTTGGTCAACCTAGACCTTCGAATACTACTGGTAATTCTCATGACTGTACTCTAATGTTGATACATTATAAGAGCATACCTTCATTTTACAGATCCAAACAATGCTTCTATAGGGTGTCCAAATATCTGTACAAAAGCAGACAAAGTAAAATCCGGCTGATTTCAACTGGACAAATGCAGAACTCAATATTCCTTTTACTCCCTGGATTGCTCTTCACAGTGCCAAAAACGAATTAAAAACACGTCTCGAATACTTCAAACTATTCTTTGATGAATAAGTGATGAGAACTATATTGAGTTTTACAAACCAGTATGCGGCAAAAAACAATAAATTTGGTGATGTATCAGAAATTGAAATGTGGATTATTCTTGGAATTCTACTACTGAGCGGATATGTTGTTGTTCCCCGAAAAAATCTTTATTGGTTTGCCAACAGATACTCACATCGATTTGGTGGCACAGGCTTTGTCTCGAGAACGTTTTGACTTTATTATGTCGAACCTACATGTGTGCAATAACGACGAACTAAATAAGGAAGACACATTTGCCAAAGTGAGAATCCTAGTCAACATGTTGAATGAGAGATTCAAAAATTTTTCTCCACATAAAGAATGCCATTCAGTTGACGAACAGATGGTCCCTTATTTTGGAAGACATGGTTGCAAGCAGTTTATTAGGGGTAGGTACAGACGCATTCTACCTACAAAAAATATTGTTTAATATGAATTATATTTATTTGGTGATTCACTATATTTTATAAATTTTATTTTTTACAGGAAAACCCATCAGATTTGGTTGCAAGTTCTGGGTTGGCGGCAAAAATGATGGCTATATTGTGTGGATGGAGCCGTACCAGGGTGCTGGGACTTGTAACTATAAATACAAAGAAGAGACGCTTGAATACAGTGTTGTTATGACATATGACGAAATTTGCTCGCCACAGGAATAATAAGGGCTACATCTGTTCCCCAGGGCCGCCCTCTTATGTCTGTAGAAGAATTCAAAAAAAAAAATAAAAATCGTGGACACTATCGTTTCTATAGCTCATAGAAAAGATTGTGCACGGAAGTGATATCGTGAAATAAATACGAGGGCGGATCAATAAGTCCGTGACTTTTTGAATTTCTGACCTCTTTACTGAAACAGCAATACTGCTCCTGTCAACAGGCATCTGTCAGTTGACTCCTGTCAAAATTTAAACTTGCTGCGTCAGTTAGTTTGTATTTGACAGCTATTTTTAGCAGACTACTCACTAATTTGAGGAGAAAATGGAAAAAAGTGAATTTCGTGTGCTTATTAAGCATTATTTCTTGCGAAAAAAAACCATTACCGAGACCAAGACTAAGCTTGATAAATACTATGGGGACTCTGCACCATCGATTTCAATGGTAAAAAAGTGGTTTACTGAATTTCGTTGTGGCCGTACAAGCACTGAAGATGCCGAACGTCCTGGACGCCCAGTTGAGGTCTCTACACCCGAAACAATCGAAAAAATTCACGATATGGTGTTGGCCGACCGAAGATTGAAAGTGCGAGAGATTGTGGAAGCCGTAGGGATCTCGCATGGCTCAGTGGTTTCAATTTTGAATGATCACTTGGGCATGAGAAAGCTTTCCGCAAGATGGGTGCCGCGTTTGCTCACAGTCGACCACAAACGCAATCGTGTAACAACTTCACAGGAAGGTTTGGCGTTGTTTAATCGCAATATGGAGGAGTTTTTGCGCCGTTTTGTAACCGTGGACGAAACATGGATCCATCACAACACACCAGAGAACAAACAACAGTCAAAACAGTGGGTTTCTAAGGGTGAATCGGCGCCAAAGAAGGCCAAGGTGGGTTTGTCAGCCAATAAAGTTATGGCGACTGTTTTTTTGGGATGCACGCGGGATAATCCACATTGACTACCTTCAAAAGGGAAGAACAATCAATGGGGAATATTATGCCAACTTATTGGACCGATTCAATGACGATTTGAAAAAAAAACGACCTCATTTGGCCAAGAAAAAAGTTCTTTTCCACCAAGACAATGCAAGGGTGCACACATGTGCAGTTGCCATGGCAAAAATCCATGAATTGGGCTATGAATTGCTCCCTCATCCACCCTATTCTCCAGATTTGGCTCCGAGCGACTACTTCTTGTTCCCAAACCTGAAGAAATGGCTTGGTGGAAAAAGATTTGACTCCAATGATGAAGTCATCTCGCGAACAAAGGCCTATTTTGAGGACCTCGACAAATCATTTTTTTTGGAAGGGATAAAAAAATTGGAGAAGCGTTGGACAAAGTGTATAGAGCTCAAGGGAGACTACGTTGAAAAATAAAATTATTTTTTTATCAAAAAATCTGTGTTTTAATCCAAAAGTCACTGACTTATTGACCCGCCCTCGTAACAAACAACGATATCTATTTCAAATACACATTTATTGTTCAATATTCTGAGTAACCATTAATCCACTCTGCACCACGTTTCTTAACAAAGTGACTTTATTCCTCCAGACAATTTAGCTAGCAACCGAAACAACTTCCTTTCTTCCAACCGATTTTGGGCAATCGCCCTCTACATTTCGATGGTCGCATTACTGACAGAGTGGTTGCTACATCACCCCCTTCCCAGCACAGCGAGTATAATGTAAAATTGTGTTTTGACTTTTGATTTTAATTTTCGAATGGTTTTATTCTGTCAATCGCAACTGATACCGATTTACCTTCTCTATCAATCACAAACTGCTTACGTAATTTTCTAATAACGTTGTAAGGCCCTTCATAAGGAGAATCTAGACTTCGTCTAACTTTGTCATTCCTCACCAGAACTTGACTGCAACTGTGGAGACTATTGGGCATGTGAACAGATTTCGTGCTTTTCCTAGTTTCTAGTGAAGCGGGGGAAATTTTGCTGAAAAATTTTTTTAGTTGTTCAACCAAGCCATGTTCATCGGCAAATTTAGTGGATGGGGACAAAACTGCCGGTAGGCGAATGTTTTCGCCGTAAAAGAGTTCAGACGGTGTAAAATTAATGTCTTCTTTTACAGAGGTTCGGATTCTTACTCTATCTCCAGAAGTTCGTATGGATGTTTTCAGTTGTCGGTGAAATCTTTCTACCATTCCATTGGCTTGCGGGTGATAGGCCGTTGTGCGAATGCGCGTTGTTCCAAGGAATTTGGTCAGTTCGTTGAAGAGTTTTGATTCGAATTGGGAGCCTTGATCCGTGGTTATAACACTTGCTACACCAAATCGTGACACATGCTCGTGAACGTATGTTCGCGCAATAGTTTCGGCTGAAATGTCCCGCATTGGATAAGCCTCTGGCCACCGTGCAAATCTGTCTACTACCGTGAGTAGATACTTACTCTCGTTCGATGGGGGTAGCGGACCTACTACTCGTATATCCATGTGGATGTGTTGAAATCTTTCAGCTGGAATGTGGATTCGATCGCATGGAGATTTTGTGTATGTTCGAATTTTTTCCTTTTGGCACGAGCCGCAACTTTTTGTCCAGGTGTTAATATCTTGGTTCATTTTGGGCCAAAAATATAATTTGCTTACTTTCTTTCTAGTAGCGCGGATACCTGGGTGATCGAGTGAGTGGATTGATTGAAAAACCGATTTTCTTTTTTGTGTTGGCACGTACGGTTGCAGGTTTTTCGTGGAAGTTTCACACCACAAAGATAAATCACAGGCAGGTATTTTAATGAGCTCAAGCTTAATTTTGGAATCGGGTGGTATATCATTTTGGAGGAGTTTGAGTTCCTCATCGCTTAGTTGAGCTTTGGCTAATATTTCGATTCCAGGCAAGGAGAGTTCTATGGCATCCGCATTTGGTCGCGAAAGCGTGTCGGCCACGACATTGAATGAGCCTTTGACGTACCTTATGTCGCTTGTAAATTGCGATATATAATCGAGTTGCCGTTCCTGCCTGGGATTACGCTTAGTTTTGGTAGTTAATGCTGTTGTTAATGGTTTATGATCCGTAAAAACGCAAAAGTCTTGCCCTTCAACAAAATTCTGAAAATGTTCTATGGCCAAGTGTATTGCCAGCAGTTCTCTATCGAAAGCCGAATATCTTGACTGTGTGGGCGACGACTTCTTGCTAAAGAATGCGATTGGTTCCCAGTTGCCCACTGAGCTGTTCAATGACGGCCCCAATATGCGTACTAGAAGCATCAGTTGTGATGCTTAGTTTGGCACCTTGCTGTGGGTGGTTTAGAAGCGTTGCATTTGCAAGTCCCCGCTTTGCTTTCGAAAATGCTTCTTGGCACACTTCGGGCCACACGAAGTCTTTTGGTTTCGTTTTATTTTTTATGAGATTGGCTAAATGGTCATAGATAGGTGCTAGTATTTTTGCTAAATTGGGTATGCACCGATGGTAGTAGTTTACCATACCAATAAATCGTTGTGCGTTTTTAATGGATTTGGGTACAGGGATACTTTTGATGTACATCACCCATCCCTCTGATGGTCTTATGCCATCTTTTGTTATATCAAATCCGAGAAAATGTAACGTTGGTGTGCCGAACACGCATTTCGATGCTTTAATTCGAAGACCAAACTCGGACAATCGTAGAAACAGTAATTTGAGATGTTGTTCATGTTCCTGTTCCGATTTGCTCGCAACCAAAATATCGTCTACATAGACAAAAATGAAGTCGAGACCTTTTGTGACTTGGTGCATGAAACGTTGGAACGTTTGACCCGCGTTCCGAAGACCAAGCGGCATGCGAACAAATTCGAAAAGGCCGAAGGGTGTGGTTACGGCAGTTTTGAGAATGTCTTCTGATGCCATTGGGATGTGATGGTATGCGCGTACTAAATCAATTTTAGAAAAAATTGAGCATCCGTGAAGAAAAACCGTAAAATCGTGAATATGCGGCAGTGGGTATCGGTCTGGATTTGTGATAGCGTTTAGCATTCTGTAGTCTCCACATGGTCTCCAATCGTTAGCTTCTCGCTTTGGGGCCATGTGAAGAGGAGCTGCACACGGTGATGCGGATGGCCTACAAATCCCGATTTGTACCATGTATTCGAATTCTTCTTTCGCGATCTTAAGTTTGGCTGCGTTTAGTCGCCTGGGACGTGAGAATGTAAGAGGTCCCTTTGTTACAATGTGATGTTGCACTGTATGGTTAACTGGAAAATTAAAATCGGGTGGTTCCATCAATCGAGGAAACTCTTTTAAGATGGTGTTGTATTTATCTTCAACAGCGAAAAAACGTGGGGTTGTAATGTTTTGTAGGCAGGGGGTGCCTTTCACTATTGTGTTAGTGAGTGGGTCGATAAGCCTTGCGTTCTTGACATCGATTACTAAACCTGCGTGTCTTAAAAAATCTGCACCGATTATTGGTTTAGTAACCTCTGCTATTAAAAACGTGTGGTTGAACACTCGTCGAAACCCGAGGGATGTTTTGATGTATTTTGTACCAAAAACGCTGATTGGGGAACCATTGGCTGCGGACACTGTTTGATCAGGCTTGATGCTTGGGATTTTGAAAACAGACAAAGGAATAGCTGATATATCTGATCCGGAATCTATTAAAAACGTAATATTTGAGATAGGATCTTTAATGAAAAGGCGGCTATGCAAGTATTGGACCCTGCTGTTGTTTGCCACCATGGCAACAGCGGGACATAGTTTGGGTGTGAATTCTTATAACCGCATGGCTTGGAACATTTTCGTGCGTTGTCACCATACTTGTTGTGAAACCAACAAAGTTTAGTAACACTGTCACGTGGCTTGTTTCTTGAGCGAGATCTGTTAAACCTTTGGTATTTTGAGGACTGAGGACTATTTTGACTGCGAGAGCGGTGTCTGTTAAGGTTCAAGTTCGAAAGCATTGCTTTGATTTCAAGTATTTCCGTTTGTAAATTTTGATTGATACTTGTGAGGTCGGCTATTGTTTTATCTGAACGGGATGAGATAGAAAATGAAGAACAATTTTGCTGTTGATATACTTCGAATATATCATCTGCTATTTCAAGGAGTTCTTCCGTTTTGGACTTTGAACCTGACTTGATTGACACTTGGACAAGTGTTGGAAGGCGACGCTTCCACAGTTCTAAAATTAGACTCTCGGTGACAATCATTGATTGCCCAGCTAATGCTTACATTTCCTCTCCGGAAAAAAGTGCCTCAATCCGCTTACCTTCGCTCATTTTAGGTTGGTATATGGGGTTGTTGATACTTGGGTAAGTATGTCGTAAACAGTTGCAGCTACGTCCTGGGGTAAAGATTGGACAATATAGTGGAATTTAGACTGTTCAACTGTAATATTTCGTATTGCAAATTGTGACTCGACTTGGATAAACCAGATCGCTGGCATCTTCGTCCAAAATTCTGGTAGCTTAATAGCAACTGCATGAATTGCATTACCAAGCTGAGCGCCTGAAGAGGGAGTGGTGCCTTCGTCCACCACTTTTTTTTTATTTGTTTTTAATTTGTAAACGCGATTGGAAAAAAGGAATAGATTTACAGAAAAAATGATTATATCTATATATGTATGTTATGTGTAATAAACTTAACATAACCTATTATAATGCTTCATGTAAATGCATAAATGAATATATATATGAATATGTGTATATATATGTATGTGTATAAAAGAAGAACGTGGTGCGAATTAAAAAGAAAAAAAAAAATTTAAATACTTGCTAGATGTTGATTGATGAAAAAAAAATTTAAAGAAAAAATAGTTAATGTAGGTGATGGTGCTTGTGGTGTTGCTGGGTGGTGATGATAATGGTGATGGTAATGACGACTATTGCTGCACTTCTAAACAGTACTTCGTTGATATGATTGTGCTCTTCTTGGCGTTGGAGCTGCTGTGGACACTGGCGTTCCTGTGTTTCCTTATGCACGTAAATGCTCTGCCAATGATGGTGGTTGTGCAACAATTAGGACAATGCTGGCTTGGTGTGTGGTGAGTGCTATGTTGTCCGATGGTGCTTTTTCGAGCATGTGTATTTCGGATGGCGAAGTGAGACCACGTGGTTTTGTGGCTGATGCAAGTTTGTTTTATTTGAAGGAACAAATTTTGCGCGTGCGTACGGGTCACCAATATCGTTTCTATAGCTCATAGAAAAGATTGTGCACGGAAGTGATATCGTGAAATAAATAACAAACAACGACATCTATTTAAAATACACGTTTATTTTTCAATATTCTGAGTAACTATTAATCCACTCTGCACCACGTTTCTTAACAAAGTGACTTTATTCCTCCAGACAATTTAGCTAGCAACCCAAAACAACTTCAATTGCATTATATCACTTCCTTTCTTCCAACCGATTTTGGGCAATCGCCCTCTACATTTCGATGGTCGCATTTCTGACAGAGTGGTTGCTACAACACTACGTCATTGCCACAGATGAGAATTCGGGTACGTCGATTTAAAATTTTGAATACATATTATTAAAAATATTAAAATCTCAAGGGCTTTTTGTAATATAAGCAATTTATTGTTTTTAGGTGTAATGATAATTCGGTGGGATGACAACAGCGTCGTGACTGTTGCCACAAATTTTGACAGGGCCACCCCAATAAACGCTGTGGCAAGATACTCTAGAGAAATGGGGGGAAAATAGCTTTGCCACAACCGAATCTTTTCTTTAGCTACAACAGTGGAGGAGTAGATCGTGCAGATCAGAATATTTCTCTTTATCGAGTTTCTATCCGGGGTAAAAAGTGGTATTTTCCTCTTATAACACAAATGGTAGACGTGGCTGAACAAAATGCTTGGTATCTCTTCAAGGAGGATGGGGGTAAACTAGATCACCTGGGCTTTAGAAGAAGCTTAGCTACGTCTATTTTAGAGACAAACAAGAGGGTGGTCACTGCTAAAGGGAGGCCTTCTAAGAAGAGAGCAACAGATTCTCGATATGATGGAATGGATCACCACGTAAATGATTTGCCAGTTGAAGCAGTGATAAAAAAAAAACAACTGAAATGCAGAAACTGTTCAAATAAGTGCACAATAATATGTGTAAAGTGTGACTGCGCTCTCCATGTTTCTTGTTTTGTTACCTATCATACCAAAGAACTGTAATAAATTTTGTGAACCATTTTTTTTAATTATTTTATGTGGAACCCCAATACGGATAGCTTGATAGCGGATAACCCTAACGTCCTTCTGGAAAGATCTTCGAATCCGGTGTAACTATTCAATGGAATTCGAAAATATGAATTTATTTTCTTCACTTAGAAGCCAAACATAAGATATAGTTAAAAAACGTTGAAAATATTTCTGAAAAATAATTCAAGGTTGTCTGGGTTAATACAATGATTAGCCTGCTGAATATGTTCTATTGAGAGCTTCAAAAAGGCTGTCTTTGACATTTTCATTTTATTGTAACTTTCTCCATAGTTAAGACTTCCTGTCAGTATTAGTCTTACAAAAAACCCACAACTTCAGAAAAAAACATTGCTTTTGTCACTCAAAACAATTTCTACAGCAGATTTTACTATTGAAGGCACGTTGGTATGGTTTTCATTCGTGACGCTGACCATCTTATATTATTCTTAGGTTAAATGGTTTAACGGACAAAGCTCTCTATCTGTAAATAGCTGAGTTATTCAAACACCAACCAACGAAAAGGGCACATGGTTAAAGATAACCGATCGGATGAAACGGTTTTGAAGAACCTACGAATTCCGATTAAGATCCTGGTGGATAAGAAGGAGGATGGGAAATAAACAACAAACCATTTTTTATGAGTTAGCAGCAATAGAAATATGCGATAATGCGGCAAAATAAGTAATGAGGAACAAACAATCACTCAGAAACGTCGCTTTGATATAAGACGACTCAGAATCGTTATAGGATACTGGGGTCAACAGCCCAGCCAACAGTCAACGGAGAAGAGAGGGAAGAAAGAGAAAACGATGATAGCTAGGCTCAGATGAAACACAAAAGGCCAGATGCCATCGAGATTGCAAAATCGAGGAATCTCCTACGAAAGTGTCCAAAAAAATGTGAGAGCAAACCCTGATATAAGGAGCTCGGTGAGAACGTGAACAAGATCAGAACGACTGCCAATGGTGTGCTGCTCAAGAGGTGTAGTAAAGAAGAAATAAATACAAAGATGACATGGCCATAATCCTCCAAACGGAAGCGAGTGTAAAGGCGCCCTGGTAACAAGTAATGGCTCAGATACGTGACCTAGATGACACAAAACATGATATTTTCAGCCATTGAGGAGCAACTTCCAATAGAACCAAGGCTCATAAGAGATAGCATCAAGTCCATAAGAGTGAAAACTGATGGAACAGAAACTGCTCTTATATACTTCACAGCTGAAAGAACGCAGCGCAGAGGGTGTCCGTGGCTCAAGTGGTAGTGTATTGGCTTCCAAATAAAATCACTTATTAACTAATAATACATTAATAATTTAGTCTCCCCCTTAAATGTTGGATGTCACCCATGGAGCGAGATAACCACTGAGCCCAAACATCTTTTTCTCTCTCTCTCTCTCTCTCTATCTATCTGATTTTCCAAAAAACTTAGCACGTGCTCGGGCATTTTAAGAGTGTTAGGTTCTGTAACTTCGTTTCAAAGATCTCGGTCGCAGGTCCCGTTATCACAGTCCGATGTGCATTATGGAACACGGAAGGATAATCGAATGATATCGCTCCTTCTTTTTGTGCATTCTTTCTTCGCGCCGTGAGAAGCGGTTTTTCTTTGTTCCAGTCGCAACGAAGGATATTTTCTCTGCAACATGTCATAGGGTTGCTCTGATGTATGGCTTGTGCCAATATCCAGTTGTTTGTTTGCTGGAGATATGCGCGAGTTACCGTTACTACTTTGTATACCTTATTTAAATAAAAAAACCAAAGTTTGATTTAACAAGACAATTTCATTTTAACGTGTGTCACCTCGAAATGAACTGAGATTATTCTCAGAACATATATACATATACATACTGTGACCGTCAAGAGTGAGTAAACACCCATGCGATTTCCGAAGTTACATGTAATTTAAGCAAAAACATAAACAAAAAGAGAAAACAACTGCAATTCGTTAGTGGAATTTATAATATGTATAACATCTTAAATTAAGGAGTTAGTATTTAGTTAGACCACCTTTAGACTTTATAACTTCTTTAAGTCTGCGTGGTATGGATACATAGAGGTTATTTGTAATATCGGAAGATATTTGGGACCATTCCTCAATTAAAGCTTTTTTTTGGTCATCTTTACTTTTGATAGTCCTTTTGCGAATTTGCCGGTCCAAATGATCCCATAAATGTTCTATGGAGTTTAGGTCCGGCGATTGTGGAGGGTGATCGAGCTGTTTTTGAAGTCCTGTAAAGCAACCATTCCTTAACGAACCGCACGGTATGCTTAGGATCATTGTCTTGCTGAAAGATCCAATTGCTAAGCATACCTAATTTATCTACGCTCGGTTGCAGGTTATTCTTTAGGATGTTAAGATAGTCTTGTTTATTCATTGTACTTTCAATGAAGACAAGATTCCCAAAGCCTGACGCCGCCATACACCCCCACACCATCACTGAACCTCCCACATGTTTTACTGTGCTCCTTACATTTTGTTCACTGAATTCTTTGTTTCTTTCTCTCCAAATTGTTTTATTTGTATTGCTTTAAAAAATTTCAAATAAAATGTTTTTCCAAAACGAAATATCATTATTTATATATTTTTTTGCAAAGGTTAAACGCTTTTTTTTATTGACTTTAGATATCAGTGGTTTCTTTCTAGCACTTCTACCATGTAAGCCCGATTTGTGCAGTGTTCGCCAAACAGTACTCGCATTGATTCATTTTTCGGTTGTTATTGATAAATTTTCCGCGATTTTAACGGCACTTGAACTGGGATTTTTTTTCACTTCAGTCACAATTTGTCTTTCTTCTCTTTCATTTAGCTTTTTTGGTCTACATACCTGCCCGTTTCAAATTTTCCAATGTTTTACATTTTTCGTATTTATCGATAATTTTTTTCACCGAAACATGGTTCCAATTAACTATTTTGCCAATATTCCGATATGATTTCCCGGTTTTACTCAAATCTATTATAATTTTCCGCGTTTCCAAAGAATTGCACTGCTATTAAGCCTTTAATCACAATCAGCGTACAATCTAAAGTGATGTAAAGAGATGAACTTACCTACGCAGTAATATCTATGAAAAATTATAACAGTAAATCTAACTAATTAATATTAAACGATGGGAGGTTGCATGATGTTTACTTACTTTTGACGCGTAAAATATGGAGTATGTTTAGTTTTTGTTGCAAAAAAAATGCATTAATCTTATTTTGAATTTTTATTTATATTTTTTTCATTACTATCGAACAAAGCTTTTATTTGGTATTTTTGGAATCCTCTTTTTGTTTATGGTTTTGCTTAAATTAGAAGTTACTTCGGAAATCTCATTGGTGTTTACTCACTTTTGACATTCACAATATGTATATACATACATAAACAAGGTGTCCCAAAAATCAACCTCAAGCCGGAAGCGGGTGATAATTCAAGCGGTGTCGGTTATCACAAAATTATAAAAAAAATTTAAATCATGTACTTACTTTTAAAAATATTGGCATCCAAAAAAAGTCGAGAAATCTGACAACCTGTGACGATCTTTCAAGTACTGTGACCGCAAATCTTTGCTTTTCTTCGATTTTTTTTTTGTCACGTAACACTGAGTAACTCTTCTGTAAATTACGGTCCAAAATTGAAACATTACTACTCGTATATCGGTTTTAACTAAAACATTGATTTAGAAACACCCGATGATCCGTCCGACGCTGAGCATTTGGGTATCTCCCATGGTAAAGTCTGGCTGCAGCACTAGCTTTACATCTGCATTCCCCATAAATGAGATGCATGTTAGCATATTCCTGAACAATGTATCGAGATGGCATTCACACTACACAATCACGAGATCAACACGAATATAGAATAATGCACTGTAAGCGAAGGAGCGTAACGTACTGCAGTATTGCACGATGTGCCTATTCGTCACGGCTTGACAAGGGTGGCATCTCTACCTATTTCACTCACACTAGTCGAAATGGCGTGCTAATCCGTCTCAATCACGTCGTCACCGTCTGTCTCCCTCACATTTGGTACTCATTTTGACTTATTAAAAAGAATCAACTATGAATCGGGTTTCTTTAACAATATATTTTTTTTGTCCTTAATTAAGCGTTAGTCTAGCAAGTGTTGGAATCCAAACTAAATACTCCATCTTTTAAAGTTACTTGCCAAAATGGCATAGTATATGGATGTAAAAAAATCAATGTTTTAGTTAAAACCGATATAGTAATATTTCAATTTTGGATCGTAATTTACAGAAGAGTTACTCAGTGTTACGTGGCAAAAAAAAAATTGAAGAAAAGCAAAGATTTTGCGGTCACAGTACTTGAAAGATCGTCACAGGGTGTCAGATTTCTCAATTTTTTTTGGATGACAATATGTATTTTTAAAAGTAAGAGGGCGGGTCAATAAGTCCGTGCCTTTTTGAATTTCTGACCTCTTTACTGAAACAGCAACACTGATGCACACAGGCATCTGTCAGTTGACTCCTGTCAAAATTTAAACTTGCTGCGTGAGTTAGTTTGTGTTTGACAGCTATTTTTGTCAGACTACTCACTAATTTGAGGAGAAAATGGAAAAAAGTGAATTTCGTGTGCTTATTAAGCATTATTTCTTGCGAAAAAAAACCATTACCGAGACCAAGGCTAAGCTTGATAAATACTATGGGGACTCTGCACCATCGATTTCAATGGTAAAAAAGTGGTTTACTGAATTTCGTTGTGGCCGTACAAGCACTGAAGATGCCGAACGTCCTGGACGCCCAGTTGAGGTCTCTACACCCGAAACAATCGAAAAAATTCACGATATGGTGTTGGCCGACCGAAGATTGAAAGTGCGAGAGATTGTGGAAGCCGTAGAGATCTCGCATGGCTCAGTGGTTTCAATTTTGAATGATCACTTGGGCATGAGAAAGTTTTCCGCAAGATGGGTGCCGCGTTTGCTCACAGTCGACCACAAACGCAATCGTGTAACAACTTCACAGGAAGGTTTGGCGTTGTTTAATCGCAATATGGAATAGTTTTTGCGCCGTTTTGTAACCGTGGACGAAACATGGATCCATCACAACACACCAGAGAACAAACAACAGTCAAAACAGTGGGTTTCTAAGGGTGAATCGGCGCCAAAGAAGGCCAAGGTGGGTTTGTCAGCCAATAAAGTTATGGCGACTGTTTTTTGGGATGCACGCGGGATAATCCACATTGACTACCTTCAAAAGGGAAGAACAATCAATAGGGAATATTATGCCAACTTATTGGACCGATTCAATGACGATTTGAAAAAAAAACGACCTCATTTGGCCAAGAAAAAAGTTCTTTTCCACCAAGACAATGCAAGGGTGCACACATGTGCAGTTGCCATGGCAAAAATCCATGAATTGGGCTATGAATTGCTCCCTCATCCACCCTATTCTCCAGATTTGGCTCCGAGCGACTACTTCTTGTTCCCAAACCTGAAGAAATGGCTTGGTGGAAAAAGATTTGACTCCAATGATGAAGTCATCTCGCAAATAAAGGCCTATTTTGAGGACCTCGACAAATCATTTTTTTTGGAAGGGATAAAAAAATTGGAGAAGCGTTGGACAAAGTGTATAGAGCTCAAGGGAGACTACGTTGAAAAATAAAATTATTTTTTTATCAAAAAAATCTGTTTTAATCTTATTGACCCGCCCTCGTACATGATTTAAATTTTTTTTATAATTTTGTGATAACCGACACCACTTGACCTATGACCCGTTTCTGGCTTGACGTTAATTTTTGGGACATCCTGTATAGGAATTAAGTAACTTATGGATTTGCAAAGGTGAGCCTAGGAGCGGATGTACAACGGACTGTAATTATTTAGTTTGCTCGAAATTGGTATTTGAAACTTAGGCTGTTATTTCATTTCATGTGCAGTGTGTGGTGAGATTTGTAAATTTAGCATTTTGGTGTGTATTGTGTTTGCTATATTATGTTGTTTTTGTTTTTGTTGGTGCATAGTACGTTGGATTCGTAAATTACGCGCTGCTGCATTTTTCTAGGTTGGCCTGCACAACAATTATCGTTCATACGTACATACATATTCGGTTTTAGACCAGTTCTAAAGTAAGTTTATTTTTTTTTTTGACTCGTTGATTCTTATTCCCTCTCACTTTTTGTTCCAAACAAATTTTTGATTTGTATGTACCTATCTACAGTTTTTCAATTAGCTTTAAAAAATTATTTCAATAAAACCCTCATATCCGAGAGGTGCTCAAAAAAGAAAAAAAAAATTGAAACTAAAAAACTAAAGTCAATGACCAAATACTTCGAGACTCCATCAACTTCCAATAATATGAATAAACCGCTCCTTGAAGCAGATTTAGCAGAAAACTTCGATTGTGAAATGTGTGGTATTATAGTTAGAAAAATTGGATGATAAAGACGAAGCCATGCTTCTAATTAAGGCAAACAAGAATGAAAGTACATTGTAAGTCAGAATGAAAAATAATTTATTCCAATTAGCGTTAAAACTTAGTAAAATTCTTGAAGGACTGATTGATTTGCAGGAAAAGAATAACCCCACTGACAAAGGACATTTTGAGGGAATTTTAACCACAGAGGATAAGAGATTCATAATGTCAGTTGGCCCGTGTAGACCTTCAGGCCCTTTTCCTCGGAATCCAACAATTAATACTTGTTTTTCGGAGTATTACTACATCACCACTAACAAAGCTGGATTCAAAATACCTCGCATTTGGCTTTGCTATTCCGAAATACAAAATTGCGTTTACTGTGAAGATTGTTGGATGTTCGCGCAAAGTACAGATACTAGATTCTAGCCGGCTTGAATTGACGGAGTACGTAATTGGGGAAAGTTGGGCGAAAAAATCAATATTCATGAAAAAGTTACCGTACATGTTAATGCTTGTATAACGCTTATGACGTAAAGATGAGACTCTAGATAAGGATATTGACAAACAGATTTTGAGGGAAAAAATCGTTTTGGTGTCAAGTTTTGGAGAGAATTATGAACGTTATTTTAACTTTGGCTGTGTGTAATCTCCCTTTATAAGGCCATCGTGAAATTCTTGGACAGTTCAATTTTTTTTTTTCAATTTATATGCATTTTTATTGTTTCACTTAATTTACTCTTACTTGCTAGACAAAAAAATGCTTAAAAGTTAGCTTAATTAACTTAAAATTATCTTATTCTAACTTACTGGCCCCATGCGGGCACTCTAAGTTAAACCTAACACTTAAATTATGTCTTTCGACGTACCTTACTACTATACTATACTATTTCTATTAGTTACAATTAAAACTAAGAAACATTTTTTACAAAAAAACTTAGTAACAGGACTGTTCTTTTTATTTTATTATAAAACTTAAAACTAAAATCCTACAAACTACCTACAAATAAATTTTAATCTACTTAACCTACTTACATACATCTAATACATACATGTATACATATATATATATACATAATATATATATACTTAATATATATACATATGCATATACATATATATATACATATAAGTTGTTGTTTTTTTTTTTTTGATTTTTTATTTTTATTAATTTTTTTTTTTTTTTTTTATATATATTTTTTTTTTCTTAAATCTAACTTACTCCTACTTAAAACTATGTAAGCCGGCCAACGCTAAAACAAAAATTAGGCGACCCACTTTGCTTCACAAGCTATCAAGTATTGGAGGAATTCGACGACGAAGCATCCTCTCCTTCAATAAGCCACCAAAATTGTTGGTGCTGCTGAGCAACATCCCTCATGTCGCGACTCCCTACCGCTCTACTGAACCGGAGACGCTCCGCACTGCCGTGTGCGACGTCTCTGTCGTAGTTGAGTCGCCTGTCCGCAGCTGTTCGAGCGACGTGGAAGATTAGCGGCACCGCCAATCTGTCCTGGATCAGACCTTTACTATCTAAGTAGAGGAACGCTTCTGGAGGAATAAAGCCGTCAAAGCGAACTCTCTCGTGATACATATAATTAGGGTAGTAAGCCCCGGAAATCAGGTTGTTCGATGAGGTCATTGCTCTTGCAATGTGCCTTCGAGTCAACTTAATGACGAAATTGTCCACTCTTATTAGATTCGCCCTATTGTACAAGACCTCGTTACGATAGAATTTTATGTACTCAGATTCTGGTGTTCTGTATAAGCGAAGACAAGTCCTAAGACAAGCAATCTCAAACACCCGAATCTTTTCCAATAAACTTGCTCTCACGTTGAACCACACAGGACATCCAAATACAAGCATGGGCCTGATAAGGGCCATGTAGCAGATCACCTTCACCCTCGCATCGAGTTGGCTGTTATAAAACAGTCTCCTTGTAAGGGCAAAAGCACCTCTGGCTCTGGCCAGAGCAACATCTATATGTTTGTTAAAATATAGATATTGATCTAGCCAGATCCCAAGGTATCTGACTACATTTCGACAAGCAAGTGGCTGTCCATGTTGTCCGACGATAGAGAACTTTCGCCAATTCTTTCTGGTATCCCTAGAGGCCCCAGACAAAGGCGTTCTAAACAGAATGGTTTCCGACTTCTGAAAGTTGATTTTCAGCTTCCAGTCATCGCAATATCGCTTAATTTTTTCGAAGTCACGTTGCAAAAGTGTATTAATGACTTCAATCTTTGGACCTGATCTGTACGCGATTAAGTCGTCTGCGTACGCTATGGCATGGTGAAGTGAACCTATCAGATCACTTGTGTAAATGTTGAATAGGATCGGCGAATTTACCGCACCTTGTTGCAGACCGTTTTTAATGTTAAATGTTCCAGCAGAAGTCACATCGCCATTTTTCACGATGAACTGTCTACTGGAGAGCATATTAAAAAGAATATACAGCAGTGGTTTACTAATGCCCATCCTGTCCAGTTTGAAGAAGAGTCCCTCTAACCATACGGTATCGAAGGCCTTTTCCAAGTCAATTAGGCAGGCACCAGTGCACTGTTTTTTGCTTTTGTTCCATTGGATATCAGAAACCAGTTTAGACGCGGCATGAATGATATCACGCCCCGCCTTGAAACCGAATTGATTATCCGGAACTATATGTTTGTTCTCAACCCACTTAGTCAGAACTCTATTGATTACCTTCTCGAAAACCTTACTGATGTTTGGAAGAAGACTGATCGAGCGGAGATTCGCCGGATTGGATGTGTCTTTATTCCTTTTGGGAATGGGATGTACCACCGCAGTTTTCTAATGCGCTGGATAATGTGCATTATTCATTGCATTATTAAACAGGGTGGTATAAATATTCACCGCTTCTAGTGGGAGATGTCGAAGCACAATGTTCGGTATTTCATCGGTTCCCACTGATTTCTTACTTCTAAGCGATTCGAAGATCGATTGGAGCTCTTCCTTCGAAATGAACGGTGGTAATACCCTTTCGTTGGTGATGACATTATTTGCCATATTCTTGTCACTGAACTGGATGAAACCCGAGTTCTCGAATCGCCAATTCACAATTTCATTTCGAAGGCAGAAGTTGTGCACAAGGACTTGACTCTCCAGGTCGTGGTTCGGGCCAATGATGTCATTCGCCTTGTACACTTCCTGGAAAGTCGCTCCTATAGCCTCTACCTTCTCCTGCGGATCCTCGATCACAAAGAAGTTATCATCATCAACTGCCTCATTTGGATCTATACCTGCTGCTACAAGTATTTGTTCGTTGAACATATTCGGGTTGCTGGTGTTTACAGCCCGAATTTTATTGTTCCAATACAAACTTACAGAATTTCTGTAATTTTCCTTTATTAATATCTGGAGGTTTTTAATCGACGACTTCAGTGTCATGATCTCCGGGTTATGTCTGTCAGTAAACTGTCTGTACAAGGTTTTTAGTCTTGACAGCAGCCTACTTTTTTGTCGGTGCAGTGCGTCAATAGTTGCATTGCGGAATAAGTCTTCTTCGTCAGTGTGTTGATACCGAGGTATCGTTCTGTCCATTGTTCGTTTGATTGTATCGTCCATTAGTCTAAGATACCTGTCAATCTCCTCGTTTGACAGATTTCTGTTGGACGGTGGGTAGAGCGAATTCGAGGAGAGAGCTCTAGTCAGTGTTCTGGTGAAGTGTGTCCAACGCACTCTACTATAATTGTAAGAATGCCTTTGAACAAACTCGTCCAATTCCGCAATTTCGTTGGGAACAGTTATTTCGGTGCTGAGACCGCAATGGTCACTGTCATACACGAAAGTGCGTAGACAGTTTGTAGTTTGTTGGTTAGTGCATGTCAGTTGTATTCGTGAGTCGAACAGCAGAAGATCCAAATAGGACCCGTGTCTGGGAAACGACGGACTATCCGTCGCCTTAAGCCCGAGTCGATACATTATACTGTGCTGACCCCACCAATTGAATAGTAGGTTCCCTCTAGTATTTGGTGTATCATTTCCCCAATCTCTATGTTTGGCGTTGAAATTTCCGCCGATAATAAAATAGTTGTCTTCCAATTCCAGCCTTAGGAATCGAAAAAGTGTCTCGAGCTCTGAGATGAATAAAGTGGATTGAGTAGCCTTAGGTGCATAGACAGACACCATGTACAACCGCTTTCCACTACGGAGAGGAATGTACATGACGCATGCTTCCAGCACCTGAAACCTACGTATCACACGACTGTATACTCTTTTGAAACGCAGTCCCTTTCTTACAAAGATCGCAACACCTCCTCCTTGAATGGAATTGGGTCGGTTTCTTCGTAATATTTCATATCTTCTGTGCCTCATTTTGTGTCTTTTGGTGAGCTTAGTTTCGCTAACCAAAAGCACATCAGGGGCTTGGTCTTTAAGCAACTTAAACAGTGCGGCTCGTCGTTCGAACCTAATCAGTGAATTCACATTCACTGCAAGGGTTTGCTCCGCCATGTACGTACCCATTACGACTGGAGGTGCGTTAGGCCCGGCAGCAGCGCGTATATTTGATCTACCCGCGTAGCCTGTACCTGTATTTGACGCTGAAGCTGAGCCATCTGCCCCTGAATAGAGAGCAAGATAGCCAGCATGTCAGGTACAGGTTCAGGTGCTCTAGGCGCTGAGGCCTGAGAAACTACCTTTGCTTGTTGTACCGTAGTTCCCCTACCTGCCGCCATTTGGACGTAGGTAACTTGGGGAGTAACGGCTGGTGTTTGTGCCTGCGCGAGTGGACGTTTAACTTCCACTTTCTGCTGCCGAGCCAGATTTACTCTTTTGATGTATTGGAATTTGGGACAACCCCGATAGTTTGCGGTGTGTCCCGTGTTCCTACATAAAGCACAAGAGAGTTGGCTTTTTTCCGACGCTCCGTCCTTGCCTAGAGCGCATTCCTCTGACTTGTGGTTCTTTCCACACTTCACGCATCGAGGCTGCATTTCGCTGTTCGACGCGGCGTGCCCGAACCTTTGGCAGCGAACACATTGTAAAATGTTTAATTTTTCCCAGTGTACAACCTGGTAGTCCAGGACTTTTATACTCCTTAGACCATCCAGTTTGCTGTTGGGACTTAGCTGGACCAGGAAGAACGGCAGTTTCCGCTTCTCCCTTTTGGCTCTAGCCGTGACAAATGGCTTGACCCCCACGAATTTGAGCCCTTCGCACTCCTTCTCTTTCAGCAGTGCAAGGAGCTCCTCCGGATCAGTCGACGGTTCTAACCCCCTCAGCAGCATTGTCTGCAGCTTCTCCCCCTTCGGGGTGTAGGAGAAGAACTCCGTCGTCGAATCCTTCAATAAACTTTTAATTTTATGATAGCGCTCCACTGTGTCACAGTGGATCGCATGCCTATTTAATGATAATCTTTTTATAAAAAAGTTGTTGCCTATGGCCGACTTACACAGTTCTATTGTCTCTTTGAGTTCCATTTTGTATGTATTTATAGGTGGAACCCTTTGTTTTGCAATTTGCTGTTTCTGCTGTTGTTGTTGCTGTTGCTGTTGTTTTTGCTGCTGCTGTTGTTGTTTCTGCTGCTGCTGCTGCTATTTTTGCTGCTGCCGTTGTTGTGGTTGCACTTGTTGTTTTTGCTGGTGGTTTTTAAGTTTTTGTTGGTGTTTGTGTAGCACCTGCGCTATTGTGTTTGTTTGTTGTTGTTGGATTTGATTTTGAGTTAGCTGCGTTTGTTGTTGCTGCTGGGATTGCTGTTGCTCTTCCCTCTTCCTTCTTAGCATTTGCTTTCCTTTAATGGCTAGTACTCTTTGTTGTAGCATTTTGATGCTACTACTAATTGACTCCATTTCTTCCTCTTCGTCTTCCGATTCGGTTGACGCCAAGGAAGCGAAGCTGTTCTCTTTCTGATGTTGGTGAACATCTGAAGCGAATGGGTTGCTGTCGGTAAATTGTCCGGGCGTTGATTGCGCCCCTTCCCTCACTCCACCAAGCAGAGTGGAAGTTGGTAGGGAGGGGCGTTGTGCTAAGGTGGCAGTTGGCATTAGCGCCCTCCTTCTCTTTGTCTTCGGTTCTGTTTGGCTTGAACCACTTGACGCCTCGCCTGATTTATCTGCGGATCCCGTTACTGGCATAACGGACCGCTCTTCACCATCCATCGCGTGATGATTTTATCACTCACTATCACTCTATCAGTTTATTTTGTTTTTTTTTTTTTTCAATTGAACAAAAAAAAAAAAAAAAAAAAGTCTATTCGACCCGGAGTCGAACCTGCTACCTTTCACTTGGTAACCGGGCGCACTACCTCTGGACTAATTGGAGCCCTATATCACTTTTGTCAAATTCTTTTATACTGGTATTACTACCCAACCGAAAGCCGAAACACGTCAATACTCTACGGAGCTCAATGAACGAAAAAATTCTTGGACAGTCAGGTTGCAATGGTAATTTTTTGTCAATCATTGATTTATGATCCGATATTGAAAAATCTTATCTCAAATCATGAGCATACTGTTCATTAGTTAAGCGCTGAGGTAAAAAATGAACTCATCAATATTGTATCAAAAACAGTCGCCAATATTAAGAAAGGCCCTTTCTTCGCCCATATCATTGATACTACCTACTCAAGATTTAAGTAAAATAGATCAAATGAGTCAAGTTTTTTGCTACGTTCAATTAAAAAAGATAAAAATGGCAAGGCAATTGATTTAAAAATAACTGAATCTTTTTGGGGTTCGAAAAAGTTGAAGATCATTCCGCGATTCGTTTAGAACTTAATATCGCAAAATGTCGAGGACAAGGTTACGATGGTGCCGCGGTAATAACTGGAATTTACAACGGAGTCCAAAAACTTTTCATCCGATTAAACCTTGTACTCAATGATGCTGTGGAATCTGTTCCAGAATTTCGAATTTTTTTTGATTTAATTCAACGCCTTTATGTTTTTTTCGCAAACAGCATAAAACGGTGGGAGTTGTTATCTGAAATTTGTGAAGGGCACGACACTAGAAAAATGTCACTTAAACACCTTTGTCCAACCCGGTGGTTGGGAAGATTCTTTGCAAGCTGCAAGATTCAAATATAAAAATATTCTTCATGCTATCTCCAAAATCATACTGATAAGAAAATGTATTTCTGATCGAAATGAAGCGGAAGCTCTGCTCAAGAAAATGGAAACTTTTGATTTCGTCATTCAAGTGGTTTTACACTCAAAGATTTTAATATCAACTAACGTTGTTTCTCCAAAAATCAGGCATAAATCTTTCTCAAGCAAACTCATTGTTAATACGAACCTACCAGATATTAGGAATCTTTCGAAACTCGTTTGAAGAAGCAAAAAATGTATCGATTGTTTTATGTGACTCTTGGAGAGTCAAAACTCAATTCAATAGCAAACGAATGCCAAACGTCAAAAAACATTCAGGTGAGCTATCCCGAGACGAGAGAATAACTGATGGAGAGTCAAGATTTAGAATTAATATCTTCTACAAATGTCTTGATGTTATTTGTCAACAAATCAAGATTAGATTTAATAGTTTGACAAATATAATTGACACATTCCAAGCTATTCAACCTCAGCTGTAAAAAGCTTCTCGAATATTATGATGAAGACATCAGTGACGAAATACATGAACAATTCTTGTCTTTTCGTGCTTGCCTTGCGAACCGCATAAAAAACCCCGATTCTGGAAAACAACTCGCACTTTTGTTGTTAATAGAATGCTTTGTCAGCGAGTTTTCCAGATGTTTGCACTGCCTTGATGTTATTTTTAACAATTCCTGTTTTTAAGTATTCCCGAGTTTAAGTATTTTGTATATAGAAAACGAAACTGCAAATGGTTTGCTTCAGGATCCCTGAAAGTAATTCTGACTATGAGAGAGCTTCTCAGGAGAGCCGTTCGGAATCGGTTAAAAGCAGTAGGCCCCATTCAGAAGTGTAAAAATTGAAACGTGAGCAACACAAATGAGTGCGAGAAACTAAGGCCCTGGCCCACACCGGACTGTAGCGCTTTGTACATATTTATTTTCATATTTTAATTCCCAAAACGTCCTAAAATTAATTTACTTGAAGTACACTTAAAAGAGCACTTTGCAACATTTTCTAACTTCTTATCGCTTATCCCTAAAATACAATGCATATTGATAATAATTATATAGCATACCACCTTTATCAAAAAGTTCGAGGGGTAAATCTGTTGTTGACAATCCCTCTAATTCTTAGTATCATAGCTTGACATTTGCAAAAGGTACGTAGCCAAGAGTACATCTAACTCCGTGTGAGTTGGCGATTTTTTATAATCTTAGAAATGGATTTAAATATGCAACAACGAACTTGTACTAAATTCTGCGTAGAAAACGGATTTAATGGTGCGCGAACGTTGGAAATGTTGTTAAAGTGTTTCGGCAACGATTCTCTAAAGAAAACGGTCGTTTACCAGTGGCACGAGCGGTTCAAAAGTGGTCGTGAGTCAATCGAAGATGATGAACGCAGTGGCAGACCATCGACATCAAAAACCGACGAAAACATTGATGAAGTAAAAGAAATGTTGGTCAATAACCGCAAATTAACCATCAGAGAGATAGCGGAGGACTTAAACATTGCCTATGGATCCGTCCAAGACATATTGGTTAATGATTTGGGTTTCCGTCGTGTAGCAGCAAAGTAGGTGCCAAAAGACGTCAATTTCATGCAAAAAAGAGACCGTATTGACGTCGCAAAAGAGCTGATTTGCGAGCGGAGTCCGATCCCAAATTCATCAAAAGGATCATTACTAGAGACGAGACGTGGGTGTATGAGTACGACATGCAATCCAGAAATCAGGCAAGTGAATGGCGTTCACCAAATAAGCCGAGACCCAAAAAACCACGTCGTTTTCAGTCAAAAAAGAAGGCAATGCTCACAGTTTTCATGGATTACAACGGTGTAGTGCATCATGAATTTTTGCCAGAAGGCCGGACAGTAAACAAAGAGTATTATTTGGGCGTTATGAGATTATGTGGGCAGAAAACTCGTGGATTTTGCACCATGATAACGCACCGTCGCACAGTGCCATCATTATTCGTAATTTCACCTGATTTGGCTCCCTGTGACTTCTTTCTGTTCAATCAAGTTAAAAAACCACTACGGGGAACGCGTTTCAGCAGCCGAGAGTAAGTAATGGAAAAATCGCAGGAAGCACTGATGGACATACGGAAAACCGAATATAGAAAATGTTTCGAGGATTGGATCAAGCGCTGGCATAAGTGTGTTGCAGTCGATGGGGATTACTTTAAAGGGGACAATATAAATAGATGAATAAACTTGTATTTCCAATTTTCTGAATACATTCCGGGAACTTTTTGCACCTGGGCCTCGCAAGCTGAAGCTACGCCACTGCTGAAAATAGCACCGCGGTGACAAAGTCTGCCGTATCGTTTCCGAAAAATGAAATTTAAAACTACCACGTGAGCCGAAGCCACAGACATGCCGCATGTACTTGTAAAAGCGCGATTCAAATAAAGATTTCCAAATGCGAGGTCGCCAGCACATTGGTTACTCAGCCAGTTGTAGAGAGCCATAAATGAAAGCGACGATATGGGCCTGCTTCTGCACATTCGACGAGAAAAACACGCACAAAATACCAAACTAAAGGGGAGTGAATGTGAAATGTCGATTTGACTAACAGATGGAATAACTAACTTCTACATATGTATGGTTTGTGTCAATGATAACAAATATGGTATTTTGGAGGGCAAACATCTGTCAATCAAATACAAAACATATACATACGAGTATGATAGGTTGTGATTGTACAAACAACATTTTTTTTGTCGTCTTGAAAATGTGGAATTTTGACCCAGGAAAGGACAATTCCGCTGGCGGAATGTTTGATTACATTGTTTTTTTTTCTCGCTTATGAAGATGAAGGTTAAAAAGAGTGTCGGAGACAAGACGGAGCCTTAAGACATACCAGAATTTATTTTGTGAAAAGAAGACTTGAAACCATAAAAGACAACTTAAATTGAACGTTCCGAAAGGTAGTTTCCTATCCATGGAAGTAGGGAGTCGTCGATCCCCAATACATGCATTTTCGATAAAAGAGGCTATTGCCAAACTCGGTCAACTGCATTAGAAGAAGGGGATATAGGCCATCTGTTACAGCGGATTTGTGAATTTGTTAAGATTCGACACATTCAAGTGTAGGTGGAGACAAAGCGCAATCTGGAAGTGTTGAACTGACCGTAAAGTGTTCAGCAAGCAGATTGGCTTTGTCCAAAGAGCTGACAGCTGGAATGGAAGGTTATTTTGAACATGCTTCAACTTAAAGGACTTGCGAAAGTTGGTTTGTTCGTTTCAAAACTGGTAATTTTGGCATCGAAAACAAAAACCATGGAAGATCAGAAAAAAAATTCGAAGGTGCAGAATTGCAAGCATTATTAGGGAAAGACTTGACTCCAACACAAGAACAGCAGAAGCATTAAAAGTTAAGCGAACAACTTTTTCCAAACGTTTTAAGAAAATGAGTTACATACAAATCAGTTGGAAGAAAGAAACATCGAAAGGCGGAAAACCAGAAATTTCAGAAATTTTTCTAGATCGGCACAAAAGGAAAGGATTTTTGTATTGAAATGTTACTGGCGATGAAAAGTGGATCTATTTCGACAATCCCAAGTGCAAACCAATACGTAATATCCACAGAAATAAGGTTATGCTTTGTATTTGGCGTACTATGAACTGCTGAAATCTGGTGAAACGATTACTGGGGATCGCAATCGTCAACAACAGAAAAAGTTGAAACTAGCATTGAAGCAAAAATGACAAAAATATGCCCAAAGGCACGCATCACTTATTTTCCATTATGACAATGCTCATCCACATGTTGCAAACCAAGTAAAAAACTATTTGATAAATATTAATTGAGCAGTTCTGCCTCACTCGCCGTATTCACCAGATTTGGCCCTTTTGATTACTATGTAGCTCGGACTTTCGAAACAGCACTTTCATTCTTACGAAGAAGCCACAAATTGACTTGATGATTGGTTGGCCTCAAAAAACGAGCTGTGATATTGGCGCGGAATCCATCGATTGCAAAAAAGATGGGAAAAAGTCATAGCTAACGATGACCAATACTTTGAATATTAGATTGATTCATTGTTTTTTGAACAAAAAAAATTGATATTTCATATTCACACACTTATTACATATACGCATAAATTCGGGGAATCCATTGCTATACTCTTCCCAGCGCAAACGTGACAGAGTTCCGACAAAAACTCGACGTACGGTTGATGTACAAGGGAAATCAACAGGAACAGCAACAGCGGATTATATTGCATTGACAGTAGAATGGAAAAGTATTAAGAGCAACCACTGTGGCGGGCTTGTTAGCCTTGATTTCGTATTGGCTACGCTGCGAAATAATGAGACCTTCAATAAACTCGGATACGGATAGATCATTGAACCTACCTTTTCTAGTTAGGTCAAAGTGCGAAAGTCAAATTGGCAAGACTCTGTCTTCTATACAAATAATGTTCACCGGATCCTCATTCCCGAGATCATTCCATTTTCAAAAAGTACCAGAAAATGGCCAAACGATTTGGTGAAAAAGCAGTAGCGTAGATAAAGGGATGATCGATTACTGGCTAAGCAGCATTTGATTAATCAGGTGCATAGCTAAAGACTAGGCTAAATAACTTGCAAACTATCTCACGAACAAATTATCTGCGACGCGTCCATGTTACGAAAAAGGAGTGGAAGCGGAAGAGCATCGGTAAAACGATTGTATTGCTAAACTGAGATTGGAGTACATTCGAATACGAAGACGGCAAGACAAAGAAAACTGCGAGCAAATAAGTGATGAATTCCTAAAAAAAGAAAGAGGATGACTTCAAGCTAAGTCTTCCAAACATTGAAAGAAGACTTACAACAAAATCACCGGCATCGGCACCGGCATACACACACACGATGCACACAATAGTTAGCAGTCTGTTCCATATGGATCAATTTGTCGGAAATGGCAATAAGAGTTGCGGAAATAATATCACAAGCGCAGACTCTCGGTATGGATGGACTCTCTAGCTTGTTTTTTAGCCCTAATGAACAATTTACAAGAATCTCTATACAATACGTCTAGCAGAAGGAATATATTCAAGGCAATGGAAATGCAGAAATGTATTCGACGCAAAAGGTCCCTCCAGAGCAAGCATAGTCGTATAGACCCTAATGCATGCTGGATAGCGTAGGGAAAGGGTTTGGGAAAATCATTGCCTAAAACGATATAATAAAATAGATGGTAGGTTTTGACTATAATTACCTATTATTTCTACAGGGTCACAGCCCCATATCAGGCTGATGTTGACGATTTCATCCTCGATATCCCCACCAAAATACATAGATAGTCAGGATAGCGCTTGTCACAGCCTATTCCTCCCTATATTTTGTTTGTGGCAGTTTAAGGCCTGTGATTATTGCCAGGCTGCATGTGTCCTAGTCTAGGTCCAAGCAGGGTCATCAACACTGAGTTCGTCTGATGCTTCTGACTGCTTCGACATAATAGATTTTTTGCGATAGTTAATCCAACTTACCACTCCCAATCTAGAGCGCTTTCTTTCACAGTACTATAATTCTTAGCTCGAGGGATTGCTGCTAGAACTCAATCTCCATAGAGGTACTATAGAACCGAAAGATCCGGTATATCGCATCAATATCCCTCTTTGAGTAAGTCTTAAAAAGTGCGGTTGTGTTTAGCTAATAGTGCCTAGTAAAATCTGTGGACGATTGTAAGGCATGCTTGAAGAGGAAATTAAATGTTCTGTGCTAAATCCTTTCACAAAATCTGTCCTGGATTATCCGAAATTTTTCTAAAAGAACTTGGAAATAAAAATTCTGGGTTATCATTTAATTGTTTTGAGTGCTCCATAATTCCTATAGGACAAATATTTGCTAAAGCAAATGAGTTAGTGTCGGTTGTTGGTGCGCTCACCAGCAAAGTATGTATGACAATTTGGACACTCTTCAATCGAATTTGAGTCGGCTTTTGAGTCTCGATCGTGGCAAACCCAATCAAACAATAACAATGTTTCCATGTCTAGTACACTTAAATCCATTAAGTGACACTAAGTCCCGAAACTAAATGCTCCCATAGCGATAAACTTTAGTTCATCTCATGCTTCTTATGCCACTACTATCAGTATCAACAATTTACCACATATTACTCGTATGAGTGAAAATAGTGAGTGGCAAAAAGTGTAACATAAGCAAATAAGCAACGTAGAGCGGGCCTTAAAGGATCAATTATAATGTCATTACTGCAAAATACTGACATTAATAATGATCGTGTAAGATCGATAGTATTGTTATTACTTGGATTGATGGACGGGAATGACGAAAATCTGGAATTTCTGATTCCGAGATGTCATTACTTGTATTGTTGTCACTAATAATGACTGTGTAAGATGCTTATGTCAATACTTCATCACTACTCATTTGGTTTTATGCAGCCGATGGAGTAACACGTGTATATTAAAAATAGTGAAATCCTACGAACCTTCATAGAAGTTTACGAAGCTCATCAGGAATTATGAAATCCAACAAATCCAAAAAAGTATAGCGTTAGAAAATTTTGAAAATTTACACAAAAATTAAACCACTGTGCACATATTACAGGACAGAATTAAAAAAAATATTTCACATAAAAAAGTTCTGGAAGTGGTGCTGATGGGTTTTACCAGCCAACATTGTGACTCTTCTACATGCTCCGATTTCTGGATAAATTTGAGAAGCCTGTATCACCCGAAGTGTTTTTTTTTTTTTTTTTTTTTTTTTTTTTTTTTTTTTTTTCCCGGCGAGGGCAGGTGAAAATCTTCCATCAGACACTATGAGGATCAGAAGCGCGTGCTCATAGTAGTGTGAGATTCTTACTCACTAAAAACACCTCCCTTCATTGTTGATTTTAATACCGCAACTAAGTAGAACTTATCAAGCAGTTTTTATTTCATAAGTTAGTCACGATTGGTAGGACACTTTCCAATGGAAGACCCTACATATTCCGCTTTCTTAATGCGGTTTCAATTTATCGCGCAAGGTCCAACGGTTTAGTTCGTTGAAGACGGCGTAGTATGTTTCGTTCGTCCAAGACTTCTAGGACTGTATTGTTGATATGGCCGCTTAACCGGACTTTATGTTTTCGTGCGCAGTTCCTGACTTCATCTTCCACGAAAGGAACTCCGAGGTCTCGATGCAGGTCATTATTTCTTATAAACCATGGGGCACGCACAAATTGTCGTAGCACTTTATTTTCAAAAGTTTGTATTATATTTACATTTGATTTCTTAGTACAACCCCAGAGTTGTATACCATAGGTCCACACCGGCTTTAGCACTTGCTTATAAAGAAGCAGCTTGTTTTCTAAGCTTAGCTTGGAATATTTACCAAGTAGCCAGTACATTTCTCTGTATTTGGCCTCTAGTTCTTTTCGTTTCTTTCTAACATGCGTTTTCCATTTAAGCTTCGCGTCAAGTGTCATTCCCAAATACTTAGCCTCGTTTGCAAAGGGGATACACACCGAGTTTATAGAAATGGGCAAGTGATTTATCTTTCTGTAGGTGAAGTCAACATGTACAGATTTTGTCTCATTAAGGGTAATTCGCCAGATCTTTGTCCACTCGTAGACTTTATTTAAAGCAGTCTGAAGTTTCGCCGTTGAGTCTTCTATTGATTCTCCAACCGCTAAGATAGCGGTGTCGTCAGCAAAAGTAGCGAGAACAGTTTCCTCGACGTGTGGTATATCTCTTTTATATAAAAGGTACAAGAGTGGGCCCAGTACGCTTCCCTGCGGTACTCCGGCTAGGATATCTTTAAATTTCGAAACATCATTTCCGTATCGAACGCGAAAAATTCTATTTTCAAAATAGCTTGTCAATATATTAATGGCAAAATTCGTCGCAGTTTGAACTTCAAACCTTCATGCCATACTTTGTCAAAAGCTTGTGAGACGTCAAGAAATACGCTCGAACAAACCTTTTTTTCTTCCAGGGATCTTTCAATTACATCAGTAATTCTATGCACCTGATCAATTGTTGAATGCTTAGTCCGAAATCCAAATTGATGGCTGGGAATAAGATTTTGGTTTTCGATAATTGGGAGAAGACGTTTTAGCAAAATCCTCTCAAAGATTTTCGACAGCATCGGTAGGAGAGAAATGGGTCTGTATGATTTTTTATCGTTTGGAGGTTTTCCTGGTTTTAGTACCATAATGACTTCTGCAACTTTCCACTGGCTTGGCACGTATTCAAGCCTCAGAGCCGCGTTAATAATGTGTAAGAGCTTTATAAGTGCTTTTTGAGGTAGCATTTTCAGAACTTCTCCGGTAATAAGGTCATACCCCGGAGCCTTCTTTGGTTTTAATTTCCTTATTACAGTTTTGATTTCAGCAAGAGTTGCATTTGTCATTACAAAATTACTATATGCTATTTCTAAAGAACTGGTGCCGGGTGCCAGTGTCGGGCCGTCGGAGGGCTTGAAAATTTCTTCAAGATAGTCGGCAAAAACCTCCGCTTTTTCCTTATCCCCCTTAGCGCATTCGTTATTGCCGACCTTGATTGGTGGCGCGGGGATTTTGGGCCTTTTTAAGCATTTTAAAGCTTTCCAAAGCGAGTAATTTGTTTCTTTTCCTGCCGTCAGGTTTTGAACATATGTATTTACTTCGGAATTTCTGTAACTTTTAAGAGTCTCCTTGAGCAGATTACAGAGCCTGTTTAAGCGTGTTTTGTCCTGCGGCGCTCGAGTTGTTTGCCATCTTTTGCGAGCTTTTCTTTTTTCTCTTATCATATCTTTTACCTCAGGCGGGTAGTTTAAGTTACGTTTAGCCGTGTTTTTTCGTTGACAAGGTGTATTATTCCACGCAGCACATTGGACTATTTCAACGAAAGAATCCACTTCGATTTCGAGTTCAAGTGCTGCTTTAAGTGAAACGTCTAGTTCTAGGTTATTATTAATCTCATTTCTGAATCCTTCCCAATTAGTATTTCGTCCAGTTAGTCTTAATGGTCCTTGTTTTTTAATAAACGTGTCGTTCATTGTCAGTATGACTGGAGAATGATCGGAGGAAAGATCGAAGCTTTCATCAACGTTTATATCCGAGTTACGAATTCCTTTAACAACGAAGAAATCGACAAGATCGGGTATTTTCGTTGTGTCTGTTGGCCAATAAGTCGGCTTGCCCGTTGAATAGAAGTCACAATTGTGTTCCATACATGCTTTATAGAGTATTTTACCCTTTTGGGAGACACATCTTGATCCCCATAAAGTGTGTTTGGCATTGAAATCACCGCCAATCATAAAAGCCGATCCAAGAGAATTGAATATATTTTTAAATATATGTTCTGAAGGCGTAAATCGTGGAGGACAGTAGATGGCTGAAATAGTAAAGGAGTTCCGTACCAATTTTACGCGCACCGCAATTAGTTGTACAGACTCGAGCTCTAATTTTATATCTTCGTTGTGCTCAAGAGACTCTTTAATGTATACAGAGGATCCGCCTCTCGCGTTTCCCGAAGGGTGATACGCGTAGTAATCTTTAAAACCTCTAATTTTTGCAGATGACCCATTTTTCAAGTGGGTTTCGGAAACCAAACAAACGTCAATGTCGTTTTTCCATAGGAATAACTCAAGTTCATAAAGTTTTTCTAAGATTCCGTTTGCATTCCAGGTGAGTACGTTTAATTTTTCCCTTTTCATTTTTTAGGCGAAGGACGTTTTTTATTGAACCTATTTTCAAACTTCTTTAGCTTATCTAAAATAAGTTCATTGATTTTGTTTTGCTGCTCAAGCTGCGCGAGAATAACGGAAAATACTTGGGAAGCAGGATCTCCGGAATCTTTTGCCTTTAGCTTGGTAGCTTCAGCGTATGTAAGTTTTTCCGATGCTTTCTTTTCAACACTGGAATCAGTCACTTTCGCCTTGGCGTTTTTAACGATATTTTGAGCAGATCCCGATGTTTTTTCTTTAGTTTTGGGATTCTCTTTTTGTGGCTTAAACAACTTGTCACGTCTGTTTTGCAACTCCTTTGCTACTTCACAGCCACGGAAATTTGCTACGTGTTTACCCCTGCAGTTGACACAAGTCGGAGGGGTTTGTTTGCTTACGTTGCATTCTTTGGATAGGTGTTTACCTGCGCATTTTACGCACCGAGGCTCTTTTTGGCAGTAAGCTTGCGTATGGTTAAATTCCTGGCATCGCTTACACTGCGGGATCAGTTTCGAGTTTTTGCGTCGAGGCTCAATTTTAACAATAATGTTGAGGATTGACCCGAAGTGAAGGTAAGTATTCACCTACAAAATTTTAAAAATAATAAATAAAGAAAAGGCGGAAGGACAACACTAGTAATGATCATACAGTTGCCCGTTCTTAACCCTAGAAAGATAGTCTACGTCTGCCAGGCGTATGGTACGCAAAAAAAAAACTGAAAACCGCATCGGGTTGGATGCCTAAATATGTTCAGTCGGTGGTCGGAGCTTGCCCGTGACGATCGTGGTACGACGGTAAGTACCTGTAGTGATAAGTACGTCTGGGAGACGTATGATTATCTTTTATGTAACTTTTGTGAGATATTTGAAAAAATTGTTTATTATTATTTACTGATACGGGAAGGGAACAAATAGAGGTCCAACCAGATGATCCAAGAACATCTTCGACCTCGCGCTGTGTTTTAACTTATTTATAACAGATGAAATAGTGGGTGAAATAATGAAATGGACAAATATAGAAATATCTCTCAAACGTATGGAAAAAGAAGATAAGGACAAAGAAACTGGAAATGAGACTACGACGTTTAGTGCTACATTTAGGGACACCAATGAAGCTGAAATCCGTGCGCTTACATTATCCGCTGCTATGAAATATAATCACCTTTCAACGGAAGCACTTTATGTCAGCTCTTTTTCGGGAACTCGTTATGTAGCAGTTATGAGTGGTGATAGATTCGACTTTCTTGTCAGATATTTGTCCCGGCAACTATTGTAGCTTGAAGTATAGCTTTAGCTTCAGCGGTGAAGATTGAAGCAAAATGAGGCAACAAACCCTTTGTGAGGACCCTGTTGTTTTCATGGACAACTGCAAATGAAGTGCAGTGTTTTGTCTTAGAAGCGTTTGTAAAAACAAGTTTCCAATTTTGGTTCTTGAGTTGGTTGGATATTTCAGAGAACAATGCCTTGTATATGTCGCTATGTGTCGAGTTTTTTTGGAATGCATGTAGATCAGTAACTATAGATTCTGGGTCTAATTGCTATGGTGGGTGGGTCGGTGTCCTTTGGGTATGAAGGTTGAAGGAACTCTTGGGTTGCGGGGATTGCGTTGCACATAGTTGACGGTCGTTTCGGATTACTTTTACGGGATAATATTTTTTTAGAGTCGGATGTTATTAGCGATTTTTGTGATGATAAGATCTACGGCAAGAGGAGTGGGGTTAGATAGTCGATCCCTTGTTCGATCGATAGTAGACGATCTTCTGTTAACATATTGGAGTGGTTCGGAAAGCTTTAAGGGCGCATCTGCGAGCTGCATGATATTCAGGTTTAATTGTAGAGAGCGAAGATTTACTGAATTTACGTAGATAACAAGGCCGTAATCGATTTTTGACAAAATTATAGACTTAACGACTCTTATAATACTGTTTGTATGGGAAACAACCATTTGGCGATGATAAATACTTAATTATATTTAGTCTGGTAGCTAAGCTTTTTTTTAATGATCAGAATGTTCATTAAAACTAAATTTAGAGTTAAATATAACTCCTAAGATACTTAATGTATTAATGTGATTTTGGCAGCTTGGTTTTTTGCAAATATTCAAAGATTTAGTTTTATCGAGCGATAATTTGCACCATTTAACTATGTCGGACAAAATATTGAAAAAGCAGGTCTTGACTTTATTTAAATCTTTGCCATTAGACAATATATACAAGTCATCTGCATAAAGAGAATGCCGGATTATTTTAAATTGCACTTAACTTATGAAAAGCCATTTGGAACAAAATTACTGAGAGTGGTGATGCTTGTGGAATACCGTTCTCAAAGTTGTAGGTTCCGGAGTAGAAGTTATTATGTTTTACGGGAAATTTCCTTTTTAATAAAAATGATTTGACATATTTTAACATTTTTGGACCGATTCGCCATTCAAAAAGTCTATTTAAATTTCCGTATATTCCGATTCTGTCAAAGGCTTTTCAAAAATCTAGTGACAGAATAGACTCATGATTTTTTGTAGACAGTGCGCAAGCGGTGAAATCGTCTATACTCTAACGTAAAAGCGCATATATTGTAGATCGGTCATGTTTGAAAGCGACTTGGCTTGCGTCTATAAAGTTGTTTTTTTCTATGTACCAAAGCAGTCGAATAGATATTATTTTTTTCCAAAATTTTTCCTGTCAAGGTAGGAGAGAAATTGGTCTGTAACCGTTAACATCTGTTGGTAATTTTTTTGGTTTAGGAATGGGCGTAACACTAACTGTTATTCATATCTGAGGGATGTGTCTAGATTCGAAAATTTGATTGTATAGGGCAAGCAGGCTAGTTTTGAACGCAGTTGGTGTGTTCTTTAACATGGGATAGGAGATGCGATCTATACCCGGCGTTTTTCCCTTTACCTTGCTAAGACAGCTTTCCAGCTCTAATAAATTAATGGGTGATTCGATGGTTTTGGTTGATAACGAAAAGTTATATTCTTGTGGAATGCTATTTATTAGCGAGTATCTTGCTTCGATGAACTCTGAGGGGAAGTTAGAGTCCTAAGCGTAATCACACCAAGTTAGTCCGAATAGGTTAGCGATCTCAGAAGGATTGGAAAAAGTTTTATTGTCCGTTTTAATAACTTTAATGCCTCGTTGAATATAATTTCCTGTAAGGGTACGAATGTCAGACCAGATTTTCTTCGAGGAGGCTTTTGGGTTTATATTAGCGGTAAAGTTCTTGAAGGTTTCTTGTTTCGCAATTTTAGCTGCACATCGAAAGATGGCATTTTTTTTTGTAAAAAACAAGGTTTGTATGGTTTGGGTGTTGTTTGAAAATTTGCCATGCTTTTTGCTTAACTTGACGAAGGTATAATGTTATTGCTATAATGTTATTCGTTTGTGGAATAGATAATTGGCTGCTGATCGGATGGTTTTGGCAAGTACGGCGGCCTCTTTGTTTATATTCGTTGTGGCGGATGTTTTTTCTAAGATTCCAGTGTGCTTTATCGGTTACACATTTTGGAAGTTTATGGCGGATGATGTTTGGTTTGGTTATTGAGTGTGGTTTTCATAGGAACGTGATCAGTAGCATGAAGATCAGTAAGTGCGAACCACGATGCAGTTGGATAGATAGCGGCTGAAATAAGAGATAGGTCGACTCTGGTGATAGTACTATGAGTGGAAAAGTGTGTAGGACTACCGTCGTTAAGCACAGTAAAATTAGAGTTGGTGAGAAAATTTTCTATTATTTTACCTCTAGAGAGCCTTGAACTCCAAAGTGGTCTCCATGAATTGAAATCACCCGTAACTATGTATAATAGAGGTTGTTATTCCGTTTGTTAAGCTCTCATTGTCTGTGACATGAAAATTTTGATCGGACGGAATATATACTGAGAGCACATTAAATTTGCGTTCTAACTCTATCTCAACGCCAATGGCGGAAATGGTAGTTTTTAAAAAAAAAATAAAAATTGTGGGGGTAGGGAGATAATAAAAAAAAGGGACTGTATTGTTTTGGGGAAAATGTTGTAGTTTTATAGATGATATGAGTTTTTTGTAAGGAGATTAGTAGAGGTTTTTTTTCATTAATTAGTAGCTGAAGCTCATGAAAGTTATTATAATAACAATCAAGGTTCCACTGGAGAATTCTGACTGATGATGTTGATTTCGGAAATTCGGAAAATATTTTGAAGTTGAGGATGACTTGTAGACAGTATAATCTGTGTTGTACTGTGTAAAGTCGCTTAGTAAAAGATTTAAGTTGCTCGATCTTGGACTCTGAGATACAGGCGCCGAATCAATTGAGCTCGATTGATTCAGCATCAGAACCGCAGAGTCGGTGTTTTTAGTTAAACTGCCATTTTTATTTGACATCGTCATCATTGTTCGGTGAGATTAGCTGATATTGGTTACTCTAAGGGGGATTATTTGATTGATAGGTAAGAGAAGTAGTTGCGTTGGATGGGTATTCTGTGAGTTTTGTGTTTTGTGTGTGTAAATGACTGTGAGAAAAAGATTCGTATGAGTTGCTTTCATTTAGTTGAGTTTCTGGCTTGTTTGAGTTGGGCGAATTGGTTGGACCTGGAGTTGCTGATGTGTTATGAGAGAGTTGAGTGTTTTTTTATGTTGTGTATGTGTTTTTTGGGTGGTGGCAACTTTATTGAGTGATTCAAAAGCACTCAAGTTTTGACAGTTTCCGTCGTTTGCAACATGCGAGTGAGAGGAACTGGCTGTGAGTACAGCTAGATTCAAAAGCACTCAAGTTTTGACAGTTTCCGTCGTTTGCAACATGCGAGTGAGAGGAACTGGCTGTGAGTACAGTTAGGGTATGATTTTTTTGGAACTGCATCTGTTTCTGGTGTTTTCTGTCTAACCAAAGTCAATGGTTCGATTTTGCGGGAGTGACTGGTGTTTGCGGTTGAGGCGGTGTTGGAACTTTTTTGGCTAGTTTGAGTTGGAAGGACGTGAGAATAGGCAGTGGGGGCATTTTCGGTCTGAGCGGGAGACTTGGCAACAGTAGAATAACTGGTTGTAAGTGCTGGAGTAGGGTTTTGTTTACCAAAAATCCGCTTGGCCTCCGCCATACCATATTTTCTAATAGTTTCAATTTTTAATATTTCCTTCGCTTGCAAATATCGTTGAAATTTGTAATTCATTAAGTTCGGACGTGCTTACATTTCGCTCCGCTTAGTTATTTCCTTTTAATTTTTTCCTGCCTAATTTTCAATAATTCGCACAAGCTATTTATCGGTGATCGCCTTTTGTTGTGTTTTGCTGACTCGATTTATTTATTGAGCAAAAGTGCCTAATAATCTTAAAGTTAACCCAATTCTCATTCACCCCCTTTTGTGTGAATTTTCAACTGACCTACCCTAATTTATTCATCGTCATCCTCCAACACCCTCAAGGTAAGCATCCCGTTAAAATATGAATGGGTGTTCATCAACCCTGCTTCCGACGTCATCAATCTGGGTGAAGTAACCATGGAAAGATTAAAACCAAAGTCCAACTCTCACAAAATCCAAAGCCTAACAAAGAAGCTCCTGATCAAAACTGGAGTTTGAAAGTCCCTCCCCATCTTCTAAGCTAGTGTCCCACCCTAATACCACACCACTTTCTTTTTTAGACCCCATACTTCCTCCAAAGGCACCTTATCGATTCTGGGGAAGATGGCCGGTATATTCTCTCTCGATTAATAGACCGCAGATTATACGATAATGTTCGTTTATATCTCGCATACCTACATGATAAGCCAGCCTCTGTCTGTATCGACGGTATAACGAAAACCAATGCAATGGTTTGCATTCTACGTGAAGGCCTTCCCACTAATCATAATGATCTGCTGCAACTTTTTATACATTTTCATGAGCAATTAGATATGACTCCTGATGATGTGGCTAATGATCTCTCTTCCTTTGCGTCCCACGTAAGTTCCTAACGCATACTACACCTCAAGCGAACACGGTCTAGTTTCAAAAACTACCATCTCCCCTAAACCACCACTTAATTCTTTGCCGAAGCCTCTCAAATATCTGTCCCTGTATTATCAAAACGTAAGAGGATTACGAACTAAACTTTCTGCTATATATCCTAATTCGCAGATACTGCCCTACGATATTTTTGCCCCAAACTCACCCCTAATATTAAGAATTATGAATTATTTTCCCAAGATTTCGATTTACACCGTGACGATAGTCTTAATAAAGAGGAAAATTTATATGGCCGTAGTGTACTTCTAGCTATACACTCTCGTCTCGAGTCTAAACCTTTGAAAAAATTGTCTACTGCATTCTTTGAATTTGTTTGCGCTAGAATTCCTACTTGCAAGCGCAACCTATATATTTGCTGCTGCTATATTCGCCCCTCTCAACCAATTCAAGGTTACCAGCTAGCTGTTGATGCAATCGACAGCATTTTTAATGCTGGTGATCCCAACGTCGTAGTTATTTTTTTAGGTGATTTTAATCTACCTAAGCTTCTATGAGTTCAGACTGACCAGTCCTACTTTATTGCAACAAATCCCACCTCTGATAAAGAAAATCTTTTCATCGACTGCCTTACTGACTCTGATCTGTATCAATTAAATGATGTCACCAATAACATTGGCAGACAAATCGACTTAGTCTTCGCCACTGATACAGATAAAGTAGACATTGGCGTATGAAAATGGTCTTAATCGCGTTTCCTATGAATATTCTTACGGCTAACTACGCCAAACTGAACAACCTCCTCAGTATGGCCAATTTTGATTTTCTGTACGATAACCCAGACCTTATGGTTAACGATACCCACGCATCCTTTTACACCGAAATTTTCAAATGTCTCTCCCAATCTGTACCTTTTTTACCCAAAAAGAATCCCTCATCATCACCAACCTGGTATAATAAAGAACTGCGATCTCTTCGTAATAAGAGAAATAAGCTCTAGTATACTTACTTAAAATCGCGTTCCGACACCGATTTCTTGTACTACCAGTCTGCCCAAATAAATTTCTCTGTACTTTGCCAAACTCTATATGACAACTATTTAAACCAAATGGTGTAGCCCTTTCCGACCCCAAACGATTCTTTCAGTTTATCAAAACAAAAAGTAAATCGAATAACTATCCATCATCTCTGAATTTTCTAGATAAGTCCTCGGACGATCCCCAAATTATTGCAAATCTCTTCGCATTTTTTTTAGCTAAGTGTTCGCCACCCATTCCCAAGAGCCAGACCACTCTTACTTTTCCTACTTAAATAGCTGCCCACAAACAACTTTGGAATCTGTGTCTATAACTTTAGAGCAGGTTAAAGATAAAATAATAAACTTCAAAGATGATTATTCTGCTGGCCCTGATGATCTTCCCCCTATATTTTTAAAGAAATGTGAAATGCACTTAGCCCAACCTCTTACAGCTCTCTTTCAGCTTTCTTTCACAGGGATTATTTCCCTCAACCTGGAAAAGGTCTTTTATTATTCCCCTACATAAGAAAGGCCGAAAAGACGATATTTCCAACTATTGACCAATTGCTAAGCTGTCCTGCATACCTAAACTTTCCGAGAGCATTATTTATGACATAATGCTTTTCCATTGTAAACCTATTGTTTCCCAAAACCAGCACGGATTTCTCAAAGGTAGATCTACGACCACCAACTTATCGGAATTCGTATCAAGCACTTTATGTGCACTGGAATCTGGAAATGAAGTTGATGTGATTGCCATCGATTTCAGCGGTGCTTTTGATAGGATTTCACATGATATACTATAATCCTTCTAAAATTGAAAGCTCTTGGTTTCCATATAAACTTTATAACATGGGTTCAATCATATTTATATGAAAGACATTACTATGTTCTATTTAGGTCCATGGTTCCTGACCCAATTAAAGCCTCCTCAAGGCAGCCACTTTGGTCCCTTATTATTTATTCTGCCCATTAATGATGTTGATTGCATCATTAAAAATTCATACATATCTGTTTATGCAGACGATGTGAAAATCTTTAGATATATATCTTCTTGCTCAGACTTCCTCTGCAGGAAGATCTTGACAGATTTTGCACTTGGTGTCAGAAGAATTTTCTTGAGCCTAACGTCAATAAGTATCAGGCTATAACGTATACCCGTAAGCGGTCCCCTACTTCACCTCGCTGCTATCAAATCTTTAATCTGCCTGTTCCCTTAGAGAATTAGTTGCGTGATTTAGGTGTTATCTATGATAAGGAACTCAATTTCCGTTCTCACATTGATAATGTAATAAAAAAAAAGCCAACTCTGCCCTTAGCTTCATCAAGCCCTGGTCTAAGGGGTTTTCCAATCTTTATGTTACCAAATCTCCTTACATAACCTCCGGATAGAAGCTGTTCAACGTAGGTTTTTACGTTTTGCTTTACGTGATCTTCCCTGGGATGATAGCCAAAACTTACCACCTTATACTGACCGGCTGAAACTTATAAATTCTATACGTCGAAAAGTTGACGACATTCTCTTTATTCATCAAATTTTAGTTGGTAATATCGATTGTCCTTCTTTACTTCAACTTATTTCTTTTAACAAAAACAGACGCAATCTTTGGTTTGTGCCACTTTCCCGCCTCAATCTTCACAGAACGAATTACGGACACTTGGAACCAATGCCTAGAATGCTTCGTGAAGTTAACGATATTCTGCCTCTCTTCGACTAAGTACCATCTCAGCAAACATTCTATTAAGAACATTCCTATTTCCACCTATGCATCACGTCCTAATTTTTTTTTAACCGCTTCCACCCTTTAGTTTTTATCTTTAGTTTTAAGTGAAAATTATTAGTTTTAAGAATGTGCTTGCAATAAGCATTAATTAATCTGTCCGGGCCGCAAATCAAATCAAATCACGTTCTTGACGATGATGGGTGTAATTTGTGATAGTTTGCGCAGAAAGTGCACATGCAGCTTTCAGGGTTGTGAGGTGGTAGGTTGCAAGACTCACATAAAGCATTTCCATTGCATCGCGTAGCTGTGTGTCCAAGCAGCTTACAATTGCGGCAGCGTATTGGATTGGGGAAGTCCTGTGGCACGCTGATTACCGTTTTTTAAATCTAAATACATCGACAACGTCTTGAAACTTAAGTTCTTCAATTATTTCACTTTCGGGTATATTGATAAGGCACGGGGCATAAGCGGTACCCTTTGACGAGTTAAGGTTGTAGTGAAGTTTGACGGAGTGCGGACAAACGTTCGAGAAAACCGCTCTGCGACCTGCTGCGATTTGGTTAGAATTAAAAAATTACCGTCGCGGAGCTATGCTGTCAATCGCTTTTTTAAGCGCGAATACACTAAAATATGTGAGGGGTTTGCCCTCGAATGTTGGGGCTACAATCACGAACTTCGGGTTACGGGAGGTTGATTGTGACGGAAGAATAGTGTTTATGTCAATAGGTGAAAAATTTGGTTTCTTTCTTTTATTATTTCTGGGTTTGAGTAGCGCATCCTCATCAAGGGCGCTAAATCGATTGCCCGTAGACACACGTGGCCCAGGGGCCATGGAAATTGTTACTGTATCACTATTGCATTAGGTTTGTTTCTAGCACTTAAAGGGCAACAGAAATAAAATTAAGTGGGTACAGTGGCTATAGAAATAGCGGGGAAAGACACCAACTGAGAAAATACCGAGCTATGAATAAGATCTGACAGAACGATGTAACCGGCTTAAAGGATAATCGGTGACTGTGAGAGAAGGAAAAATAAAATTTATAACTTTCACCTAAACGAAGTTTTTTATTTTGTTCTCTCCAACGGCAATTCATCTAATTGCCCGTTGCGTTATTTGAATTTGTATTTTTATGGTAATTTTAGCTTTAAATGTTTAAACAATTCGGAACAAAAGTAATTTTAGCTTCGAATATTTAAACAATTCGGAATAGTATTTGATAACGATGATGGTCATGGTAATTTCTATGCTTTTTTCTGCCACAGTTCTCCGAGCTTTGAGCAAAACAAAATACAACCATCTAATATCCATCCATTTGTTCCAACATCTATTATAAGAAACTTTTTCTTTGCACTTTGATTGCCGGCAATAAAACGATACTTTAAATGTCCTTATTCTTATAATGCAAGGAGCCTGAATATGTATGTAATATATTTGCCGTCAATCGCCCCAAAGGTATTCCAAAACATATGTTGCTGTCCAAAATCAATAGTAATGTTTTTTCACTTCACTTGTAGGAAACTGAAAAAAATAAATTAATATATAGTATGTATACATAATAGAGATTATATGATTATTTCCATGAGATGCTATATAACTATGAGGTATATACGAATTTTTTTATTTGAAGATTACTTGTAATGGAGAAAGATGTCAAGAGGAACAACTAGAGTAATTCCCAGATACTGCTATATCATCATGTTCGTTAATCCTCTCACAAAGAAAGGGCACCTACCTGCTAGAGAAGGTTTTCTTCTATGATACTTGGAGCAATCGAATGAGCCTCAAGAGAATATTCCAGCAATTGGCAAGACTTGGGGTGAGAAGCTCATGACTTTGGAATCTCAGCAAACTATAAGTGATTTTCTTTCTGAGGCTTGCCAAGGAAACCTTCACAGGTATTCTGTAAAAATTAATGAGGCTTCTAGAGATTCGACCCATATATCGCAATCCAACTTAATGACAATACCACCGAATCCGGAAATGGAAAACCCTTCCTTCCATTCCGTATTTCCTGCAGAGGAAGCACAACCAACTTTTTTTTTCAGCTTTTCTTTACTAATTTTATCAGTAATAATATTTATTATAAGAAAGAAAATTAATGAAATATTTGGAGTCGGCAGAATACTGGAGATGGTATTTAGTTATTGTGGAAGAGACGTATACGAGTAGGTTTCTTTTATCTTAGAAATGAACAATAAATTTGAAAGAATAACATTTTTCACTAGTTTTATTTTTAATATTATATTGACGAACATCAAAAAAGGACATATCGTATATGTGGAAGTGACTTATTTCCAGCTATTTGATGTTGCATGTCATTGTTATAAAGAGATTAGGGCGTCCGTAAGCTCTAACGTGTGTCATTGCATCCTGTGTCTTTTCGTGCATCGTGTATGGAACACAATTGTGACTTCTATTCAACGGGCAAGCCGACTTATTGGCCAACAGACACAACGAAAATACCCGATCTTGTCGATTTCTTCGTTGTTAAAGGAATTCGTAACTCGGATATAAACGTTGATGAAAGCTTCGATCTTTCCTCCGATCATTCTCCAGTCATACTGACAATGAACGACACGTTTATTAAAAAACAAGGACCATTAAGACTAACTGGACGAAATACTAATTGGGAAGGATTCAGAAATGAGATTAATAATAACCTAGAACTAGACGTTTCACTTAAAGCAGCACTTGAACTCGAAATCGAAGTGGATTCTTTCGTTGAAATAGTCCAATGTGCTGCGTGGAACAATACACCTTGTCAACGAAAAAACACGGCTAAACGTAACTTAAACTACCCGCCTGAGGTAAAAGATATGATAAGAGAAAAAAGAAAAGCTCGCAAAAGATGGCAAACAACTCGAGCGCCGCAGGACAAAACACGCTTAAACAGGCTCTGTAATCTGCTCAAGGAGACTCTTAAAAGTTACAGAAATTCCGAAGTAAATACATATGTTCAAAACCTGACGGCAGGAAAAGAAACAAATTACTCGCTTTGGAAAGCTTTAAAATGCTTAAAAAGGCCCAAAATCCCCGCGCCACCAATCAAGGTCGGCAATAACGAATGCGCTAAGGGGGATAAGGAAAAAGCGGAGGTTTTTGCCGACTATCTTGAAGAAATTTTCAAGCCCTCCGACGGCCCGACATTGGCACCCGGCACCAGTTCTTTAGAAATAGCATATAGTAATTTTGTAATGACAAATGCAACTCTTGCTGAAATCAAAACTGTAATAAGGAAATTAAAACCAAAGAAGGCTCCGGGGTATGACCTTATTACCGGAGAAGTTCTGAAAATGCTACCTCAAAAAGCACTTATAAAGCTCTTACACATTATTAACGCGGCTCTGAGGCTTGAATACGTGCCAAGCCAGTGGAAAGTTGCAGAAGTCATTATGGTACTAAAACCAGGAAAACCTCCAAACGATAAAAAATCATACAGACCCATTTCTCTTCTACCGATCCTGTCGAAAATCTTTGAGAGGATTTTGCTAAAACGTCTTCTCCCAATTATCGAAAACCAAAATCTTATTCCCAGCCATCAATTTGGATTTCGGACTAAGCATTCAACAATTGATCAGGTGCATAGAATTACTGATGTAATTGAAAGATCCCTGGAAGAAAAAAAGATTTGTTCGAGCGTATTTCTTGACGTCTCACAAGCTTTTGACAAAGTATGGCATGAAGGTTTGAAGTTCAAACTGCGACGAATTTTGCCATTAAAGCTTTATAATATATTGACAAGCTATTTTGAAAATAGAATTTTTCGCGTTCGATACGGAAATGATGTTTCGAAATTTAAAGATATCCTAGCCGGAGTACCGCAGGGAAGCGTACTGGGCCCACTTTTGTACCTTTTATATAAAAGAGATATACCACACGTCGAGGATACTGTTCTCGCTACTTTTGCTGACGACACCGCTATCTTAGCGGTTGGAGAATCAATAGAAGACTCAACGGCGAAACTTCAGACTGCTTTAAATAAAGTCTACGAGTGGACAAAGATCTGGCGAATTACCCTTAATGAGACAAAATCTGTACATGTTGACTTCACCTACAGAAAGATAAATCACTTGCCCATTTCTATAAACTCGGTGTGTATCCCCTTTGCAAACGAGGCTAAGTATTTGGGAATGACACTTGACGCGAAGCTTAAATGGAAAACGCATGTTAGAAAGAAACGAAAAGAACTAGAGGCCAAATACAGAGAAATGTACTGGCTACTTGGTAAATATTCCAAGCTAAGCTTAGAAAACAAGCTGCTTCTTTATAAGCAAGTGCTAAAGCCGGTGTGGACCTATGGTATACAACTCTGGGGTTGTACTAAGAAATCAAATGTAAATATAATACAAACTTTTGAAAATAAAGTGCTACGACAATTTGTGCGTGCCCCATGTTTTATAAGAAATAATGACCTGCATCGAGACCTCGGAGTTCCTTTCGTGGAAGATGAAGTCAGGAACTGAGCACGAAAACATAAAGTCCGGTTAAGCGGCCATATCAACAATACAGTCCTAGAAGTCTTGGACGAACGAAACATACTACGCCGTCTTCAACGAACTAAACCGTTGGACCTTGCGCGATAAATTGAAACCGCATTAAGAAAGCGGAATATGTAGGGTCTTCCATTGGAAAGTGTCCTACCAATCGTGACTAGCTTATGAAATAAAAACTGCTTGATAAGTTCTACTTAGTTGCGGTATTAAAATCAATAATGAAGGGAGGTGTTTTTAGTGAGTAAGAATCTCACACTACTATGAGCACGCGCTTCTGATCCTCATAGTGTCTGATGGAAGATTTTCACCTGCCCTCGCCGGAAAAAAAAAAAAAAAAAATAAAAAATGCGGATACAGCTTACTAATATTTGAAACATTTTCACCGTTACGTTTTTATACGAGTATATACCTCTCAGCCCTAAGCTTATACTGATTAAGGCGAATATACGTAAGTTAGCCGTTCTGTTTAAATTTTGGCGTATATGTCAACCCAATACTGATTTAGCAACTGGCCAAATCGATGGAGTGAATTGAACTTATCGTGCTTTTTAATCATACGATAACCACAAAAGTCCATACAGGAAACAGTTATTCTCGCTTCAAGTTATTTTGAAGTAGGATTTGTTTGAGGAATATTAATATATGTTAATAACCATCTTCTCCTTCACAAAATAAAAGTGGATATTGTAAAGCATCATATGATCTATGCGTTTCACATATTCTGCGTAACGATTCATCTCGACAATGCGAAAAAATATCTCTACTCTCAAATTTATGCCCAGCCAGATTTATGTAATTTCATTCGTTGTAGGAGCATTAAAAGATTTATTTGCATATAACTATCCGAAGCTCCTGCAAATTTTGATTGGATTCTATTGCAGTTTTAAAGAATTTACTTAATATGTACCACCTTGATTAAAAAGTTCCTGGGAGACACCACCGTGTGGCGCTCCCATTGTTCCGATTTGAGTTCTGTTTTTTTTGTTAAGTTGATACGTCATAGCTTGACATTTGCAAAAGTTACGAAGCCAAGAGTACATCTAACATTGTTGGCGATTTTTTACAATTTTAGAAATGGATTTAAATTTGCAACAACGAACTTCTATTAAATTTTGCGTAAAAAACGGATTTAATGGTGCGCGAACGTTGAAATTGTTGTTAAAGTGTTTCGGCAATGATTCTCTAAAGAAAACGGTCGTTTACCAGTGGCACGAGCGGTTCAAAAGTGGTAGTGAGTCAGTGATGATGAACGCAGTGGCAGACCATCGACATCGAAAACCGACGAAAACATTGATGAAGTAAAAGAAATGTTGGTCAATAACCGCAAATTAACTATCAGAGAGATAGCGGAGGACTTGAACATTGCCTATGGATCCGTCCAAGACATATTGGTTAATGATTTGGGTTTCCGTCGTGTAGGTGCAAAGTTGGTGCCAAAAGACCTCAATTTCATGCTAAAAAGAGAGCGTGTTGACTTCGCATGCGCTGAGACCAAAAAAAGTCAAAAGGGAAGGCAATGCTCACGGTTTTCATGGATTACAACGGTGTAGTGGTGTAGTGCATCATGAATTTTTGCCAGAAGGTCAGACACTAAACAAAGAGTATTACGAGTATTTGGGCGTTATGAGACGTTTGCGTGAAGCAATTCGCCAAAAGAGACCAAAATTGTGGGCAGACAACTCATGAATTTTGCACCATGATAACGCACCGTCGCGTTATAATTTTTTGACGAAAAATGCAACAAATATCATCCAACAGCCACCGAATTCACCTGATTTGGCTCCCTGTGATTTATTTCTGTTCAATCGAGTTAAAAAACCACTACGGAGAACGCGTTTCAGCAGCCAAGAGTAAGTAATGGAAAAATCGCAGGAAGCACTGATGGACATACCGAAAACCGAATATAAAAAATGTTTCGAGGATTGGATCAAGCGCTGGCATAAGTGTGCTGTAGTCGATGGGGATTTCTTTGAAGGGGACAATATAGATTTAGATGAATAAACTTGTATTTGTAATTTTCTGAAAATATTCCGAGTGGTCAAGGTGGTATATTCGTTATTCTGATATAAGATTTCTTGTAACTCCGAAAAAATTCACATATTAAAGTCCCGCTGTCGTTCACATTGTGTAGCTGCTTGGTTGTCCACGTCAGATATAAAATAAATTTGAAGCAATTAATAAGAATTGTCTTAACACTAAATGACGTCATTTGGAAAGCATTATTATAGGATCGTATAGACTGAATGATTTGCTTGAATAAAGAAGTTTTCATAGATATTAAAGAAAAAAGTAGCTCAGGTGGGGTAGCAATTTATTCCAATCTACCTTTTCCTCTTAAACAATACGTCCCGAATGTCTTATGTTTCCATTTGAGTGCTTTGCAAATGTTTGTCTTGAGCCTAGTATCACAATTGGATCATGAATATATTCTACTTCGTGGTTGTATTTACACGCATATCGCATATTGCCGCTGATTGATTCGGTTTTCGAGGTCGATCTTTTCTAATAGAAAGAATTTATGCCACGATTTACAATAACAACATTTCCGTAACGTAGAACCCAACAATATTCGTATTCCATTATACCACAATTGAAAACTTTCTCACAGCTTGTAATGTGCAAGTGATTCAGAGGAATCGTTTACAAATTAGTTAGTTTGACTAGAGTTAGTTCTACTTTAGTTGTGAATGAATAAAGTTGAAGCTCCGGCAGCTAAAGAAAAGACTAAATGTTTTTTTTGCATGCACCTTGGCATGAAACCGTAATTTGCGCGACTCGTAGTTGCATATTGCCGCATTTGAGATAACCGTGTTTCTCTTACTTCTAAACAAAAATAAATACAAGTACGAGTATGTTGTTGTTGTGGTTTCTGTGTGACCCTTTACATTATGGGGCTTGATTGGCAGGCCGACAAGTATGGCCTGAACCTTCCCTTATCGTTTTTCGGATCCTATGGAAACACACATCGGTTCGGTAGTTGTTTGTGCTTCTTTTGGGTATATTATTTTGTGATATTTATGGCTACTCTTTGTCTTTATTCTTTTGATTTCTTTGTACCCGTTGCATCCTTTATTCTCAGCTATTACTTCACATTTAATTGTATCTGATGAGCTGTTGTTTGCGTAAGTTTGGGTGGAAATCGTAGAATTGGTGACATTGTCCTTTTCTTCAAAAGAAAAATGGAGTGGGGACGGTGTACCAGCAGCGAATCATGCGTGTTCAATTCGAATGAAGATCTCATTCAGTAATGAGACTTTGTTAAGTGAAGAGAATTAGTTATCATTGTGTTACAAGGATTAAGATCGAGAGAATAATCTGTGAGTAATCACTTGATATTTCTTGATTGTTTATTTGTGCATATTTCTGACTTATTGTGCATACTGAATTATATTTATTTTATCACCGCCCACGAACTATTTTTAATATATATTATATTATTATGTGCCTGCACAGCGTAGCCAGTTTGCGTAATTTAATTTTCTCCCTCTACTGTCCGTGGTTACCTTGTTACCCGCAGCTCCACCTTTTCCACGATTTCCTTGATTCACAAGGAATAGTTGGCGACTCTGACAATCTGTCATTTCATAGCGTTTTGTGTATTCCCCTCTAAAGGATGGAAATTGTATTTTCTTAAAGAGAAATAAAAAAAAGAAAAAGAAAAGAAACGAAATAAGTTATTAGTGTAAAAGGTTAATTAGTTTATTAGCTATAGAAATATTTAGATCGGTTTTAAAAGTATCTAATATGAACGAATTATCAAATGAGCAGTCAGAGCAGGACGATCAAGTGCAGGCGGATATTTCATCATCCAAAGATGGCATGTCGACAGCTGCTAAGAAGCGTTCGAGGCAAGATGTTCCCATAGTTTTGTCGTCTTCTGACTCGGATTCTGAGGAAAGGACAAGTTCGAGACTTCCTAACAAGAGAGCTAGGCACGATCCCCGTATAAACGGTTTGATAAGCTAGGTAAGTCACCTAACTAACTACCTACCTCAATCAATTGCTCACGTCCCGGCAATTTATTTCACCGGCATCATATAATGAAATGGAATTATCTGACTATGATGGGGATTTCTCCTCACCAAGCAAGGAAAGCAGGAAGGAAGGATAGTTTCTTGTGAATCCCGCTATTGACGGGTTGCTTGATTTTGGTGAAGTTAAGACTTCTAGGGACAATAGACATGACATTAAGAACGCTTCTAAAGAGAGAATAGATACGTTGGTTAGATTACAGCATTTTCAATCTGATTCATGGAAGGAGGTAAAGTACTCTAAAACTTTGCTAGCTCTTTTGGCTAGTCTGGGTTTTATGGAGCTAAAGGCTAATGATGAGTTCTGCCACCATATTAGAGGAAAAGATTCTTCGCTTGCAAGAGATTGTTAATTGGGCTAACAATTCTTCAGCTGAATTTACCCCTTCGAACTTATTTGATAAGTTTGTAAATTTGTTTGGGCCCAATTCAGAAGTTTATAAGGATATTGAGCATGTATTGCAAGTTATTTGTGGTAAAAGATCTGAGTGCGTTGAAGTCCGACGCGATCGTGTTCTTTCTGAGGTAGCCAACAGAAATTTGCAGACAACATTACGAAAAATACCTCCAAGTGCAGAGCACTTATTCGACCATAATAGCTTGATGCCAATTATACATTCACTTGGTAGTGCTAGTATGTGGCTTGAGCCTAAAAAGCGCATCACAGAGACCGTTCGTAATGATTTTCGTTCTAATAAACCTAAATTTAATCAAAGAAACTTTATTAAGAAGGATTCTAACAGCAATAGTTCCTTTCGCTAGAAAGATAAACAATGACTGTCAGTCAATGACGGTGCAGTCTTTCAAAGGGGGTCGGTTGAAGGATTTTCAAAGGGCATGGCGTCTTCTTGGCGTAAACAGTTTTATAATGAAAATCATTACTGGAGCACGAGTAGCATTTTCAAGCAGACCCCCTCTAATATTTCCAACATCAGATGTAATGAAAAAGTTTGCTACAAAGGTATCGGCGAAAGTCATTTTGATAAATGGTCTAAGGAATCAAGTTTTAGAGAACTCAAGTGTAAGTCCGAGTTTTATATTGAAAATGTATATAATTCCAAAGACCGATGGGGGAATTCCCGATTTTCGATGTTCGTGGTCTGAATAGGTTACTTTTATATAGGGTCCGCCATCTAACTTTTATTTTTCAACTAGTGCCTATTTCGTGAATGGTAACACTTAGCTCATGTCTGATTTGACAGATAATTAGTTTTATCCTTCCGCTGAACGAATATGGTTGTGTATACGCTTGAACAACGCTTCGCTAAGTGGGCCTGCGATCGACTTAGAGAAGATGCCGATTTTGCCAAAAAAATCATCTTTTCAGATGAAGCTCATTTTGATCTTGGCGGGTATGTAAACAAGCAAAATTGTCGCATTTGGGGCACAGAAAACCCGCACGCATACATTGAAAAGCCGATACACCCAAAACGAGTCACTGTTTGGTGCGGATTTTGGTCCAGAGGCATAATTGGGCCATTTTTCTTCGAAAATGAGCAAGGAATGGCCGTTACAGTCAATGGCGATCGTTATCGGGCCATGTTGAACGAATTTTTGTTCACAAAAATTGAATAGGAGGATGTTGGCAACATTTGGTTTCAACAGGACGGCGCTACGTGCCACACAGCCGAAGCTACACTCAATGTTTTGCGCCCTGTTTTTGAAGATCGCATTATCAGCCGCAGAGCTGTTGTCGTTTGGCCACCCCGAAGCTGCGATTTGACACCGTTGGACTATTATTTGTGGGGTGCCGTAAAAGATAAGTGTTACGTAGGCTACTGCATGGCCAGCCGAGGCAGCCATTTGAATGAAATTATTTTCTATTATTAACCGGAAGGATTGTACTTTCAAATAAAAAAAGAAATTTGAGAAAATATTCAGTAGTTTTTTTTTATAGCATTTTCAAAAAAAAAAACATTTTTGGCGGACCCTATATAACCCAAACACTTCCATTTGATTTCCCATGCTGCTGTACCAGACTTTCTCCAGAAATAAGATTGGCTGGTCAAGATTGACATATCTCATACTTACATGTTGCCATATCAGAAGCACATCGTTATTTCTTGAGACTGGTATACGACGGAGAATTGCTGCAAATGAATTCATCACCATTCGGCCTATCCTCTGCTCATCGAACTTTTGCATCAATAACAAATTACGGAAATCCTTCGGGCACAAGGAAAGTGAGTTTTAGCCTATCTAGACGACCTTCTTTTGGCCAACTAGGACAAAAACAAGTTGGTTACACCGACTGCGGAAATCGTCAACTTATTGGAGTTGTTATGGTGGCAATTCAGTTATCAAAAATCGGTCCTCAGATCGACACAGCAAATCGAATATTTGGGCGTGACTGGTAATACAGACAAGAATATGATTTTCCTTTCACAAAGAAAGAGAGAAAAGAGCTCAAAGTCGATTACTCTCATCTTGTCCAAGCTAAATTGCAATCTAAAACAGATCCAAAGAGTGTTAGGACAACTACTTAAACTTCGCTAAGTTGTAGTACCCAGGGGTCGTCTTCATTGCCGCCATTTACAGTTTTTTTCTCGCCGATTCTATCAGAGATGCACAAAAGAAAAGCGCGAAGTTCTCCTCCGCGCAAAAGCTTATTTAAGATGGTGGCGTATACCCACTTTCTGACAACCGACGCGGCAGATGTAAGTTGGGGGGCGCAGCTAGACGAGATTCACATGGTTAGAATTTGGACAGAAGAGCAGAGGAGGTGGCATTCCAACAGAAAATAACTCTTTGCCGTCTATGCAGCTGTCCGGGCAAAGAAACCGAGTTTAAGGAGTGCTCACATCCTGATCCAATCGGACAATCGGATATTAGTATATTGTACTCGCAATGAAGGCGGGTTATTCAGCTCTCAGCACACTATCTCCCGGGAAAGTTCAACTGCATAGCCGATCACCTTTCTCGGAGAAAGCGTGTACCAGAATGGCACCTATTACCCACGGCAATAAATAGGGTATTCGATATTTGGGGAACTCCTGACGTCGACCTATTCGCGTCCGCAGAAACGACGGTGGTCAAGAACTACGTCTCATTGAACTGCAAAGATCGATTAGCGCTCTACTCAAACGCCTTCAGCCATCAATGGAACTACCAGCTAGGTTGGATATTTCCACCACCGAATCTAATGTCCAAGGTATTAGCTCATTTGAACCAGACAAAGGGGCGTTACATAATAATAACACCATATTGGAAGAGAACGTTTTAGGTGGCGGATCTGAAGTCGCGTACCTTGGAAACCCCGATTGTAATCGAGAATATGCGGAGGGCTCTGATAGATATGTCATCCAACTTACCATCTGCTCAGGTAGACCTACCAACCCTGCAAGCTTGGTTAGTTGGAGGTGTGGTTACTTTACAAGTGAATGGTCAGTCTCTGAGAAGCAACTTTTGAGCGGGAGTTGGAGGAAATCGACGCTTAACACGTACTTTCCGGCAATTAAAAGGTGGTTAAATTGGTCTGAATTAAACAAAGTTAATCCTCAGACTCCTCAAGTTCATCACATTGCGCGACCTCTAGCCCATTTATATTTAGAAGAAATTTGTCTTATAGTACAATTTTAGTTCATATATCAGCCATAGCAACATTTTGTAAATTTTTACCAGAGAAGTGGTCAGAAACGTTGTTGGTGCGGCAGGTCCTTAAGGCAATCGGGTCCGAAAAACCAAGAAAGGAACAGATACCTATTTGGGATGCTCAGAATATATTTGATTGGTTAGCTATACCCACCATTAAGCGGACCTTGTTTGGAGCATCCAGAGCATCTTCTGTTGGCATCGGGTTGAAGAGGTCATGACCTCACATTACTCAGAATTTCAAACGGAAGTCTGTCGTCATCCGAGTTCGAAATAGTTTTTCGGCCAGTTTTTGGGTCGAAGACAGGATGGATCAACCTCTTGTAGTCACTTTCACATTCCAAAAGAGAAAGGTGTAAGGGAATTAAATCACCTTTTCATCACCATAGCCGGCGATTCTCCCCCAGCGTCTAGAACCGTAGTAGGTAGTTGGGTGAGATCCGGGTTAAGAGATGCAGGCATAGACCATCACACGGGAATTTTAGATCAGCTGTAGCATCCGCTAGTTGATTGGAAAATCATCCTAACCAAGACATACTTGCAAGAGGAAATTGGAAGTGTGGAAATACATTTAAAAAGTTTTATTGTAAAGATGTAAAAGAGATTAAAATCAAAAGGTCAAATTTACTGTTTTCTAGTTTTCGTCCAGAATAATAAGATATTTAGATACATATTTATGTAATATTTCACAGTAAGAGTTTAATGAGATGTAATAATGAATTGATTTAGTTTTTTGCTTGCGCTAAAGAATGGATTAAGCGTTATCTGTGTATGTATCTTTATTTTAAATAATGAAGAAATTTTGGGTTTATTTCCTAGTGTGTTTAATTTTTATAGTTTTTCGTTTTTCACATAGCGTTTTGTGTTTTGTCACCAGCAGATATCAGACACGTCTTCATGGCGACGCTGTGTGTTTTTAGGCAGGCACATAATATACAATTTTTGAGTTACAACAAAATTATTATTATGTGCTGAAAGAAAAACACACTACGTCGCGGAAAGTTCTTTCTGGTGAAGACGCAATGAAATGACAGAGTCGCCAACTATTCACAAGGAAATCGTGAAAAAAGGTGGCGCTGCGGATGACAAGGTAAAAACGGACAGTTGAGGGAGAAAATTAAATTACACAAACGATTCTTCATGACGACGCTGTAAGTTTTTCTTTCATCACATAATTATAATTTTGTTTTAATTCAAAATTTTATAATATATACTTGGTGAATAATCACGGCGTGTTCCTTAGTTATTTATTTATATTTACTAGTGAGTGAGGTATACTTAATATTATTTTATATCATCATCATCATTTACGATTTATTTTTGGTATATAATATATTAATATACATATAGTTATTGGGTTGTCATAGAGTATTGCGTGGTTTTATTGAAACAACGTCCTTTATATTATTTGTTACGAATTTTTTAGTGATATTATTTTGTATGACCGAGCTGTCAATTTATGGAGGACGGAAGTGGGTGCATTAACTATTCTCTTAATTGTGTGTAATGGAGTGAACGGATCCACTCTTGCAGTGCGGATGGCGGAACGGGGTTGGCGGTTCCTTCAATCCGCACATTTAGGTAGAAGGACTTGTACTTATTTTTCGCTTGTCCGGCTATTGGTTTAGCACGCGAAGATGTGCTTCGTGTGCACGCACTTTTAGTTGTACTCCGCTTGTCCGGTTATTGATTAAAAACACGAAGATGTGCGTTATCCTGCTTCGTGTGTATGCGATCGCCAGCCACACGACTTCCGTAATCACCTCGTCTTTCATGCTCCCGAAATTAGGTTCGGTTTTGCAGATTTTTAGTAAGATATTGATATTAACTTGTTATTTTGTTAATGATACTTTTTCGGTGTAAATTACAAAATGGTTAAAATAGATCAAGAGTGTGTAAACCTATTTGTATCTGTGCCAAATGGGGTGAGAGGATCCACCCTTTTAGCGCAGATGACGGAACGGGGCTTACCTCCATTCGATGCTCATGAAATAAAAGCGTGCCTTCCATGCACACTTTTATTTAGATGAATTTGCGTGTTGGTTGCTTGTTCATCCAAATACTTGGAGATGTGAGGTGTTTCCTGCTTCGAGTATCGCGATCGCCATTCGTACGACTTTTGAATCCGTCTGGCTTCGTACTATTTCAGAGGGGAAATTAGTAGCAGAGTACATTTGCTTTCGCCTCGCCCGAAAGACATTCATTTTTCCAGTTAATAAAAATAAAATAAGACGAGTAGCGGACTAGAAATGAGCAACAAGCCACTTCCGCTAAGAATTTAGTCCCACCACTAAATATTGGATGCTACCTACAGAGTCCAAACATCTTTCTTTCTCTTTCTATCCATTTTCCGATAAAATTAACCTGTGCTGAGGCATTATAAGTGTATTCATACCCGTTTGAGTTTTGAGTTCTTTAAAAAAAAAAAATCCAACCTACTGGTTTATTATTATTATTTCTTTTGTTCTCTAAATATTTCTCATATACGAGGAAATCACCCCAATTATGTTTGTTGGGAGTCGAAAACGACTCAAGTCGGCAGTAGCGTCGGGTCGATGAAAAATCTAGATTCCATAATTTATTCGACCGACATGGAGTGTAGTATATTTTTTTTCGACAGCCGGTACACATGTTTTTGATTTTGATAGTACATATTTAAACTTTATTATCGTGGAAATGCATTGTTTTTTTTTGGAGAAGTTGAAATAAACAAAAAAAATTGTAAGTATTGAGCGTTTTAATAGTATTATAGTAGCGAAGACGACGAAAATAAAAATAAGAAGAAAATATTACGTTTAAGTAGATAAACGCTACGACCTAAGTCTTTTTGATTTGCCAGATTCTAAGCAAGTTTATATTATTAAATAGTTAAAGCAAATATAATTCTTAAATATTTCAAATAGGTTCATACAATACTTCCGGCTAACAAAAGAAACATTTGATGTTATTATTCAGCAAGTGGAAGGCAAACTGATTTCGAAACTAATTTCGCCGATACCTCCTTTTCTGAGGGTGGATATCAACACGGTATGGGAAATTATTTTAACCCGGGATTGGCACAAACCAACGTCTGTCAAAATTTTAAGGAAGTCTGCAACGTTTTAGGGATCAATCTGTGTCCCAATTGGATATCTTGGATTATATCGGAAGAGGAGAACGAAGAAGTAAAACTATCCTTTTTCGAACATGGTGGTTTCCCAGGAGTAACATAACCTCCACAGCAGAAAGGTGTTCTTCTCGGTCAAATGACCCACCCTCCGTAGCTTGTTTTTTAATTTTCTTCTTAATCATCTTCGTTTTTGTTTTATTTTTGAAATCGCTCCACCCCTATGAATATATTCAAAAAATATATACATTTTTAATTTTAACTTTATTAACAACTTTATGCAAACCTCCTGCCAACCATCGCCGTTTCTTGATGTAGGACCTAAACTATTTAACTTTTAAGCCAGAAAATTCCACTCATTCTTTATGTTATAACAATTTTGTCTGCTGACTTTGTAAATTCCTTTGCACAGTGAGGCTTGGTTTGCCTTTTATTGGTTATTTTCGTCTAAAAATATTTTTTTTTAATTGAAGCAGGGCAATTCATATACTGCGAAAAATGTTACCTAATTTTCATTTATTTTAACAAAAATAAACTCCCTAGCACCTTGGGATTACTTTGAAGGGGACAATATAGATTTAGATGAATAAACTTTTTGATCAAGGTGGTAAAAGGTGATCTGTGTTTAATGTGTCTATCGTCTCCAATAATGATCCTTTTGATAAATTTGGGATCGGATTCAGCCTCGCAAATCATCTCTTTTGCGACGTCAACACGGTCCCTTTTCTGCATGAAATTGAGGTCTTTTGGTACCAACTTTGCTGCTACACGATGGAAACCCAAATTATTAACCAAAATGTTTTGGACGGATCCATAGGCAATGTTCAAGTCCTCCGCTATCTCTCTGATGGTTAATTTGTGATTATTGCCAACATTTCTCTTACTTCATCAATGTTTCCGTCGGTTTTTGATGTCGATGGTCTTCCACTGCGTTCATCATCTTCGATTGACTCACGACCAGTTTTGAAGCGCTCGTGCCACCGGTAAATGACCGAAACCATTAAATCCCTTTTTTTAAGCAAAATTTTATACAAGTTCGTTGTTGCAAATTTAAATCCATTTCTAAAATTGTGCGAAATAGTCAATACACACAAAGCTAGATGTACTCTTGGCTACGTAACTTTTGCAAATGAAAGATTTAGAGAGAATGTCAACAACAGATTTACCAACTTAACAAAGAAAACAGAACTCAAATCGGAAAAATCAGCCTCAATATCTGGGCAGGTATAAATGAAAACAAGTTAATCGGCACCTACAAACTACCATCTATGCTGAATGCTACAAACTATCTGGAGGTTTTGCAAAATGATTTCCCAGAACTATTTGAGCACGTTCCACTGATTTAACTAGCTTCATCATATTTACAACAGTGTGGTGCTTTAGCCCACTATGGTCATGAGATTAAGGATTGGCTGAACGAAGGGTAAGGTAATCGTTGGATAGGTAGAAATGGACCAGTTCACTGGCAAGCAAGATCTCCTGAACTTACAGTATTGGATTCTTTTTGTATAGGGAAGAATGAAAGAACTTGTGTGTTCAACCGAAATAGCAACTTTAATTGAATTGGAAGAGTGTGTTCTTAAAGCGTCACCAAAAGTAAGGCAGCAGTTAGCATCAAGAAACATTCGCATTGAAATCAAATATGGTCAAAACCAAGGAGTACACACATGTTTTAGTACACACATAAAATCAAAATTATCCAAAAGCTCTACCTTTAGTACTAACGGAACAATCTCAGTTAACATGGGTCAGGGTACACCAAAGCAAGCCTTTTCTAAAATCCCCTATAAATGATGTCAACATTGGAGATAGGCCTTTACTGTAGAACGACTTTTTTCTTAGAATATCATTTCCCATATTATCGTTGACGAATTAGGTGACACCCTGTATATATAACGGAACAGAAATATTTATGTACGCGTATATGGGAATATTGAATTGGAACTGTTTCCCTTTATATAATTTTAAATTAATTCTTTATTAGATTTCAATTCGAACTACTTAATAATAATTTTACTGTGTAACTAACGGCCAGTTGTTCACTTTAAGTTCCACTTTTCCGTTTATTTTCTCGGTATATTGTACTTGCTTTTAACACTTTATTCCTTCTTTTAATATATTTTCTTAGTCGGTGGTATCTGCTTTTAGTCACTAGGTTCAACTTCGTAGTATTTTCTTACAACACAATATTCCACTTTTTCGCATATATTCTTAGTAATTCCTTTTATCACTGAATTCAACTTTTACTTGTATTTTCTTAGTACTTCGTATTTCCCTTTAGCCATATGTAGGTATATTCCATTTTTTTAAATATATTTGTGCACTACTGCTCTCTTTTCCGTTGGACACTGACTTTTTTTAATATTCGTCAGGTCCCTGCTCGTGCGCAGGATTTTATATCCGTTAATTCTAAAAAAATTAATTTTAAGGGAATGTCCCACTGATTACCAATTAAAACACATAAGTTACGTTACAAAATATTTATTCCGGTCTAAATCAATGCCAAACAGTGCATGGTTGCTTAACCTACTCTAGATACATTTCTCAGCTAATCTAAGTTTTTGGAAATTGCTGATCTGCAGTTCCCATGCAGAGCCGCTATACTTCTTTTCGCCCGAACCTGGTATGGCGGTTGGAAAGTATAGGGTCCGCCATCTAACGTTTTATTATTCATCTTATGCTTATGTGCTTATTTCGTGAATGGTAACACTTAGCTCATGTCTGATTTGACAGATAATTAGTTTTATCCTTCCGCTGAACGAATATGGTTGTGTATACGCTTGAACAACGCTTCGCTAAGTGGGCCTGCGATCGACTTAGAGAAGATGCCGATTTTGCCAAAAAAATCATCTTTTCAGATGAAGCTCATTTTGATCTTGGCGGGTATGTAAACAAGCAAAATTGTCGCATTTGGTGCACAGAAAACCCGCACGCATACATTGAAAAGCCGATACACCCAAAACGAGTCATTGTTGGGTGCGGATTTTGGTCCAGAGGCATAATTGGGCCATTTTTCTTCAAAAATGAGCAAGGAATGGCCGTTACAGTCAATGGCGATCGTTACCGGGCCATGTTGAACGAATTTTTCTTCACAAAAATTGAAGAGGAGGATGTTTGGTTTCAACAGGACGGCGCTACGTGCCACACAGCCGAAGCTACACTCGATGTTTTGCGCCCTGTTTTTGAAGATCGCATTATCAGCCGCAGAGCTGATGTCGTTTGGCCACCCCGGAGCTGGGATTTGACACCGTTGGACTATTATTTGTGGGGTGCCGTAAAAGATAAGTATTACGCCGAAAAGCCAGAGACAATTGACGCTTTAAAGGACAATATTCGTGAAGCCATTGGTGAAATACAGCTGCACACAATCGATAAAGTGCTTAAAAATTGGACCGATCGTGTATATTATTCGGCGAGTACAAAAAATAAATTGAGAACATTAGTATACTTTCCCATACCCCACGCATTCGACTGCATAATCGCTCGATAACCCAAAATATTTTTGTGTGGAATTGGTTGATACGGTGCCGTAAAATAACGTCAAATTTTGCAATTTTTCACTTTGTCATTGTGAAATAACGCCGAACACTGTTTGCGAAATAAAGCCGAATTCAGAGAGACGGCAAAAAAATTTGCAAAGCCAAATGTACTTGTTAGAAAAACAAGTAAACTTTACCGTAACTAATGTTTGTTGATTGCAACACGATGTTGTATGTATGGGGGGGGGGGGCATGTTGCCCCCCTGCTTAGGGTCACTGTAGGATTTGGAGTGGGTGCGAGTTTTGTGTATACATACATATATGGTTTGGTTTTATTGCGCTTTCAATTGATCAAATCAAACAACAAATATATGGGGAGTGGGCTTTCATAAAGTGAAATAACGCTGAATTTTGGAATTCGGCGTTATTTTACTCGGCGTTATTTCACGGCACCGTTGATACCGATTGCAACCAATGAAAGATCATTTAACTGTGAAAGGAAATTACTCTCTTCAATAAAAAGCACGTGCTTACTGTGAAAACGTCAAAACATAAAATCTGCTTTTACCGTTTCGCCCCTACTCATAGTGTGACGAATCACTGATTTAGCGGAATTAAATTAATAGCGCTCACAAATAAATGTTTTATTCAAGTTTTTTGTTTTTTTTAATTGAAATTGTTCACAAAATAGAATATAACAAATTTTTTTAACATATTTACAAATTTCGAGACAAAACAATAAATAAAAACCAGCTTTTTTAATTTTTTTAATTATTTGGTACTCGTATATCCAAAAGTTGCAAAACTTCATGTTCCATGACACTTTTCTTTCTTCTCGGAAAGCATCTTAGACTTGCTAAGAATGGATCTGAGGTTATAAGCAATCGATTTAAGAGGTCAGTATTTGCATCTAAACGCGAAATTTTTCTAAACCTTCTATTTTCCTTGTTTCTTGGCTCTTGCGCTTCTTCTGAAAGTTGTCCGATTGAAAGTATACAAGTAAAAATTATTTGTTTTCCATGAAACAAGACCTTTGCACACTTACTGGTATAAAATACCAGGCATAATTTTTAAGATATAGTTCCCTTGTTTCCTTTACATAATTCTCAAAAGCATCTGCATCTATTGAGAACACAGACCCAAGAGCTTCTAAGATGATATGAAACTTTTTGATAATTTATTTATCCATCCCTCTAATATGGGCAGTCTTTTCCTCATCTCTAAAAAATCTTCTAGCCGTGTTTCCGTCATTAGTATTGCCAGACTGTTGAACTGGCATATCTACCAATAACCCTGTTTCTCTTCTAAATTTTTCTTGGATTAGTTTTTTTCGGGCTTTGACTTTTTCTTTACTGCCTTGGTCTCTTGACATCTAATCTATACGCAATGTGAAGGATGCATTCCATAAATGGTATCCATGAGTGAAGGGGGCTTAATCCAAAGGACATTGCTTCTTGGTTCACATGCTTAGTTGAAAGATTAGTTAAACAGTTCATTTCAGAGGGTTTGGCACCGCAAATGTAACACGTTTGTAATGCAGATGATGTAGATGATAAAGCAGTACAAATTTTTCCGTCAATCATAGTTAACAAAAAGACCGGTCTGTCAATATTAAATTATATAAGAAGAAGGGTTTTAATTTGATCTTGAATTGATTCTACCTCCGACTTGATCAGTTCTGTGGTTTCCTTATAAAAATTTAATTTTATTGGTGGACAATATCGGGTTGATGATGGGGCATTGTTTTGCCAAAGTACTTGCTTAATTTGATCTTTAAAGAAATACATCTGGATGGGAACCATAGAGATACAAAAAAGATTTCTATCCGAATTATCACCAGCAGAAAATTGTTGTTTGTATGATTTCTGTTGAGCACCATCACAGCCCCATTTTATTACCAAGGATAGTTCTTTTGGTCAGCAACGGAGCTTAAAACGTCTTTTTGAGCTAAACATAAACTCTCAACGCTGTGATTTACTAAACTTTGCAATCCACATTCTGCAAAAGTTTCGCTCACAGTTTTATCATTTGGGTAGCATTTCGTTTTAGCTTCTTTAATTTTGTAGTATGAAGGCAATAAATTGGCAACTTTGTTCTTAATTTTTAGGCGTAGTATTTCGTACTGTTGAGTTGAAAGCTGAATGCCCGTGATTAATCTGCAATTGGCAAAAATCCAGGAGCAGGTGTTTTTAGCGTTTTCCTCACAATAAAACCTTAATAACAAAATTTAACCCACAAAAATATTAAAAAAAAATATCATCTGCAGTTATTGGCAAAAATCCAGGAGCAGGTGTTTTTAGTGTTTTCCTCACAATAAAACCTTAATAACAAAATTTAACCCACAAAAATATTAAAAAAAAAAACAAAACAATCAAACCTCGGTTCGGAGAACTTTCAGATAACTTTTTCACTTCTTCCGTCTTTCTTTTTCCGTCTTGTCTAAGCCTCTTTTCATGAGCCATTGCAATTTCTTCAACGCTAATAGAATCTACAATGGTTTTAACTTTTCTCGTCTTGCTTTTCTCACAGCACTCATCAAAGCTTTTTCTCGGTCTCCCTACTCTATATGAAGACGGTATTTAATCTAAGATATGTTGTGGTAATGTTAGATTTTTATTTAGTCATAGAGAATTTGAATTTTCAAAGCGCTCTCTATGCCGATCTTAGACATAAAGTTTTTAAGGTTAATGTGATTGAATTTGTTGTAGCCTCAGAAAATAGTATATGGCTAAAGTAACCCATAACAAACGCAAAAACAGCATCTAAGTGATTAATTTTGACTTTAGAAATCCAAACATCAAAAACTTGCTTTTTCCTGATTTCGATGGACATCCAAAAAACCAAAATTTAGTATGAGTTTCGCACCTGTGCGCAAGAACTTGAAACACATTTTAGCAGTGCATATACAAGGCTTTAGAACAAACATGGTCTCCAACTTGAACAACACTGAACAACTATACTTTTCGTCTAATGAATATAAAAAACACATATTTTATCTATAAATTTTACTTTCATTTATCGCTTTTATTAAACAAAATCTCTAATTATTTAAGAAAAACTTACTTTTATATCCATTGATTGTTGAGTTATTGAGAAAAAACAAAAAAAGCTATAAAATATACGCGAATCAATTAAAAACGTTTATCTCGTTTGCTCTTCAAATTGACCTTGTTATAAGAAAAATTATACACAATTTGAACTTTGAGATGATTTTTTTTTCGTTGCACTACTAGGTGGAGTGAAAAGTATCATTATTTTTTGAGAGGCAAAACGGCGAAGGAAATAAAAGAAAAGTTGGATAAATATTATGGGGCTAATATTTCGTCAGATTACACCGTCAAATATTGGTTTCGAGAGTTTCGTGGTGGCCACAACTCCACTACCGATCAAGTCCGCAGCGGCTGTCCCACCGATGCTGTTACAGAGGACAATGTCAAAAAAATACATGAAATGGTGTTGGCTGATCGGAAAGTGAAGGTGCGCCACCTAGCAGATACCACAAAGATTAGTAGTGAGCGCACACGCCATATTTTGGGCAATATTCTGCATATGAAAAAGTTATCCTACCGCTGGGTGCCGCGAATGCTCACTACTGACCAAAAACACGAAGGCGAGAGCACTTCGAAAAATTGTTTGGACTTGCTGATGCGGTATCGGGCGGACTTTTGGCGTCGGTTGGTAACTGGGTTTGGATCCCTCGGACTATTATCTCTTCCCGAACCTCAAAAGATGGCTCACCAAACATCGACGCCACGGAGGAGTATTTTGCAGACCTTCCGGAAAATTACTTTTCGGATGGGATCAAGAAGTTGGAAAATCGCTGGAATAAGTGTATCAAACTAAAAGGGGACTACTCGTATAATGAATAAAATAAAAAAAACATTTAAAAAAATTTTTTTTTTCATTCGCAAGGAGGTTACTTTTCACTGCATCTAGTAAGCTACAACAACAAAAAATTGCACAGTCATTACGTAGGAGGTTTACTCTCTGAGAGAAACCGGGTTTTGTTTAATTTTGTGCATGTCATTTTCTTAATTAAATCCAGCTAAATCAGCGACTCGTCACTATGTGCTACTGGGACAATACGTCCCAACGCAACTGAAAAGTGTGTATAAATTTTATTTTAAATGAAAATGCTAAACTAAAAAGTCCCAATAAAAGTTTAAATGCTTTTCAATTGTTCTCTTAAGTGTCCCGTATTTTTTTCGAAAAAAATATACCGTGTATCCTTGTGTGTTGTTACTTTTTGGCTGTAGCGCATCACGTTTAGCCACGCTAAGTACAATTTGCTCGGTTTTTTTTGGGAATACATAGTTGCTTTTTACAAGATATTTTGTAGTAAGGAAGCTATTTTTGTGTAAATCTTCGACAAATTGGAGCTGAAAGGGTGAGTTCTTAATTTTTTTTGTTACACTGGGACCTATAATCCCAATAATGATTTTGATTGGGATAAATAATCCCAATATGCAAATATGTCCTTTCTATTTACATTTTACATTTAGATGATTGGAAAAAGGGTGGGAGAACAGGTGATATTGGGCTATGTGCTGGATGATGAAAGCGACTGTGGCGATTTTAGTGTTTCAGAATCTAGCTATGAACCTCTGTCAAACGGAAATTGATGACATATTTGATCAGGCTAGTGGTGTATTGGAAAATCTGGCGGAGGATGGAGGGTAGATAACAGGTAACAATTATTATGCTCAAAATTGACATTATCTGTATAATTTGTCAAATACAGAAAATGTCAATTTTGAACCTAAATTCAAAATGCCCTTGAAGAAGGAGGCTGAGGTACTCTTGATCTTCCTCGCGGAGCTTCGGAGTTTAATATTTTTCGAAAAATCTTCCTGACAAGTTTATGCATTTGTATTGCAGAGTGTACTAATCAAAGAATGAAGAAAATGAACCGAGATAAATCAGTGAAACGTGCCCTTACCGATGAGTACGAAATTCTTGTGGTCCTTGGAGTATCTTTGATAATGTATTAAACCATTTACCATTGATGGCTGATTATTGGAGTAAACAATCATCATTGGGCAATGAGATGATTAAAAACAGCATTTCTCGTAAGCGTTTTACTCTGCTGATGTCGAAAATGTATTTCAATGATTAAGATAAACCCAATGATGATCAAAAGGATTACGATACATATACTGGAAGTTGTGTCATGTATAGAAAAAAACATTCCCATCAGGAATGCACGGCAAAATTCAAAAGTCGCTCGAGCTCGAATGCCTCTGAAGCCCATCAAACGAGGTATTAAATTATGGTCGCGTTGTGATGCCGAAACAGGGTAAACATATGGTTTGAATGTTTATACTGGTAAAGAGACATCTTCGAGTTCAATCGGCACTCTTGGTGAAAGAATTGTTCGCAATTTAACATCATCTATTTCAGAAGCAAATGTTGTCCTGGAATTCGATAGATTTTTCACACCAATGACATTGTTAAAGACTTTATCGTACCCGGCTATCGATACATTCATAAGAACTCGCAAAGGGACTCCGGCATTCAATGGTGCTTCGAAACGTTCACAAAGTCAGTATCGAATACAGATCGAAGGAATAATGGCCGGGCGTTGAATGGATTCAAAGTAGATCCTTCTAGCTTTAAATTGTCATTTGCCTACCGTAACAAAGGTCCAAAGAAAGCAGAAAGATGGCTCAAAGTTAGAAGGACAATCCTTTGGCTATTGCAGATTATAATCGTATCATGGGAAGCGTCGATTTGGCAGATCAGAAGGCAGCCATATACGATATAAATCGAAAGTCACAAAAGTGGTAGAAAAAAGGTTTGTTCAAAATTTTGATGTTAGCCGTAGTAAACTCGTGGATTTTATTTGCACAATGTCAACGACGTCTCTCATTCAATTTACAGTACTGCTGGCCGAAACATTGATAGCTGAAGGAGCAAAACACAAAAAACTTACAACTCGTCAATTTGGTGGAAGGCCATCAAAGAAATCACGCACAGAGCGTTTGAATGTTGGTGAACATTTACCAATTGAACAGTCTTCTCGAGGTCGGTGCGTGCATTGCACTTTTCAAAAAAAGGAAACTCGGACCAAGTTCGTATGTTCTGGATGCAACAATGCCTTATGCTACAAACGCTTTGCTCCTTTTCACAAGTAACTTGAAATATAAAAAAAGTAAAATCTTGATTCAATTTATTTTCTAAAAATCCTTGTCTTATTTTTTTTTTTTGTGGAGTCATTATTGGGAGATATGCGTCCCTTAAGATATTATTGGGATTATATGACTACGTTATCCCAATACACACCAAACATTTTCTTTGCAATAATACTTCCAGAACTTACACAAAAGTTTCGATAATTGTTTCTGGTTCTTAAATAAAAACTCAGGGTCGAAGGCCCTACCTAAACTTATTATAGAAAAAATTCATCGATAGAGAAGATCACCAATAACAATATAAGCACAAGGCAATAAGGCGTACCTCGCGTATATAAAAGCTGAAGTGTTTGCTGTTTGGTTTTTCAGTGTTCTATTTTAGAGGGCTCAAGCGTGATTCGTGCCACGTGTCAAAGCCAAACATGCTCAGTTAGTATTGCCATTTCGTCATGGAAAGACTTACACCCGAACAAGGCTTTTTTTTATTTATTTTTTTTTTTTATAATTTACGCGCGCCTAAGGGGTTATGATACCCTTTTACTGTTGCCTTGGCGCGGGCTGAAAGATAGAAGGAGGAGAAAGGGAAGTTTGTGATGTAGTGGTTTGAAACTCAGGTGTGTTTGGTATCGATATTGACTCTCCGGGGGTGGGAGTCCGAATAGGGCGGAGAGATTTTCTTCACTCGGAATGATTCAGGTTGTGGATTTTAACGGTTGTTTTGTGCTTGAAAACTCTACAACATCTACATGTCAGTGTTATGCCTTCACACGCAGATTTTTCTGACTGAGTTCCAATACACAAATGAAAACTTTTGTCGTGGCTAGGATTCGAACCTTGACCCTCCGAGTGATAAGCGAAATTATTGACTTTTATTATCAAAATCCATGTTCAGTCGTCATAATCGACCTACTGAGCAAGCAATTCAAGCAATAGTGAACAAATTTCGCACCAATTTCACGCTATTGGACATCAGGCCACCTACCTGAATGCGTAGCGTCCGTACAGAGGAAAATATTGCTTCTGTATCCGCCATTGTTAATGAAGACAGTGATTTGTTCATTCGTCGCCTTTCCTAGTAACTGGGATTGTGTTACTCGACTACGTGGAAGATCTTACGCAAAGATCAAAGAGAGGGATTTAGCCATTCTGGAGGAGATTCGCTTTTTTATTGAAAAATTGTCTTCAGCGACGAAGTTCATTTCTGGTTGAATGAGTATGTTAATAAACAAAACTTCGGTACTTGATCCGATGGGCAACCTCAGGGAATACAAGAGTTGCCTGGAAAAATGCACTGTTTGGTGCGGTTTATGGTCTAGGGGAATCACTGGTCCGCATTTTTTTAAAGATCTCCGTTAGAACAACGTTACTATCAATGACACTCGCTATCGTTCAATGATTTCCAACTTCATTTTTGCCCAAAATGCACGAGCTGAATCTGGTCGGCATGTGGTTCCAGTAAGACAGCGCTACATGCTACGTAGCACACGAATCGACGGACCAATTGAAAAGTGAGTTCAAATGAGCAATTTATCTCTCGTTTTGGACCGGCGAGTTCCCCGGCTAGATCGTGCCTTCAGACTATTCTTTATAAGGATACGTCAAATCACTCGTCTATGCGGATAAGCCAGCATCAATTGCAGCCTTGGAAGACAACATTACATGTGTTATTAGCGATATGCCTGCCAATATGCTCGAAAATTGGACTCTCCATATGGACCCCTTAAAACGTAGTCATGGTCTAACTGTTGACCATAATCTTAAAAAGTAGATGTCAAGTATTGATTTATCGACTCAAATAAAAATTGTATACACTTTTGCAATTTTCTTGTGTTTTTTTTGTTTTTTTTTTTGAGAATTAAAAGCCAAACGCTTAAAAAATAACGCTTATTGCTAACATTTGAAGTAAGTACAAGTGTCTATCCCCTACTACCAGAAAAAACATAATTACTCATAAACGAGGTAGTGACGAGTCTGGTGAATTCAAACCATATTTCTAAAATGAATAAAAACCAAAAATTATTACTAGCCGATGCAAAGCCTTATGGTAGACTCGGAAAATAATATTAATAATGAACGATCTAACGTCATTAGTTTCGTCAGAACGTTAAGGCCATCACAATCAATTTTAAAAGCAAAAACTATTTTAAACATTATACATAGTTTACATAAAACGTGGAACAATCAAACTGAATGAACTTCGCCGAAGTTTCCCAAGTCTAAAATCCGCTGGGATGTTAAGCGACACAACCCTGGAAAGGTAACTCCAGATTCCGTGCATTGCAATGTGAAAAGTTTTGCCAACTGCCCCGACAACCACAAAACGATTGCTCCACACAAATGATCAGATCCGAACTGCGTCAGCCGATAAGAATACTTAGACATTCGTCAAAAACTTTCTCCTCATCGTCAAACCACTAACAACAAAAGAGGACTTCTCCGAAACCAGAGAGAAACGTTTTATTTAAGAACTCTTATCTCACTCAATTCACTTCACTGCCATCGATCAGCTAACTATTCTTCCCCTTCTGCACTCATAAATCCTCCACTACCACAAGCTTCTTGCAATATCGTTTCAACTTCCATACCCAATCTCATTCCTAGCGAAAACAATAATTTATTTTTGGTGATATAAATCTCCTTTTAAACGACTAAACTTGGCTCTTGTCATGTCAGAACAATTCCACGTCATTACCGCCTTGGCTATTAAATATGTATATTCTAATGAACATGTCATATAGCTCTCTTAACATTATAACTTTGAATGCAAGAGGCATCGAAAAAAAATAAATTAGAATTTTTCAACTTCATTATCTGGTAACTGAAACCTGGCTTAAGCCCAACAAGTCATTTATTATTATCGCCTTGATAGGGAACTCGACAGAGATGGTGGTGTCGCAGTTATAGTTCGAAATGAAATTGAACACTCAGTATACACCCTAATTTGTACCTTGTATGGATTGAGATAATTGGTATAGACATAAAATTATATAACAACTCTAAAGTCTGTGTTTTTTCTGCCCATTTCCCTGGTGGTAATAGAACTGCAGATAGAATCACTCACTTTAAGACAGACTTGCAAAAAATATTTAGGCATCGAAAGAAAATTATTATTGGTGTTGATCTTAACTGCCGCCATCAGTTATGGAATTGCCTTCGATCAAACTGCTAGGGTAATGTCCTATACGATACAAATGAAGCCTACCCTAGTTTTTCATTGTTATATCCTCCTAATCATACATACATACATTTATACATCTTTATCTAAAAGCCCTTCCACCCTTGACTTCTATGTCACTAGCTCTCCAAATTACTGCACCAGACTATTTACTTATGACAAACTGGGATCAGATCATTTACCTGCAAGTATTTGTTTGAGCAACATTAGTCCAGTTAGACAAATTAGATTTAAGTATAATTACTCCGCTGCTAACTGGAGTCTTTTAAAATCATTTTTTTATAGAAACTGCCATTCAAGAGGAAATTCATTGGACATCATAAACAAGACTTCTCAAATTGATTGCTTGTGTAACAACTTTGTTTCGTTGATAGCTATAAGGTAAAACTACCATCCAATATTTTGCATTTAATACAACTCAGAAATTCGGAAAGGAGAAAATGGCTTCGGTAATTCGGTAGTGTAAACTTTTTAAACAAAGCAATCGCTGAGGAAATCTCCGAGTTCAGAAACTCATAGTTTGCTGTCTTCCTTTGACAAAGCAAGTAAGCCATTCTGGAAGGTTTCCAAAATAATAAAGAAATGAGCCTCTAACATGCCGCCTCTTAAAGTACAAATCCATCTGTACATCTGTACATCTGTACATCTCTCCAACATCCACAATGTTGCTGCTCATCTAAGCGATCAAAACACTATTTCTGAAGCCTCCACCTCCGTTATCACTATTTTGCAATCAAATGTTCATTTGCAGATTCCAATTTTGTAAGTTCAAACAAAATCAGCGAGCTTAATAAGACTTTAAAAATAAAAAAATCTCCTGGTCAAGATGGTATTGACAGCATAAGCAGTTAAATGACCTTCCTCCTGTGGCTATTAAATACTTAACAGTTATCTTCAATGGATATCCAAAGCTTTGCTACTTTCCGGAATGTTGGAAATCAGCAATGGTAATACCAATAGCAAACCGGGAAAACCTAAAGATAACGCCAATAGCTACAGGGCTATTAGCTTACTTAGCTGCATCAGCAAATTATTAGAAAAAATTATTAAGGGAAAGCTTGAAAATCTCTTAAACGCAAACAATATTTTACCCAAATGTCAATTCGGTTTTAGGCAATACCACAACACCAGCCACCTAGTTGTCACGATAAAAAATACAACTCTGACATCGTTAATTTAAAAAAATCGACAGGTCTATTATTGTTAGCCCTTTGACACGGTCTGGCATAATGCCTTACTGCACAAGCTTCACGCAGAAATTCTAAACTCAATATCGACAATAAACTATAAACTAGTCCTATTTAAAACTATTTTTCAAGCCATCCTGTTGTACAGTGCCCCTGCTTGGGGCGATTGCAGCAAAATGTATTAAATTAAACTTCAGAGATGTCAAAGTAGAATTCTTAAAATGATACAAAATTTACCATGGTTTTACTCAACACGCAGGCTTCATGAGCTAGCACATATCGACTTTTTGAAAACTCGAAGCGAAAATCCTATGAAAATTGCTATCTATCTGAAAATGGATTTGTACAGCTATTAGCCTTTTAATAATATTGTTAATAATATATTATATGTAAGAAATTTAGTTTTAAATGCAATATTAGTTTTAAGAAATCATTGCATTAGGTTTTCTCTTGTAGCTTTCCCTTAGAAAAATTAAATTAGTTCTGTTAAAATTCTGTATATATATATAATATAATTATCACTTATATTTTAGCTGAAAAGGATTAATCATCCTAAATCTCTTAAAAACAAACCAACATTGTAACTCACATATGTATAAACATAACTTTGGCGCTACTGTAATGTAAAAAAAATATAAATTTTATTTTTCCAAGTTTTTTAAAAATCAAGACAGAGCGAGGTAAATCAAAAAAATTGACATAAATATTTTTCTTTTCCTTATTTAGAAGTAACATACTCGTATTTGTTGAAGTATGCTGATGTTTTTTTTAACATTTTGTAGATCTAATCCCTTCAGATTTGATTGCAAAAAGCCGCATTCAAATCCGTTCAGTAGTTTTTTTTGTTTTTACGGCACATACAAATTATGAAATTTGCCTCTTTCTTTTGCAACTCGTGAATGTAATAATTGTGATATGTTTGCTTTTAAGGAGACTTGGCTTTCTAATGATACATACGAGGGGCGTTCAATATATTCTCGGTATCGATATGAAGGAAAATGCGAATTCAATTTAAATTGTTCTTATTTTTCAATATAATCTCCCCTAACATCAATGCATTTGTTACATCTTGAGATAAGCTTTTTTAAACCCTCAAAAAAATAAATTTCCTCCTCCTCCATTTATTGCCGACTTGAGTTCTTCATCATCCGAAAATCTTTTTCCATGAAGACATTTTTTCAAATCCGGAAACAGGAAATAATCACTAGGGGCAAGGTCTGGACTATAGGGTGGGTGTTGGATTTCTTCGAAACCACAATCTCGCGCAGCAGCCTTGGAAATTCGCGCCGTGTGAACAGGAGCATTGTCATAAAGAAGCAACACACCCGCTGCGAGTTTACCCCGTCTTTTCTTTTTAATTTCCTCCCGCAAATTATGCAAAGTGGAAGCGTAGGATGTAGCGTTGATGGTTTCACCTTTTTTTTTGTACTCAATGAGCAAGATTCCCTTTGAGTCCCAAAAAACTGTGGCCATGAGCTTTCGGGCAGACGGAGTGACTTTGAACTTCTTCGGGGGGTCTGTTCCTTTTTTATGCCACTGCATGGACTCTTGTTTGCTTTCAGGGTCATAGTGGTGGACCCATGTTTCGTCCCCAGTAACAATTCGATCCATAACACCATCCGCGTTCTCATTACACATCTCCAAAAGCTCTCTACAGCATGCGATTCTCACTTTTTTCTGAGGCGCTGTGAGCATTCGTGGCACCCACCTTGCACTGACCTTTGAAAGGTTAAGATGGTCATGAAGAATGGTGTGAATGGTACCAATTGAAAGCTTGGTGATCTCTGCCATCATTTTCACCTTTATTCGGGCATCCTCAAGAACAAGTTTTTCGACTTCTTTGATGCTTTCTCCCGTACAAGGCGTAGCCGGGGCGCCGGAGCGGGGGTCGTCTTCAATGCTCTCTCTGCCTCTCTTGAACTCACTTGACCACTTTTGCACAGTTGATAATGAAGGTGCGGAACCCTGGTAAACAGCCACCATCTCTTCATGAATAGTTTTTTGACTTTTTCCTTGCTTAGTGAGAAATTTAATTACAGCGCGATACTCACTTTTCACCATCATCGTCTCAGTTGCCATTATGATTCTGTTTAACTAGAGATAAAACGCGAATTAATAATCACATTTATATGAAATTTTACATGAATGCACTAAAATAATAGTATTACTTGATAAATAAGTCAATTTATATATACAACCACAGCTTCATCCCGATACCGAGAATAGTTTGAACGCCCCTCGTATATTTAATGAAGAACTTATCGACATTGATGCATTTGATATTACAAAGTCATATGGAGGTCGTGTTTTGGTTGCTGCGAGGCACTTTCTTGGGGCTTTTGAGAGAGAAATCAAGTGTGTGGTGTGCGGGTGGATTTTGTCGGCGGAGGTATGCTTCTATTTCTTAGTTATATACCGAGCAGCAGACCATCAGTCATTTACAGTAAGCATATGGAGGATATTGCTAATTTTAATGTTGCTGTATTTGGCGATTTTAATTATTGTGATATTATTTGGTCACAAATTAATGACACTAAATTATTGCCTTTTATATTGTATTATATTCTAATATTTCAATTTCATTAATTGATTCCTGTTTGTCACATAATTGGAATCAATTGAATTATGTCACCACTTCCCTAAATCGAATGTTAGACTTAGTGTTCATATCTGAAGATTTATATGCATCTGTTATTCAATACTGTCCTTTAGTATCGGAATCTGCAATAAATATTGTTATTAAAGCTTATAATTTTAACAGTTTTTGTAAATTCAATAATTCAATTAATTTTTACAAAATTGATGATTATAATCTTTCTTGCCTGAATAATTGTTCTAATAACATTAATGTACCGGAAAGGTTCAGAACAAAATTTTTAACAGTGTTCTTAGAGAATGTATGTATAACTATAATACGCAAAAAAGTAAAGTCGAACCTCGCTATATCAAAAGATCTATGAAATTAAAATGTGCTTAAAATATTGCACATAAAATATTAAAAAAATCTAATTCTAATGATGATTATGAAATTTTTTCGTGTTTTAGGAAAGAGTTTTTTGTATAAATTTCTTTATTTTAGTTATATTCGTTCAGTTGAAAGTAACTTCAAAAATAGTCTTTCAAGTTTTTGGAAATCTATTAACTCGAAAAGAAAAACCTTAATGATGAACATTCCAGTGACCCTAAGGAAATCGCGGATATATTTGCGGAATACTTTCCGATTAACTTTAGCTCTACTTGCTCAACTTTAATCAATTCTAGTTATGCTCATTCCATTCTATCTATTGTTCATGTTTATATTTTGATATTAGTGACGTTGAAACCGTTCTAAGCAAGCTGAAGCCCAAGATAAAATCATTGTTCTGCGTCTTTGCTCCGATTCTCTCTGTTTTCTCTTGTTTGAATTGCTCAATCAATCAATTTCTGATGACGTTTTTCCCGATGTCTGGAAATATTCTACCATAGAACCAATATACAAATCCGGTAAGAAACATATTATTTCTAACTATAGACCGGTTACTAAACTGTCAGCTATTCATAATCTCTCGGATAGACTCGTAAAAGGTAAACTTGCTTTCACAATGAGCCAACATGTCAGCAGATGCCAACATGGTTATTGGAAGGGTCGATCAACTACAACACATCAAACATAGTTGAGTCTATAAATTTCTGCATTGATTCTTTGGAAATGTATTGGCAGGTTCATGTAATTTATGTTGCCTTTGTAAAAGCGTTTAGTAGAGTAGACTTGATTATACTTTTAGAAAAGCTAAAAGCATATGGGTTTGCTACAATGGTTTAAAACCTATTTGCGTGGCAGGGAACAGTACTTCTTTATAGGTGATTGTTTCTCTAAGGAGATCTTAGTTTTCTTGGATGTCCCTGAAGGAAATCACATAAGGCTTTTATTCTTACTTTTTATTAATGATCTTCCTGATTCATGAAAATATTGCCATTGCCTAGTGTATGCTGACGATATACTCGTAATATCAACATTAAATGATGGTTTGTTTTTCCAAAAAGGTTTGAATTCCTGGTGCATTTTAAATGACTTAATATTAAATGCTGGCAAGTGTGCCTGCATGAGATATCATGCAATAGAACCATTTATAATATTTTTCTGAACTATTCGGTTAATAATACTCAAATAAAAGTAATTCACGAAACAAAGATTTTGCCATCATTTCAACTACATTTTTTGAAGAGACAATTCACTTTAAGGGTGAAGTCCAGAAATTTTAAAGGCCTTTATACCCTTAAGGCCTTGTTTTTTAGTATTGTACGTCCTATACTGGAGTATGCTTGTGTTGCTGGTACCCTACCGATGTGTCAAATATAAATAGAATTAAAAATGTTGAAGATAAATTTTTAAAATTCCCTTTACATAATTTGTTTTGTACTAATAGATAGGAGGTTCGTCATTCTTATCGCTCTAAATCGCCCTAAATGCCTTCTACTTGGGATACAAACTCTTGAATCAAGAAGAAAAATGTTTAATGTTATGTTTATTAGAGATGTTTTATGTGCAACAATAGATAGTGAGAACCTTCTTATGTGCCTGAATTTATATGCTTCGTCTAGAGATCTAAGGAGAAGGCCATTGACATAAATAATCAATGAAATGTATTTTTTAGTTTTCGTTATTCGTTTTTTTTTATGAATTTGCAAATAGTACATTAAATAAATAAATAAAACAAATATAAATAAAAGAATATCTGTACAATTGACTGGGAATAAAAGGACGACTAAAAGGAATGAAAGGTTAAAAAGACAACGGAAGGTCCAACGAAATCGAAAGATTTTGGGTGTTAACATTTGCCTTAATATGATTTCACGGCAAGACCTAAAAGAGAACATTGGAGTACCTACTAAAATTGTTTGATATTATTTGTGTTTAAGGAAAGCCTAATGGAAGTCGCATGCTTCAAATAAGAGAAAAGAAAATGGAAGGCATCTGTATACAAAGTTTATATTGAATGAGAAAACAAGGATTACCAATTCTTTTCAATTTGAAAATTTACTAATTAGTAAAAATCAAGTTTCGTAGACAAAGTTGAGGTATGCCAACAAAACTCATAATTTTCCTGGCTCCAAGAAAATTCCCTACTCCACCGAAGGTCGTCAATCGGCAGAAACTAAAGCCAACAAAATTCCACAATGTATATCAGCTAACGAGTCAAACAATAAAATTGTCCTTCATCCTTTGCTAACCAAAATTAAATTACTCTTTCCCTTCTATTTGTGTTCTTCTTTTTCCATTTCTTATTCACGCTTCTAATCGATAAAAGAAATCAATCGACTTCATCTTCACTTAACCTCTATAGAACAAATACCCGCATCACCATTCCTAACACAATGTTTACGAACAACAATTACCACAGCCCTCCGAAAAGGAGGAAATATAAAATTCCAAAACACCATAAGTCACAACCATAGCCGAACGAAGAAAAATGGAAGAACAACCGAAAGCAGAAAATCCTTCATCCTACCATATATTCTGGAACGTGGAACCCCACGCTCACAGTATATCCTTTAGCAATTTCTGTCGTTTCAAAACAAAAAGCGAATTTCATAAACATAAATCAGTTTCGCAGGACAAAAGGACACATACAGCCGCCGTCGTCGCCACCGCCGTCGCCCACAAAACTCCACACAAACGCCTTGTGTCGCAACTGCCTCCAACAAACAAAATTGTTAGATTTCTACACCAAAATCCACAGAACATGCAACAAAAACAACAACAATAGCCGGCAAAGCAGCAACAGCACCACTATCCCTTCATAGCATAGAGGGCTATGGACTGTCATAAATCTTTAGTCCGAAGCCTAACCGAAGGCGAAGAAAATACCAATTCCAATTTCTATATTCCTGAGGATTAACACCTTCGAATTTGTAGACAAAGAAGAGAAAAGGCTCAAGAGGAAACATGTCACGCACACACGTTCAATTTCAACCCTTACCTCCTCCCATTTAAAGCCGCCCATTCTACCAATGTCATCAACTAGGACAAGTATTTACCGAGACCGAAATTGCCACTGATTATAGTCTAAGGCAAACAATAGGCTTTCAATAGTAAATAACAAGACCAACCCCAAAGAACATGCAAGGCTGTATGAATACTATGCGGAAATATGTGTGCAGGGGCACGGTTCCATGCATATATTCATTTACTATTCAGGATCCATAATATTAATTGAAAATTATTGAAATTCCAATTTAGGAGATTAGCTTCACGCCATTATTTTACAATTTTTGGTGGTATGGGACGGGGCCATTCTGAGCGGGATGCCACATGGCCTAGGATTCAATAGAAACCTACGGCTTTTTACTTCAGGACGTGACGCCCTGCATGTGAACCCTACAACGTTGTACAATCTATGGTGTGTTAATGGCAAGAACTATTCCCAATTCCTTTGAATACAAGAAGAGATTTACAGATTTACAGGCACCCTGGTATTGTCTAGAAGGCAACAGCAGCCGGGAAAAAGAAAAGGATACTATGCAATAATGGCCAATTACCGAAGGGATATCGTTTGTTTGAATATCGGTCCAGGATATGGCAGAACAAAAAACCAGCGCAACAATGAAAATTCATTTTGGGCTCTAAAGAAATGACCAAAGATTTGTACTAGCACATTGGACGTGGAGAAATGGTGTGGCGGTAAGTGCGGAAAAGGGAAGAGGGAAGCAATTTGCAAGGCTATTTGCTGTGGAACAACAATGACTATAATAGCAATGCGACGCGACAAACGGGGATATTGTATGGATTGAATGCGAATCCTTTTCTTTATGGATTGGGGTTGGTCGGTGGGCGGTATTGTGCCAATGGATTGTCTTTGATTAATCGTTCATTTGTAGCAGCTTGTGAATTGTTAAATTGTTTGACATAAACAAGTTTTGTCAAGGATGCTCGAGACGAGGACAAGTACGCTTCGGCTTGTTTCGTAGGATGAAATTATCCCGGTTCAAGGATGACGTTTTAAAATTTGAATAATTGTTGTATGGGAATATTTGTAAAATAGCTTTCTTGTGCTTTGCATTATGCAGTGGTTTAAAATTATTGCTTCAACTTAACCCTCATGGACAGCATTCCCAATGAAAAGTCTCCAGAGTTAAGTCGCCAAATTAAAAACCCAGCCAACCTTACTCCAGGGAAAGGATAAACGATGTTTCGTACACCGAATTGGAGATGGAAAGTTATGGATTTTCATTGGTTTCATTGGACTTCAAGGTGGTCGTTAACGCCTTTTGGAATGATCGACCGAAATAAGTAATGACACACGTGAGTATAACTTATGACTAGAGTGGTGGACTTCTCTTCCGAATCAGTTAAACGAAAGTTACATCATATGGTATTGAATAGCAGAAAAATAGGTAAATCTTCTAAGGAATAGTTTTATGGAAGAAAAGGATTTTAAAACCAGGCATTCATCAGATTGTAAAGGCAAAACTTTAAAAAAGGCCAATTGTTCCACCAGAAGTAGCATCGCAAATTAAGAATTTACAGTGAGCAATAATTGGATTTTTTTGTCGGAACAGAACATTCAGACATAGAACTTGTCAATTATACTCCTTGTACTCGTATGTTTCTTTAATCAACACTTTTCAGTCTTTCAAAGACGTGTAAGCCTTTAGCTTGTTATCTAGGATGAGACCCTGGAGGGGTCTTTTTTGGAAAATTAGATGGCGATGCCTTTAAGCGCTAGATGAGTTAGGCTAATCAGTTTCTTCGTTCTCGTGAAGATAACAACCTCAGTTTTGAGATGATAGACCGAAAGCCCATTCCTAGCACAACAGTTGACGATTACGTCTAGGGCTGTATATGCTTTAGAACAGAAAGTCGCTGGACACGATCCAACGGATGTACAGCCGCATCATTTGCATATGCTTGAGCATATCAGAACTATGGAGAGCGTTAAGCAGTCAGTTGACTAACGTGCACCGTTGCAGTGGAAACAGGACCCCTTACGGAGAATCCCTTAAGGGCTGCGTTGTCTAAAAATGTCTGTGAAAATGCCCAGCTTGTTTTTTTTTTTGTCAAATGTGCCTTCAATTCCGCCTACCAGATTTAGAAGTCTTCGCAGTCCAGGAGAACTCCCTGCTTTAGGATTGGGAAAAAAATGCTGCTGTTCCCTTCCTCGACTCAGATTTTAGATGTGAATTGTTGTATGTCCCGTGAAGCCACCAGGCCTAACAGCTTTGATTGACTAAAGCTTGGAAATTATTGTACGAATTTCACCTTGGTTGGGTGTCACCTGTTGAGTGGTTCATTCTGCCTGACAGATTCTCACATGCACTGTGGTCCTTCTATTGGGTTTCATTCTTCATCCCTGCAGATTTCTGTTGGGGCTTTATAGCTTTGGCATGTTCGTTTTAATTTTTGTGTAATACTTCTAACTTCATTTCTCTCTTAGTTTTGCTGGCTAGAAGCTATCATTAGATGTAAAATTTATAAATTGCCTGCGATAAATCACGATTCGATTCTGTTGCTCTTTTTATAGTACTCCAAGGCCCTTGCTGAAATTATGCTAATCAGTTTCCCATCCAACGCGGTTTGATTCATTTTTCAGCCAAACAGCCGCCAGAGAAGATGCCTTGCTAAACTCTTAACTTTCTGATCAATACAACCCACGAACTTTTAAGACCAATTTGCATCTATATCTTGGGACTTGTTTTTAAACTTGAGTTGTGTTTAAATAACAGGGAGTTGCTCGTCGTGAATGGAATTCAGATCGGAATCAACAAAAAAATATTTATTTTCTTTTATTATTCGCTTTTAATGCTTAGGTTAACGATATTGGTGTTCTCATATTTGTCAACATTTTTTTGTTATTCTTTAAACTTGCACCTTCTCGTGATTAGCCTAGCAGAATTTTTGTATAAATTATGTTGGAATAAAGATAAGTAACTTTATTTGCTATGCAATCGAATCAATTAGCTTGTAAAGCTAAAGCGAGGCTGCATTACGCGATTGAATATAAAAAAAAAGTCGCATGACTCCTGTATTGTACATGTGGTATACAGGAAAACGCTGCAATGCGTCACCAGAGCAGCGTGGAATGAGTATAGGTCCAGAAGAAGGGAGGGAGAAAAACCTACTGAGGAAAATGAAAACAGCTTTTGCAGTCTCCCAGAACACGGATATCGACGATTGCAGGAGAAGAAAAGATATCAGCAGCTTTTAAAAAAGCCAAACAACCTCGCCCATAGCTTTAAAACGGGTCTCCAAGTACTTCGAAATTGCGAAGATAATATCGTCACTGACCAACAGAGAATTGTGGATGCATTTAAGCAACAATTCCAGCAGTTGCTCAATGGACATGACCAAGACGGAGCACATCTCCAGTCAAGATGTGAGCTGCGAGCTTAGAAGAATTCGGCAGAGCTATACAAATGCTGAAGAACAACAAAACTATCTGAGCTCTTCAAACCCGGATGCAATATTTTGGGAGGATGAAAGCAAATCTGATGACGGGAATACCACCTCTATCTCTCCTATCTACCAGAAGGGCGATCCTATGCCCTATAACAACGATCGAGCCATATCCTTGCTTTACGTTATCTATAAGATCCTATCCAGTGTACTGTGTGAACGTTTGAAATCGTACTGCACCGCACAAATTGGCCAACACCAGTACGACTTCCCGCCCGGTAATTCGATATCAAACCAAATTTTCACATTAAAACAGATCCTGGAAAAGACCAACGAGTTCCAAGTCTCTTCATCGGCTTCAAAGCCGGATATATGGTAACAGCATCCATAGCACAGAAATATGTATATAATGCTATTGCCAAATTCGGGATCCCGGGAAAACTGATGCAGATGTGTCGCACAACACTGGAAAGCTCGCGATGCGCCATGCAGTGTGAAAGTAGAACCACCGAATTATTCCAAACCTGCGACGGGCAAAAGTCAACACGGAATTCACTATTTTCTCCAAGTCTGTCCAGGTTGTGGGATACGCGGATGATATTGATATAATCGCACGTCCCCTGCGTTCCTTTACGGCAATTGAAGAAGATGCTAAACGAGCTGGTCTTAAAGTGAGTAAGGAAAAAACGAAATACCATATATGATGTCGACTAAAAAATGTTCCGTCGCACTTCACCTAGGACAAAAGTGGGTGGCCGTGTCTCAAGTGGTAGTTGGCTTCCCAATTGGACGGTTCGGGGTTTAATCCCAGCCGTGGCCGAAAGACTTTTTTTCAGGCAACTAAAGTCTCGTTACCTAAATACAACATCAAGTAAATTTACACTAATAATTTAGTCTCCTCATTAAATGCTGGATGCCACCCATGGAACGAAATAAGCACCGAGCTGAAACATAAACCACCTCATGGTGGAGTTCGACGAAGAGTAACCCAAGGCTACTTCGGCCTGTCGAAACAACTTGGGTCAAATCTCCTAACGCAAAGAGTAAAATCATGCTGTACAAAGCGTTAATCTTGCCAGTCCTGCTTTACGGAGCCAAAAGTTTGACGATAAGTAAGACAGTGGAACAAGTTTTAGGGAAAAAAAATTCTTCGTCGAATATTTGGTCAGATCTGTGAGGAGGCCCTTTGGAGTAGAAGACACAACCGCGAACTCTATGAGCTGTACAAAGATGTGGACATACTACGGAAGGCAAAAATCCGGCGACTTCATTGTCTCGACTACATCGAGAGGATGGACGATAATGCTCCAGCTAAGAGGGCCTTGGAATCCAAGCCACCAGACCGAACCGCAGGTTTAAAGATCAGCCGATCGCGGATATAAGGCAGCTTGGCCTTTCCAACTGCAATCAGTAGGCCCGGGACCATAATGGATGGAAAGCTATGGTTGTTCAGGCTTTGACCCTGAAAGGGTTGCCAGCCCGATAATCAAATAAGACTCCTGTACTATAGATATGCTTTCTAAGATTACTTCAGCACCCAAGAAGCTACAAAGTTACTCTCTTTTGGTTTCATTTTCCGCGATGGCTTTTCGAACTTCTCTGAAAGCGGCTCCTTATTTAGGACGACAGAATCAGAGGATACCGATCATTTAATGAGCTTGCTTGTACCATTTATGAAATCTTTAGGATAATGCATTATATTGTGGAGAATAAGTGAAACGAAAGGAATGTCAACAGTAAGAGCCGAGGAGTTCATATGTCTTATCTAACCCATAAATGGTAGCGTGGGTCAGTGATTAAGTACATCGATTGCTATGTCCCAATGTATGGGTTCGAATTAAGGCCAACAGTGGTGGTCAGAAAAAGTTATTTAACTGACGTCATCGTCCTTTCACCGGACAGAAAATTTAAAAATTTCGAAAGTGAAATCTCTTAGAAGTCCAACGTCTAATATCATTTTCTCTGTGCACAAAACGACAAAAAAAACAACGCAGTGAATAAGGAAATAATGCCTTAATGCAAATTGGTTTCGTTAGTAGTTAAGTTTGTGATGAAGTTGTGGGTTCAGGAAAGCCAAGCCGTTAGTTATGGCTTTATATTCTCAGAAATACGCTTTATTACACCAAAATTCCGAACGTGGGTATCCGGATTTCCTCCTGTCTCTCAAAGTGCTCTTAAATTTCTATTAATTTAGGGTGATTTGATAGAATAACGTTTTAAATGTTGTCATTTCTAATAAAAGTAACCACATCATGATTAGCCTGTAGGCCAATTTAATAAACCAAATTGTGAAGAAATTTTTCACCCCAGTTCCACTAATCCCTTCCTTATGGCTCTACGACGTTGAAAACAATTCAAGGCATACAAAAGTCATTTAAAGTTGAATTCAAAATATGCGTTGATGCTCTCGGCACATTCATAAACCAATCGTCATACCATTACTTGACTACCTTCAATCTAATTTTGCTAACCATGGTGCCAGTGGTTTATTCTTCATCCTCCCGCAGCCGTTATAACATCTCCACAAATCTACTTCCTGAAAGCAGAAACCACCAACCCTACTTTAACACTCAACCAATTCTCTAAATAATTGGTATGCCCACCTACAGGGCACACTCTTCCAAGGTAAGCTCAGCACACTTTCCGACACTATCCCACAGGCAAAGGAAGAAAAAAAGACAAACAAAAACAAACCCCAATTGCATACAGAAAAATCAAAATGAAGGCCGGAAGGAAGACCGAAATAAAAAAAAAAAAAAACAACCAACACCAAGAGCAATTTGAATGTTTCGTGAGCACCAGGCAGGTACTTTGAATCAAAGGAAAACTTCCCAGACAGGTAGCTATGTACGGCGAAGGTAGTGGCAACCGACAGGACTTGAAATTAACATAAAAATAACGATGCTAAGAGAAGGTACCGTGAGGTTTCCAACACTGCTTTCCCGTACTTTGTACGACTGGTGCCTGTCTCATTTTTATGAAGCATACCTCCCTAACATCGACTTCGACATCCTCATCATTCTCATCATTTCCATCATCCCCATCTATGTTATGTCCTAGTGGTTGAACTTTTCTCGAAGTGTGTGATTATCTTTTATTGGACCTAATAAGGGCACCCCCGAATTGTAACTTGTACGACTATTTGTACATCGCCAGGCTTGCCTCCTAATATATGTAGTACACACATTTTCACTTTTTGGGTACAACGAACGGAGATGGAGATGGAGGTGATGGTGAAAGTGGCTTTCGGCTATATTTGTGGTTGAACGTGATCACAAATTATATCGGAGGGTGGCAAGTATAAGGATAAGCTTAAGGATAAGGGTGATTTCTCCCCGCGGATTCGGAGACTTAAACCGACACTGAAACCGAAACTGAAACTGAGACTTATTTTAAAAGGGCACCGGTACGGTAATGGGCTCCCATACATCTCCACAGGATGAGGATGCAAATAACAAGGGATGAAGGATAATCTTTTTCTCATTTCTTGTTTCTTTCCGGAGATTTGCTTGCCGAATCAAATCAAATTATGAGGGGTGAATCGGCAATTGAGTATCTGCATATGTTTTGGGTGTTAGATTAAAATGGTGAGTTCATCTTTCCGAAATGTCTACCAAGGATATGGTGTTGTGTTGCTGTTGTTGCTTTTTTATTTCCTTCAATTTCATAATTGCGAACATGAAACGGATGAAGCGTAATGAAGCTTCTGAATGGGATTTTTACGATTGGTGATTACTTGAAGGCGGTTATTGTGAAAAATTTACATATCCCGGTTTTTGGCGGCCGTAACTGAGAAGTGGTATGGGGTAGGTGAATAAGAAGGCGTGAAGGTTATAAAAGCCAAATTTTATTTTAGCTGTAATTTTCCCACAAAGTACTGGTACGCCGTATGGAGATATATGTAAAATCTTTTATAACATTCATTGTGGGTTGAATGTTGTTTTAATGATTTTTGTGTACCTACTGAGTTGATTGATTGATTGAACATTCTCGTGTCATTGAAGTTTTCCAAAATTCAGCCAAATCTTTTCTATGCATGGCATTAAATTCTCTCATATAGTTCTTGGATTGCAACATTGCTGTGTAAGTCCTCTTATCTTCCAGGTAGAATCGGTCTGCAAGGGCTGAACAAATTAATTAGAACAAGTGAAAGAAATCTGTGAATCCGATTCCCAAAGTTCAACCTCCATTAGCGTACTTAAAATTAGAGAAGCCCAAAATTATGAAAATAAGCTCGAGACGTTTTGGTCCCAAATTTATAATCAGCGAGAACCACTAATCAATGAATGATCCTAATTTTATCATTATTTGCCCTACCTGAAGAGTCTCAGCGGCCCCCACCAGTCTTACTCCTACTAAATGAAAGTCTACAAAGGCAGCTGCGATTGATCGTAAAAAGGTGAAAAGTGCCAGACAAACGATCTGGAGACTCTAACAGACGAACAGTCTGCCTTCAAAATTGGGATAATTTCCCTTCTTCAATGTTGGCAAAACCTCGTCTTATCATGGTTCTTCTCAGCTTGATGAAATGGGAGAAATCGCTGGTTCGGACTGTGTGATGGAGCTTTCAGGCAAAATATGGGGCTTGTCACCGAGAAGGGTCCTTTGGATCTACGAATACACTGCTGTGATAAGATCAATAAAATCCTCTTCATGGGTTGTCTGGTAGAACATACATATTTTTATTAGAGTCTAAAAACTGTATGACTCGGGTGTATCGGGACTTTCCCTGCTAGTCTTACAGCACATGCACTGATAGTTCTCCCTCACCTCGATTGTCTTATCGTGGGTACTCTCGCTCTCCTGCTTAAAAGGAAGTGATATTTGGTAAAACACGGACTTTGCGGATGATTCGAAAACCGATCTGGGATGCGGCGCTGGTGTCTTTTTTTTAAGGACAACAACATTAAATTTCATTCTGATATGCATAACACCAATGGGTATGAACTATATTGGTTTAGCGACGACGTATCTGCTTCGATCAAGCTGCAGGTACCCGTCGTGAAGTAGAGGTTGTTGGTATTGTAGACACTTTATCACTGACGCATTTACTCATCTTTCTAGGAAAGACTGAGGAATTCTAAACAGAACAAGGAACATATTGTATAATGAGTACAATGAACTAATTGCTTGTCCAAATGTTCTGATCTGAAAACACAGAAGAAAAAAATGAACTTTGTCGATGCAATTCAAATGAGTCAACAGTCATCATGGCAGATTCCCAATATAAGCTGCTTTAACATGTTTGGCATTGAGGTCAACATGGATATTCAGGACTAATCGTCCTGATGCACAATTTCGACGAATAGGACAGAGGACTAAGTGTGTTTTGTAGAAGAACCTTATCATCCCAGTCTTACTCTATGGTGCAAAACTCCAGAAATTCGTATGAAAACTTGGTTGTTTCCAATGTAAACGAAACGAAAGAACATCCGCTTCTTCGGATCCAGACACCTTGTTCGGAATTACCAAAAAGTAGGAAAATTGTGTCAAGATCCGAACAGAGGTGACAAAGGAAATTTAATATTAGACGTAGAAACTTAATTGTAGACGGAGGATGCTCATTTCCCATTCCCCCTCTACGTTCTACATTAAAGCGCCAAAACCCCCCAAGGCCCTTCTAACGTAACATCTCTGAAGCCTTTTAGCGAAGTTCTAAAAAACACAATGACGGTAGCGGTGATCCAAAAAAGCTAATTAAGTTAAAGCTTTCAGGCAGCTTCTTTGCCATCTTGCGGTTTATCGCTTGTGCCGATCAAATATCTCACGACCTTTGCACAAAAGCCGTAGGTGGATTAGGAGAGGTCTGGCCTCTGGGATCAGCACCAAGATCCCAGCTGAACCCTCCTCCCAAGCAGATAGGCTCAGTAACCAGACTCTTCCGACTCATAACTGGAAAGACGTGAAACTTGAGGAACAAAAGGGGCCTTTATAGATGAGCGTTAATTGTGATTAATAAGGAACTCTTACCCCTCTAGCGCAGACTAAAATCATGATCCGGTTTGGATTCGAGTCTATGACCCTAAGGGTTTACAAAAAAGATGAGCTGGATGCTGATGAGAAAACTTCCCATCCTGTAATTCAAACAACAAATACAGCCTCAGATCTCAGATCGCCGATCTCCTTTTTAACCTTCCCGAGGTGACAACCTAGCCGACGGTCCGACAACCTGTCGAAATCAAAAGAGATCCTTTACGATCTGAGGATGAACATGAGCTTTTGTGCACATTTTCAGAATCCGAGGACTCAAATGACACGGTGGTAGGGGCTTGTCTGATTGCTTATAGCAATGGTGCTACTGTTTCTTTAGACTAATCTCCATCAATCCAAAAAGACCTCGGCGGCACTCATTCTGCCCCTATCCCAAGACGCAGAAGACATCATCTTAATCCAGGAACAATGGATTGTAGAAAGCATGGTTCATGGGCTTGGAATACCTGAATACATTCCGCTCTACACAAACACAAAGGTAAAACCCGAACTTCTCTTTTAGTGAAACGCAGTCATAATATACTCCAATCTCCTAATCTCACCGAACCCGATATAACCATTGTTAGACTGGAGAGGGTCAACGGTAACTACTAGCTGTCATCGCATATATTGGGCATGAATATGTGGGCCCTCACCCTGGTGACAACCTGGAAAGGGTGGTCTTGAAAGTTGGAAAGTAAAAATCGAGTGAGATGCTAACACACACGGTATGCGGTAGCAAGGACGCTAACGATTGAGTCACTTTTTGATCATGTCATAAATACTAATCTTATTGTTTGCAATATCGGCAATGAGCCCAATCGACAATAATCGCTATATATCTCCAACAACACGACTCAAATGATAACAAACTGATTTCCTTCTGAAAACTCTAGAACAACTGATTGATATGCATAGAATTGATCCACGACTTTTGTCTACGGCTCAACATACCTACTGTAAAGGAAAGTCGGTAGAAGCGGCTCTGCATTCACTGACTAGCTACATCAAACGATAGCTACATTATAGAGAGCGCACAATGGTCGCTTTCCCGGACAGAGACCTATACCTTGATATAGTTTATATTTTTTAGTTAATTTTTTATATAATTTCTTATTGCCTATTAATTATCGATTCGTATCTTTTTTATGATACTCTTTTTGAAATTTTTGAGTTTTTTTTATGAATTTTTATACTTATTCTTTAATATCCGATGGTTCCCCCACATCAAACCTTTGTTTTATATTAGTAATGAATTTGTTGTATCAATCCACACTAACTATCAAGTTAATGATTGATTACAATTATTTTGTGAAATATTTAAATTATTGAATCATATTTTTAGCCGTAAGTACGAAAATAAAATAAATACCATAAATAGGGAGGATACTTCTTTTCTTTTTATTATTCAATACAATTCATTATAAGGACAGATCAAGAGATATTACATATAGTACAAAGAATTATATTATAATTTAAGTCTATTAATATTATGTACATAAATTAGATATCTATAAGTGTTTTTCATTGGTATTGAATAATATTTAGATACATTCTGTAGGCAACTAGTGTCGAATGTATCGCTAAAGAATTGTTAAAAAAAAAAGTAATTCAAAAATAAAAAGGTGAAAGCGTGATTTATGAGAGAAAAAGAAAAAAACTTGAGAATGATTTTTGTGTTTATCATTATTCTTATTGTACTATCTTTATTAGATCTTTTACATCATTGAAATCAAAATTAAAAAGCCATTTTTTTACCTTTCGAGAAAACGACAGAGCATTGGTACTACTACGTATAGCCAGCGGTAGTAGGTTAAAAATTCTTGGTGCAACCGAAGTATAAAAATTTAGAAAGTTGTGGGTGTTATGTGGTGGAACAAACGCCAGAAATCTTGCGTTACTTCGAAGCCCATGAACGGTGGAATTACGATTTAACGAATATCCACTCCTTAGGTAAAATATTTTAAGCACTTTGTAAAAGAAAAGTTGTTTGAGAGGAAGTATGTTATCAAAGAGTTGCAAAAAAGCAAAAAATGGTTCTTAGAATATGTTATGTTTTTGCAGCACTAGCAAAGGTTGGATTTTGTTGCTATATGTTCCTCTCCAACAAGCTAGACCATATTGCACCTTTGATTGTACTAAGCCGTAATAAATTGTTTCTAAGGGTTTACGAGAGCAAAACAGTCTTCGATGCAGAGTTACAAAAGCTTAAGTCATTTTTGGCTTTAACCTGTCTTTAATTCACAAACCCATATATATAAAATCCTTTAAGCGCTCTTAAATCACGGTCTAAAATTATAAAATCTTAATTGGTGTAATTCATAACTCACCGACTAGCGTAAGAATTGAAATTGGTGTAATTCATAACTCACCGACTAGCTTATAAATTGAAATTGGTGTAATTCATAACTTACCGACTAGCTTATGAATTAATTTTTTTCAAATTACAAGTCAATTGTTAGCTTATGGGTTAGTGTTTGCTTAATTCCTAAACTCGCAACTCTGCTTAAATGAAATATTTTGCTGGTAGTTCTTAACAGATATTATCTAAGTAAGAAGGTATGCGCACTACAACTTAATTTGTCATCAAATTCGAGTCCTAGATACTCGTACTTAAATGTAGGTACCCTCTCAATTACAAAACATTTCGATGAGCAGCTACAATTTGAATTAAATGCTTTTTCCGTACTAGTTTTGCCACAAGTATTGGAACTAACCAGCACATGTTTACAATTTGTACTGTGATAAGTTATTTTAGGGAGTTGAGATGATAAATATCATAATTTTGGTTTTATCACTTATGACTAGCTTATGATTGCTGAACCAATGTCTAAATTTTTCTAGGTCATGATTTATATCCGCAAATAAATCCAAGGTGGAAGCATTGGAATAGCAACAGGCTATGTCAACTGTAAACCAGGTTTGTAGCCCTTTCAATTGTTGATTAAAGATAGAAGTAATATGGATTATTCAGGCTATTACTCCATTTAGCTTCTATCTTAACTACATACTTGATTCCTGTTATTAAGATACGAAGAAAACCAATTGACCATGAAACGTCTAAAACCAGCGTTTTCTAGTTTTGTTAGTAGCAACTTATGGTCCACAGTATCAAATGCCTTGGTTATATCTATTGTATAAAAAGTGCAGCAGTATTTTTTTTTGTTATTAAGGCTTTCGTAATTATAATTACAAAATTTTAAGAGTTCATCCTCGGTTGATCTGCCAGCTCTGAACCTATATTGATTTAGACTCAAAAAAGAATAGTGCTCTAAAGAAGAAACATTCTACTTTTAATCACTTTGTCAAAAATTTTCGAAAGAGCGGGAAGAAGAGAGATAAGCCAGTAATTATTTAAATTTTTTCTTTTCCCCTTTTTAAAGATAAGTACCGCCTCAGCAACTTTTAAGCATTCTGGAAAATTACCACAGTAAATACTTTTATTATAAATATGTGCTAACATATGAACAAGAAATAAAATTCATTCAAAGGCTGTTATCGGATCAAACGCAAAAGTGTGCGCTTGGGAGTTTTCCCCGCTTAAGCAGCATGAGTAGCTATCAACAGATGACTTTTAACAACGTCAACACATACGCAATCACGATTGCGCAGTCAACGCTGGAGGTAGAGGGAGTTGATCAGTCTTATGTTAAATAAAGATAAATAACTCCAAACTGGGGAGGGCTTGTGATAGAAGATGTGTTAGCTGAGGTTCCCCGCAAGGCGGTGCCCTTTCACTCCTTTTCTGGAAAGAACTGCTGATATACTAGATGAAGTGAAAAGTGACCTCCTTGGGAATTAAAATTTTTTTTTTTCTTAAATGCTTTTTTTTATATTATTCAATATAGTCCCCTTTTAGTTTGATACACTTATTCCAGCGATTTTCCAACTTCTTGATCCCGTCCGAAAAGTAATTTTCCGGAAGGTTTGCAAAATACTCCTCCGTGGCGTCGGTGATTTCCTCGCGTGAGCTGAATTTTTTATTGATGAGCCATCTTTTGAGGTTTGGAAAGAGATAATAGTCCGAGGGATCCAAATCCAGTTACCAATCGCCGCCAAAAGTCCGCCCGATTCCGCATCGGCAAGTCCAAACACTCTTTCGAAGTGCTCTCGCCTTCTTGTTTTTGGTCAAAAGTGAGCATTCAGGGCACCCAGCGGCAGGATAACTTTCTCATATGCAGAATATTCCCCAAAATATGGCGTGTACGCTCAGTACTAATATTTGTGGTATCCGCTAGCTCGCGCACCTTCCCTTTCCGGTCAGCCAACACCATTTCATGTATTTTTTTGACATTGTCCTCTGTAATCGCATCGGAGGGCCTGCCGCTGCGGACTTGATCGATAGTGGAGTTGCGGCCACCACGAAACTCTCGAAACCAATATTTGACAGTGTAATCTGACGGAGCATTAGCCCCATAATATTTATCCAACTTTTCTTCTGTTTCCTTCGCCGTTTTGCCTCTCAAAAAATAATGTTTTATGAGAGAACGAAAATCGTTTTTGTCCATGCTCAACATGATGCCAAACACGTCAACAACAATCAGCTGTCAAAACAAAACTGAAGACAGTATCGCACTGAAATTTTACATGTCTGCCTAAATATGAACGGACTTCAAGGCACCATAACCTGTTTTGCAGTAGCAGCGCATTCTGGCGGTTAAGGAGGTCACTTTTCATTCCATCAAGTACTTGGAATCGGATAACGTTGCTATAGCCCTATGAGGAAAGCATTTCAGTACAATTAAAGAACTCTTACAGCAAAATCTTAAAATATTAACCCGTTGGGCGGATCGCTGTGGATTGTGAGTAAATCCCCATAAAACCCATCTTCTCATATTGTATTTTCCAGGAAACATAAAATTCCGATCATAGATCCTCCGTCAATCAACGTCATCAGCTTAGTCTTTTTCGATACAGCGAGATATTATTTTTGACAGGAAAGTAAACTGGAAACTTAACATTAGAATTATCCAGCAATAGTAATACAGTCCACTAAAGATAAGAATATTTTTATTGTAACTAGATATAAGCATATGTTTCATATAAATTACAATAGAATATAAGAAATACATTTTACTCCTGCTGGAGAATTACATATACAAGGATTTGGTTTCCACGCCAGAATAAGGGTTGATTGTTATCTAGAAATAGGAATTGGAAGAATTTAAAGAAAAATAAAATCAGTTTCGTATCGGAATTCAACCAGTGTATTACTTAAAGCTGTTTAAAAATATTTATTATAAACCAAACATATTGTGAGGTGAAAAGCGTTTCAGTGGCTTAAACACCAGAAAGTGAGAAAGTTATAAAGCGTTTTTGGGTTTAGACACCAAAGAGTGAAAACAAATTAGCACAGAAGAAGTATAGCGGCAATTTTGCTGAAGCAACGTGTCCAGCCACACCAAAGCCAACGCCGTAACACAGGAAAAGTTTATTGCAAAAGGTATAATGGCAAATGGTCAAAAACTATACCAAATGCAAAACCAGTTTGGAGAAGAACTCGTCGGGATCTATAGTAATCTGTGTGATAAAGAGATCCGAAAAGCCACAAAGGACGAAAAATTCAAAAGCATCAGGAAAATAAGGATGGAGCTTGAACAAAATAACACTGCTCTCCTAGCAATCGGAGTAACAGAAGCTTCATTTTCGACATTTTTACGGAAGCCGAAGATATGTTGACTAAGACAGCAGAAAAATCACAACCAGGTTCAGGTGACAAATCTGTTAGAGGAACAGAAGTGAGTTCAAGCCCAGAAATACAGTTGGAAGCGGCAAATAATAAAAGCGTCCCAATTAAAACTTGTTATATAGAAACGCAATTTTTCACAAAAATCAAAAATATGAACGACTTAATAAACAAAACACAAGAGGAGCGTCTTCATCAAAACTGGAAATTACCAAGAAAATAATGGAAAAAAGATTCCCCGCAATCGAAATAATTTATTCAAAATTAGGTTGCATTGAAGATGAATACGAAAACATGTTCAGCAATAACGTGAAAAACCAAAACAAGAGCTATGGATAAACCTTCAACTGAGAAGCAACAAGTAAGATCGGAGGAGATAAAAATTCCACCCTACTATGGTGACATAAATGAATGGATATCGTTTGATTATCTATTCCATAAACTTGATCTATTTCATCCATTGGTAGACAAACTACTGGATCAGCCAGGAGTAATTAGCGATTCAGTTCAGAGTCTAACATTTAAAAATTGCTGGATACAATGACGGAATGCATTCATGCCCTCAAAGGGCTTAACACTAATATGTATAGATGATGCTGATCCTATCACAGCCAGAATTATATTTCGAAAATTGGATAAAGAAACGATGAGATTGTACAAACAAAATGATCTAAAAACGAAGGATATACAAACGCTGAATGACATCTTGCAATTTATAGAGTTGCACTCTCAGGCAACCAGAAAGCAAATTGGCAGTAATTATAACAAAAAAATAAAAATTACCACAATCATCATGAAATTTTTATTCTAAAAATCATCAAAACACAAATCCTCAAAACACAAACATTTTTCATCGCTACCAACTTGTTCTTACTGTCATCTTTCGAAACATACAACAACTTCGTGTAGAAAAATCATAGCATTATCGGCAAAAAATAGACATGCGTTTGCATTCAGTAACAGATTAATCATAAAACAGAGACTAAGTGCCCAGGCTACTCAAATAAATGTAAACAATGCGGTAGGAAGCATCACACATTACTCCATAAGCAAAACTATGAAGTGAAACCTGAAGAAGCCTGCAACAAAACACAAGCGATGATCGTGCGAGAAATCGCACCGAAAATATTACTTGCAACAGCTCAAGTCAGGGTAAGAGCTGGCAACGGGAAATATATACCCTTCCGTGCTCTTATTGACAAGGGATCTCATATGACTGCAGTATCGGAAGAAGTAGCGCAAATTTTATTATTGCCATGCTACAAAAGCAGAACCGATCTAGGGAATTCTTATGTCGGTGTGTTAAGGTACAAAATTTATTTAGAAATAAAACTGCGATTTACAAGTGATTACGCCGTGCAACCTAACACCTTAGTTTTGCCAAAAATAGCTGGAGCGCAACCCGATAAAAGGTTTTGCTAAGACATTCAAGTCTGGGATAACTATTCGTTGGCAGATCCTCTTTTCCACAAATCCCATAGAATCGACTTATTAATTGGAAGTGATATCTATGGCAAAATAATGGATGAGGGAATCGTAAAAAAGGCGAAACTTTGGGGCAATCCACGAAACTTGGTTGGATACTCTCTGGAATAATAAAGAAATAAACACAGCAGAAAAAAGCAGCAGTGGCATTAACGAATTTGGAGAAATTCTGGAAATTAGAAGAAGTACCGACTGATACTCCACTAACTACAGAAGAGGAAGAGTGTCTATAATTTTACGAAGAAACTTCTAAAATCAATGACGGTGGTAGAATAATTATAAAGACACCCCTTATAGAAAATAAGGAATTGGCTGAATCCAGGAAACAAGCGAGGGCTCGATTTCTGTGTTTAGAAAGGAAACTAGATGGAAATCCATCTCTGAATAATGCATACACTCAATTCATGAGGGAATACATCAAGCATATGAAAATTGTTAACAGGTCAGAACCGGGAAATTACTGTATACCTCATCAAGCCGTCAATCGCGAAAAAAAATTAACAACAAAGTTGAGTGTCGTGTTTGATGCATCACGGCCGTAGTCTTAATGACATAATGCTAATACAATAGGTCCGAAACTGCAACAAGATATACTTGATATTATTCTCAAGTGGCGATTGTGGCGAAACGTAGCTAATGTAGAAGTCGGTAAATGGAAACAGCTGACGAAGACCACACTTATCAGCATATATTATTGAGAGAAGATAAAAAAATGCCAAGAATAGAAATTAAAAATAGTCACATACGGCACAGCTTCTGCACCGTTTCTCGCAATTAACACATTGCTCAAAATAGCTGATCTGTATACCGGTAATATTGCTATCACGAATATTATCAAAGAAGAATTTTATATGGATGATCTGATGATCTGATGACTGGAGCTGACGCAGTGACAGAGCGCATTCATATACAAAAGAAAATAACTACACATTTTCTGGAGTATGGACTCAACTTACGCAAATGGCTGTCAAATTACAGGAATATTTTAAAAGATATACCAATAACTGGTGAGAAACGGGTAATTCAAATAGATGAAACAATGAAAACCCTCTGTCTCTAATGGGAGCCTGGCAAAGATTTATTTAAGTTCAATCTTAACGTGACAGGAGATAGTCAAATAAGGAAGAGACAAACATTATCATATTTAACTCGTATATTTGACCCTCAAGGTTGGCTCTCACTAGTAAGAGTTGCAGGAGAATTGAAAACAAGAAAACGCTCCCAAAGCTAGAACTTTGTGCTGCTCATTTGTTAGCAAAACTATTAAAAAGAACAAAGGATATTATAAAACACGCATGGAGCAACTCAACAGTTACATTAGATTGGCTCAGCAACACAAAAAGCAAGAATAAATTTGTGAAGGACCAACTAATCCAAATTAAGGGATTTGTTCCTGAAGCAAAATGGAACCACGTACCATCTAAAGAGAATCTAGCAAATATAGCGTCGAAAAATTGAAGCAGTTCGGATTATGATGGAAAGGGCTAACTTGGCTAATGAAATCTGAAGATCAGTGGCCAAAAATGTCAACTGGAATTAAAGAGAAAAGCACAGTATCGGCTGTACCGACAGTATTCGCGCAAACACACTTTCTCGACGAATTAGTCAACAAGTTTTCTAGTTTCTCCAAACTAAAACGAATAATTGTTTATGTCTTTCGATTTGTAAAGATCCTAAAAGGAAGAGAGCAAACTGGTATGCTAAATGTAGAAGAACTGGACGAATAACAAAAACAAACATCATCAAAACAAAGAGTTTTCGAATGAAATAGAATTTCTAAGCCAAGATAAAAACTTGGTGCAAAGCACCAAAGTAACAAGTTAAATCCATTTTTGGAAGACCAGGGAATTTTACGTGTAGGTCGAAGATGGCAGAATGCAGAACTATCGTATGAGAGGTAACACCCAATTATTTTGAATAAAACGCATTTAGCAATGGTAATAATTAAAGAAGTTTACGCATCAACGTTGCTGGAAGATTTAGAACAGAATCAACGTTGAAGCGTACATTTTGGATACAAGAAATACGAGTAAAATGCGCTTTAAAGAGATATTGTATGTCAGAAGCTGCCCGAAATGTAGTCGATATCGTCACATTACTTCCACACAACTAATGGGAAATCTTCCTAACCCACGTGTAACTGCTTCGCATGCATTCACTCATACAGGTGTTGATTATGCTGCTCCCATTCAGATAAGATGTTCAAAAGGCAGAGGCCATACAAAGGTTATATAGCTTTTTTTTTTGTATGGCCGAGAAAGCAATTCATTTAGAAGCCGTGGGCGACTTGACAACGGAGGCATTTCTAGCAGCCTTAAAAAGGTTATATAGTGTTTTTATTTGTATGGCCGAGAAAGCAATTCATTTAGAAGCCGTGGGCGACTTGACAACAGAGGCGTTTCTAGCAGCCTTGAAAAGGTTCTTTGGTAGAAGAGGCAAAAGTGCGCACATATACTCGGACAACGGTATAAACTTTGTAGGCGCCGATCGAAAAATAGATTCCGAGTTTAAAGCAGCGATTAAAGCTAATCACCAAATTCCACCATATCTAACCAATGAAAAAATTCAATGGCATTTTATTCGCCCGGGATCCCCTCAATTCTATTTAAAACATGTAATTGGAGATTCTAAGATGACTTTTGAAGAAAGGAAATAATATCGTGGATATATATACATAGATGTTCTGACACCAGGTCTTTTTTTGATTGACTAACTACTGCTTGGTTGTCCGGGAAATTATTAAGGATTGCAATATTATATCACTGGATAGATGGAAATTAATCCAAAGAATGAAAAAGGAATACTGGAAGAAATCCAACAACTCTACAGCAACGAAATAAATGGAAGACTCCTCGGAAAAATATAAATGTAGGAAAAGTAGTGGTGTTAAAAGAAGAAAAGACACCTCGATCTAGATGGCAACTCGCTAGAATAACGAGTGATAATGGCAGTGATAGCAAAATGCGAGTAGTAACTTCAAAACTTCAAAATACAACAACCAAACGACCTATCACTAAAATTTGCCCATTAGAAGTCTCGGAGGAAAAGGAAACATACAGTCGTTCGTAAATCTCCGCAGAGAATAGACGAGTGCCGGCTTTTCCTAAAGTAAAAAAATAGTGATTCAGCTCTGCTTGTAAAGTGATTAGTTGCAATTTTGTTAATCGATTCCAGATATAGCCAAGCGGTTAGCGGCGTCGGTCATTACATCATTGGCCCCAACCACGACCTGGAAAATCGAGTCCTTGTGCACAATTTCTGCCTTCGAAATGAAATAGTGAACTGGCGATTCGAGAGCTCCGGTTTACCCCGGTTCATTTCGATGGAAGAGCTCCAAACGATCTTCGAATCGCTTAGAAGTAAGAAATCAGTGGGAAACGATGAAATACCGCACATTGTGCTTCGACATCTCCCACTAGAAGAGGTGGACATTTACACCACCCTGTTTAATAATGCAATGAATAATGCCCATTATCCAGCGCATTGGAAAACTGCGGTAGTACATCCCATCCCCAAAAGGGTTAAAGACACATCCAATCCGGCGAATCTCTGCTCGATCAGTCTTCTTCCAAACATCAGTAAGGTTTTCGAGAAGGTGATCAATAGAGTCCTGACTAAGCGGGTTGAGGACAAACATATAGTGCTGGATAATCAATTCGGTTTCAAGGCGGGGAATGATATCATTCATGCTGCGTGTTGCATCGCAACCAATACCATACATCACTCAAGTAAATCAGCTTCTTACAAGCTGCATGTTTCCCGTCGGCATTTACCAATTTTCGAAAAGCCGACGAAAAACACATATCAGCTGACGTAGCTCCCAGCAAAATTGGGCGCTCAGAAAAAACCACAAACAGCTGCAACACATTAGCTGTGGAGGCGGTAGCATGAGAAAACGCATAGAGAAAAAAATGATATGCTTTCGGCAATTAGCCCCGCCCAATGAGTGGATTTTGCAGTGGCGCTTTGCACATAAGCGTGTATTGGTGATGTATGCACTCGCTAGTCAACGAAAAACCAAATACGCTATGCGGTAGCAGCTAAGATGTGAACAATTTCCGCAAGGTCCGCAATGGGTCATTGACCAGAAGAACATGCCTTCAAGAATCAGCTGGAAAAGGAAGGTACTGTTATGACAACTGCAGCGAATGGTTGGGCATTCCCAGTTAAACCAGCAGAGTGACCGTACCTGCAATTTATTTAAGATAAATAAAACTCTTAAAACCAATACTTGCGTTTTAATTTAACCTTTTTTTTTTTAACTAGATTCTGTATTAATCGGCACTTAACTTAGTCTTGCCAATATACTCGTATACATATTTTTTTGCTAGTTTTCGTGCGAAACACTGAGTCTAAACTGGTTTCTGATATATAATGGAACAAAGGCAAGAACCAGTGCACTGGTGACTGCCTGATTGACTTTGAAAAAGTTCTCGATACCGTATGGTTAGAGGGGCTCTTCTTCAAGTTGGACAGGTTGGGCATTAGTAAACCACTGCTGTATATTATTTTTGATATGTTCTCCAGTAGACAGTTCATCGCGAAGAATGGCAATGTGACTTCTGCTGGAATATTTAACATTAAAAACGGTCTGCGATAAATTCGCCGATCCTATTCAACATTTGCACAAGTGATCAGATAAGTTCACTTCATCATGCCATAGCGCACGCAGACGACTTAATCGCGTAGAGATCAGGTCCAAAGGTTATCAATATACTTTTGTAACGTAACTTCGATAAAATTAAGCGATATTGCGATGACTGGAAGTTGAAAACCAACTTTCAGAAATCGGAAACCATTTTGTTTAGGACTCCTTTGTCTGGGGCCTCTAGGGATACCAGTAAGAATATTCGCAAGTTTTCGATCGTGGGACAGCACGGGCAGCCACTTGCTTGTCGAAATATAGTCAAATACCTTGGGATCTGGCTAGACCAATATCTTTATTTTAACAAACAAACGTGCTTTTGCCCTTACAAAGAGACCGTTTTATAACAGCTAACTTGATGTGAAGGTGATCTGCGACATGGCACTTATCCGGCATATGCTAGTATTTGGTTGCCCCGTGTGGTTCAACGTGAGAGCAAGCTTATTAGAAAAGATTCTTGTGTTTGACAGCGCTTGTCTTCGGACTTGTCTTCCCTTATACAGAACACCAGAGTCCAGAACCTAATAAGAGTGGACAATTTTGTTATTAAGTTGACTCGAAGGCACATTGCAAGAGCAATGACCTCGTCGAACAACCTGATCTACGGGGCTTACTATAACTATATGTATCATGAGAGAGTTCGCCTTAACGGCCTTATTCCTCCAGAAGCGTTTCTCTACCTAGATATGAAAAGTCTGATCCAGCACAGATTAGCGGTGCCGCTAATCTTCCACGTCGCTCGGACAGCTGCGGACAGGCGACTCAACTACGACAGAGACGTCGCACATGGCAGTGCGGAGCGTCTCCGATTCAGTAGGGCGGTAGGGAGTCGCGACATGAGGGGAGGGTTCGTCGTCGAATTGCTCAAGTAATAGGTAGCTTCATGTGAAGCAAAGTCGGTCGTATGTCTACTTTATTAGCCATGGTCGGCTTACATAGTTTTAGGTTGGATTAAGTTAGATTTCAAGAAAAAAAAAAATATATATATATATTAGAACAGAGGTGGGTAACACACTCTAAAATAAGGGATAGTTTAAGTAAGATTAAGTAGGTTACGATTTATTTTTAGGTAGTTTATAGGTTTAGTTTTAAGTTTTATAATACATATACAATAATAAAAGTCCAGTTTTTCTATTTAAAATATATTTTCTTAGTTTTAGTTTTAATAAATGCAAAAACAAAAATAAAAATAGACTGTTAGAAACGTCGAAAAACATAGGCCCCTCATGGGGCCAGTAAGTTAGGATAAGATTATTTGTAAGTTATTTAAGCTAATTTTTAAGCATTTTTTTGCCTAGCTTGTAAGTGTAAATGAATTAAGAAAATTAAAATGCATTTAAAATGAAATTAAAAAAATGGCGCCGGTCATTAAGTCGTAGGACACACAGGTTCCATCTCGGGCCATACTTAGTTCTTCGTTTTGTTTATTATTTCTTCAAATTGTGTAAATATTTAAAGATTACTAAAGCAAAACCAATAACTAAGAAGGAAATCACGTGATGGATGGTAGAAAGCCTTCCGCTCGTCCTATAGCGGGAGTTGCAAAAGGCAATAATACTGTTGGCGATACCGTGGCGAAAGCTATCCAAAGGAGGAGGAGGAGGTTGAAAACCACTCCTAATTTAACAACAATTAAAACAGCAAAAACAACACCACAAAACAAAAAACAAGCAGATGATGCGTTGATATACATCGCTGATGAGGTCCATTACGAGGGGAGCAACAACAACTTTGCCTCTCTAGTGGCATCTGAGTCGAAAAATGCGGATGAACTAGTAGAAGAACTTAACACCAACATACAAAAGCTGATAGAAAAAGTGCAAACAAAAACAAACTGCACGCAGGCAGATGGAGCAAATAGAAGTAGAGAGCAACAAGAGCAGAAATAACAGCTGCAGGAACAACAAAACCAGCTGCAACAGAAACGACAACTGCATCAAACAAAGCAGCAGCAGCAGCAAAAAAAAAAACAGCACCAGCAGAAACTTTAATAGCTGCAAAAACAACAGCAGCTAAAACCGCAACAACTGAAAAATCAGCAGCTGCTGCAACAACAACAACAGCAGCCGCAGCAGAAAGAGAAGGAGAAGGAGAAGGTGCCTCCTATCAACACCTACCTATAAATTAGAGGTAAATGCTAGTAAGGACCTGTGTAAGTTGGTCATTGGTAATAATTTTAACAAAAAGAAATTGGTGAACGATCGCCACGCCATCCACTGTACTCGTAATACCGTGGAGGGCTACGCGATAGTGAAAGAGCTCCTAAAAGAAACGACGACGGAGCACTACTCATTCACGCCGAATTGTGAAAAGCGGCAATCGATGCTGCTGAAGGGGTTGGAACCGTCTTCTGATCCTAAGGAGATCCTGGCAATGCTCAAAGAGAATTAGTGCGAAGGACTCAAGTTTGTGGGAGTAAAGCCAATTACCACAGCTAGAGCCAGACGGGGGGAAAAACGGAGTCTGCTGTTCTTCCTGGTGCAGCTCAGTCCTGAAAACCATCTGGATAGCCAAAGGAGTATCAATGCCCTAGACTACCAGGTTATACCAGGCGTTATACAATGCGTTAGCTACCAGAGGTTCGGACAAGCTGCGTCGAACTGCCGAATGCAGCCTCGATGCGTGAAGTGCGCAAAGAACCACAGTTCCGAGGAGTGTGCTCTGGGTGGGGACGGAGCATTCGATAAGACGCAGCTATCGCTGACATTGAAAAAGTAAAACTGGTCCGGCAGCAGAAGGTGGAGGTCAAACATTCACCTGTTTGGTTCCAAACACCAGCCGTCATGACCCAACAGCAAGCGACTGTTGCTGCTCCGGCGCCAATGCCGAGATCAACGGAAGCCGCACCTAACATGCTGGCCATCTTGCTCGAAATCCAAGGGCAGATGGCTCAGCTGCAAAAGCAGGTGCAAGAACAGAAAAAGCGGGTGGACCAGATCTACGCGCTGCTGCCGAGTCTAACGCAACACATGTCGTAATGGATACGCACATGGTGGAGCAATCTTTGAAGGTCCTTGCGGTGAATGTTAATTCACTGATTAGGATCGAACGAAGAGCCGCGATGTTTAAATTGCTACAAGACCAATCTCCTGATGTGCTTTTCGCTAGCGAAACCAAGCTAACCGATAAGCACAAACTGGAGTACAATAATTATATTGTTAGAAGAAGAAACCGGCCCCGATCCAAACGTGGAGGCGGTGTCGCGATCTTCATTAAACAAGGAATAAAATTTCACAGAGTGTACAAGAGAGTGTTACGCAGGTTACGCAGGAGGTAGTCGTCATTTTCATCCCGCTCCGCAGTGGAAAGCGACTGTACTTGGCCTCTGTTTATGTACCTGAGACTTCACAATCCATTTTATTTATTACAGAGCTCGACACGCTTTTTCGACTTCTGAGGCTGGAAACGAGGGAGAATTATTTTATAATTTATATAGTCCAATAAAGAAAGCCAAAGTTGTAAGCACGAAATCAACAAGTATACAGAATAAGGCGCTGTAAGCGAAGGAGCATATCGTACAGTTTCACTCACACTAGTCGAAATGGCGTGTTTATCCGTCTCAATCATGGCTCACTGTCTGTCTCGCTTATACTTGGTAGTCATTTTAACTTATTAAAAAGAATTAACTATCAATAGGGTTTCTTTAACAAAATATTTTTTTTGTCCTCAATTAAGCGTTAGTCTAACAAGTGTCATACCATTTTTGAATCCAAACTAAATACGCCATCTTTTAAAGTTACTTGCCAAAATGGCATAGTACAGTCAGTTCAAGTTAGGTGATTAATGATTTTCAGATACATGGATGGACAAAAAAGCAATATTTTAGTTAAAACCGATATATGGTAGTTATATTTCAATTTACAGAAGAGTTATTCAGGGTTACATGACAAAAAAAATCGAAGAAGAGTAAAAATTTGCAGTCACAGTACCTAAAAGATCGTCACAGGGTGTCAGATTTCTCGATTTTTTTTTGAGTGCCAATAATTTTAAAAGTACAAGACTTAGATTTTTTTTATAATTTTGTGATAACCGTGATGACATATCACCCGTTTTCGGCTTGACGTTGATTTTTGGGACACCCTGTGTATATACTTATGTTTGTACGATAGTATAAGTAACATGAAACAATCTCCTAATTTCGTTCTATTTCTATATACTCGTATATACCTACATATTATTAATATTGTACTCTGTCCTAAAGAAACGAAAAAAGTGAATTATTAAAATATGTATGTAATAAAATATGAATATATATATTATTAAAATATGTATGTAATAAAATATGTATATATTCATAACACAGATCTATTACAGTTTAATACTACAGTGCCAAATATTTCAGTTTATCACAGATTTGTAAATATCCTTTTAGAATATCATTTTTATTGATTTCATTTATGTAATCGTATATGTATATGTTAACTTTTCTACAATAGTATCACATTCGAAAATTTAAGTTCTTAAGAATGTGGGTCGTTTTCGGTTTTTGTGTTAACGAAACGAAACAGTTATTTAAAGAAATATAACTAGTTACAAAACTGGTTAACTAACTACGAGGGCGGGTCAATAATTCCGTGCATTTTTGAATTTCTGACCTCTTTACTGAAACAGCAACACTGCTCCTGTCAACAGGCATCTGTCAGTTGACTCCTGTCAAAATTTAAACTTGCTGCGTCAGTTAGTTTGTGTTTGACAGCTATTTTTATCAGACTACTCACTAATTTGAAGAGAAAATGGAAAAAAGTGAATTTCGTGTGCTTATTAAGCATTATTTCTTGCGAAAAAAAACCATTACCGAGACCAAGGCTAAGCTTGATAAATACTATGGGGACTCTGCACCATCGATTTCAATGGTAAAAAAGTGGTTTACTGAATTTCGTTGTGGCCGTACAAGCACTGAAGATGCCGAACGTCCTGGACGCCCAGTTGAGGTCTCTACACCCGAAACAATCGAAAAAATTCACGATATGGTGTTGGCCGACCCAAGATTGAAAGTGCGAGAGATTGTGGAAGCCGTAGGGATCTCGCATGGCTCAGTGGTTTCAATTTTGAATGATCACTTGGGCATGAGAAAGCTTTCTGCAAGATGGGTGCCGCGTTTGCTCACAGTCGACCACAAACGCAATCGTGTAACAACTTCACAGGAAGGTTTGGCGTTGTTTAATCGCAATATGGAGGAGTTTTTGCGCCGTTTTGTAACCGTGGACGAAACATGGATCCATCACAACACACCAGAGAACAAACAACAGTCAAAACAGTGGGTTTCTAAGGGTGAATCGGCGCCAAAGAAGGCCAAGGTGGGTTTGTCAGCCAATAAAGTTATGGCGACTGTTTTTTGGGATGCACGCGGGATAATCCACATTGACTACCTCAAAAAGGGAAGAACAATCAATGGGGAATATTATGCCAACTTATTGGACCGATTCAATGACGATTTGAAAAAAAAACGACCTCATTTGGCCAAGAAAAAAGTTCTTTTCCACCAAGACAATGCAAGGGTGCACACATGTGCAGTTGCCATGGCAAAAATCCATGAATTGGGCTATGAATTGCTCCCTCATCCACCCTATTCTCCAGATTTGGCTCCGAGCGACTACTTCTTGTTCCCAAACCTGAAGAAATGGCTTGGTGGAAAAAGATTTGACTCCAATGATGAAGTCATCTCGCAAACAAAGGCCTATTTTGAGGACCTCGACAAATCATTTTTTTTGGAAGGGATAAAAAAATTGGAGAAGCGTTGGACAAAGTGTATAGAGCTCAAAGGAGACTACGTTGAAAAATAAAATTATTTTTTTATCAAAAAATCTGTGTTTTAATCCAACAGTCACGGACTTATTGACCCGCCCTCGTATTAAGAAGCATTAACGAGAAATTATAATCATGTACTGCGAGAAAACCAAACACCATTTTCGTCTCATCCACCCAAATGAAACCGTTGTTTTCAATGTAAAATAAACCCGACTTTTCCTTGTTGATTCCACTCCTGGCTGACAGTAACTACATTCACGAATCGAACGAAAAAGCGTTTTCATATCTTTTAGTGCAAACGCACAAAAAACGGAAAAAACGCAGAAAAGTTAAACTACTTCCGATCGTTATCGTTTTTTTTTTATTTATTTCTTGACAAAAGCGAAATACATATAAATACAAAGATACAATATTAATAAAACACCAAAGCAGAATGATTTGCCAAAGAAATAGTTAGTACAATCTTTTGCCATATGACAAGTGGCGAAAGTACCTATCAATAACTACCTAAGGACTGAAACGAACAAAATCTATAAATTTTAATACGGGCTATACTTCCAATGCGTAAAAATTGTAATCCCATTTTGTACCCAAATTAGCCTGTATATTCTCTAGTTTCAGTTTGTTATTGATTTTAGTTCGGTGCGGTTTAAAATATTTATAAAATATGAGTCAAGAGGAACGCCGTGAAAAGATCATCGACAAATGGCTCGAAAATACTTCGCGTCCAAACCATTTCATCGCAAAAAATTTAAACATAGCACGCAGTATAGTGGATTCTATTATTAAATGATATTTAGAGACGTTGACAGTTAAGCGAAAACAGAAAAGTGGAGCTAAAAGTGGAGCACATGATACAAATTTGGACAGGGAGATAGTGGGTACCATCGTAAAAAACCGGACTATGTCATCCAGAGATGTTGGTCGGAAATGTAATACCAACCAAACAATGGTACAAAGATCTAAAAAACGTAACGGTCTAAAAACAGGAAAAAAACAAAAAATATCAAAAGTTACTGAAAAGCAAAAAAAAGTCATAAAAACACGAGCCCGAAAGCTATACGAGTTGATCGGCAACAAGAAAGCATGCTTGGTTTTGGATGACGAAACTTATGTCAAAGCCGACCTTACTACTCTTCCAGGTGCGCAGTTTTACAACTCGTTTGAAGCTGAGATTCAACAACATCGATTGGGATGGAAAAATTCGGGTCAAAATATCTCGTTTGGAAGGCCGTTTGCCAAAGTGGACACAGAAGCTCATCGTTTATTACAACGGGAACAATTAAAGGAGAAGTGTAAATTAAGGAGTGCCTAAAAAAACGGTTGATTCCTTTCTTAAACAAACACGAGGGTTCAACATTATTTTGGCCAGATTTAGCTTCAGCTCACTATGCTCATGCGACGTTGAGCTTTCTTGTTGCTAAAAATGTCGATTTTGTCCCAAAAGACATGAATCCACCCAATGTTCCATAGTGCCGTCCCATTGAAAGGTATTGGGCTTTGGTCATAGCTAAATTGAGGAAAAGTGAGCAGTGTGCAAAGAACGTAAAAGATTTTAGTGCTAAATGGAAAAGAGCGTCCAAAAAGATCACGGATGTAACTGTCATTAACCTTATGAAGGGCATTCGAAAGAAGTTGAGGAAAGAATGGGAACCCAAGTATTTTTTTTATTTTTTGTAATTGTGAATGAATTTAATAAAAACAGAGTTTTAAAGCAAATAAAAAAAATTACATGAATTATGAAAATTTTTTTTTTTTTACTTTGAAATTTCCAATTTTTATTCGTTTCGGTCCTTATATAATATTTTTACAAAAGAATATTGATGGGGAATCTAATACACAAAATGAAAAGTATACAATTTATAACAATGGAACGAAAAGTGAATCAATTGCATTATTATCAAAAGAGAAAAGCAGTTTTTTTATATTATTTAAAAATACAGTTTTCTTCCTCTCACACCTGCAGAATTGTGACAACATATTAAATAGCCGTGGAGCAGTAACATAATAAAATCGAGAAAAATGTGTTTTATAAATAGTAGGAGTATTTGCATTTGTATTTGTTTTTTCGTTTAACTACTTCCCCGACCGTTACAGTTTAACTGCTTCACCGATCGTTATCGTTTTTTTCGTTTAACTACTTCCCTGATCGTTACAGTTTAACTACTTCCCCGATCGTCATCATTTTTTTCGTTTTTAACATTTTCTCCATTTTTTTTTCGTTTGCACTAAAAGATACGAAAAAGCTTTTTCGTTCCTTTCGTGAATGTACATACGAGTAGTTACTGTCAGCCAGTGGTGGAATCATGTTATTCGTTTTTCTCCTTCATGCGTTGTTCATATTTGCGGAACAGAATGATCCGTTCGCATACCAGAGTTGAATTTTGTGTATGCCAATTGATAAATGTAGTTACTAACATATATAAACTGTTTTTTTATGAAAATAAAACGGCTACGTCGTTACGAGATGAAAAACTTTTTTTTTTAACTAGATCGTTTTATTTATACAATAGCAGGTATTGATCCAATTGAGGCCGCTGATAATGATCGAGGATCCACAGGAGAAGGTTGAGGCTACAGGGGCGATTTTCCAGGAAGTATACAAGGCCACCGATACCATTGGCCCTAATTATGACCTGGACAATCGCGACTTGGTGCACAACTTCTACATTCGAAATGAAGTAGAGAACTGGCGATCCGAGGGCTCTGATTTCACCGGTTCAGCGACGAAAATATGGCAAATAATGTCATTGGCAGAGAGGGTGACCTACCCCCGTTCATTTCGAAGGAAAACTCCATGAGATCTTCGATACAATCAAGAGTGAGAAATCAGTTGGGACAGATGGTATTCCGAACATCGTGCTTCGACATCTTCCTCTAGAAGCGGTGGACATTTACACCACCCTGCTTAATAATGCAATGAATAATGCACATTATCCAGCGCATTGTAAAACAGCGGTGGTTCAACCTATCCCCAAAAAGTCAAAGGATATATCCAACCCGGCGAATCTCCGGTCGATAAGTCTCTTTCCGAATATCAGTACGGTGTTTGAAAAAGTAATCAATAAAGCACTGACTAGGTGGGTTGAGGACAAACATATAGTTCCGGATAATTAATTCAGATAAGACGAATTGGTGATGACTGGAAGTTGAAAATCAATTTTCAGAAGTCGGAAACAATTCTCTTTAGGACGCCGTTGTCCGGAGCTTCTAGGGCTCGTCCATTGGACAACACAGACAGTCTCTTGCCTCTTGCCTGTTGAAATGTTGTCAGATACCTTGGTATCTGGCTAGATCAGTTTCTGTATTTTGACTAAAATGTAGATGCTGCTCTGGCCAGAGCTAAAGGTGCTTTTGCCCTTACAAAGAGACTGTTTTATAGCAGCCAACTCGATGAGAGTGTAGGGGTAATCTGCTACATGGCCCTTATCAGGCCCATGCTGGTATTCAGGTGTCCCGTGTCGTTCAATGTACGAGCAAGGTTAATGGAAAAGATTCGGGTGTATGAGAGAGCTTGCCTTCGGAGTACAATTTTTTTTATCTTAACGAGTCCTTTACAACAGGGCGAACCTAATACGAGTGGGCAACTTCGTAATTAAGCTGACTCGAAGGGATATTACCAGAGCAATGACCTTGATGAAGGACCTGATATCTGGGGCTTACTACCCCAATTACCTTTACCACGAGAGTGTGCGCTCTGACGGCTTCGTTCCACCGGAAGCATTCCTCTACCTACCAGAGCTGACCAATCTATTTGCTGTGTGAACTGCGATGCCCAGCTTACATAGTTTTAGGTTAGCATTTAAGAAATACATATATATATTAATATTTACAAAGGTATATACTAGTATATGTATGGCATTGTGTATAGTGTATATGTGTGTATTGTGTATGTAGGTTAGGTAGACTAAGGTCTATTTTAAGTTAGATATTAAGTTTTTATGAAAAATATCGTAAAAAGTTATGTCCATATGCTAAGTTTTTTGTTAACAATTTTTTTTCTTAGCCTTAAGCATAAAAAAATAAACGAAATCGAAAGACATAGATATAAAAATTTAGAGTAGCTTAGAGTACCTGTGTGGGGCCAGTAAGCTAGTATAAGATTGTTAAGTAATTTTAAGGTAGCATTTAAGCATTTCTTGTAGTATGCATTTAAAAATAAAAAAATAAAATAGGAAAAGGAAACAAAGAGCGAATCAAAAGTAGTGAACTTGGCAAATGTGAAACCAGCAAAGGCAGCAAAAGGAAAATCAAATTTGCAGAACTGTTTTCTGATTCTCATTCTTCTATTACTTGCCAAATAATTGAAAGCAAGGGCATTTATCGGGGGTGCTGCAATATCAACATTAGAAAATGGTTACATCGGTAAAGTGGATATTGAGATGTCGAAATGGGACTTAATTATATATTTTGTGTTGTGTACACATTTACAAGAAATGAAAATCCTTCCTGGGTACATTGAATCACTCAACGAGCAGTGCTTTCGATTAGCCAAAGATAAAGAAGCATGTGAAACGATGTCAGCATCATTTAATCGAAACAACGATCTACTCATTGAAAAACCAAGGAAAAAGGAAGATCCATTTGAATTTGTTGGCTCAATAAGCTATATTCTTTTCGGAATGATATATACTGATGACCGGGACGAGATGGAAGCAAATATGGGAAATCTTTTGGATAACCAGAAGAATCTACCGCACTCCCTTCAACTGCAAACTACAATCATCGACTCAACAGTCAACGTTCTAAAGAAAACTACGGAGGATATAAATAGTAGTTATGAGAAAATGAGAAAGCAATTACAAACATTTTATGAAGAGATCGTCAAGAAACAAAACGAAGAAAGAAGTGCTTTGATTTTCCAGCTACTAACATCGCAAATAAATTTTATATTAGATGAATATGATAACACCCTATTATCAATTATAGGCTTTCTGATCGACATAAATTACGGCCCCATCAATCCCCATCTACTGAATCCTGGTATGCTACAGTGTGAACTAGACCACCTCTAGTATTACCAGTTGAATTAAAATAAGTCTATAAAAGATTAACAGCTAAAGGGATTATAGCTGATGAAAGATTAATAGTAGAAGGGGAAATACCGCTTATGTCTGGCGAACCATCCGACATAACATATTTAAATTAATGACAAAACGATTATAGCACGGTTAGATGCAGAATATTCGGAACAAACTCTTAGATTCCAATGACACAATGTGAGCTTAACACATGTGAGAAGAGCTCGGACAACCGTTACTTTTGTAGGGGTAACAAACCTTAGAGACCAGCAACTGAGAAAACCTGTGAGATTTCATCCCTTAAAGGACCTCGGAGCGGTGATTGTATCCTTGAAGAAATAAAACACAAGAGCTATTGGAAGGAGCTTTTACTGGGTCTTTAAAATATTCCACAACAACTTACTACGTATAGGTTGTGGTGTTAGGAAACAAAGTTGGATACATCTCCCTCTGCAAGGAGCACTAGAAGTGAAAGCTGATTGTACAACTACTTCTGATGGTATTACTATGAAATCGTCCCAACAATATGCCTTTCGAATCAGCACCGCTAGCAGAGCAATATCTTAGGAACCTGAAGGAAGCACACTTTGAATTGAAGACACTGAAATTTCACACAATAAGCGGACGCATATCCTTATTACTTTTTGTTATAATATTAGTTTTAATACTTATTATGTACATCAAATCAAAAGACTGTGGTAATCTGAGGACAATAAATACCGATTTTTCTCCCTAGAATTATCCTAGAGATAAGCATACGTTTCATATAAATTAGAAGATAAGCAATATACTTTACTACTGCGTGAGAAGAAAATAAGGATTTAGTTTCCACGCTAGAATAATGGTTTACATCTAAAAATAAGAATTTAAATCTTAAGCGTATGTATAGAGGAAGAACTTAAGGAAAAATAAAATCAGTTTCGTATCGGAATTCAACCAGTGTATTACCAATGACCATATAAGACCAAGATAGTGCACGCCATATACAAATATTTTGCGAAACTTTTTGTACGTTGGATCCTATAATACGACCCCCGAGCTTTTCATAATATTTTTGCTCTCATAAATTCATTCGTTCTCTGCGCTTTAAAGTATTTGTTGTTTTTTTTTTTCTTATTGAATACCTTTTGGCAAAACAATAGAAGGGAGTAAAAAAAGATCGGCAGAAACTCGTGTCGTTCTTGTTTTTTTCCTTTTGTGTTTTCTTGTGTGCGGTTAGGTATGTATGAATGTATGCATGTATGAATGTACATATATAAGTAGATATATAGGTACATGCATATCAATATATGTTTTGGGAATTAATTTTCGGTGATGTTGCAGTACCTTTTGTTTTTCTTTACAGAGGTTGAAATTGCATCGGTACATACTTATGTATTTTTAGTCTAGTCGGTTAAAAATTTGAACCTTTTTACTGCACTTACGTTCATTTTTTTCAACCGCCGAAGAGCAATGCTTTCGCAGTAGAACTAAAATAAGAAATTCAGCAATTTTTATTTTATGCTCAAGGCATGAACTATCGAAGTAAGACCAATCAGGTTTACTTTCCTTGCATTTTGCAATAATTTTTGCCTTTATGTCAACTATTTCTGTACTGTTAGTAAATACAGAATGAAATATTAAGACGTGTTCCTTACCAACGTCAAAGAATAGATCCGACTGTGCATTTAAATTTCCAAAATTACTATCATTTCTATAGTTTTTTTGGAAGATGAACAACTCGATAAAACTTCACCAACTTTTCTGATACTAACATTGCCAGTATCGCAAACAATCTTTGGTGTACTACCACGTATCCCAAAAATCTCATCGAAAAAAGGTCAATATTGATTTGTGAAGCATTATTAAAATGGTCTTCAATAAAATATTCAGGATATACATACCTCATATAAATCCATTACAATATCATCTTCCGTCCAATGTTTTTTGGGTAACTCATTTAAATCTGTTAAATTTTTCTTTGACATTGTTATATTAGGCATTATATCACTATCTTCTTCGCAGTTAGCCAGTGAAGTACTTTGCACTATATTTGTTGCAATGATTTTGGCTATGATTGTATTCAATTCTGCCAAAGAGGGATTATTGTAACTGTTGCCGCCTTTTTCTAGAACAATGGAAAACAAATTTTCTAAAGGATCTTGATTGAGCCGCTTATTTATTAAAAAAAAATTAACGATATTTGGCTTTAGGTTTTCTTCAGCCAGAAGCAATAAACCATTAAGTGATTGCTTCATTCCATCTATGAAGTAAACTGGTTTTGACCATCCTTCGACGTATTTTACAAAACTTTTAATGAGTTTATGTGGTACATGTTGATCTGAATAGCTGACCTATGCCAATTATTTCCCTTTAATGATGCACTGCTTATACAGTCGAAAATTTGGTCCACTTTATAGTTAAAATTGGCTGTTGCAAGTGCAATATCTGCGGAGCTTTGCTTAAAACCACAAGTTTCCATGACTCTTTTTATTGTTGATTCAACAGTTCTACTTAAAACTTGAGCAGCCAATTTTACTCTAATCTTTTCAAAGCCATTTTTCTGAAGTTCATATAGCGCCTCAACAATTTTAAAACTAACAACACTATCAGAAGTACTTAGGTTGGATTTTAATAACCCATTTCTAAGTGACTTGATCAAATTTGGAAAGTCATACGAACAATATATTTTAATTTCTCCCAAAGTCACGCGAAGCATTTCCTGTTCGACGAACCTTGATCGCAAGTAATAGCTCGGACATTTATGCCAATTTTGGAAAGAATACTTATATTTTCTTTAACTATTCTCATTAAAGTCTCTCCAGATAACCCACTTTTGGATACAAAATAATTTCGCACGTATTCGAAATTATTGATCAATTCCCTGATCATAAAAACACAAACTTGTTTTCAAATTTATTTATTTCTGACAAAAACCAAACTTTCAAAACCATCTACTAAATCCAATTCTGGATTGTATCGTAGTACCCTGTGCATTGCGATTTCATCAAAAATTAATATAACATTTCTCCTATCCCGTTCTTCCGAAAGGGAACATTTTTTTCTTAAATCTTCAAAATTTTTTGATCCTGGCTGAAGGCATTTGACTGGGGGCCAACGATTAATAATACTTTTGTGAGGCAAATTCAGATTCAATTTATTTCTCAAGAATAAATATACTGATTGAGATATATAAAATATATTTTGTACGAACCACCTTTCTTTTTCGGTAAATATATTTGGACGGCTGCTTAACAGCAATCTACAAAAAATTGTTGGTTCCTCGCTTATATTGCAAGACTCAATATACTACTACAGACTAGTCTCACCTGATTGCCTGTTTTTCTTAATTTCTTTCTTCAAGTGGTTCATCGTGGTTTTTGTTTCTTGTATGAATATAAATTGTTTCCATTAATAGTCCGTCAATTTAACATACTTTTCACAATTCGAACATTTAGCTTCTAGTCAACCACTGTTTTGTGAGTATCTTCTTTTTGCGGGGAGTTGTAAAGTAGATAATTCATCATCTAAGCAATCCTCGTCAGAGAAATTGCAAAGAAAAAGTGTGGGAGTAACTCCAGATTTTAATCTTCTTTTCAAAAAAGAAATTTTCTTTTGTTTCTTTAATATTGCATGCCTCCCGCCCAATCTGTCCTTCTGGCAGAGGGGGAAATCGAAGTAATCTTATACCAGGATTATTTCTTTTTGAGCGTTTCTAATCAACAATGCAACACTATACTCCCGATTTGCGATTTTTCTATTCATTTTAGAAACAAAAAATACCTCTCAGTAATAGAAAAAATTCAAATAATGATAAAAATAGAATTAATGTTAAGAAAAAAAACACCAAACAATGAACGATAAAGGAATATAACGCACAATTAATACAATAATAAAAAATGTATGCATATATAAACATACATACATATTATGTATGTTAGTAAAAATAATACAAGCCGCAAACCTAATACAATAAGTAATAATCCAAAAAAATAAGATAATATAAAAATAAAGAAAAATAGGTATAAATGTAATAAAAAATAAAATCCAAAAATATCGATAAAAATGTTTCCAGACATTAAAATACTCAATCGCATACAACCTTATAAAATAAAGATACACAATCCGGAAGCCGGCAAATTAAAGAATTTCGTGTGCTATTTCCATTTATTCATCCCTACCCTGATCACTCATCGTACACATGTAGGCTGAAGTGGCTGCTGCTGCGACGAAAAGTCTTCCTCATATGGTATCTGAAAAAAAAGGGAAAAAGCTTTCCTTTCTTGAATATGATCTGATCACCGCTTGTTTCCGACTGCTCGTGCCGGGGAGACCTTTTTACTTTTCATCATTTTTAAGTGCCAGTTGCACCACCTTGGTATTGTACATATGGTCTTTGGTATTACTTAAACAATGCCGTTAGCTTGAGGTTGATATGCTGAAATTCTTTTTTGGTGAGTGTCTAAGGTATTCATTTCTTCTTCGAGTAATTGTGACTCAAATTGGGTCCCTTGATGAGTTGTGACTCGATCTGGTGTTCTAAGCCTACACACGTGCTACGATTAATCCACAAACACCTTCACAATTGTGATTGCTGAGATACGAGTATCACCTATTGGATACGCTTCTACCCATCGAATTGATCGACGATTTGAAGAATATGCGAAAACTTATTTGACATTTAAATGGGCCCTACTATATCCATGCGGATGTGCTCAAATCGACCCTGTGGTAAAGTGAATGAGTTCTATTTGGATTTAGTGTGTCTATTCGCTTTCAAAAATTGGCATGATATACAAGTTCTTGCCTAGTGATTGCAGTCCCTGTGCATTGATGGACAAATATACCTGCTTTCGGGCAGCTCTAATGCAGGTTATGCAATGTATCAAATACAATTCTACGTAGCTCTTTTGGCACAAACGGCCTATGTGTAGCTGTGCTTGTCTCACACTATATTATAATTTCTGTTAGTGGTACTTTTATTTCTTCTACTTTAAATTCGGATTTTTTATTTGTTGAATCTCTAATGAGCGACTGAATTTCTCCATTTACTACCTGCAATTAGCATCAATGCTAACGATATTATCTCAGGATTTTGTGTTTGAGTAAAGGAACGTGAAAGAAAATCCGCGACTGCGTTTTGTTTACCTTCTGCATGACGAATGTTGTTCATGAACTGGGATATATGTAGTGTAGATGCCGCTCTTGGTGAGGGCGGTTGCTAATGGCTTGTGGTCGGTATACACCACGAAGTCTCTGCTTTCTGCGAAGTACTAAAAATGCTTTACAGCGAAAAAAATTCCCAAAAGTTCGCAGTCAAGCGCAGAGTACTTTTGTAGGGAACCATAATGTCTTCGAAAAGGATAAAAATGGCCCCCAATGTCTTTTATTTAGTTGTTGTAGAACAGTACCAGTACCAAGTGCTGTATTCGATGCGTCCGTCGTAACATTGAAGGAGGAATTCTCAATGGGGTGAGCTAACATTGCTATTTTGCATAAACTTTCTTCTTCTTTAATGAAGGCACTATTGCATTCATCAGGCTAAATAAATTATATTGCTATGTTTAATTTTTAAGAAGGAATCTAGAAGGTGATAACAGTTGAACTATTTAAGAAATAAAGCGATTGCAGTAGTTAATGGTTTCTATGAATTTTTGTATACATACTATATGTCAAATTGATATAGGTGGCGGAATGCTATTGTATAATAGACTTAGAATGTTTTTTTGATGGAGTTATGATTTTTTCGGCAATTCTATGACTCAGAAATTCAAACGATTTTACTCCTAAGATACTGTAAACCGACCGTATTCGACAAGCCTTTTAAAAAAGTAACCTGACGTGATTGGTGTGCACTTCTTCATTCTTACTGGTATCCCTGCAAGCTAAATGGTATTCTTACAAACTCAAAAAGTTCGAAGGGTGTGGTAATTGCAGTTTTGTAGACGTTTCCGGCAGTGACGGGTGTTTGATGGTATGCCCTCAAGGTAAATTCTCGAGAAAATCTTACAATTTGAAGTTTTCATCGTAAATGTGGGGATACCTGTCGGGTATCGTCACAGATTTAAGCCATCTGAAGTCTTCGCATTGTTGTCGTTGTTGCCTTTTTTTTTTATGCGAAGTGGTGATGATACAGCTCAACACGTGCAGCCTTATGTTCTGTAAATTTAATCTGTGTTGTTTCGAAAATTGTAATCGCCCTTGTTTAAGAACATGGTGTTGAATTGCATGTTTGATGGGATTGTTGAAATTTAGAGGGGTGGTGCGAGAACGAAGATTTTCTGAAAATATTAGCATTGTGCCTACCCTTGCTGCTTGTGAGAGGGGGTATCAACCAAAGTGTGCAAGGCATTTAAGAAGAATTTTGTTGTTGCATCTATAAGGCGTCGATTTTCTATGTCGACCGTTAAAGAAAATTTATTCAGGAAGTCGGCTCTTATATTCAAATGATTTACCCCCGCGTTCATGAATGAATAAATAAACTGTGTTCGAAGTACTAGGTTCACTTTTAAGACCTTTTTGTCGTACGTACTAATGCATATTCCATTTGCTGCACAAAGAGAAATGTCCGAACGACATTGACTGAATTCGAAAATTTTTAACTGACACTACTGGAATGTCTGCCCCAGTATCGATCAGAAACGTTAAGTTACTGTCTAGATCACAAAGGAAAAGGCGCATTTGCATTGGTTTGACCCAACTGTTCTCCGCCGCAGATGCTTTCGTTTGTTTTTTTTATTTGTAGTCTGATTTTCTCTGTTTTCGAGCATCTGTCCCAGATTTCTAATGAAACCAACTCCATTCCAACCATGATGAGCACGATTACCCTTTTCCTAACTCATTAATTCCGTTTTTTAGTCGCAATGTGTCATCACATATTCTTGTACTATTTTATTGTTCCCTAACTCTAAGCTCAGATGTACTTGATACGGACCCTGAAGCTTCCCAAATCTTATCGATCAGTGTAGTGATATCGCCCTCACTTTTACCTTCGCTAGAAATAAGTGCAATGTTAATAACTTGGCGCAGACGGCGTGCCCACATCTTATGTGCGAGATCTTCGCTAAATATTCCTGATGGCCTCACTAGCAGTTTAGGTCCTCTTAGAAATTCAGAAGGTTTCCTGTCTCCTCATTGCTCGCTAGATAAGAGCTTTTTAATCCGACGTTCCTCAGTCAGAACTTATTGTAGCATTTAATCTGGACAGTGTAAGTCAATATATCCGTCCGCCTGACCAAAATGAAATGAGGATGCGAGTAGTAATATCTACGTTTAGCAACAAATCTTGAAAGAATTGAGAAAATTGTGCGAAACTTGAAGGTCACCACTGTACGCACAATTTCCCATTGTTGCCACTGGCATCATTAGCAGAACCCAGCGAGATATGACTGATGCGTTCACAAGAATTGGATCAAAAATAGGTTCAGTTGTTAATAAGGCCACAACTTTGTATGCCTCGACTTCACTATTAAATCTGATAGAAACATCTGACCAGAAATTAAAGAAGTGCTACCCTTGCCAGTCGCTGCTTCTTCAGCCTTGAAAGGCAAATAAGTAATAAGGAGTTGTCAAGAAATACTATGGAGACTCAATATGAAAAACTCATAACCCCTGTGCTGCTTTATGATTTAAAATCATGGAAGTTGACTAAAGTGGATGAAGATATCAGTTTGCGTCGACGAGGCTTCGAAGAGGGGATTTAACGTGGAACTCTACGAGCTGTACGATGACAGAAAAGTGTAAATTAGCCGGTTAAAAGGGGAAAAATATATAGCGCAAATAAACAATAACAATAAACCGGAAGGACACCTCGCTTTAGGTTTCGGGCACAAGTGGAAGGGTAGGGTAATGCAGCTAGCCCGAAACCGCACTAACTGGAGAAGACTATTTGTCGAGGCCCATGTCCACACCGCACTGTAGCGTCATCTAAGTAAGTAAGGAAAAAACGAGACTTCTCGCTATTTATAGTAAAGTTCGAACACTGCGCTACTGTTTCCAGCATACGTAGATGACTGGTAGTTGTCTCATCTGATATACACAGAAAATCGTCTGGGTAGACAAACACTTGTTGCAAGGCAAGATCGACACTAGAAATTGCAGCAACTTCCGATCGGTAAAACTAATGTCGCATATTATTAAACTCCATGGCAGTCACCGCGGCTTTATGGGAGGCAGGTCGACATATGACGCGATTCAAAGCATACGAATAATGATGGAAAAATAACGCGAAACTTCGAAAGGTTTGCACATCGTCTTCATCGTACCTGAGACGTATATGTATATAAATGATACGCATATGTACGATGATGATAAATTGAAAGGAGAAATAACAGCACTGGAAATGAAAATATTATGGATGTCAGCGGTTGTAACAGAACATGATTTCATAAGAAATACGGACATCTGCGGAAGTCTTCATATTAGGAAATCGAAAAGGAACTTTTCTCTACTCTAGCCGAAGATCAGAGAAAGTGCTGTAGGAATAGTACATGGATCATTAAAATGCGAAAACATCAGCAATTTCTTGACCTCACTATATCAGCGGCGCAGTAGCAGTGCTGATACGTGAGAGGAATACACCAGCTTGAATAAACACCGTGTGTCGCTTCCATTGTTCCGATTTGAGTTCTGTTTTTTTTAAGTTGGTAAATCTGTTGTTGTCATTCCCTCTAAATCTTAGCATCATAGCTTGACATTTGCAAAAGTTATGTAGCCAAGAGTACAACTATCTTTGTGTGTGTTGGCGATTTTTTACAATTTTACAAATGGATTAAAATTTGCAACAACGAACTTGTATTAAATTTTGCGCAAAAAACGGATTTAATGGTGCGCCAACGTTGGAAATGTTTTAAAAGTGTTTCGAAAACGATTCTCTAAGGAAAACGGTGGTTTACCAGTATCACGAGCGGTTCAAAAGTGTTTGTGAGTCAATCGAAGATCATGAACGCAGTGGCAGACCATCGACATCGAAAACCGACGAAAACATTGATGAAGTAAAAGAAATGTTGGTCAATAATCACAAATTAACCATCAGAGAGATAGCGGAGGACTTAAACATTGCCTATGGATCCGTCCAAGACATTTTGGTTAATCATTTGGGTTCCCGTCGTGTAGCAGCAAAGTTGGTGCCAAAAATCCGAAATCCGATCCGAAATTTATCAAAAGCATCATTATGAGTACGACACTCAGTCCAGACATCAGGCAAGTGAATGGCGTTCACCAGATGAGCCGAGACCAAAAAAACACGTCGTTTTCAGTCAAAAATGAAGGCAATGCTCACGGTTTTCATGGATTACAACGGTGTAGTGTAACATGAATTTTTGCCAGAAGGCCAGACAGTAAACAAAGAGTATTACGAGTATTTGGGCATTGTGAGACGTTTACGTGAAGCAATTCGCCGAAAGAGAACAGAATTTTGGGCAGAAAACTAGTGGATTTTGCACCATGATAACGCACCCTCGCACAGTGCCATCATTATTCGTAATTTTTTGACGAAAAATGTAACAAATACCATCCAACAGCCACCGAATTTACCTGATTTGGCTCCCTGTGACTTCTATCTGTTCAATCGAGTTAAAAAACCACTATGGGGAACGCGTTTCAGCAGCTGAGAGGAAGTAATGGAACAATCGCAGGAAGCACTGATGGACATACCGAAAACCGAATAAAAAAATGTTTCGAGGATTGGATCAAGCGCTGGCATAAGTGTGTTGGAGTCGATGGGGATTACTTTAAAGGGGACAATATAGATTTAGATGAATAAACTTGTGTTTTTTTAATTTTCTGAATAAATTCCTAGAACTTTACATGTAATTATACACGTTACATATTTTAACGGCTACAAAAAGAAAAAGAAGAAGTAGACAAATACATGTTGCCTTAGTGCAGCTAAGATTTTATTATCCATTAACCCATACATCTTTTGAGGTTTGTTGGACAATTCCAAAGGCAAAACAGTTTGTTTATAGAGTGAACGCCATTTTCTTTCTCGCTTTATCTTCAATTGGATCTGAAAATGTTTTTTTTTTGTTCAACTTTACTATATATCCAGTGGGACTTGCCAAAATGCATCTTTCAAGCAACAATGCTAGATATGAAAAAATACAAAAGCGGACAGCTGATTTAGCATACTTTCGATCAGTTCAGCTTAGTTTATATGCATTTTTATTCTCACTCATTAATTAATTCTTATATGCTAGAAGAAAAACGCTTAAAAATGATCTTAATTAGCTTAAAATTATCTTATTCTAACTTCCTGCCCCAATAGGTCAGTCTAAGTTAAACCTAACACTTAAACTATGTCTTTCGACGAATCTTACGTTACATGTTTATACTATCTCTATATACTATATTATTAAAACTAAGGAAACATTTTTTAACAAAAACTTAGTAACATGACTTTTTTTTGTACTTTATTATAAAACTTAAAACTAACACTTACAAACTACCTAAGAATAAATCTAAATCTAATTAACCTACTTACATCTAATACATAGCATACACATACAAATATAGGGCCTATAACTTAATTCGTGCGGTTTGCTAAAAGATGGCGTAACTTGTATTATTCCATTGTTAATATTCCATTGGAACATGCGTTGGAAAGCTACTGTTATTGTACGTCATTTCAGTATATGTCATTCATTTGAAGCGTAAACAACAATAATTTTTTTTCACTCAAATATGTCGAACTTTGTGCCTGAAAAAGTGTTTTTGCGGGGAGTTCTTCTTCATTACTTTAATATGAAGAAAACTGCTGCCGAAAGTCATCGTATTTTGGTGGAAGTTTATGGTGAAGATTCGCTAGCTGATCGAACGTGTCAAAAGTGGTTTGCACGATTTAAAAGTGGTGATTTTGGCTTGGAAGACGATGAACGTCCTGGGCAGCCAAAAAAGTTTGAAGATGAAGAACTGGAAGCATTACTCTATGAAGATTGTTGCCAAACACAAGAAGAGCTCGCAGAATCTTTGGGTGTCACTCAAGCAGCCATTTCAAAACGTTTAAAAGCAGCTGGATATATTCAAAAGCAAGGAAATTATGTTCCACATGAACTCAAGCCGAGAGACGTCGAAAGGCGGTTTTGCATGTCCGAAATGATGCTGGAACTCCACAAAAGGAATTCATTTTTGCATCGGATTGTTACTGGTAATGAAAAATGGATTCATTACGACAACCCCAAGTGCAAAAAATCATATGTGAAACCCGGCCAACCAGCCAAATCAACGGAAAAGCCGAATATCCATGGCGCGAAGGTAATACTCTGTATTTGGTGGGATCAGATGGGTGTGCTGTATTATGAGCTGCTAAAACCGGGTGAAACCATCAATGAACAACGCCACCGAACACAATTAATCCGTTTGAAGAGAGCAGTGGCCGAAAAAAACCAGACACGAGGCAACAATTTTCCATCATGACAACGCTCGGCCCCACGTTGCTATTCTGGTTAAGAACTATTTGGAAAACAGTGGATGGGAAGTCTTACCCCACCTGCCTTATAGCCCAGACCTTGCCCCTTCTGACTACCATTTGTTCCGGTCGATGCAGAACGCCCTCACTGAAATACGGTTCACATCAGAGCAGAATATCAAAAATTGGCTTGATTCATTCTTGGCTGCCAAGCCGGCGCAGTTCTTTTAGGATGGGATCCACAAATTGCCAGAAAGATGGGAAAAAGTCATAGCGTCAGATGGGCAATACTTTGAATAATACTATTGTACAAGTTCTTCTGAATTAAACGTTCAAATTTTGAAGAAAAAACCGCACGAATTAAGTTATATACCCAATATATATATACATAATATATATACTTAATATATAAATATATGCACATATACATATATAATTTTTTTTTAATTTTTTTTTTTTTTTTTTTTTTTTTTTTTTTTTTTTTTTATAATTTACGCGCGCCTAAGGGGTTATGAATACCCTTTTACTGTTGCCTTGTCGTGGTCGGAAAGATAGAAGGAGGAGAAAGGGAAGTTTGTGATATAGTGGTTTGAAACTCAGGTGTGTTTGGTTTCGATATTGACTCTCCAAGGGTGTGAGTCCGAATAGGACGGAGAGATTTTTCTTCTCTCGGAATGTGAGGTTGTGAATTTTAACGGTTGTTTTGTGCTTGAAAAACTTTACAACAGAAAAATCTACATGTCAGTGTTATGCCTTCACACGCAGATTTTTCTGACTGAGTTCCAATTACACAAATGAAAACTTGCTGTGGCTAGGATTCGAACCTTGACCTTCCGAGTGAGAAGCGATAGCTAGTACCACTACACCACTACTTAAACCTAACTTAATCCTACCTAAAACCATTTAAGCCGGCCATGGATAAAAAACAAAAAAAAATTAAGCTGCTGACCGACTTTGCTTCACATGAAGCTACCTATTGCTGAAGGAATACGCCGACGACGCATCATCTCCTTCAACGAGCCACCAAAATTGCTGGTGCTGATGGGCAACATCCCTCATGTCGCGACTCCCTACCGCCCTACTGAACCGGAGACGCTCCGCACTGCCGTGTGCGACGTCCCTGTCGTAGTTGAGGCGCCTGTCCGCAGCTGTTCGAGCAACGTGGAAGATTAGCGTCACCGCCAATCTGTTCTGGATCAGACAATTGCTATCTAGGTAGAGGAACGCTCCTGGAGGGACAAAACAGTCAAAGCGAACTCTCTCATGATACGAGTACATATAATTGGGGTAGTAAGCCCGGAGATCAGGTTATTTGACGTGGTCATTGCTCTTGCAATGTGCCTTCGAGTCAACTTAATAACAAATTTGTCCACTCTTAGTAGGTTCGCCCTATTGTACAAGACCTCATTAGGATAGAACTTTATGTACTCAGACTCTGGTGTACTGTATAACCGAAGACAAGCCGTAAGGCAAGCCCTCTCAAACACCCGAATCTTTTCCAATAAACTTGCTCTCACGTTAAACCACACGGGACATCCAAATACTAGCATAGGCCGGATAAGGGCCATGTAGCAGATCCCAAGGTATCTGACTACATTTCGACAAGCAAGTGGATGTCCATGTTGTCCGACGATAATGAACTTTCGCCAATTCTTTCTGGTATCCCTAGTGGCCCCAGACAAAGGCGTTCTAAACAGAATGGTTTCCGACTTCTGAAAGTTGATTTTCAACTTCCAGTCGTCGCAATATCGCTTAATTTTGTCGAAGTCACGCTGCAAAAGTATATTAATGACCTCAATCTTTGTACCCAATCTGTACACGATTAAGCCGTCTGCGTACGCTATGGCATGGTGAAGTGAACCTATCAGATCACTTGTGTAAATGTTGAATAGGACCGGCGAATTCACCGCACCCTGTTGCAGATCGTTTTCAATGTTAAATGTTCCAGCAGAAGTCACATCGCCATTCTTCACGACGAACTGTCTACTATCTATCAAAAATAATATACAGCAGTGGTTTACTAATGCCCAACCTGTTCAGCTTGAAGAAGAGTCCCTCTAACCATACGGTATCGAAGGCCTTTTCCAAGTTAGTCAGGCAGGCACCAGTGCACTGTTTCTTGCACTACTTTTATGTCAGTGCAGTGCGTCAACAGTTGCGTTAGCATACTTTCGATATGAGGAAGTGAATGCCCATAGTTTTTCGTTATTAAATTATCTTTATGCGAATCTAGACAAAGACGGTCTTTCGCTGGCCTACGGAAGAGAACATGCACCTCAACCTTCCTCAGTAACATTTAACTCAAGAATATCATATAGCTTTTTTGGGAATAACTTCTGGAGAGTAGGAGAAACAGAATAATGTCGATGCTTGAATGGTTCTGCCTCGCCTATGGTGATGGCATGTGTCTCGGCACTTGTGTGTCTCAAGACAATCGTAGTGCTGTTGTTCAACTGAAAGTTGGCGTAGACTCGTATCTGCTACAATGTTTTCGATAGAAAAAAAAATTTCTCACCAGTTTTGGTGCATTTCAAATCCAAGCCGGAACCCAATGCCAGATTATATGGGCTACGGCAGGGATGTAATAAGATGAAGGTTTTTGACTTCCTTCGGGTCTAGGAGTATCATTCTTAGAACACAGTTCTTTCAGCCCAAGACGCTTTCTTTCTACAGTTTTAGTTCAGCGCTCTCCTGTAGCAGATTGACCACTTTTCGTTGGAATGTTACGCCCTACGTTTTCTTTTGGTGGGCCAATAAATCAAAAAGAACTAAATCATTAATCCGCTAGCTGAGATGCGGATTTTATAGCGGCAGTAGAGTACGACTATTCGCCTTTTTTCTTCCCGTCTATCAGGTAGACGCAGCAAACATTCAATAAAGACTCTGTGTGGAAACTCAGATGTTAAATTCCGTGGACGAGCACATAGTCAGATGAAAAAAAAGATGGACACTTTACTATATGGTAATACCTCGCGTGGAGTTGACTCTTTAGATTCATAGACGATACAACTTATGAATCTCTGCTACAAATTCTCACTGAGATCTAAGGCCGCGGCCACGCAATGAGCGACGAGTGACCGAGCGATTGAGCGGCAAGCGACTGAGTGACGCAACAAAATTAAAACATATGAAATTATAAGAAGGTGGATATATAGTCGCTTAGCGACGAGAGATATTTGACATTGCTCTGTCGCTCTGCAATCAATTTTGTTCTAATTTTTCTTGAATTGCTGAGCGACGATGCGAAAACATGAATATACTAAACTCTGAGGTTCTAATTTCTGCTGCACAAAGTCCCTCGTTTTATGGCAGGATAGCCATAAAGATTACAAGAATAAAAATATTACAAAACAAAAACGTAGTGGGAGAAATTTGTAATTGTTTAGATAAGTTTTTATTTGATTAACTTTGTTGGTGAAATACAAAACCAAAGCAGCTTAAAAAGCATAATATACATAGATGTAGGTTTAGTGTCTGAAACATGGTTAAATTCAGATGACAAATTGACTAATCAAGTGTACATTTGCTATCATCTTGACAGAGATGATAGATGGGAGGGCCGGGGGGGCGGTGTTGCCATTTTAGTGAAAAGAACAATACGACATTAGTTAATTCCAATCGTAAATACTAGAATTATTCAAAACAAAGGAATTAAAATACCTTTTGCAAATGTTACTGCTTTAGAAATATTTTCGGCTTATTTTTCTGGAGGTTCAGCGAATGCGGAGAAACGACTTCATTTAAATAACGACTTGAGGAAGCTTCTCAGTATAAATGAGACATTTCTAATCGGAGGTGATTTTAATTGCAGGCACAGAAGTTGGGGTTGCTTAAGGGCAAATGCATGGGGTAATATTCTTGCAAACCTTAATTCTAGGCATCCATTTGATATTTTGTATCCTCCTCATCAAACTTACTACCCTGCTAATAACAGATCAAACCCATCAACTTTGGATTTATTTTTGAGTAACAAGTCCAATCTTTTTTACCAACCTATGGTCATAAACGACCTAAGCTCAGATCATTTACCGGTATTAATTAGATCTCTTACCTCACTATTGCTAAGGCAACATGAAATTTTAGACATTAAGAATGCAAATTGGAACACATATAGGACCGAAAAGCGATCTAGGTTAACAAATATTCATGTACCTTTAACTGACGTTGCCAATCAATAACAAATAGACCTTAGTATTTCTTGTTTTGCAACTGCTGTACAGGAAAGTATTGAAAAAAGCTGTTCTTAAAAAACAAATACGTCATAATAGTGTAAATTTATTACCTCCATATATTCTTGAACTAATAAAAGTTCATAATAAATAGCTAACGAAGAAAATTTATAAGAACAAGAGACCATTTCTATAATTCTGAAGTTAAGGCACTTACTGTTCTAATAAAAGATTTAATTTTAACTTATAGAAACCGAACTTGGAATCAGAAACTTCAAAGTTTAGATAAAGGAAGTAAACCCTTTTGGAACGTGGGCAAAATAATTAAAAAGAAAAACATGCTCATTACAGCTCTTAAAGTAGGAAACAACGTAATAATTTCTAGCACTGAAAAAGCTAATGCCCCGGCAGAACTTGCCTAAATCAGGAATACAACTTTTGTAAATTCTATTTAACTACTGTCAGAAATCAAGTAACTTTCCTAATGCTTGGAAAACAGCTAAAATAATACCAATTTTAAAGCCGGGTAAAAGTGCAAACATGCCTAGCAACTATAGGGTAATAAGTCTTTTAAGCTCTCTAAGCAAATGCTTTGAGAAATTATTAAATAGTAGACTTGTATTTCAAGTAACAAAAAATAAAATTTCAAGTAACAAAAAATAAAATTCTACCACTAGAACAATTTGGATTTAGGGCTCATCATAGTATAGTCCATCAAGTACATAGAATAACTAAATACATTTGAAACAACTTTAGGCGAGGAAAAAGTACAGGAATGGTACTTCTTGACTTTGAGAAACCGATTGATACGGTTTTGCATGATGCTTTATTATATTAACTTTTGAGACTTAATTTTCCAACGTACTTAATCAGAAATATCCAATCCAGGTTTCAATTATTAATTGGGACTCCGATATTTTCAATATTTCAGCATGTGTACCTCAAGGTTCAGTACTAGGCCCAATCTTGTATACTATTTTTACCTATAACTTCCAATGTTTAACAAACTGCGAAAAAGCAATTTTAGCCCATGACACTTGCATCTTCTCATCATGAACTGTACCACCTTTATTAAAAATTTTCCGGAATTTATTCAGAAAATTAAAAATACAAGTTTATTCATCTAAATCTATATTGCCCCCTTTAAAGTAATCCCCATCGACTCCAACACACTTATGCCAGCGCTTGATCCAATCCTGGAAACATTTTTTTTATTCGGTTTTCGGTATGTCCATCAGTGCTTCCTGCGATTTTTCCATTACTTCCTCTCAGCTGCTGAAACGCGTTCCCCATAGTGGTTTTTTAACTCGATTGAACAGAAAGAAGTCACAGGGAGCCAAATCAGGTGAATTCGGTGGCTGTTGCATGGTATTTGTTACATCTTTCGTCAAAAAATTACGAAATTACGTCACTGTGCGACAGTGCGTTATCATGGTGTAAAATCCACTAGTTTTCTGCCCACAATTCTGTTCTCTTTCGGCGAATTGCTTCACGTAAACGTCTCACAATGCCCAAATACTCGTAATACTCTTTGTTTACTGTCTGGCCTTCTGGCAAAAATTCATGATACACTACACCGTTGTAATCCATGAAAACCGTGAGCATTGCCTTCATTTTTGACTGAAAACGACGTGTTTTTTTGGTCTCGGCTCATCTGGTGAACGCCATTAACTTGCCTGATGTGTGGATTGAGTGTCGTACTCATAATGATGCTTTTGATAAATTTCGGATCGGATTTCGGATTTTTGGCACCAACTTTGCTGCTACACGACGGGAACCCAAATGATTAACCAAAATGTCTTGGACGGATCCATAGGCAATGTTTAAGTCCTCCGCTATCTCTCTGATGGTTAATTTGTGATTATTGACCAACATTTCTTTTACTTCATCAATGTTTTCGTCGGTTTTCGATGTCGATGGTCTGCCACTGCGTTCATGATCTTCGATTGACTCACAACCACTTTTGAACCGTTCGTGCCACTGGTAAACGACCGTTTTCCTTGGAGAATCGTTTTCGAAACACTTTTAAAACATTTCCAACGTTGGCGCACCATTAAATCCGTTTTTTACGCAAAATTTAATACAAGTTCGTTGTTGCAAATTTTAATCCATTTGTAAAATTGTAAAAAATCGCCAACACACACAAAGATAGTTGTACTCTTGGCTACGTAACTTTTGTAAATGTCAAGCTATGATGCTAAGATTTAGAAGGAATGTCAACAATAGATTTACCAACTTAACAAAAAAAACAGAACTCAAATCCAAAGAATGGGAGCGCCACACGGTGGTGTGGTGCGGGAACTTTTTGATCAAGGTGTTAAATCATTGCAACACAAATTAGCGTCAATATCTTCGCTGGTATAAATGAAAACAAAATAATCGGCTCCTACAAACTACCATCTATGCTGAATTCTACAAACTACCTGGAGGTTTTGCAAAATGATTTCCCAGAACTACTGGAGCACGTTCCACTGAATTAACTAGCTTCATCATATTTACAACAGTATGGTGCTTTAGCCCACTATGGTCATGAGATTAAGGATTGGCTGAATAAAGGGTACGGTGATCGTTGGATAGGTAGAAATGGACCAGTTCACTGGCCAGCAAGATCTCCTGAACTTACAGTATTGGATTCTTTTTGTATGGAAAAATGAAATAACTTGTGTGTTCAACCGAAATAGCAACTTTAATTGAATTTGAAGATCGTATTCTTGAAGCGTCACAAAAGTAAGGCAGCAGTTAGCAGCAAGAAACATTCGCATTGAAATCAAAAATGGGCTCTAGTATTCATACAAAACCAAGGAGTACACTTTGAGCACCTGCTATTACTGTTTTAGTACACACATAAAATCAAAATTATCCAAAACCACATAAAATCATTTTTTATTCATAGCCGTTGGAGCTTAAAGCAAGAAAATTCTTTTTTTTTTTGTTAAATTTTATCTGCTGCAGGTTTTATCAAGTATCATAGATGTACTCTTGGCTACGTAACTTTTGCAAATGTCAAGCTATGACGCTAAGATTTATAGAGAACATCAACAACTTAACAAAAAAAAACAGAACTCAAATCGGAACAATGATAGTGCCACACGGTGGTGTGGTGCGGGAACTGTTTGATCAAGTCTGTTAGTTATACATGATCACTTTTTCGATTGGAAGATTAGAATAAATGCTTCCAAGACAAAGGTTATCTTTTTTACTCGAAAAAGAAAAGCCTGTTTCTTGCCATGCAACAATCTGTAAATAAATGGTTTAAGCACTGAATGGTGTTCAAGTGCTAAATACCTTCGTGTGCACTTAGACAAAACTTTGACTTTTGGATTGCATGTACAGGAAATAATTAAAAAGATTAACATTACTGTCAAGACTCTTTATCCATTAATTAATCGCAAATAAAAACTTAGTTATGAAAATAAGCTCCTGATTTTTAAAGTTGTTTTTCAAGGAATTATGTTTTATGGGTCACCAGCATGGGGAAAATGTGCGGCTAGTCATATTCAGAGACTTTAAATTGCTCAAAATAAGGTTTTGAAAATGATCCTTAAGCATCCATAGTCTGTTTCAACAGCTGAGCTCCACGCCATTTCAAATATCGAAAGAATTTCTAAACTTAATGAACGTTATATTATGTATGTCTTGCATGTCGTCTGATAACGTTTTAATCTCAGACCAAGCTTAATAGTTTAATTCATTATTATTTAAAAGAAGACTGAATATTAATTTTACTAATTTATTTATTTATTTGTTTGATATATATTTGTTTATTTGTTTATATATTTACTTGTTTCTTATACATATATATGTGTATATTTATTTTATTTATTTGTTTTTTTTTCCGTTTACCTGTTTAATTATTAATTAATTAATTATTTATTTATTTATTTATTTTAATTTATATATTTATTTATTCAGATTTATTTATTTATTTATTATTTTCTGTTAGTTTATTATTATTGATTATTTTGTTATCTATCTATATTCTCATTATTGATTTACTCAATTCATTATCGTAAAATTTCTTATCGTTACTGAGTATTAAATTTTTTGTTTTGTATTTTTTTTTTTTTTTTTTTTAATGAAGGTTTTATGTAGCTTTTTTTCAAGATTTTTGTTTGAGTTGTTCTTTTGCTTGTTTAAAATATTATAATTATATCAGTAGTAAGGTAGACTTATACCATAACTCTGTAAATTGTGCAATTTAGTTAATGAAATAATGTATAAATATTCTGCTACAATAAATATAATAATAATAATAATTATTTGATTAAAATATATATTTATATATATATTAATGACCAAACTCGCAAATATATTTTGATAGCTCATTTCTCATACTAAAAACTGTGTGATTGCTTGTGTTATAATAGTTTTTGTCTTGTTCTTGTCTGTACTCGTATGTGTTTATTTGAGTTTTGTCATTCATTTCTGTTGTTACTTGTATATAATCGCACTCTCTCACAAAATTGTGCAGTATATAGGCAGATTTTATTAAATGAATTACAGTACTTGGTTTTGTTTTAAGCATATTCCTTGCATTTAAAACTTTTCGTTAAATTTTTCCGTTTATACGTTTAAATTTCTGCAACGATATGGGCTTAATAAAGAGAGTAAGTTTCGTCACCAATTAAAAAAATTGGAATTATAATATTTGACTTTGGTAACATTAAATTTACCCCTTTTGAAGCAAATTAAATAATGTCGACCCAAAAAAGTACCATCATCAGTCTGTTTCCCTCTTCCACCCACTTTGATTGTTAAAAATTTCTTATCAGCGTCAGCCACAGCTTGCAGTACAATAGAAAAATAATGTAAATAGTTGAATTAATGAGACCCAGAGTTCGGTGCACACTTTATTTGAAAGTGTTTGCCATAAATACTGCCAAAACAGTTAGGAAACTTCCAGCGCCTGTAGGAATCGTCTATAACTTTTTGAAGGTGATCGGTTGTTGGTGTAAGCATATACATATTATTCTTAAAGTTCTTCCGAAATGTTTAAACTTATTTCCCAGACAATATTACTGACTGTGCTTCTGCCCGTGCGATAGATCTCGATACGAATGACTTGTAGCAAGAAACATTAAAAAAAATTGTCAATTTATTGTGTCGTTTCAAGTAATCAGTTTTTTATTTTTTTACACGAAGGAATAACAGCTAAAGCAATTAAAAAAAAACACATTTAGAAGAAATCTTCAAAAAATACCGGAAGCGATTTCCCGATCCGTAGCACAAGGAAACAAAGCAAAGTGGCAGTTTTTTGATACGATGAGCTATATAAAGCAATCAGTTAATCCAGATCCGACTGATGGGAATTTGCAAAGGCCAGAAGAGTATTCAGATTCCACCTACTCTACTATAGTACCAGTAATACTTATACCAGTTGCTCACACAATTTCCAAAAGAAAAAATTGAATTGCTGGAGTTAGAAAAGGATAGAGTTAATATTTTAAAGCATTTTTGCCATTTATGTAAAAATTTAAGAGTGGGGAAAAGTTCGAGATTAGATATTTTATTAGCAAAACTTAAATATCAAATTGTACAATAAAAACTTTCCTTAATAATAAAACCAGCCGATGTTCTGCTCAAATTGGTTCTCTTTGTTTTATTAATCTGGGTCGAACTTTTCCCATAAATGATGAAATTCTCCGTAAATTGACCTTTTCCGATTTATTGGATGCATTCGTTGTTTTATAAATTTATAAAAAGGGAAACGACATTCTAGAAAAGACTACGACGAACAACACTAAATACTAAACCATCCTACTCTGACAAGGTTAACTATGCCCATCATATATTATAAAAACTAGCTAAATCAACCTATTCAAAAAGTTCAGCTTCATCCAAATTACCCTGCCAAATTCAATGCTCACCTTGGGCATTACACGTTCTAACAAAGTGATGATTGGTCAAACTTAATTTGTTATCCGCCCAACCTTCGGAATTTAATTAAATTTCAACAAAATTTTAACAAAAATGAAGACCCTAGTGAAAACGTTAACTTTTCCAGTCAAAACAGGCATCCATCTGCCTTTTCCCAGAATGCCCATGAACTTTTTGCGTTTTTTGTTTTTTCGTTCGGGTAATGTTAGTGTTGGAGCACGTCGTAGTCATAGTCCTGGCATTCATCATATCCCGACAATGCATCACATCCTCGTACAGGGCCGAATCTACTGCTACTGCTACATCTACTGCTATTGTGCTTGTCTTGAAGAATTTTCACTTGGTTCTGCGCGTTTAATTAAAAAGTTAACATAGACGAGAACACATTTAATTTGAACACACGAATGAAATTAAATTTCGCCTGCCTGCCTTTCGTAGGGTTAGGGTGTTTTTAATTTATATGAGGCGATGACGATGCTTCTGTCTGTCTGCCATTGAAGTGATTTTCTTTTTTGTACGAGCATGCTGCTTGTTTTTTTTTGACCTCCTTCATCACATTCTCCAAAATTCCAAATTCTATTTTCATTAAATCATCTGGCCGTAGATGAACGATCAAGAGCAGAACCTTGACTGCATAGTGCACATGGCAACACATTCCGATACAAAGGCATTGCATTCCCACTTCTTCAATATCAAACTTAGAGGAGAAAAAAAAACTTGGAGTTGCTTCATTTCCTCTCACCTTGCAGAGAAAGCAGAAAAAAAAAATGGAAAAATTGCATACCATACAGCGGGCGCATTCCAGAATACGCATTCCACACGAACCACAATAAAAATGTCACGTTGACAGCTACAAAGTTATCACCCGGCGGACAAAAACCAGACAAAGTACGTCTCTGTTCAATGTAGTGTGCACCCCAAGTGCTCTACCGACAACACCCTACTCCTTGTTGACAATCTCGACTAGCTGCCTAAAACGATGTCATCTGCTGCATCGGACAACTCTGGAACAGCTGGGCTCTGTTTGATTGTACATATATTTGCGTGCAGGGCAGTGACGCTACCATGACAGTGAAAATGAAGCGTTGATGACACGGACATGCATTGACGACTCAGTGAAATACGAGCACGCTTTGATGCGTTCGTAATATTTGATATTTACTGCAACGATTCTCTGTATGCAGATTGTGTAGCCAGGGATATATGACTCAATAGAGTGTTAATTACTTCGCATTTATTATCGTGTGGACTTGACAAAAAGTATTCAAGTATTCGTCTTTGTTTAAGGACAGATCAAAAGACGTCATTACTCGGAAAACATTGAAAAGAATTTGGGCAGTGAAACCACTTGCTTACTTATAGTATATATCAGTACACTCCTGACTTGTTCTTGTATGAAACTCTTCACCTGAGGTTCGGTTTGTGTGAGAAAATTACTGAATGGTGTGTAGATATTAAATTACGAAGATATCTGCAGCTTTCATGCGAACGGTGACAGTAAAATTCTAGGTACATCAGTAAAGTTGAATCAACTTTAGGGCGAAGCAATCACAACTTGCCCGTAATGCTGTAAATAATACTTTGCAACATTTATTTAGTATTCTCGATTCTGCTACCAACATCAAGTTCAGTGCAACTATCAGCCGGTTGATTTCATCAGGAACGTTCCTACTGCGGAAGTTTCTACAAAATTCTGTTTAACGGTATCGAAAGGGTCCTCGAATTCAATTAACTCAGAGATCTATCCCCGTCGCATTGCTCTATAATGGCAAGCAAGGCGTTTATATTATCAGTGCAAGGAGATCCACACCGAAAGATTGTTTGTTCGAGATTGGAAGTTGAATTAAGGTATTCCTTCATTCTATTCAGAATAATTTTCCGCACTTTTCGGACATACCCTCCTTTGGACATACATACACTTTGCTTCTGCAGTCCAAGAGGTTGTCGTTCTTTGGCAACTTGACCCCTTACTTCACTATTCCGGAAAACGCCCACCGCTGGGTTATATTAGGTTGGCGTTGTCTTCATTGAGGTGTATTTACACAAGTTGTACGACTGGGAGTGAATAAGATGGCGAACAATAGAGGTCTCCTGTCAAATTTGTCTATGCCAGAAATCCTTATAGAAAAGAGATTATTTAGATTTCGGTAGTAGTAGTAGAAAATACGTAACAGTTTTTTCAGTTGTATTCGACAAAATTTATCAAAAAATAAAGCGAATATGCCAAATCTGTAAAACCCGAACGGGAATTTGCAAGGATGGAAAAGGTCACCTCATAATAGACACACAATCACAATCGGTGCTGAGAGTCTAATGAAGGATTATTTTTGTTGAGTGTAAAACGGTAATGATGAACGTCAGGCAGAATGAAACACTCAACCTGGAAGAAGACAGATAGCTTTTCTATAGACTCGACCAACATGAAGTAAGGACAGCAATACAAAGCTGCTGGACACAGTGGCTTAAAAGCCGAGCTGTTTAAGGGTATGAAGAACTGTTGATAGTGATAAGAGACATTTCTATACAAATCTGATACGAAGAAGTCAGAGGACTAGAGATGTTCAATTGGCGATTATTCTTAGAGAAGTGAGTAAAAGTCAAAAAACAGAACTGGTAATGTAGTGAGGCTGGCTAAAAGATTATAAGCCATTGAGGCAACTGAAGAAGATTTTAACTGACTGTGCACATTAGAAGTTTGAAAAAGCTTTAAGTAAAAGAAATTTAATGCAGATTAACGTAATTTCAACTACCATTGTGATCTGATCATGCAACTCTTGCAGCCGACTGCATTTACAGTGAAGTCTCATAGTTACGATGTACATACATATGTTGGATTGAATAATCTGTCTTGAAATTAAGCTTAAGTTCGGATTTCCATACTGGTTGGTTGTCCTTGCGCCTGAGTTTCAGCTTGAAATATATTTCAGAGGAGTTCCATATGCCTCAGTTACTAAGTTTTTTTAAATACTTAATAGTCCAATATGGCTGTAAAGTCAGACATCTCTGACCAATCTGTCTGTCCTTATATCTACGCTCTGAAAGAATACCAACAAACATTTCTTATTGAGTGGGAACTTTTTTGGGTGGAGCATTGTCTTTATCACCTTTGCAGCACAAGTAATGAGAGTATGGTAGTTGGTTTTTGCTAGTCTTCTTAATCAATGTGAGTATGTAAGAAGAAAGGATGACTGATTGGGGTAAAGTGTTTTGATTTATCATGGAATTGGTAATCTTCCCAGCTTTTAAGAACAAGCCATTCTTAACTTTCGTTTGTGTAGGAAATGTTTCCTAATTCAAACAAAAACCGTTGCCATAATCTTGGCAGCCGATGGACCCACCTTGGCCCTCTTCGGTGCCTATTCACCCAGAGAAACGTACAGTTTCGACTGATGCTTAGTCTCCGGTGTGTTTAGGGATTCTGTTCGAGCAAAGCCAAAAGTTGAACAAAAATTGGCACACTTATGTGCTAAACAAAAATATAGTCATTCATCACGACTCTACTGAGAGTCTACATACTTTTCTACTGAGGAAACGCAGGAGCCTCGCTAACCTCGCTAACGACGTAGGAAACGAATTTGTTTGAACCACCATCACCACCAAGACCTAACTGTCAGTGAAAGCCATTAGAAGCCTAAATGTGCAATCAAAGTGGAGAGACGAGCAAAGCTGCGAAATTCTTCAGTGAAAAGGGCAAACCGCACGAGAGGAGAGCAAAGATGAAGGCTAGCCAGAGTGAAGAGCAAAGGGAACAGTAGAAGCAAACAAGCTAGAATTCATTATTTTTGAGTTGTACATTTTTCTGTTGTGAATAAGAATGGATCCTAATATTTTGAATGTGTAAAGTACCTGAAAACCTTTCTTATATATGCGGTGTTTATTGACACGCGGAAAGTGAAATAATTCATATACTCGTACTTAACCAATCGCGCGGTGTCCTCGGTGAATTTCACCATTTATTCTCGTTTGACCATAACACGTTCGATTATTTGCTTGACAAAGAGGTGGAACGCTGCTAGCGATTTTAATGGAGTATTGGTGGTGAAAATAGCGATGAAATAAAGTTGGACAGGAGACATTACGTCGGTGTTCAAGGGTTTCAATTGAATGACTGATATAAGTATCATCTATGAGATTTATCTCACGGTTTTGAATCCCATCTAGCAGCTGCAGAGATGTTTTAGGAGCACCTGACCAGATGTGGGCATTGTACTCCAATTTTGGGTGGATGAATGTCTTATACATAGAGACCATATTAGAAATATTTCTTACATCGCTTAAGGAAACCTTTGGAAGCATTAAATTCCACTCCCTTTGATAGTTCCCCAAGCGGTTCTGCTGCTAATTAATATCGGAATTTAATGAGCTTAACATACGCTGCCAATTCCGTTCTACAACCGAGGAGCAGGGACGTGAGTCCAGGAATAAAGATAAGAAACAGAGAGTACTGTCAACAGCAAACTAATATGATGGATTAGAAGTAGGAGACAAGAGATCAATAATTAAAATTAAAAAGAGTGTCGGAGACAGAACGGAGCCCTGGGCCACACCAGCAATTATTTTGTTAATATCAGACTTGAAACAATCCAAGACGATTTGAATTGAACTTTCCGAAAGGTAATTCCTAATCGACTGAAGAAGAGAGTTCCCGAACCTCATGCGTAAGCGGGGACAAAGCAAAGTGTGCAGCAAGCAGATTGGCGTTGTCTAAAGATCTGACAGCTGGAATGTCATTGTAAATGATGTTTGAACTTTTTTCGGCTTTCCTCTGTCGGGAAAATCTCATTCCAAAGAGAATAGTCTCTGTGATCATATCAACAACGGCATCCACGTTGTTATCGAGGAAACATAGTGAAAAGTTATTATTTAATTCCTAAAGAAGCTGGTAAGTCCACTCCAATTGGCTTTCCCGTATTGACATACGGTTCCTTTAGGAATCTTTTCTCTAACTTGCGTCTTTCACGTGCAAAGCGTGTTATCGAATGGGCGTTTGGGATACTGACTGCAGAATCTCGTATCCTATGGAAACCAGACGAAACCTCACTGGTCTTGGCAGCTAAAATCATTAAATATGTATGTATTTTGCATTACATGGTAATTGATATGGAAAAAATTAACAGCAGTGAAATGAACAATGTGATCACCACATTATCAGTTACAAGTGTGGGGAGAGACAATAGAGAAAGTCACATAGCCTCTTTCGTGCGGGATCTTTTCAAAAGATTTGTGTGTGGCAATAGAATCTAATATAGGTACATATAATTAGTCCCTACTCAAAACTAGTACAAACAATTTAAATATTGCAATTATTTTTTCATATTCAATTGCTTGTAATTATATATTGGATCTATGCGTTTGCGGTTTGCTAAGAGATGGCGTAACTTGTATTATTCCATTGTTATTATTCCATTGGAACATGCGTTGGAAAGCTACTGTCATTGTACGTCATTTCAGTATATGTAATTCATTTGAAGCGTAAACAACAATATTTTTTTTTTCACTCAAATATTATGTCGAACTTTATGCCTGAAAAAGTGTTTTTGCGGGGAGTTCTGTAATGTAATATTAAGAAAACTGCTGCCGAAAGTCATCGTATTTTGGTGGAAGTTTATGGTGAAGATTCGCAAGCTGAGCGAATGTGCCAAAAGTGGTTTGCACGATTTAAAAGTGTTGATTTTGGCTTGGAAGACGATGAACGTCCTGAGCAGCCAAAAGAGTTTGAAGATGAAGAACTGGAAGCATTACTCTATGAAGATTGTTGCCAAACACAAGAAGAGCTCGCAGAATCTTTGGGTGTCACTTAAGCAGCCATTTCAAAACGTTTAAAAGCAGCTGGATATATTCAAAAGCAAGGAAATTGGGTTCCACATGAACTCAAACCGAGAGACGTCGAAAGGCGGTTTTGCATGTCCGAAATGCTGCTGGAACTCCACAAAAGGAATTCATTTTTGCATCGGATTGTTACTGGTAATGAAAAATGGATCCATTACGACAACCCCAAGGGCAAAAAATCATATGTGAAACCCGGCCAACCAGCCAAATCAACGGAAAAGCCGAATATCCATGGCGCGAAGGTAATACTCTGTATTTGGTGGGATCAGATGGGTGTGCTGTATTATGAGCTGCTAAAACCGGGTGAAACCATCAATGAACAACGCCACCGAACACAATTAATCCGTTTGAAGAGAGCAGTGGCCGAAAAAAACCAGACACGAGGCAATAATTTTCCATCATGACAACGCTCGGCCCCACGTTGCTATTCTGGTTAAGAACTATTTGGAAAACAGTGGATGGGAAGTCTTACCCCACCTGCCTTATAGCCCAGACCTTGCCCCTTCTGACTACCATTTGTTCCGGTCGATGCAGAACGCCCTCACTGAAATACGGTTCACATCAGAGCAGAATATCAAAAATTGGCTTGATTCATTCTTGGCTGCCAAGCCGGCGCAGTTCTTTTAGGATGGGATCCACAAATTGCCAGAAAGATGGGAAAAAGTCATAGCGTCAGATGGGCAATACTTTGAATAATACTATTGTACAAGTTCTTCTGAATTAAACGTTCAAATTTTGAAGAAAAAACCGCACGAATTAAGTTATATACCCAAAAGTTTAAATGTTAATAAAAAATTGTCATTACTTATTTGTTGTTTTCATTTCAACGGCTGCTTCATTACACTTTTTATCCAATATATATATGTTATGATGCTCAGGAGCTTTTTGATCACATAAAGGTTTCCTTTTTATTGTATATTTGTACAAATTAATCTATCGTCATTCGTTTTTTTTAAATAACTATAAAAAGTGTGCAATCAGTGAGAAATCAAAGCGATGGGAGCTAACAAATCAAATATGACTGAAATAGCCGTTTTGCTCTCTTGGTTACGATTGGCTCGACCGTCGAACGACACTGCACTCTGTTCACTACCCATTCACTACACGTGTTTGATTTCATCGCCTCGCCCTTACACTAACTCAAGTTCTGGGCCCGGGAAACTCTCTTCTGAGCTTTACTTAGCAAGATCATCGTCCATCTTATTTTCCGCAAGCCTATTGTAATCTTAGACCAAAACAAAATTCAGTAAACTTAGCCTTCCAAATTTTTTTGGAGATGCTTTGCATTCTCGAACAAGCTTGGAAGTCGTTAGAAGGCTCAGCAGAGTCTTAAGTCGATCTGGTCTGTCAGCACAGACGCAGATATTTCACCTCTTACATGAAATATAGTTCATTGCTATCAGTATTGCGTATACCTCCGTTTGGAAGACAGGCGCAAATTTCCGTTATATACATAAATTGTCCTCCAAGCAGACACGAGCACCGCGTCCTCGATCGGTTCCAGAGTCATCCGTGAAGACATAACTACATTTCCTTCCTGGCTCAGATTCTGGCCGAAAACTATTACTCGCTACAGGGATAGTCGATTTCGAACTTTCTCAGCAACAGGAGTTGCAGTGTTTTTGCTTCAGACGGCCTGTTAGTAGGACCAGAGTCAAAAGACAGTCGGAATCCAGAGGAGATTGTTAACTTATATTAGAATTCAATAATTAGATTTGTTGTAGAAACGGATTGTAAGTCAGTTTCTTCCCTCTCATAAAGAGAACAACCTCGATCCAGTAGAGGACTGACAGACAGCTACATCATGCCTCAGTGTATACGATAGTGTTAGGCGGTGAATTGATCAACATGAACCACAGCAATGGCGACAAAACGTCTCGTCGCAAACAATTTCAATTCAATTCATTTACATACATATGTACGAGTATATACAGAGTGAATGACTCTAACTCTAACTTTTTAAAATGCTATAATTTTTTATTTTTTGATAAATTTTATTGTGCCTAAGCAAAATACATAGATTTTCAAATTGTATCAGTAGTTTTCAATATGTCCACCTTTGGCGCGAATAATGGCCTTGAGACGGCCGAAGAAAGTATCGCGTGCTGCACGCAACTGGCTCTGCGGTATTTTGGCCCATTCCCGGCGAAGTGCTTGTTCGAGGTGGTCCAAACTTTGGTATTTTTTAGTGCCAACCTTCGCCTTCAAAATACCCCAGACAAAGAAATCTAACGGATTTGCATCCGGAGAATTTGCAATCCATTGTGTCGAAGAAATGAAGGCTGGAACATTGTTTTTTAACCAATCTTGGTTGACGCGCGCTTTGTGAGACGGTGCCGAGTCTTGTTGAAATGTCCACGGTCTCCGACCGAAATGATTGTTTGCCCAAGGCTTCAATACTGCCTCTAAGACAGTGTCATGGTATACGATCGCATTAATTTTGACGCCACGGTCCAAAAATACGAGCGGAGAGCGACCATCGGCGGTTGTGGCCGCCCAAACCATCACCTTCGGTGCTGCCTGCTTCCTGGTGGCCGTCCGAAGGTGTAAATTTTCGAAGGACCTCTCTGGCAAGTAAACTCGGTCATTGTGTTTGTTGACATATTGCTCGATAACAAATGGCGAGTCATCGGAAAAAACGTAGCAACTCCTTCGCTCTTTTGACTCTAACTTTTTTCTGTTGCGGTGTAAGATCGTGTGCTTTTTGGAACTTCAATGGCTTGAGCCCAAGCTCATTTTTCAGTATGTGTTGCATCCGTTCCAACGATATATTGAGCTCACGAGCTATTTTTCTTCCATTTCTGCCGATGTTGCTGTTTTTTTATGACCACCTCCATGGCGTTTTGCAACGCTGCCAGTATGACGGTAGTGAGTTCGAGACACAAATGATTTATTCACGTTGAGGTGCTGAAGGGATCTAACTATAGCTACTTGAGGTTTTCCAGCCAAATATAAAGCAATCACACTATCACGTTTGAATTGAGACGCAAATCGTTTAAAAGGCTTGTAAATAATAAAATTATCTGTCATGTGTCAAAATTTGAGCTCACTGTAATGAAACAGTTTGGAAATTATAGCAGTCTGAAGTCGGTTGCAGTTCGAGTCATTCAAAATGCCTTTTATAGCACATATTTTAGGGTTACATTATAAAATTCAGATAATTATAAACATCATATGAGAAAAAAATAAACAAAATATTATGCGCCAATAAGTAATGTACTCGTACTAACAATAAGTATAGGTAGGGAAAGAAAGAGGAGGAAAGGGGAAATTAAGAAATAATTGGGTATGTTTAAAAGTGAGAGATGGAAGAAGTATAGTTGTTGTGATTACCTGAGATGTCTTAACGCATCATCTTTTGAGAGATGAAGCTCCCATTATTTGTTTTGTTGTTGTAGGAAGGGAGTTCCAAAATCTGGTGAAGTGAACTAAAAATAGGCGCGAGGAATTTAAGTAATTAAAAGATGGAATAATGATATTTTGTGTTCTGGTTGATTGGGCGAATTGGATCTTTTCCATTGGATGATTTTGTGCATAAACACACAACATCTTAGCTCAAGAAACAGTTTTAAGGAGCAACCAAGGAAATAACTATGATGATGGGATTCATGATTGCATGGACCAGCCCATACACATACCTTATAATATTATTGAAGGCAACAAGCAACTTGTGTTGTGATAGAGAGTTGTAGTGATCATGCTTTGTTCTCACACGCAAACAAATAAGAGCTTTCAACAGTTAATGCTGCACTCTCAATTGTTCAATTCTTACAAGCAGTGAGTGAGTGAGTTGGTGACATTTCCCCAAATCGGTTGGGGAATACTTTCACACTTATTCATCGTCACTGCAATCACACCACATTACCTACTACTAACAAACAATGACACTACAATCGAATCCATCAATTACATACAGCAATCAGAACACACCTCAAGTTTCCACCAGCCACCACCAGCTAGAAGTTTCCAACAGCCACCCTATTGGACTTTCACAGGAAAGACATCATGTGCCTTCGTAACACCACTACAATTCAGCCGGAGAAATGACATTCAATCAATGCATACCGGTTTGCCGCAAACAGTTACATTCATACGAAATGATATTAAGGAATGTGCTTTGGCAAATAATATTTCAGTAATAATTATAAATCTTTTTCATTTATAGCCAAATTTGATTTACATATGGTATGTCAAACGTAACGAGTCCTAAATTCCTAAAATTGTACTCATATATTAACATTGCTTTTTCTTACAAAATTTTAACATTCTTTCCATAGTTTTTTTTTTTCTTTTTCCCTGTAATTACTCCACTTATCGGAAAAGGGAGTTATCATCAACTCTACACTTAACTGTACCTTTCAGTCAATTAGCGCGTTAGTTTTTCTTTCCGTTTCTTTTGCGTTTGTGCAGCAAAATGAGTGAAACAGAAGAGGGAACTTCTCAGAAACATATCAAGAGAGATTTTGCACCCCCCAGCAGCGCCAGTGTCAGCAACAACACGGCTGTAAGCGCAGTACATATAAAATTACAACCGTTTTGGCCGAAGTCGCCGGCCGTTTGGTTCATCCAGGCAGAAGCACAGTTTGCAATTGCCAAGATCAGTAGAGTATCATTATGTTTTAGGAGCTTTACCCCAAGATGTATGTTACTTGAGACTTTCCTTGATTTTATCGAATCTCCTCTAAGTAACGAAATTGACGAACGTTTAAAAAAAAAACTCTTGTAGAACGTCATTCACTTAGCGAAGAGAGAAGGATAGAGAAACTGTTGTCCAGCGAGCAGTTAGGTGATAGGAAACCCTCAGAATTTTTAAGAACGCTTAAGCAACTAGCGGGTGCGTCAGGAATTTTTAGTGAAGATGCAGTGCGCAAATTGTGGGTTCGTCGACTACCTCAAGTAATTAATATCGCTCTTATTTCTCAAGATGGCAAGACCGAAGCTGAGATAATATCTATAGCTGATAAAATTTGGGAAGCTTCTGTATCGGTATCGAGTATATCCGAGATTCGATACACAGCGCATAGTAGTAGACGAAGCCGCGACGACTCTTCACAACTCAGAAAAGAAATAAATGAGGTTAAAGCAGCTAGCAGAAACATTTGGGCGAAATTCAAATAGAAATAACGGTAGAGGCAGGTCACGCACTCGAAGTAATTCCGCTCATAAGGCAGGTTAGTGCTGGTTCCATAAGCAATTTGGAATCCAAGCTAGAAAATGTACTGATACTTGCAAGTTCAACGGCGGTGTGTCTTCCACCCAGAGTGGGGGAAATGACAGAAACAAAAAAAACTAGTCCAGCCAGCTGTTCTGGCGGAAAACAGTTGGGTCGATCCACTTCAACTCCTATTTGTACGCGACCCGGACAACAATTTGACTTTCTTTATCGACACTGGAGCAGACCTGTCCGTAGTTCCATGCAAGCAATTTTCTACAAACCAATTAAACAGTGACGTCTCTCTCTGTGCAGCAAATGGGACACCCATTAGCACGTATGGCACAAAACTTTTACGAGTAAATTTGGGGCTCAGAAGACAGTTCATTCACATTTTTACAGTGGCAACAGTCAAACATGCCATTATTGGAGTTGACTTCTTGAAGAAATTTTCACTATTAGTTGATATAAAAAATCGTCGTCTCGTTGGCATAAATGCTTTGCATGCACTGGTAGACACTCCATCCCCTAAACAGTTCTCCAGAAATAACATATTTCCTCAAATTCTCAACGAGTTTCCGGTGCTGACTGCAATTCCAAATTTCAATAGTCCGGTTAAGCATACAGTTCAGCACCATATTCTCACGAAAAGCCAGCTGCCATTTTCTAAGTTTCGAAGGGTCAACCAGAAAAAGTACAAAGCAGCTCGTGTAGAATTGCAGCATATGGTCGATCTAGGCATCTGCAGGCCGTCGTTGTCCCCCGTATGCTCTCCACTTCACATGGAAGAGAAGAAAGGCGGTGAAGATTAGAGACCATGCGGAGACTTTAGAAGAATAAACGCTGTTACAATACCCGATAGGTATCCAATGTTGCTCCCGAAGACGAGTACAAGACCGCCATTACGACCCCTTTTGGTCTATACGAGTTTGTCAGAATGCCTTTCGGGCTTCGAAATTCAAGTCAGACATTTCAGAGGTTCATCAACGTAGCTGTACAAGACTTCGACTTCGTGTTTGCATACATATGTAGATGGCCTCATTATAGCCAGGAGGAGTAAAGACGAACATTGCGAGCACTTGAAATTGCTCTTTCAAAGGCTTACTGACTTTGGCTTGTGCTTAAAACCATCCAAATGCGTCTTGGGTGTGACAACATTAGACTTTCTCAGCCATACAATCACAGAGGATGGAATCGCTCCTTCCAAGGAACGCGTTCAGACAATTGCAAATCTTCCACCTCCAACTTCGATTCGTATAATCCAGCAATTCGTGGGTATGATTAATTATTACAACCGCTTCATTCCGAGATTGGCAGAAGTGCTGGCACCCATTCACTCCATTCACTTTCGTAGAAATTAAGAAAAATAAGAACCATTTCAGTTGGCCTGAAGAGTGTATGGCTGCTTTTACGAAAGCAAAAGAAATTGTACGCAGGGTAGCGTTATTAGCACATCAAATTGATGAATCACTAATTAGCATAACAACAGATGCATCAAACACAGCAGTTGGTGCTGTACTTCAACAGTATAACAATGGCAACTGGGAACCTCTGGCTTTCTTCTCAAAAAAATTGTCGGACCGAGAGCGAAAGTATTCAGCGTTCGATCGCGAACTCCTAGCTATCTATCTTGGAATTAAACACTTCCGGTTCTTTGTACAAGGCAGAGAGTTCGTTGTCTATACAGACCACAAGCCGTTGACAAAAGTATTAACATCTAAAACCGAACGTCAAGCACGACATCTCGACTATATTTCTCAATTTACGAATGATATACAACATATAGTAGGTAAAGATAATGTCGTTGCTGATTATCTTTTACGTGCGGGTGAATCAGCAAGCCCAGAGATTAAATCACTAGCTTTTGATTTAAAAAAAATCAGCAAATTACAAGCAAATGCCAACGAACTTTTGCCATTCATTGCAGGTAGTAAAAAGAAAAACACAAATGTCAAGTTAGAGCAATGTATAGTCCCCTTCACAGATGAATAAATGTGGTGTGAAACGAGCACTGGAACAAACCGCCCATCCATCCCTCATATCCACATGGACATTGTTGGGCCCTTATCTATCTCAAATGGATATTCATATGTTCTGACGATCGTCGATCGTTTCACACGATAGCCGGAAGCATATCCGATTGTGGATATGTTGGCTGCCACTATAGCGAAAGTGTTCATACAGCAGTATTTCTATTGTTTCGGAACGCCTGACCAAGTTACAACTGATCAAGGAACTCAGTTTGAGTCAAAACTGTTTCGAGAAGTGACAAATATGTATGTTAGGCTCCCACCGCATTCGAACCTCATCCTACCACCCACAAGCAAATGGGATGGTCGAGAGACTATATCGCCAGCTAAAGGCCTCCATTATCTGCACGAGCGTCGCCAGAAATTGGAGCGATGAGCATTCGCTAGTGCTACTTACTTGGCATTAGAACGGCGATGAAGGAGGACCTTGGCTGTTCAGCTGCGGAATTGGTTTATGGAGAAGCGCTAAAGGTACTGGGGGACTTTTTTGTTGCCAAACCTCCATGTCGCGAAAACATCGACACCACTCCCCCATTCATTGATAAGTTAAGAAACGTAATGCAGGCAGTAACGCCAAGTGAAACAAGAAAGACAGCACAATCGGATGTATACTTTCCCAATTCCTTAGACCAATCAAATTTTGTTTTTGTTAGAGTAGACAAAGTTGGTCCGAGCTTAACTGCCCCGTATGAGTAAACAGTTTGTTGTAAAGAGTTAACAAAAAAGTACGATTCGATTAAGTTATTACAATTCGATAAAGATAATTGCGCTTGCGGCGCTTGCGCTGAAGGGGGAGTGTTTAGTGATCATGCTTTGTTCTCACACGCAAACAAATAAGAGCTTTTAACAGTTAATGCTGCACTCTCAATTGTTCAATTCTTAGAAGCAGTGAGTTAGTGAGTTGGTGACATTTCCCCAAATCGGTTGTGCGGGTAGAAATCGTAAATGCGAAAATCAATAAAATTGGTTGTGTAGATATAAGAGTATCTATGTATATGATGAAATAAAACTGAATTTAGTATAAACACGAAGTGTTAACTTTCATCAACTAACTTGCAATAAACTACGACAGAGTAATCAATTATACGTAGACATGAATAAAGTTTTAAGAAGCCTGAGTTTAGTACCTAGTGGGGTGAAGCTAGATGAAAGCCAACGTTTAATCCCGCCCATCTTTAATCCCGCCATCACAGCTTCACCGCATTCAGTATCCGAAATCAGGGTCCAATTTGCCAACGAATCTGCCAAAAGCTGCTCCAAACCTTTTTGTACCAAAACTGAATATATGCTACCAGTACTAGGCGACTTGAAGCTAAGAAATGATGCAATAAAACCTCAATTCATCACCGCAACCGATGACCGATACCAGTTATGGCGTGTTGTGCTACTCAACTCACTGATGGGAATGACCCGATAATGGAAACTGGTTGTCATCTGGTTCTACAATAATTACGCGACAGGCGCGACGTAGAGAGTATCTAATTTTGACTTTTACGAAGCACTCTTTAAAATTGAAGTACGATAATTTTCGGGTTTCTTCACTTTATCGCTGCAAATCTACATTGCATTATACTAGATGGAGTGAAAAGTGACCTCCTTGACCACCAGAATACACTGCTACTGCAAAAAAGTTTATGGTGCCTTGCAGTCCGTTCACATTTAGGCAGACATGCCAAATTTCAGTGCGATACTGTCTTTAGTTTTGTTTTGACAGCTGATTGTTGTTGACGTGTTTGGCATCATGATGAGTATGGACAAAAACGATTTTCGTTCTCTCATAAAACATTATTTTTTGAGAGGCAAAACGGCGAAGGAAACAAAAGAAAAGTTGGATAAATATTATGGGGCTAATGCTCCGTCAGATTACACCGTCAAATATTGGTTTCGAGGGTTTCGTGGTGGCCGCAACTCCACTACCGATCAAGTCCGCAGCGGCAGACCCTCCGATGCGGTTACAGAGGACAATGTCAAAAAAATACCTGAAATGGTGTTGGCTGACCGGAAAGTGAAGGTGCGCCAGCTAGCAGATACCACAAAGATTAGTATTAAGCGCACACGCCATATTTTGGGCAATATTCTGCATATGAAAAAGTTATCCTGCCGCTGGGTGCCGCTGGGTGCCGCTGGGTGCCGCGAATGCTCACTTTTGACCAAAAGCACGAACGCGAAAGCACTTCGAAAGAGTGTTTGGACTTGCTGATGCGGAATCGGGCGGACTTTTGGCGGCGATTGGTAACTGGATTTGGATCCCTCGGACTATTATCTCTTTCCAAACCTCAAAAGATTGCTCATCAATAAAAAATTCAGCTCACGCGAGGAAATCATCGACGCCACGGAGGAGTATTTTGCAGACCTTCCGGAAAATTACTTTTCGGACGGGATCAAGAAGTTGGAAAATCGCTGGAATAAATGTATCAAACTAAAAGGGGACTATGTTGAACAATATAAAAAGGAGGACACTTTTCACTTCATCTAGTAGAACGGGCAACCTTCAGTAGTTTTTCGTGGTAGGCTCGTCAGTTCTAAATATTTGGTGAGGGCTCCGTTTATACTCTGACGAACTCCACCTATCTTCTTCATCATTCTGAGTTTAGGCGTAGCATTGGCGGACTTGTCGAGCTCCTTCTTAATAAAGTCCAGAGTTCGGATCCGACTCTAAATTTGAGGCAAAAACGCTATGATGTAAAACTTTCGATAGTACTTTCCAGCCGGTAATCTGCTTGGCTTAGCTATTATGGATAACGGCAATCCGATTACTTTTAGTCTGACTTCCACAACAAATGTTTGCTGATAGTCAAAGAATTTGTGACATATTTTGCTGGTTCGCAGCTTAGCAGCTCCTGTTTGCACAGCATAGGAATACATTGAAATGTTGAAAGTTAATCTAAGTTAATATATGGGTAAGGGATAGCTCTCTGGTCTGCACTGATTTGGAAATACAGTGGAAATTAATTCTTCTATGGTGTAACTTTTTTTAATGGTTTCGACGCATGTGCCTACAAAGATAGAAGAGCCATTCTTGTTTTTGTCTTTTCTGTCAAGAATAATGTTCTGCGCATAAAGACACATCAATACACCTTCCCTTTTCCTGAGTTATCTTGGAATCCAGAAGATGGCATGCTACTCAAAAATTTTTATTATCAGCTGGAATGTTCGGCACAGGCTTGCTTTGCCATGCATGAGATTACTGCGTGGAGCATTTTACTTTAAGTGTTTTCCATATTGTAGCCCTCTGCTTGAAAGGTAGCTAGCTAGCCAAACCCAAGCTAGCACCCACAGTTGATCAACATACTGTTTACACTCAGCGTCGTTCCGACTGTTGCCAATGCTAGCTTTCTCAATTCAAAATATTAGAACAGTGATAGCGGCAATCTCATAGATACATTGGTCCAGGCTACTTTGCCGTTTCGAGGTTTTCATGGAAATGGATTTCAGTCAGATCCTATGCATGGAAAAAGCAGAGTTGTTTCTTAGGATCGATTTAATGGGACCAACTGAGTTCGTCCAGCAGAACTACGACCTTTCATGGTTGTTCCCTCATCTTCATCCGGATGTAACGAGCGGGAAAATCAATCACAAAAGAAGTGCTAGAAATTCTATTCTTCTAAGCCCTGCTCGAGGCATAAGAAAGGGATATTATTTAAGCTCCGAGAGCTTGATCTATTTCTCTTACCTATCACCGCTGTAGGAGTGAGACTTTTAGCACTCATGCCGTCACTCGATGTTGTGTTTTTGTCTCACATCTTCTCCTACTCCTCTTCAAATGGCTCTTGGATGGTACTCCTTCAGAGTTTGCCTCTTCTCGAGCCCATTTGGCCTTTTCGGTTGCCGTCAATACCTTTACTCTGACCAACCACCTGATGGAGTTTATTTGTAACAGACTGAGCCTCTTCGGTATTCTCTCCATCTTTCAGTCCAATCTACCGAGCATACCGCAGAAAGAGCAGCAGGAGTAAATCGATAGCTCAGGAACTTCTGTGTCGACTATTAAAGTCGACTTTGGAAGCATTTGGCACATAAGTAGATTTCTCGCCTGGGTTCTTCTCAAAACTTTAGGATCTTTGATAGGTAAACCTTCCCGCTACTGTAAAGCCAATGAAAGGAATGATATTTAGATGCACAAGAGGAGTCCCTTTAATAATAACTAACAACCCAAAATATGCGCTATAAATAATTTCGTTTATTCTGTACTCTGCTCCTTTACCAACTAAGTACTATAAGGGTTGATTCTTGTAATTGAAAGTTCAACGTAACAAGCCGCATGATGCAGGCTGTTTGCTGAAAAACAGAATCTAGAGATCTGATGACCTCGTATCTTCGCATGGGGTATTAGAGCCTATGCTGCCGCCTTAAGTGGCTCTCAAAAGCTCTCGACAGCCTGTTGCCATAGTAAAATTTGGAGCAAATAATATAACCTATTCCGGTGTTTAATTTATTAAATCAAATTAACGATGTGGAATTGGAAAGCCACCCCCAAAAGAAGTCATCACTATGTCAAGTGTTATACAATTTGAAGGATGCTACCACATGAACCTTTTGACATCTCCCAGAACTAACCCTAGTAACAACTACACAGCGTAGCGGAAATAACAGCTGTTTCCCCCGTTTGGTGCCAATAATTTGGTTCACTGTTTGTAAAGGTACTTCCGTTTGGAACACGTTGACCAGGCATTCGGTTTTGTTGTATTCTGTTCTGCCTCTGACTTTTGTTGCCTAAAATAGTCGGGCACAAAGAATCTCTACCATGAACACAAGTAAAATTATGCGTTCGAAACCAGAGAGGGTCTAAATGTTTTTCCGGATGCAGATAATCCAAAATTGCGTGTTCGGTATTCTGTTTTGGTATACGTCCTAAATATTTCACACAACGTGAGCCATTAACTTTGAAATAGAAGTACTGAGGTACATATATACGTTGACATGTAGGGTTTGAACTAATCGATCAGTTCAGTTCAGTTTTTATGCATTTTTATTTATATTTCTTAATTTACTCTTACATGCTAGACAAAAAAACGCTTAAAAATTAGCTTAAATAACTTAGAAATAATCTTATACTAACTTACTGGCCCGATGCGGGCACTCTAAGTTAAACCTAACACTTAAACTATGTCTTTCGACGGATCTTACAGTCTATATTTATTTTTATATTTAACGAAACTAAAACTAAGAAAATCAATTTTAAGTAAAAACTTAGTATATGGACATATTATTTTTTTTTATAAAACTTAAACCTAAAAGCCTACATACTACCTAAAAATAAATCTTAATCTACTTAAACTACTTACATCTAATATGTACATTTTTTTTTTTTTTTTTTTATATTTTTATTTATTTTTTTTTTGGTTTTATATATTTTTTTCTTACAATCTAACTTAAACCTATCTAAAACTATGTAAGCCGGCCATGGCTAAAAAAAACAAAAATTAGGCTGGACCACTCTGCTTCACATGAAGCTACTTATCACTGGAGGAGTTCGACTACGAAGCATCCTCGCCTTCTTCAAGCCACCAAAATTGCTGGTGCTGCTGAGCAACATCCCTCCTGTCGCGAGTCCCTACCGCCCTACTGAACCGGAGACGCTCCGCACTGCCATGTGCGACGTCTCTGTCGTAGTTGAGTCGCCTGTCCGCAGCTGTTCGAGCGACGTGGAAGATTAGCGGCACCGCCAATCTGTCCTGGATCAGACCTTTACTATCTAGATAGAGGAACGCTTCTGGAGGAATAAAGCCGTCAAGGCGAGCTCTCTCGTGATACATATAATTGGGGTAGTAAGCCCCTGAGATCAGGTTGTTCGATGAGGTCATTGCTCTCGCAATGTGCCTTCGAGTCAACTTAATGACGAAATTGTCCACTCTTATCAGGTTCGCCGTATTGTATAAGACCTCGTTAGGATAGAATTTTATGTACTCAGACTCTGGTGTTCTGTATAAGCGAAGACAAGTCCTAAGACAAGCCCTCTCAAACACCCGAATCTTTTCCAATAAACTTGCTCTCACGTTGAACCACACGGGACACCCAAATACAAGCATGGGCCTGATAAGGGCCATGTAACAGATTACCTTCACCCTCGCATCGAGTTGGCTGTTATAAAACAGTCTCTTTGTAAGGGCAAAAGCACCCTTAGCTCTGGCCAGAGCAACATCTATATGTTTGTTAAAATACAGATATTGATCCAGCCAGATCCCAAGATATCTGACTACATTTCGACAAGCAAGTGGCTGTCCATGTTGTCCGACGATAGAGAACTTTCGCCAATTCTTTCTGGTATCCCTAGAGGCCCCAGACAAAGGCGTCCTAAACAGAATGGTTTCCGACTTCTGAAAGTTGATTTTCAACTTCCAGTCATCGCAATATTGTTTAATTTTATCGTAGTCACGTTGCAAAAGTATGTTAATGACCTCAATCTTTGGACCTGATTTGTACGCGATTAAGTCGTCTGCGTACGCTATGCTGTGGGGAAGTGAACCTATCAGATCACTTGTGTAAATGTTGAATAGGATCGGCGAATTTACCGCACCCTGTTGCAGACCGTTTTTAATGTTAAATATTCCAGCAGAAGTCACATCGCCATTCTTCACGATGAACTGTCTACTGGAGAGCATATCAAAAAGGATATACAGCAGTGGTTTACTAATGCCCAACCTGTCCAGCTTGAAAAAGAGTCCTTCTAGCCATACGGTATCGAAGGCCTTCTCCAAGTCAATCAGGCAGGCACCAGTGCACTGGTTCTTGCCTTTGTTCCATTGGATATCAGAAACCAGTTTCGACACAGCATGAATGATGTCATGCCCCGCCTTGAAACCGAATTGATTATCCGGAACTATATGTTTGTCCTCAACCCACTTGGTCAGGACTCTATTGGTTACCTTCTCGAAAACCTTACTGATGTTTGGAAGAAGACTGATCGAGCGGAGATTCGCCGGATTGGAAGTATCTTTATCCCTTTTGGGGATGGGATGTACCACCGCAGTTTTCCAATGCGCTGGATAATGTGCATTATTCATTGCATTATTAAACAGGGTGGTATAAATGTTCACCGCTTCTAGTGGGAGATGTCGAAGCACAATGTTCGGTATTTCATCGGTTCCCACTGATTTCTTACTCCTAAGCGATTCAAAGATCGATTGGAGCTCCTCCTTCGAAATGAACGGCGGTAATACCCTGTCGTTGGTGATGACATTATTTGACCTATTCTCGTCACTAAACTGGGTGAAGCCCGAGCTCTCGATTCGCCAATTCTCTATTTCATTTCGAAGGCAGAAATTGTGCACAAGGACTCGATTCTCCAGATCGTGGTTCGGGCCAATGATAGCATTCGCCTTATACACTTCCTGGAAAGTCGCTCCTATAGCCTCTACCTGCTCCTGCGGATCCTCGATCACAAAGAAGTTGTCATCATCAACGGCCTCATTTGGATCTATGCCTGCTGTTACAAGTATTTGTTCGTTGTTCGTCGTTCGGGCGATTCTAAGACATGGAAGGTCGTTCTGTTTATTCCTCCGAAATATTTTATTTATTTGCGGGAACATATTCGGGTTGCTGGTGTTTACAGCCCGAATTTTGTTGTTCCAATACAAATTTACAGAATTTCTGTAATTTTCCTTTATTAATATCTGTATGTTTTTAATCGACGACTTCAATGTCATGATCTCCGGGTTATGTCTGTCAGTAAACCGTCTGTACAAGGTTTTTAGTCTTGACAACAGCCTACTTTTTTGTCGGTGCAGTGCGTCAATAGTTGCGTTGCGGAATAAGTCTTCGTCGTCAGTGTGTTGATACCGAGGTATCGTTTTGTCCATTGTTCGTTTGATTGTCTCGTCCATTAGTCTTAGATAGCTGTCAGTCTCCTCGTTTGACAGATTTCTGTTGGATGGTGGGTAGAGCGAATTCGAGGAGAGTGCTCTAGTCAGTGTTCTGGTGAAGTGTGTCCAACGCACCCTGCTATAATTGTAGGAATGCCTTTGCACAAACTCATCCAATTCCGCAATTTCGTTGGGAACAGTTACTTCGGTGCTGAGACCGCAATGGTCACTGTCATACACGAAAGTGCGTAGACAGTTTGTAGTTTGTTGGTTAGTACATGTCAGTTGTATTCGTGAGTCGAACAGGAGAAGATCCAAATAAGACCCGTGTCTGGGAAACGACGGACTATCCGTCGCCTTAAGCCCGAGTCGATACGTTATGCTGTGTTGACCCCACCAATTGAATAGTAGGTTCCCTCTAGTATTTGGTGTATTATTTCCCCAATCACTATGTTTGGCGTTGAAATCTCCGCCGATAATAAAATAGTTGTCTTCCAATTCCAGCCTTAGGAATCGAAAAAGTGTCTCGAGCTCTGAGATGAATAAGGTGGATTGAGTAGCCTTAGGTGCATAGACAGACACCATGTACAGCCGCTTTCCACTACGGAGGGGAATATACACGATGCATGCTTCCAGCACTTGGAACCTACGTACTACACGACTGTATACTCTTTTAAAACGTATACCTTTTCTTACGAAAATCGCAACGCCACCTCCTTGAATGGAGTTGGGTCGGTTTCTCCGTACTATTTTGTATTTTCTGTGCCTCATTTTGTGTCTTTTGGTAAGCTTAGTTTCGCTAACCAAAAGCACATCAGGGGCTTGGTCTTTAAGCAACTTGAATAGTGCGGCTCGTCGTTCTAACCTAATCAGTGAATTCACATTCACTGCAAGGACCTTCAGGGTCTGCTCCGCCACGTGCGTACCCATTACGACAAAAGGTGCGTTAGGCCAGGCAGCAGCGCGTATACTTGATCCACCCGCGCGGTCTGTTTAGTTAAATGACGTTGTAGCTGAGCCATCTGCCCCTGAATAGAGAGCAAGATAGCCAGCATGTCAGGTACAGGTTCCGGTGCTCTAGGCGCTGGGGCCTGAGAAGCTACCTTCACTTGCTGTACCGTATTTCCCCTACCTGCCGCCATTTGGGCGTAGGTAACATGGGGAGTAACGGCTGGAGTTTGTGAATGCGCGGGTGGACGTTTAACTTCCACTTTCTGCTGCCGGGCCAGATTTATTCTTTTGATGTACTGGAATTTGGGACAACCCCGATAATTTGCGGTGTGTCCCGTGTTCCTACATAACGCGCAAGAGAGCTGGCTTTTTTCAGACGTTCCGTCCTTACCCAGAACGCATTCCTCTGACTTGTGGCTCTTTCCGCACTTTACGCATCGAGGCTGCATTTCGCAGTTCGACGCGGCGTGCCCGAACCTTTGGCAGCGAACACATTGTAAAATGTTGTCGCCCCGTTTTACTTTTTCCCAGTGTACAACCTGGTAGTCCAGGACTTTGATGCTCCTTAGACCATCCAGATTGCTGGTGGGACTTAACTGAACCAGGAAGAACGGTAGTTTCCGCATCTCCCTTTTGGCTCTGGCTGTGGTGAAAGGCTTAACCCCCACGAATTGGAGCCCTTCGCACTCTTTCTCTTTCAGCAGTGCAAGAAGCTCCTCCGGATCAGTCGACGGTTCTAATCCCCTCAGCAGCATTGTTTGCAGCTTTTCACCCTTCGGGGTGTAGGAGAAGAACTCCGTCGTCGAATCCTTCAGTAAATTTTTTATTTTATGATAGCGCTCCACTGTGTTACAATGGATCGCATGCCTATCTAACGATAATCTTTTTATAAAAAAATTGTTGCCTATGGCCGACTTACACAGTTCTATGGTGTCCTTTAATTCCAATTTGAAAGTGTTAATTGGTGGCACTTTCGGTTTAGTGGATTTCTGCTCTTGCTGTTGTTGTTGTCTCTGCTGCTGTTGTTGTTGTTGTTGTTGGTGTTGATGTTGCAGCCGTTGTTGTTGCTGCTTATTCTGCTGCTGTTGTTGCTGCTTAATCGGTTGCGATTTTTGTTCTTTGTGTACATCTGTCTTTTTCTGCTGCTCTTGTGCATGTTTCTGTATGTTTTGTTTTTCCACTGGTTGTTTCTGTTGTTGTTGTTGGTGTGGAATCTCCACGTTTGTCTTCGTTTGTTGTTGAGGTTTCTGGAGTTGCTGCTGCTTCTCCATCTCCCTCCTTGCCATTTGCTTAGCCCTTATAGCCAGCACTTTTTGTTGCAGCTGCTCAATGGTGCTGCTCAGGGCTTCGACCTCGTCGTCTTCGTCATCTGACTCGGATGCAGCTAGGGATGCAAAGCTGTTGTCTGCTCCCATATATTGTACCCCTTCATCGGGTACCTGCGGACCGTTGTTATTGTCCGAATCTTTCCTCTTTTGTTGTACTACTGCTGCGTTTGCCGATATCATCGCAGCCCTCTTCTTCACTTTACCATTCAGCATTTCTAAGGGAGCTGAAAGGTAAGTGCGCTTTATGAGGTTCGGAGTCGGCTTCAACTTTCTCCTCCTCTTAATTGCTATGTCTGATGTTTTTGTTGTTGTTATTTTTGCCTTTGAGTGATGGACTGGAACGGATTGATCGTCAGACGACATCATGCCATCTGCTGATTGAACTAATCGATAGTCGAATGAGGGTGTGCATGTACTTTGTCTCGAAGGAATTTCAGTTTAGATTTTTGTTAATTTACAGAAACAGATTGCCATCATTAGCGGATGTTGCAATCATTCAGTTTGATAGTTTGGGTGTTCTCTAGACCTTCTGTGTACATGTGTGATTATGGGACTTGATTTGCTAAAATTCTTCAACAGACACACGGGTTTGATACATAGGATTGTTGCATATCCTTTTCTTGAAAATCTTCGAAAGTGGATGGGAGATAGTTGTCCTTTTATTGGCATTTACTGAGGTTGCTCCAAATGCATTGCGGGACTAGAAATTGAAGGGACATCTTCCCTCTATTACCCTTGTTTTAAGGGATCAACGACCTTTTTTAATATTCTCATCTGACCCGCAGTCAAAGTCTGAGCCCTTGCTCTTTCATCAGGTGGGTAAAGTGTCGACTTAAGTACTTCTACCATATCCGGCACATGTCTACCCTTTTGTCACCAATTTTCAAGTGCCAAATCTTATTTTTAACCCATCAAAGCCCAAAGAAATCTAAAAAAAAGTAATAACAATAAAAATATCCTGTTACCATTGATATTTCAATGAAATTCACTTTCACACTCCGACCCGGCTGGGTCTTATCAAAAAGCTCTGGAATTTATGAATAAATTACCGTTAAAGGAACTTTACTCGATTTCGATTGGGAAAAACACCCACTCAAAGTGACAAAGCCATCGATGGAAATTATGTTGACCCAAATCACCCCTCCAAACGATATGAATAAACTTTTTATTCGTATCCGGAGCTATAACTTGAAACCCGAATACGATAGGGCCTTGGAACTAAAATATGCGTCAGCTCTCAAAATCGCTTTTCTATTTTTTATTTTTTTTTTTGTTGTTGCCGTTTTGCATATTTGAATTTAGAAGCAAGAACGCATTTTGTTTTTTTTTTTGTTGCTATCCGAACTACCAGTACCTACACCGCGACTATGGTTTCAATTTTTTGCATTCGAATTGCATTTAAAATGCAAGCGATTAATGGATATGCTGTGGTTGTAATCAAATCGCACCTAACACTGTTTTGTGACCGACTATGATGAACGTAGATTGAGTTCTGGAGCGTTCTGCGTGTACCATATGTCGATTACGTTAGGGACTGTAAACTTTAACCTGAATCCACGGGTCAAGTGGTGCGCTGCTAGTTATTCATAAAATGTCAGGTATCATAAAATGTATACGGGAACATGAGTACTCCTGTATGGGTGGGTACGTTATTCAGAAGAAAAAAAAAGGATAGCAATGGCGATAGGGAGTTTCATGGCCCGATTTGGAAGAATTGACACATTAGGGGTATTTTTAGAAAAAAAGAACTAGTCTATGCCGTAGGTAATATATATATATATACATAGATAAGAAAATCGATAACTCATCTGCGATAGCTGCTTGATTAGACGGAGCCCAAAATCAGCAAAAGTTGCCAAGTTAATAAAAGCAGCTCTGGTGGAAAAACCGTTCGGGAAGAGAGATATTTTGGGACGCGTTGATGGACAGATTGTCTAGAAACTAATCAAGGATAAAGCCACTTTTTAAGAGGAATCCTGTTGAATCTAATCAATAGCCGAAGAAGGCAGATATGCTCGTTAAAACACTGTAGAATGTTTCTGTGGATACAAATGATAGAACGTATTCCTTTCAATACAATCACTTTATTCAATACAATCACAATTTACAGTTCAATCGCTTTTCTCAACCCTGATTACTTTTTTTTTATCTTCACTTAATCACTATCTTAATTCACACTTCAAATTTCACTTTAGAACTAACTTGCATATCTTGGGGGATGCTGGTATATATACTCCCCTGACCTGTATTCTGTACCATCCAGCGTTCCCCACAAATCTCCAGATTGTATTCTTCCTTCTCCAATGGTTCAGTCTTCTGCTATTCAAATATGGAAATCTTCTGCATTTGAAATATAGATGACACTGTCCACATTCAAATGGATATCACAATACGTAATTTATTGAACAGGAAGCTTTATTTATTTTTGTAATGATAATGATACTCTTCGATTCCGGGCACGATGTTTACAGTTGTCTAAACGAAATGCTCTGGCATCTACGATAACTTGATCCTTAAAACGGTGGAACGGTCTTCTGCGCCATCTCGAACCTGGGGTTGTAATTCGGAGATATCCTCTTTGCTTAAACATTATTTTCCGTTCGCACGATAAACTCGTCATAGTGTAGTCGACGTATTTTGGGTTCATGGATTACAGCCACACCTTGATATAGCTCATAGAGTTCACGGTTGTATCTACTGCTCCATTCGCTTTCTTACAACGAAATATTTATCCTTACTTACTAAAAAGTGCTACAGTTCGGAGCGAAAGTGCGCCTCATCCAATAGGCCTATTTAGAAAGCACTGTCTCTGGCTTACTGCCTTCAGTTCCGCACTCCACGGTCCCCTTTTACTTGTGCGGGCAACGTATGACGAAATCTTCCTCAAGTGCGTTGTGCCTCTAGGTTGGAGTCGAAGATTCTTCGGGCTGGAGCGATAGCGTCCATCCGCTCTACATGTCCTAGCCATCTTAGGGGAGCACATTTCTGACCAAAAATCACTGGAAAAATTTTGCGTTTGAAACGGCCAAGGATATTTTTATCCACACTCTTAACGTCTTATGTACCACAAAGCAGGACTGGAATGATGGGGTCTTATATAAAGACTCATTAGTGTTTCTTGACAACGTCTTACTACAATATTTAACTGCTTTCTACGGCCGAACAAGGAAATTGGCAAGACTAACTCTTCGTTTGATATCAGTTATATATGAAGACAACAAAACTTATACGTTACGGGAACTGACTGCAAAGAACAGTCGAATGTAAAGACAGCGAATGCAAGCACAACAACAAACTTCATTAAACGCATGGTTTGATGCTACCTTGATATTCCTATTCAGCGGGGGCAGAAGTCTCCGGTAAACCACAAAGTGCAGACGTGGTAAAGGCTTCCTAGAGGAATTTGAATAAAAAAAAAATAAAACAAATAAAATGAAATTAGTTATCCGTTAAACTCGGTATTTTATTCATTTTTTTTTTATTTATCTGATAGGATGTCATTATCAGATTTAATCTCGGAGCCGAGCTACACAAAGTTCCTGACTACCGCAGTATTATAGCTGCCTATTGTGACGTTTTGTCCGATTCATCGATGTTGAGTGTCCATTTTCTTTGACAGCTTACTTCGTCTAACCATCATTCATGCTTAAACGAGCAAACGAGCACATCAGTGACGGCTCACTGAGTCCTGTCAATTATGACAATATTGGTTGCGCAGGCTTTTGAAGGTTTGTATGCAAGCTTTCGAGTTCCGCAAAATCCTTCCAAGTGTTAAAGAAGCTACATGACTCTGCACCACCTTGTCAAAAGCCTTTTCTGAAATCGAAGATTTCGGTTAAGTCGTTACCAACTTTGATGGAGCAGCGAGCGTTCTCCATCAATACCCTGCACACTCGGACGGTTTTGGCAGAGAACTAGGCGTGTCTCTATATAGCTCGTCTCTATAAATGCTGTCATAGGCGGCCTTAAAATGGTGGGTATCGATTTGGACTTCTTTGGATTTGTCGGAGTGCTAACATTTTGTAAAAAAAATTTGATCAACGTTCACAGAATATGGCAGATAAGATCTTACATGCAATGTTGGTGAGACTTCTTAGAAATGAGTTTGTGCATGCTTCCAGCAGCTTTGAATATCTCGGCTGTTAAGTCATCAGGTTCACCTGATTTCAGCTTTGATATTGGCATTCTCATTTCACTTTGGCCAGCTAGATGGACGTTGTGTCTACAGTCATGGAATGGTCTATTTTGCCTAATGGCGCGATGTTGGTCTTCGTCGCATTTATACAGTCAGCAGAAGAAATGCTTCCATATTCTCTGCACCGACATGACTCTACTACAAGTTGTCCTTCTGGGTGCCGTGAAATAACGCCGAGCGCAATAACGCCGTATTCCATTCAAGTTCATTCATTTTTATAAAGTGAAATAAAGCCAAATTTTGGAATTCGGTGTTATTGCGCTCAGCATTATTTCACGGCACCGTCCTTCTACATCTTAACTGGTTTCTGTAGAGGGCTTGTTGCCTTGACAAGTTGTTTTATCTTTTAGGTAAAACTTCCGTACGTTGCTCCCTGGAGTAACACCTCTCTATTTCTTCGATACGCACTTCTCCTGCTCCTTTTTCTTCTCCTGCGGAAGATAATGTTTTTCCTGCCTCTTTTATTTATGGACTGTCGAGCGGATCTCGTCCCTCCTTGCAGCGACACTTTGTATGTGTGCGGGAATTCTTTATCAAACCAGGGGTTTCTTGGTGGCATCGTTCCGTTGGGCTTTGGCATAGGAGTTGTTGAGAGACGTTGTGATACGCGTTTAGTTTAGCTTTTCTACATTATATTTCTTTTTCTGTTCCCTATAACAATTACCATAGTAGATTTCATAGTTTTTTATTCCCTTTTGCAGGGCCCAATATCAATCAAGAGCATCTGCTAATTGCTCGACTGCCCGCGGCTTGTTAAAGGTTTGAATAGTCCACGTGTACATGCGAATGTCATTGCCTTTGTTTCCTTTGATGGAATTGTCAATAGTTAAGCCTTTATTCATGTTTCGAAGCATTTAGGTTTTACTGTGATAAGGAAGTTACCCCGACGCACAACACTCAATCTGAAGGCCTAAGTCTACGGTTTAAGCTACTTCAACAAGGACCTGGATGCTCCGATGCCAGTAAACCACTTCGGGGATGTTGTCCTATCGGGGGCTCCTCCTCCACCATCTCTATTTCCAAGACCCCGCCTCAGTCTTGAAAGTTCCGTATTGGGGGGCTCACCTCCAAATATGCCGATTTAGCTCAAATAAAGCTTTCGCTAGCTTGACTGTGGACGTCACCATTAATTCGATCGAGAAGAATTCCTTTGCTGTACGTCCTCCTTCTGAGAACATCTTAGTAGACATCCGAGGACATAGAGGCCGTGCTCGTTAACATGAGGGGTGCATATGGGAAGTGACCGATGCTTTATGGCAATTTTTAAGTCACAGCGGTGCATATGCATTGCATAAGAAACTGTCAGGCGCCCGAAAAATGGAAAATTTGGATGGAGATCATTCAGTGCGAGAGGTGTCAGAATTTGAACCTGGATTTGTCTCCGACGTCGATTTTAATTCCCTATTGGGAGTTCCCCCGCTAAAATATCCTATTTTCCTTTGCCTGTAACGTGCGTATACGCAGATGTTTACGCAATTTTGTTTACTCAGGATATACATAGTGTTCAGTTTCATTTGCGTAGTGACTTAGCATACTGAAAATTGTCGGTGGTGGCGATATTACTTATACGCGCTACATTATCTCAATGCTAATTAAAAGAAGAAGAGTTTACGATTACATATTTTTATTTTATTTTCATGGATTAAAAAATGATTTTACAATTGCTTCTTGAAAAAAATTGCTAGGGTAGACGACAAGTTTCATTAGCATCCCAATTGTATGTAATGAATGGAATTTAAACTTTCAATGCCCTGAAACGTTCTGGCAGGTCATACAGTTTCGGTTTAATTTCATCTGGATGAATTCTCATCACCGGATAGTCCTTGAGTTTCGAAAGCTTAACTGATTTGTCTGATGCTGGTTTGGGGAATGGTGAATCTGGAAATCTTGGAGTACCGCTGCTGAAAGCTATTTTTTTATCACTTCTCATCTGGCGACGGATAATCACCTTCACCATACAATTAAAACGTAATATCTTGGGCTTCTTTTTTATCTCTGAATCTTCCAATCTAGAGGTTAGAGGTATGCGAGTTGGGTTGATGATCATCTGGATATACTCCAAACTTGGTTGGAGGTTGATCCGGTTAAATTTGCTAGTTTTATTCGTAGCTAGTTTTTTACTTTCCTTTTTCGGAACGGTTATTGCTTTAAAAGGTCCTTGAAAGAGTCGCTTGAAACCATATCCATAAATGTGTCGCCATGTGAGACTTTTCTTTCCCTTTGCAATTTGGAATCGTTTGTAAGGAAGACGGCGGAATTTTTGCCGTTTTTGTTTTTCAAAATTTAGAGCATCTCGTATCAAGTCATCTTCATCGAGTAGTTCATAGCGACCTGGACCTGGATCGAAAGTCGATTTTCTTCCAATTGTAGTTCTTTTCGTTTCTGGGACACAGGAATTTCGTAGAAATTTGAATGGACTTGGGGATGGTTTCCTTGCTTCAGGAAATCTAGAATTAACTTATTATTGAAACAGTTTATGGATATGAATCATTATAGACCTTTGGGAACTGTACATGGTTGAAAGGCTTTTTGTGTTTGGCATTTGTTCGAAATTTGTGTTCCTGTCAATCTTCGGCTTACGATTGAAAAATAAATTAAAATGGAAAGTGGCTTGATTGTTGATACACTATCTAAAGATTTTGTCGTTAAAGTCGTATTAATGACAGGAATTTCATACCGCCAGGTAAGTTCTTTATGGGTTGATGTGGCCAAATTCACATCTATGAAAATCACGAAATACCCATAAGGGTACTGATATCTCCTCCGCGACGCCTCAAAGTTGGAAGGCCAGCTATGACAACTGTGTGAACGGCGAAGGGTTTGAAACTCTCGACTAGTCAAAAGGGGCAGATCGGCCAGGTCGAAAGCGCTCAGAAAATCTATTGGTACCAACACTAAGTTGAAAGCATAAATACTTGTTCTACCAGGCAGCCGATACATACGATTTAATATAACTTAATATAGCGTGAATATCCAAAGGATATTCAGTGACAGTAACAATCCTCTAGCCTACCGAAAGCTCTCTTACACCGCCAGAAACGCGATAACGAATAAGAAGTTCTTTATTCAGGACGACATCCACATACTTGGCAATACGAGTAGAACATTAACTTGTTGTTCATTTATAGTGTAAGGGTCTTCGATCACGTCTATGGCTGTCGGCGCCTTAGAGCATGATTTAATAGATAGGGAAGATATTGCATTCACTCTGAAAATCAAAAATGAGATTTTGGTGATATCTTTACGTTTTAAGGTGTCTATAGTGTTTCGATTCCAGAAATACGCATACGTAGCTAAATAACCTACAAACTTCGACCACCCTCCCCACGTGACTGCCATTAGGTATTACTTTATGCTATATCTTCTATGTATCAGCATCAAGACGTCTTATTCCCTCGATCTTTCGCAGCTCGTTTTGCACTTTTGTTATGAATCCAATTTTCTTCTGACCGCAACATTTGGTCAATTATTGACGGTGGGTTTGGCATGTCAGCTCTCTAACTCAGAAATCGTATGGAATGGAATAGCACATACTCTGTGTCGTCCTCCTGATTTGGGCAGTCTGGACAAAAAGGTAAACTATCTTGCCCGAAGGCGGTGTAGATATTTTCGATGCCCATGGTTTCCAGATAGGAACTGCGTAAGATGATAGGTACAGTTTCCATGCCTTCGGTTTGTCCAAACGTTTATGGATGGAATCAATCTGTAGGTCCCATCTGCCCCTCGTAGTGGTATTCCGCCCAGGTGGGAAGGGCATTGAAGTCTTTCCTTAATCCTTTTGACAACTACCGCCTCTTGGTTACTAGAAGTTCTCCTATTATAGACTCCCTGCATCTCATCCGCAATGATATCGATGGGCATCTTCCCGGGTATAACAAAAGCTGCTTCGTCCGAAATCATTCTAAAGCCACTTAATGCGCTAAGTCGATATGTTGATGATAGCTTTCTCGTTTTTTCCTTTGTCGCTGGGGCAGCGTATAACAAGACTGAGTTTAGTACCTTGGATAATAACATTCTTTTGCATATCCGCATTCTCCGTTATTTGGCATTATTCCAAAAAGTGCTGCCTTTATTTTGACGTCTTGTTACCCTAATAGTAAATGTAAGCTATAAAATTTAGTCTATTGTCTAGTACGAGTATTACCTAGGTATTTTATGTAATCTTTCGATCTAATGATTTGACTTTACAACTTTATGCCCACGTATTCCAAATTTTTCCGTCTGCTTCCGTTTTGTGATCTGCTAATTTTTCTGCCATAGTGAGTAATCTATCATAAATTAAACATACAAGTATTTTCTCCAATAAGTCCAGTAGACATACTGGGCGATATGATGCTGGTTCTGCAGGTGTTTTATTTCCTTTTGGTAAAATAACCAAATTTTGCAGATTCCACTGCTCTGGGTTGTTCCAGACACTTTGGCATCGTTGTTATAAACATGTCAGGCCCCTTTTTTACGACGGTTTTCACTGCTTTATTTGCGATGTTATCAGGTCCAGGCGCTTTGTTGATGCCTATATTCTTACATATGTTGAAAAGTTCATCTGGTATTATTATTGTAACTGCTTCTATGCTGGATTCCCTGATTATATTGCTGTGTCTCTGTGGGGCAAGTTGCTCTACAATACATCTTAGCATTGTTGGGCTTTATAATTGTGGAAACCTACAGCGCTTCAGCTTAGTCATTATCATTCTGTACGCCACGCCCCAACGATTTATTGAAACATCTTATATTGTAATTATCTTGTAAGTCGGAATATGTCCAGTCGTTGTTGAAAATCATATCTCCTTCTAGAATGCTGCGCTCTCCGTCGGCCTTCTGAGCAGTTTGGTCTAAGTGCTTTTATTTTTTGGCTCTACGAATAACACGGTGCATTTGGTATTGTTAGTTTGATGATGCGACAAATTCTCCGTTATTTTTTGGGTCCGCCAGCCTAGTAATTATAGTCGCCTGATGGACACTATGGGTATATTGTTCTCTGACCCATCATTCTGTGTAGTAGAAAGTTGCTCATGAAGGTAATTTGGATGATTGATCTCATTCCCGTTTTCCTAAAACTGTTTGCTCGACTAGTATTTGCAATGCTCACGTACAGGGATGCGAATGTTTATAGTAGGATACGTCTTCTGTCATTTGAAAGCCTGCTACCCAACTCCTTTGCCCAGGCATTAAAGTCTCCGCCTGTAAGCATTGGAGCTCTTTCACGTACATCTGCATTTATGCTTTCTAACATTGCCTGGAATTCACTTGTTGTCCAACTTGGCCGCGTGTAACAGCTGTAGAAGTTGATCTCGTTTAGTTTTACACGAACGTACCCATCCGCCTGATCACTGCAATCTGAAATGTCTTCCATGTGTCCAAATTGTAGCATGCCTTGATTGAACGCATTTGTCCAGCTTTCTTCCGATGGTATCTTTTCTACATTATTATTCCTTTCCATTTTCAGGTCCGTCCGAGTTTGCTTGATAGCATGGTTGCCTTTAGGGACTTCTGCATTATTATTATTTACCATTAACGGATCCTTTTCGGTTCGCCGGTTTGTTCTTTTATTCTTTTTGGAACCGCCGTTTGTTTCAGCCAGGGAGAGGTTTGTGAAAAGTTGTTCTTTTTGACTACCTCCTTGCCTTTCTTGTCCTGTAACTGGATCGCCGTTAGTTCATAGAGGACTCTTATGCTCTCAATACCGTCCCTCATCGGTTGATGAGCGATGAATTGAGCACCTTATTCCATCCTCAAGGATTTCGACGCGCTCCCTGATCTGCTCGCCTAGCTTATGGAACGTTGATGTTGGGGTTCCTCTTCACAAATATGGGCTCTTGTTGCTGCTGTCTCAATATGTCTGCATGGAGTTCCAGTAGAAGGAGATCTCGGTGTACTTGAGGATCTCTGGCAAGGGTTCTTCTGATTCTCTTTTATTTCGCTATTTTTTTGCGAATCTGTTGGTTCTTACATTAGAGTTTGTTTTGTATGAATCCATATCTTTATGGTCCCCACTCAAAGCCGTTATCAATGTTCTCATGTGTAGTCACCAGGAGATCTCACAATTATCTTTGCAGGGAGTGAGGCTACGCAAGGGCTTACACAAGCCCTTAGGAGGTCATGTGTTCAAAGCCAAATCGGTACTAAACAGGCATATTACATATGCACCTACACCACCAATTTAATGGTGACAAAGCGTCAGCACACAATTATCGACAATTAAATCGTTTTTTCCGGTATACCTTAGTTAAGACCTTACCGGGCTCGGTCTAAAGGCCCAAATTCATAGGCATCCTCCAGTGATCCGTTTTCGCTATCCTTACAGAAGGGTGGGGTATGTATTGACGGACGGCAGTTACTTGTCCTATCAAGCAGAAATTATCGGGGGCGTGGCGAATTTGTTAGGTCCACCCACTTCCTTTTCCATATGTTTATATGACCCTGCTTTCGCGGTGTGGCGGGTACATCAGGATCTCGGCATTTTTCTTACTGCATCCCACGTAGCCACCTTGAGGTGTTGGAGAGCACTTATGTTATATAAAAGACGGTGCTTGCTAGTCTTGTCACAGAGTTCATTTGGTTTTTGAAACCCATTGAAATCCTTAGCCATGGCCGGCTTACATAGTTTTAAGTATGAGTAAGTTAGATTTAAGAAAAAAAAATATATAAAAACAAAAACAAAAAAAATTAATAAAAATAAAAAAAATTATAAAAAAAAACATATATATATATACATATATCTATATATTAGGTATATATATATCATGTATGTACATATAATGTATTAGATGTAAGTAGGTTAAGTAGATTAACATTTATTTTTAGGTAGTCTGTAAGTTTTTAGTTTTAAGTTTTTATAATAGTATTTAAAAAAAACTGTCCATTTACTAAGTTTTTATATAAAATTTATTTTCTTAGTTTTAGTTCAATGAATGTATAAATAAATATAGACTGTAAAATACGTCGAAAGACATAGTTTAAGTGCTAGGTGTAACTTAGAGTGCCCACATGGGGCCAGTAAGTTAGAATAAGATAATTTTAAGTTAATTAAGCTAATTTTTAAGCGTTTTTTTGTATAGCATTTAAGAGTAAATTAAGTAACATAAATAAAAATGTATAAAAACTGAAACTGACCCATTGAAGTCCCATCGTCCTTCTTTGCGCTCCTCATTTATTCGCCTCGTACGACAAGAAGGGAAACACAGCGACACTATTCTAAAACCCGGTGCTGCACGGGTCCTGTGTGTGTGTGTATGTGTGCATGTGCATGGGAGAGTATGTATGCCCGCATGTGCGAATTTTTTGTCAGATGATGAGATGTAGATGTAGAGATGAAAAAAAAACATAAAAAAAAATACAATAATTTTTATCTTAAAAATAGTGGACTTTTGCGAAATTTTTGGAATACTACTTTGGCGACATTGGACGAAAATTTGAAAAAAAAATCGGACCAGAATTATCGGAGTTATTCAAGGAACAGCAAAGATTATATAACCGTCAACGCAGTACTAACTACGATTTCGCTAATACAGGGAGTCTCACATCTGAACGGTCAAACTTTTATAGGTGATAGGTTTCCTAAATTCTAAAAGGATATGAAATGTCAAAAACCACTGGAGAATACTACAAATTCTCTTTATCAAGAAGTTCTTGGCGTGACCCCTCGGTCGCACCCATTTCGCCTAGTTGTTTTTTTGTATCGTGACTGAGGGTACGGAAAGAGGAATAGAATAGGATGAAAATGAAAATGGATAAAAATTATAGAAAAACAGATGTGTATGATAGAAAAAAAAGGAAACTATTGCTGAAAAAGTGCTGAAAGTGGTATAATAATTAGAATTAAGGAAAAATTAGTCTTAAAACTGAAGGAAAGCATGCCATCCTTCATTTTTAAAGTTCGCAGTAGCAGAAATTGTTTTTATTGTAGGATGTAACACGTTACATAATTAAGCAGTGTAAACGAAAAATAAGCGAGAGGAATTTATGTAATTGTGACGAACTAAATGAATGTCCTTTGGGAGCCCGAAAATTTGAGTTTGTTGAAGGGATACGGTGGGACTCTATATTTCATAATTTTAGGAAAAAAATGCAGTTTCTGTCTTTTATGAAGTTTTGAAGTACATCTCTTGGTTGCGGATGTGGTCTCGTCTACGGAGGCCATATATCACAATGGCCGAGGGTGTAGTAAACAACGTCAGCATAGGTTATAAGTGGTAGAACTAGGTTTATTACACCCTTTCGCCGAGTTTCTGGGCGTAACCGTTAGGGCGTTACCCGTTGGGAAATGCTACTCTCCCGCATCTAACCACTTTATTTCGTTCAGTTTCAAAATGTCACATCTTCATCGCATGAATTCTCTCTCGAGCTCAAAGCATATGGTATCCTGAACATCCTAAGTTATGACTACCTTTGCCGGAATATAAGAGCCATACTTCTGAATCAAGATAGCCTGTTGTAGACTAATTAAGTCTTTGAGCTAATTTGTGTTGGTGTCTATGAGAAAGTCCGGGATAGTTCAGATACGCCAATGATTAAGTAATTAACTGTACTGTCAAAAAAGTTCCGCAAGATTGAAATCTTCTTAGTCCCATCTTAAAGTGACTCAACAAAAGTATTCCATAGAGGTAGTCCTACTCCATTATGTCCATTTAAAAGCGTAGACACTGTAAATCTCATTCAGTCAACTTGTTCAAAAGGAAATGACTTTCTAGTCCATATCTCTCTTTGTTATCCACTCAACGACACCCAACAAGATACTTAGCGAGTTCATTATTCCCAGCAGTTACTCCTTCAATTTAATAAAATTAAGAAAAAAGGGGGAACAAAAAAGCAGGCACTAACTTGCATTTGTGTTCGAGTGCAAAAAAACAATTCCCAGATTAGTGCTAGTTGAGTTCGTATCCGGGGTAGTAACAAACAGAGACCAGCATCCTCTTATATCATTTCCATTTCAACCGCACACAGTTCCCGATACGAAAATAGTATGCACAGTGCTTTCGAATATAAAATGTCACAGTCAAGTTGTCAAAATCCATTTCCATCTCCCGCCCTGTTCACGGCATGGCCTAACCAGAACCGAAAAAAAGGAAACAAAATCCTCTTCTCTGTGTCCGGAAAATCCGACACTGATTCCGCAAAACTATAAACTTTCCATCAAATTACCCGCACATTGCCGTAAATAAGCACCACCAAAAAATGTATCTAACTCCGTCGTATCCAGGGATGGGAATGGTGTTGCTGGAGCAATGGAATAGACACCAGGACCCAGAACTTACGATAGAAGAAACAATCAGAACTTATAAATTTCAATGAGGAACTTACGAGAGGAGAGAATCATTTCCGTCAGTTACAGTCGAAGGGAAGGGAACACAAGGGATATGCAAGCACTCGTACTTTATACGAATACTCATAGTCACAAGTTACCAGTTACAAGTTACCAGTCACCACACCAGCTTTTGTTTCAGTTTCCCCTGTGCCAGTGCTTCTATCTCTAGTTCCTCTAGAGGAGACAGACTCTAGTCCCATTGCATATTGAATGACAATCTCCCAAAGCATTGTTTTCCCGACTTTCAGTCTCCGTTCAATTACCGCGTTTTGGTCGTTGTAGTCGTATTACTAGTCTCGTACGTACACAGACCACGTCCTAGCCACAGAATGTTCTGGATGTGGATGCTCTCATCGGATTGCAGTCGTCTCAAATCAACAACCGCACACCGTTGAATTTTGGACACCTCTGCAGCCGCTAGCCACTAAACCACCCGTTGACCGCCCATCCAATTGCAATGGAATCATGCCACAACATTTGGGGTATCCTGGTAGCATCCTGTTCTGCCACCAAAACTGTTTAAATATTCACAGACACAAAAGTGAGATGAGGTTGCAATTGCCAGTTTGTTTGGTTTGTTGTTGCTGTTTGTTTCTTTTTTGTTTAGTAAAATATTGCATATCCGAGCTAGGAGAATTTTGGACGGTATGGGACTGAGGACCCCAGTGGTAGAAAAAAGATTCGAAAAGCATTGGGAAACGTTTTTTACGAGAACTGCCAGCGGGTCAGATTTGTTTTGCTGGCGGTGGAGCAACGAATGTTGATTTATTCTGCAAATCATAGGTCGGAACAGTATGTGGCAACCGAAGATAATCTGATTTAGTTCACCAGATATTTGTAAATAGTAAAAACTTTTCCGAAAGAGTGGGGATGTTGACTTGACGAAATTTGTCATTGGTAGCAGTTGGGGTGATCCCGCCAATAATAGATGTACGCAGCTTTTTGGCTTTTAGTCTTTTTTAATGAATTTCAGAGGAAGAGTAGTAAAAGTAGCTAACTACTCATACACCTAGAATCCCTTAATTGGGATAAGCTTTTGAGATGTAACATGAAACAGGAAACATATTTAATGGATATGCTCCCATAGATGACTTTTGTAAATTAATTCCATGAGCACAAACAAAATCTGTAAATATTAAGGATGAAATTAAGAAACTTGCTTCCGTAAGATATCTCTCTGGAGATCCAGAACTCCGTAGTCCATGCTCCTTTATGAGACTAAAACCGATGACGATGACCAGTTCACTTGGAAAGACAGCCGAGCCGACACCTCACCTCATCTGTATGAAAAACCGTTTCGATTTCTGTACGGAGTTGTCTCTGCACTCCATTCTAGTAAGATGATTGATTTGGAATGTTTTATTGAAATCGTGTTATGGTGTAATGCAATTAGTTTAATTACCTTTCAAGATACGACTTGGAATTTCTAGGCGGTGTGTCTACTAGTGTTACAATGTATAAATACGGCAGCCATTGAGTAAGACACATTGCATTTTGAAATGCTACCTACCATATGTGTTTCACGGTTCAGAGGACTATAATTCTAGTCATTTGAATCGATTTTGTTTTTGAAACCAGAGATTCAATAGCGAATTCCTCCCAAGGTCAAATGCCTTAAAGTTGATGTCCTTCTCGTTTGAAACATTGTGGTCTATCCCTACTAAATATGAGTAATCTTTTCAGTAGATAATTCTAAAGCGATGGGCAAGGGTATCCACCCATCCAAATCTGCTGCAAAGTTCAAAATATAGCATGAAGGTTTTAGAGATATTTGAAGATATAAGGCATACGAGTAAGATATGAGTTTTACCAACATTGGCATGGCATTTGCCAAAGATAAAGCTCGTGATATATTGCGAACCAAGTCCCTCTTTCATTGTTGTACAGATATTCCAGGCGTTTGACATATTGTCACCCAGACTTCACAGGTGATTCGGTGCATGCCGCCGAACCTGCGAGTTTATTGTCCTTCACTCTCTTATGACTGCCATGATTGTTTTCTTATGTTAGGCTGCAAGACTTCCTTTTATACGAAGTATAAAATTAATCATCGCATTTTCGTTCTTCTGAAAAGTTTCCAACCGCAACGTAAAGATAGCGGCACTCGTCAATAAAAGCTAGTGAATGCTTGTTGTGCATCTTTTGACAGTTACTTACCAAAGTTTCAGTCATTTTAGATGCGCAGTTTTTAGTAGACAGTCGTTTGAGTGAGTCGATGTGAGTGGTTTTTGTGAAAATGGAAAGAATTGAATATCGAGCTGTTATTAAATTCAAAAATGAGTTGGACTCTATGTATGTCGACTCTGCACCATCATTAGAGCTTGGGAGATGATGAACGTTCGGGACGTCCAAAAACTGCAACCACTGACGATAACATTGCTAAAGTTCACCAAATGGTATTAGACGACGGCCGAATTAAAGTAAGAGAGATTGTAGGGGTTATGTAATTGTCCAAAGAACGTGTTTGTTACATATTAAATCAAGATTTAGCCATGAGAAAGCTGTCCGCGCATTGGCTGCCGCGTTTACTTACGTTAGACCAAAAATGTGTTCGAATGAACATTTCCAACGCTCTGTTGGCGCAGTTTAGGCGCAATAAATTCGAGTTTTGGCGCCGATTAATTGCTGAAGATGGAACTTGGATACGCCATTATACGCCCGAAACAAAAATTCAGTCAAAACAGTGGACTGCAAAGGGCGAACCGGCTCCAGAAAAAGGCAAAAACTGTTTTTTCGGCTGAGAAAGTGATGGCGACTGTTTTTTGGGATAGTAAAGGAGTTATCTTAATCGGTTATCTTCAAAAAGGAAAAACCATTACAGGAGCATACTACGCATCATTACTTGCCAAGCTGAAGGCAGAAATTGCGGAAAAACGGCCACATTTACAGAAAAAGAAAATCCTGTTTCACCAAGACAACGCGCCGTCTCTCACCTCAGCGGTTGCCATGGCGAAAATCCATGAATTACGGTTTGAACTGCTTGACCATCCGCCTTATTCACCAGATCTAGCACCAAGCGACTTCTTTTTGTTCCACCATCTAAAATCTGTGCTCGGGGGACAGTGATTTTCGTCAAATGAGGAGGCAATCACCTTTGTGAACAATTATTTTGCAGAGAAAAGCGCCAAGTACTATTTGGACGGGTTAGAGAGATGGGAACATCTCTGGGAGCTGGGAGAAGTGTGTAGAGTTACAAGGAGACTATGTAGAAAAATAAAAAAAAAATTTGGGAAAAAATATCTTGCATCATTGTTCGGTCGGAGACTTTTCAGATAACCCTCGTATTTACGATTCTTTTTCATCATAACAGTTTTGAGTACTTCAATTGGCCGGGGAAAGCTGACATAAACCTTCTCCTTCAAAAGGTAAACTAAAGCTGCGTATAAAAGAGTAGATTCCGGCTTCAAATACTTTATACTTGCAACTATAGGTATTTTCTCCAAACTGCATTGATGGTTGTTTTTGACTTGTCTAGTTTTTGCTTAAAATTTCTATCCATATTCAGGTATCTAGTAAGATACCCTCCGAGGTTCTTATTTCTCATTTGAGCAGATTCTGCCTCACCCTCTTTTGAATATCATTATTTGTGACTTATTCAAAATATCCACAAGATTGCAAAATTTACAGTAGTCATATAAACGACTGATCATAAGCTGCATAGATTCAGGCGAGTAGGCTAATAACACTATATGGTCCACAAGCATAAAGGCTTTAATCAGCAGACCCGCATACTTCACACCTCTAGGCAGCAAATCAAATATATCTTCAATGAAGAGAGCAAATAAACTCGGGCTCAAAGCAAATCCTTGCCTTACTCCTGTCCATGATTGAAACCATTCCGTTGAGACATTGTCATTCCATACAGCAGCTTTGATATCATCCTATAGGTTCTGAATAATCCAACCAAACTTGTGTAACATACCCATGTAGATAAGCTTATATAGTAACGCGTTCCAGTCCACTGAGTTAAGGACAGCCTTGAAATCCATAAAGAGTGCATATAAATATGTAAATTCGTTTTTCTCCGTAGATATGACTCTACAACACTCTTTAGGACAAACTGACCATCTAGTCAGTGACAGTGGAATAACCCGACCTGAAACTAACTTGGTATTCTTTCAGCAGCTTATTTGCCCCCATTCATGCTGTAAGTCGGCTGTGGAATACCACCCTAAAGATTATGTACGATGCATTCGGGAAAAAAATATTACAGTAGTTTGCTGTCCATCTTACAACCCTTTTTGTAGATTAGAAAGACAACCACTTCTTTAAACCGATGCGGCATTATTCCATTGTCCATGATGTCGTTGAGCAGGTTGGTCAGTCAATTTTTAGCTCATTGATACCATATTTGCAGAATTCAGAGAGAAAGGGGATCCTACCTACTCCTGCTACTTTTGCGATATCCCAGTCCACTGAGAACCTCAACAACCTCCTGTAAATTTATGGTCTGTTGAAATATCGTTCTGGAAAAGAGGTGTAGCATATTGGAAGCTAAACCTATTTAGCGATGGATTCCACAAGATATAAAAATGTGCCTAGAGGGGCTCAACCCCCCGTGGATTACGTATCTTCAACATTTATTCTATTTATTTTAGTAAATTTGACCAATTTCAATGCGTTATTGAAGCTTATGTAGATCCATTTCTGTTAACGGCGAAGTTTTCTCCTATCATCATTTGTGGCTGACTTTCCAAAATAAGGTTTTCAATAAAAAAAATGTTGTTCTATCCGCTGGAATAACCAGTCACTGGTAATGAGGTAATGACAAAAAACACAATTTTTATACATTATATTATGTATCCGTAGTTATTACGAGTACATTCGTTGTAAGACACAGCAGTAAATAGTAAACAAATTTTCTACGCTTAAAATATTTACACAAAGCTAAGAAAAATTGAGAAAGAAAGCAAGAGGGTAACCAATGTTGGTTTTGAACGTTTGGAGGCTATAATGACCTGGGAATAAAGGGCTCGAGAGGGCATTCGATAAGCGAGTTATACGGCTTATGAAATAATTACGATATTTTAGAGAACGTTCGCACAGGGCTTGAAGGTAAACTGATGAGCATTTATAGCGAGACGGGTTTTACGGTTGAAGGTTTGAAGGGATGGAATTTTAATAGCAATTTCAATGGAGCACTGATGGTGCAAGGTAAAGCAGGAGACATTACGTCGGTATTAGGGAGTGTCCATTGATTGTGCAATATGAGTATCACCTATGTACTCTTATTGTACTAAGGGGTTATCTGACCAGATGTGAGCATTGTACTTCAATTTTAATTGGACAAATGCCTGATACTTTGAGAGCAGATCAAATTGGGAAAAGTGTTTCTTACGTTGTTTTAAGAAACCTAGACATTTCGCAGCGTTTTTGGCGATATCGAACATATTGTCGTTCCAACGTAGTTTATCACTGGCACACATACCAAGAAAAGAAAGTGTGTTTCGATGATACAAATGCCATTCGTAGATAATGGGTATTTAAATGTTGCTTTAAAGACAGCACAAAGCAACGTGCTGTAATTGGTATCCAATTAGTTATACTGTAAATCTCGAAATCGGACGGTAGTCCGAAAATGAATATGAAAAATAGAATGTACTGTTTACAGCAAAGGAATTTACTGAATTAGAAGTCAGCGATAATTAGTAGGTGGGGTGAAAAGTAACCTTCTTGGGAATTAAAAATTTTAAAAGAACGTACCGACAGATAATTTAAAATCCATTGAAGAAGAGATTCGTCGATCGCAAATGGATGGATTTTCGTCCAAAAAGGCTTTTGCCAAACTTTGTCAAATGTCTTTGAAATATTGAAATATTGAACTCTATCAATTCACCAATGGACCTACTGTCTGTCATTAAGAAGTTTTCGTATCTCGAGATGTTTCATGAACTGATGATTTATCGGCGTTTCCATGGCCTTCGAAGGAAGGGACGTAACAGCAACCCGACTTTTTTAGAAACGCGCTGGGCAAACGCTGTTTTCTATCTATTTGGAAAAGGCCTAAAGAGTAGGCCTTGTTCAAGGAGCTGACGACTGTAATACCGTTCTAGATGAGCGAGAGTTTCCAATATTTACAACAAAAGATCAAAGCGTTTACTACCATGAGAACACAGCAGTAGTTTTTGCCGTAGATTTTGGTCATATTGGAATTTCGCAGGTTTAAAAAAGGCGTTGTAGTCATTCTTGTCCCCTTTAAGCTTTGCTCGGCTTTTCATTTGTTGTAAAAAAGCCCTAATAAACAGTAGTACCACACATTTTCTTTTGGATGCTCTTCATCCGAATGTTTCATGTCAGTATGATTTTGAAAAGATCAGTTAACTAATATGGATTTCTATTAAGAACTATGATTTTTGTTAAATGTGAAATCACCCTTAATGTCTTTACTATTTTACCAATAATATTTTGTCTGTTAATATCTACCATTCCGTTATAGCTCAGTACTCGAACGAACAACTTTTACAAATTATTGAAATTTATCAGAAAAATTCGGAGTCGGTGGCCTCAATTTTAACAGCGCTAAAGTCAATTTTTTTCCTTATAATCGCCCCTCCCGACTGAAAATTCATAATTTGGTGCAAATATGAGTCTGCATTTTAGCGTCTTTCTGTCGCGAAACCAGGGTAAGAAAGAAATGCAAGAAATGCTGAAACTATTGAAGCTGTAAGTGCATCTGCTCACAGCGAACCAAATCAATCCATTCCACGCCGTTCGCAGGAATTGGACATTGATCAAACAACATTGTGGCGAATTTTGCCAAAGTATCTCGGCCTACACCCATATACGAGTAGGATTAAATTAACTCAAGAACTAAAGCCAGATGACCATTTGAAGTGTCAAATTTTCTCAAATTGATTTCTGGAAATGGTTACAACCGATTCGGGATTGTATCACAAAATGATCTTCAGTTATGAAGCTCATTTCTGGCTAAATGGGTTTGTCAATAAGCAGAATATGCGCATGTGCTTCATGAAACGCCACTGCATCCACAAAAATTTACTATTTGATGGGGTTTTCATGACGGCGCCGTCATTGTGCCGTATTTTTTCGTTGGTGTTGATGGGCGCCACGTTACAATTAATTGGGACATATTGGAATGTTATTTTTTGCCGCAATCATGTAGACTCAATATTAGTGAGATGTGATTTCAACCGAATGGCGTCACATGCCACATAGCGAGCCACACAATCCAGCTATTGAAGTTAAAGTTTGGTAAGCGTGTTATATCAATTGGTCGCGATCTGGCAACTTAAAAAAAAAGTATAGTACTTACTTAATGGAAAACCCAATTCTATCGATCGATTTCAAGTCGATATCGAGTAAGTAGTGTACTATTTTTGTATTGGCAATGATTTCAGTACGGCTTGGCCGCTCTCCACGAAAGCTCTTGCCTCGACCACTTGTCTGGTTCTAATAAACCCCTCTGTTAATATTAGATAAAGATCGTTCCACAACTCACAAGTTATTTCTGAAACGAAAATTGGAATTCAAGTGTAGTTACAATACATCCAAAAGTCACTGAGCTGGAATGCATATCCATAAAGGTGTGACAATTGATTGTGTTAAATAAAATACAAATTTTATCAGTTAAAATAAAGATCGCAATAAATTGATCGTTTAATGAGATATGTTTGCCGTAAAACTGTTTTATTGAAACACAAACACATGTCGGGAAAAAGTCGGTCTTCATCGCGTCAGTTTTTTTTTCTTTCGGAACAGAACACTCAGAGGAAAAACTAGCCCATTGTACTCTTTGTGAGTTCCTTTTAATGAAATCTTTCGGTCTTACGCAGAAAGATAAGTTAGCTCTTCAGTGATAAGGTCCCTACAGTACCAGCACCCACTACGACAGCGCCGAGCATATGCAGCCTGATGCGAGCGTAAGCCGGACATTCACAGAGATAGCGCTCCACGGTGTCGCCATCACTTTCGCAGCAAGCATCACAGGATGTTGTGTTACATATTCCCAGCACATTTAATGCTTAGAAAAAGTGTAATGTCCTGTTACAACGCCAGTAAGCAACCTCTAGTCTTTTCTGCTGAGGGACAGCAGAAAGGCCGCTGACTTCCTAGAGAAGTCGGGAAGAATTCGTTTGGTCTGCCTACATTCGTGGGAGTTATGCCATCTGCAGTTGTGCTCATATGAGACCCAACTGTCAACGTAGATTCGGGGTCCTGAAAAACTCTACTCTGAACCTTGCCTGGCAAGTTCATCGGCGATTTCTTTTCCCGTGATACCATTGTGACCTGAGACCCAGACAAGGGTCATTGAGCCTTCCGACTGTGTTCAGTGATCTCTTGCATTCAAGAACTTGCTTGGAAGTCGTAAGAGCGCTCAGTAAGCCTCTAAGCGCAGTTTGACGGTTGGTACAGATACAATTGCTTCACCCTTCCATCAGTTCACCACAGTATACGAGTAGTTCGTTGCCATCAGGATTGCGTAAATCTCCTTTTAGAAGACATTCCTTTTTGTCGAGTGCACCTTCAATTCTCCATGCCAGATTCTGAAGCGCACTCTCGCAGGATCTTACGCGTTGGTAGGCGTGTTGCATCGGGGACAGAGGATGCATTCGCAAGGTGGTTTTCCGCCATTGGATCTCAACCATCCCCCCGAAGCTTTTCAACATGAAGGAAGTCAGACTTATAGGTCTGAAACTCTTGGCGAGCGAGTAGTCCTGCTTTCCGATTTTCGGTATGTATGCCAGTGCCAAGCTAGCAGCGAAAATTCTCTTCAGATTTGCCAACAGCGGGTCTATACCTTTTTGTAACATAACTGGGTATATACCGTCGGTGCAAGGTGACTTGAGGCCATCAAAGGAAGGAACATGTTTAATGGCCTCATCCGTCAACCAGTTACGGAGTGTTGTGTTGTTCAGCTCACTACCAGCTTCGTTGATAGGTGCTAGTTGTGAGATTTTCCGATTAGGTTGCCTGGGTAGTGAGACTCAAGCATGAGATGGATAGTCTCTGCTTTCGACTCAATTTTTCCGAATGTTTCCAGCCGGGTTGATCTTCCCTTTTTGACCAGATTATTGGTTTCATCAATAGTTTCGATCTTTTCGCAAAAAACTTTGTAAGAGGTGCTCTTCGAAATCCGAATAAACTTCTTAAAATCTATTTACTTCGATCTGTAAGGATTCCAATCTTCCTCCAAATTAGTCTTAAGTGACCTGCTTTGAAGTTTTCCGGATTTTTTATGAAAAGCTGTCGGTTCGCGTTCCACCAAGGAACGGGCGATCTATAGGATTGCTTACTAACTGGATATGCCATTTCGAAACACTTGATGAAGGTGCCCTTCAGGTTCTGCATAGCTTTCTCCAATTTTTGTTTTGTCCTGAACTTAGGGGAGCACTATTGTATTTGTCGAGCTCCTTCTTTAATCGTGTCCAGTTGGTTTTATGCGGATTCCTCCTCTTCAACAAGGTCGAGACCTCGCATCCGATTCTGAATTCGATGTATATATGTTCTGACATGGAGATCTCCGATAGCACTTTCCAGCCAGTAATCTCCTTAGCATACCTGTTGGATAAAGTTAAGTCGAATACTTGCTGTCTTACTCTAGTACCAAAGCCTGTTGGCTGAAAGCCAACAATGTTGACAGCCAGGTCAGACGATAGTATGAAATCCAGGAGATAATTACCTCTTACGTTGCAGTAGCAATGCGTCGCAGCATATGACAAGTCTCATTTTCCTGGAATCACAGTATTCAATGAGTTCTGCTACCGCCTCCGGTGGTGCCGGCAGCGACGAATCATAGGGAAAATAAGCAGACGCAAATACGAATTTGTGCCATTCTGCATTCGTTTCGCAGCTTATTTCTGCAGCAACTAAATCTTGGTTACAAAAGTGCACAAGTTTAGATAGTGAGAGTGAATTCGGCACATAAAGACAAGCTCTCGCTCTTTCCGGTGGTGCGAAACCCCTTAAACATCTAAAACTATAGATGCGTTTATTCCACACCCATACCTCCTGTAGAAATATTACTAGATGGAGTGAAAAGTGACCTCCTTGACCTCCAGAATGCGCTGCTACTGCAAAAAAGGTTATGGTGCCTTGAAGTCCATATTTTATTAGGCATACTTGCCAAATTTCAGTGCGATACTGTCTTTAGTTTTGTTTTGACAGCTGATTGTTGTTGACGAGTTTGGCATCATGTTGAGTATGGACAAAAACGATTTTCGTTCTCTCATAAAGCATTATTTTTTGAGAGGCAAAATGGCGAAGGAGACAAAAGAAAAGTTTGTAGGAGCGCCGGGCTCGTCTCCTTTGGTGTTTCGTGGTTTTTTTTGGAGGTTACTTTTCCAGCGACGTCAAAGTTCCGTCCGCCAGAGCTGCAACTTTTGTTGGTTGCAGCACTAGTTTTAGCCAGATATTGTGCGCCGCGAGAGCCACTACCGGAGCTGTGTCTCAGCGTGAATTTCGCCGATTTGCCGACTTCCATCGATCAGAGGTGCTACCTTTGCAGGTTGTAGCACTGGCCTCGTCAGGACGTCGTGTGCGTGTGAAACGACTGCTGGTTTTATTTTTAATTTTGAGTTTAACCCCTTCATGCAATTTCTGTCCACCGGAACTGGAGCTTTTGTTGGTTGCAGGGCCGGTTTCATCAGGGCATCGTGTCGCTTACCCCGACCTGCTTGTTTTCTCCGTCTCCGTTGGAGGAGTAAAAATTTTGACACTCGCGCTTTCGACGGCACTTGGCATCTTTTTGCGCCGTACGTTTGTCTCGCGTCTCCGTCGGCTCTTCAGTTGCCCCTTAGACGGTAGTCCTTCAGGGTGTGTCTCTTCTGGAGCCTGTTCCACCTTATCGGTTTCCCGAGAAAAGCCGTCAGAAACAGTACCCCGACCAATAACTGGTCTCCTCTGATGGAGTTTAACCGTAACAGGCAAGGCCTCTCCGGTACTCTCACCATCACTCTAGTTCTGTCTACCGAATGTATAGTAGAAAGAGTCGCTGAAGTCGTCCAAATCAAGTTTTCGGTCAGCGCCGAAATCGACGGGTGGGTTTTATAGTATGTCGGTTGGGGCCTCTAGAATCCGGCCGTAGCCGAAAAGACCACGGGTGGAATGTCGCTATTGCGAGTACTACCTGTAGTATAATCCTTTGGGGTAACCTTGATACTAATAAGCGTATCACGTCCAGTTTGGACGCCTTTGGCATTTAGTTCGACGTTTCACCTGGATTCTTTTCAGAACCATAGGATCTGCGACTCTTAAGCCTTTCTGACACGTTAAGGTAGCCAAAATAAGAAAGGACCGCCTCAGTTACTAAAAAGAAGAAGAAAGAGTACGAGAAGCGTGCAGTCGAGGAAATGAAGGGATTTTACTGCAGGAATGACCTTCGAAAATTTTACCACACATTATAATGAACGTGCCAGAGCTACAAAGCTAGAATTGAAGTGTGCAGAGATGAACATGGACAGGCACTAATAGAGTCGTAGTCGATTCTGCTAATATAGAAAGACTTCCACTGTAGACTGTATAACAGCAATGACGGTCAAAATGCTGCTGTCAGGCAGAATGAAAAATTCACCCTGAATAAAAACGTCATACTCGTAGATGTCCGTCCCCTGGTGGGGAAATGGATTTCCTGCTGACTTATTTAATGAAGTTGTAGCTGACCTAGTTTCTAAAGCTCAGCTCTAATATGTAGTCATAGAAAAGTATGCCCGAAGCGTGAGATCTCAGCATCGTTTATTCGAGCCACAAGAAAGCAGACCCTTTTAAGTACGCCAATTATAAAAGATGGCGCAAAAGTTGTCACCTGAATTTCTTTGGCTGTAATTTTTGTTATAAATAAAAACTTTGGTTTTGCTTTTGGATTACAGTTTTTGCATTAAGTCGAGAAAATGATATCGGCTTTGTGGCCGCCGGCCAGTATTGATGACCATTCAGGCGTGATTTGTGTCATTTTTCATCACTCTTGGCAGAACTTCCGGCGATAGGTCCTCGCATTTTTAACGGAAATTCTCTGTGAGGGCTTAAAGAGCCTGAGGCTTCTCGACATAGACTCGTGACTTCAAAAGACCCCACAAAAAGAAATCTGGAATGGTTAAATCAGGCGAACTTTCTGGCCAGTGCAAATCGCCGAAACGAGGGATTAGGCGCCCTCAGAATTTCGGTTGTGGCTCGTGCAGTATGCACCATTGCTCCATCCTGTTGGAACCACATGTTCTCCAGTCCCAATTCATCCAATTGAGGAAGGAAAATGTCGTTGAGTATAGCTCTATGCGCTCGCCGTTCGTCGTAGCAGCTTGGCCCGTGGCGTTTTCTTCTTCAACCACAGCTGTGATATTTTTAGCAGAACGGCTGCTCCTGGGCCTGCCAGACCTGGCAGCATCTCGTGTTGTCCCATACTCTTCTAGGTGAGCGGCTAAAGGTCGTAGTGTTTACCCAGTTGGTGTCGGACGACGAACTATTCCGCAAACAAATCGTAATAATTATTCCGCCTTCTTTAGGAGTATGGTTGTGGATGAGCGAAGGATAGACGATGCCGACTCTATTTGCCCAACTATGCGGCCCATATAATCCTAAGTATGATAAACTAGAGGCTGCTCTTATTCAACAACCCATAACCTAATAATGGGTTTTTGTATAACGGGTGGTCCAAATACAAATTTCTTTGTATGCTATCATATGCTATGTTGACTCTGACAGTGCAAAATGAAATGCATCGCTTTACGCTTTGGAAAATGTTGCAAACTTATTTCAAAAAATGAGCCCAAACAGTACGTTTATTGAAAATATGTTTTGGCCAAATGAAGCACAAAGTTCATCAGACTGGCTTGCTTGAGGACAACACTCTGCACGTATCAACGCGAATGTGTCTGCTGTGGCCGAGAGTGTTCGACTCAATCCAGGAATATGGGTTCACCATCGATCTCAACAACTCAACATTTCACCCACCGGCCCGATGAGAATTTTTCACAAATATCTCGGATTATTCCCTTACAAAGCCCAGTTGCCTCAGCAATAGAAGGCAAACGACCATCCGTTTCATTATCGCTTCTCAGTTTGGGCCTTACAGCAGCTCGAATTGTACGTCGCATTTGGCCGGAAAATCTTTTTCTTTCTGACGAGACGCATTTTTATCTCAGTAGCTATGTTAATAAACAAAATTCCAGCATCTGGGGATCAGGAACCCGTAAGTGATTATCGAGAAGCCAATGCATCCGCAGAGACTGACAGTTTAGTGCGGATTTTGGAGTGGTAGCATCATTGGCCTATTTGATTTCGAAAATGCTGCTGGAAACGCCAGTTTAGTCCACGGTGAGCGCTATAGAGCCACGATTCTCGAATTTTTGTGGGTTGAAATTGAAGGCGTTGACTTGGACTATTTTTGGTTTCAGCATAAGGGCGCGCCATGCCACACAGCCCATAAAACAATCGATCTTTTGCATGTTAAGTTCGGTAATCGTGTTATCAGCCGCCTCGGCGATGTCAATTACCAGTCTCGGAGCTGTGATTTGACCACGTTGGCTTTTTTTTGTGGGGTACCCTTAATGGTCGATATTACGTGGACAATCCAGAAACGATTCAAGCGAATCGTCGGAGCCATTCGTAAGATAGGGTCAACAAGGTGGGAGAAGCCAGCCGAGGAAGGGACATGGATGAAATCGTACTTTATAACTAATGGGTATATTTGATCTTTCTAAAAAAGCTATAACATATCAAAAATAACAGATTTTTGCTCATTTTGTTTTATTTTTAAAAGGAAAGTTGTATTTGGACCACCCTGTAGAGTTGAACTTCGTCGGCATACATATGCAGTTTACAATGAGGCAAACACATTGGTAAATCATTTATAACTATTGAGAATAATAAGGGTCCAAAAATAAGCCTTGAGGGACAGCTTTACGGACATCACATAAAGAAGAGAGTTCACTATTTAATGACACAGCTTGCGGACGATCACTCAGGTACTACAAGATAAGTTTAACAGTTGTTGGAGACATATTAAATAGGATAGAGAGTTTATTACACATAATTATAAAGTCAACTGAGTTACAGGCTTTAGAAAAGGCAAGTAGTGTTAGAAGAGTGGTTAAGATCAGTTGCAACACAGAGGTCGTCCTTTAAGTAGTGCCGTAATACAGCTGTGGTCTCCACGGAAGCCTGATTGTAAGGGGGATAAAAGTTGTTTTGTTCGATGTAGTTTTTCATTAATCTTGATAGGATGAATTCAAAGGTTTTTCAATGGAAACGTTGTATAGTTTCTGATCTGAATTCTGTGGTTCTGAGTTTTTTAAAAATTTGTATTATTCTGTCTTGTATCCAGGGATCGGGATATACACATTGAAGTCGTTATTATTGTTTTCAAAATATGTGTTATGTGAACGCTCACAAAGGGGAGAACACTCTTAACAAAATCAGGTGGGCTATAATTTATGGCCCTATCGTAAAGTGCCATCGATTTTACAAATAGCGTTGAATGTCAATTCGGTTTTGATATTTGTGAAGCAAACAGAGTTTTAGTTTTAGTTTTAGTTTTAAATGCATTTTATTATATTAATCATTAAACTCTTACATATTAACAAAAAATGCTTAAATGCTAGCTTAAAATTACTTAACAATCTTATATTAACTTACTGGCCCCACGCAGGCACTCTAAGCTACTCTAAATTCTTATATCTATGTCTTTTGACTTTGTTTACATTTTGTTGAAATATATATTTTGTATACTTAGGGCTAAGAAAAAAATTGTTAACAAAAACTTAGCATATGGACTTAATTTCTTATAAAAACTAAATATCTAACTTAAAATAAACCTTACATGCACAATACACACACATAGATATTATACGTACAAAATTATATACATATATTAGTATATACATACATACTAATATACTAATATATGTATATATTTCCTAAATGCTAATCTAAGCCTATGTAAGCTGGCCATCGCTATTCACAGAGCAAATAGATTGGTCAGCTCTGCCACATTAGTGAGGCTGGTGCGTAATTGACGGAAACGACAACGAAACATCTTCTCCATCATTCAACCACCAGAAATGCTGATGCTGCTGAACGACATCCCTCTTATCCCGATTCCCCACCGCCCTACTGAACCTGAGAAGATCCACACCGCCGTGTGCGACGTCTCTGCCGTAGTTGAGTCGCCTGTCCCCAGCTTTCCGAGCGACATGGAAGATTAACGGGACCGCTGATCTATCCTGGATCAACCCTATCTGATCTAGGTAGAGGAATGCTTCCGGTGGGACGAAGCCGTCAGAGCGCACACTCTCGTGGTAAAGGTCATTTGGGTAGTAAGCCCCAGATATCAGGTTATTCGTTGAGGTCATTGCTCTTGCAATGTGCCTTCGAGTCAGCTTAATTACGAAGTTGTCCACTCGTATTAGGTTCGCCCTGTTGTAAAGGACCTCATTACGATAAAAAAAATTATACTCCAACTCTGGTGTTCTGTACAAGCGAAGGCAAGCCCTAAGGCAAGCCCTCTCAAACACCCGAATCTTTTCCATTAAACTTACTTTTACATTGAACCACACTGGACACCCAAATACCAGCATGGGCCTGATAAGGACCATGTAGTAGATTACCTTTACCCTCTCATCGAGTTGGCTGCTATAAAACGGTCTCTTTGTAAGGGCAAAAGCACCTTTGGCTCTGGTCAGAGCAGCATCTACATCTTTGTCGAAATACAGAGACTGATCTAGCCAGATCCCAAGGTATCTGACTACATTTTGACAGGTAAGAGGTTGTCCGTGTTGTCCAATGATCGAAAACTTTCACCAATTTTTGCTGGTATCCCTAGAGCCTCCAGACAACGGCGTCCTAAAGAGAATAGTTTCCGACTTCTGAAAGTTGATTTTCAACTTCCAGTCATCGCAAAATCGTCTTATCTTATCGAAGTCACGTTGCAAGAAAGTATTAATGACCTCGAGTTTTGGACCTGTTCTGTACGTTATCAAATCGTCAATAGTATGGGGGAGTGAACCTATCAAGTCGCTTGTATAAATGTTGGCGAATTGACCGCGCCTTGCTAAAGACCATTTTTAATTTGAAATATTCCAACAGAAATCACATCACCATTTTTCACGATGAACTGTCTGTTGGTTAGCATATTATAAAGAATGTACAAGAGTGGTTTACTGATCTCCAGCCTAGTCAGCTTATAGAAAAGACCCTCTAACCATACGGTGTCGAAGGTGTTCTCCAAGTCAACAAGGCAGGCACCAGTGCATTGGTTTTTGCCTTTATTCCATTGGATATCGGACACCAGTTTAGACGCGGCATGTGAGATATCATGTCCCGCCTTAAAACCGAATTGATTATCCGGAACTATATGTTTGTCATCAACCCACGTAGACAGAGCTCTGTTGATTACTTTTTCAAACATCTTACTGATATTCGGAAGGACATTTATCGACTTGAGATTCGCCGGATTGGATATATCCTTTCCCTTTTTGGGGATAGGTTGAACCACCGCCGTTTTCCAATGCGCTGGATAATGTGCATTATTCATTGCATTATTAAGCAGGGTGGTGTAAATGTCCACCGCTTCTAGAGGAAGATGTCGAAGCACGATGTTCGGAATACCATCGGTCCCCACTGATTTCTTAGCCTTGATTGTGTCGAAGATCTCATGGAGCTCTTCCTTCGAAATGAACGGGGGTAGGTCACCCTCTCTGGTAATGACGTTATTTGCCATATTTTCGTCGCTGAACCGGGTGAACCCAGAGCCCTCGGATCGCCAGTTCTCTACTTCATTTCGAATGTAGAAGTCGTGCACCAAGACGCGATTGTCCAGTCGTTCATAGACCTCCGCGGAGATTAAACGTGTTTCGACTTGTAAGTGAGAAGTGACGCTTAAGTAAAATACTAAACAAATTGGATTTAGGCTCCAATTAGCGCAGAGACAGTGTTCAGTTTTTATGCATTTTTATTTATACGAGTTTCTTAATTTACTCTTACATGCTAGACAAAAAAACGCTTAAAAATTAGCTTAAATAACTTAGAAATAATCTTATGCTAACTTACTGGCCCCATGCAGGTCCAAACCTCTGGCAGCGAACGCATTGTATAACGCCTTCGCTCCATTTTAATTTTTCCCAGTGAACCACCTGGTAGTCTAGTACATTGATACTCCTTAGACTATGCAGACGGCTTTCGGGACTGAGCTGCACCAGGAAGAGCGGCAGACTCCGTTTCTCCCGCCTGGCTCTAGCTGTGGTAAAAGGCTTTACCCCCACAAACTTGAGTCCGTCGCACTCCTTCTCTTTGAGCAGTGCCAGGATCTCCTCAGGATCAGAAGACGGTTCTAGCCCCATCAGCAGCATCGATTTCCGCTTTTCACACTTCGGTGTGAATGAGTAGTGCCCCGTCGTCGTTTCCTTCAGGAGCTCTTTCACTTTCGCGTAGCCCTCCACTGTATTACAATGGATGGCATGGCGATCGTTCCCTAATCTCTTAATATTAAAATTATTACCAATGACCAACTTACACAGGTCCTTGGTAGCATTTACCTCCAATTTATAGGTGTTGATAGGAGGCACCTTCTCCTTCTTCTTCTGCTGATGCTGCTGCTGCTGCTGTTGTTGTTGTGGTTGTTTTTGCTGCCGCTGCTGCTGTTGTTGTTGTTATTTCTGCTGCTGTTTTAGCTGTTGCCGTTGTTGTGACTTGGCTTGTACCTTTGGCTTTTGTTGTTGTAACACTTGTGCTATTTTATTTGTTTGGTGTTTTTGTTGAATCTGCTTTTGACCAAGCTGCTGTTGTTGGGATTGCTCTTGCTCTTCCCTCTTCCTTCTTACCATTTGCTTTTCTTTTATGACCAGCACTCTTTGTTGTAGCATTTTGATGCTGCTACTTATGGCCTCCATTTCTTCCCCTTCATGGCGTGGGCCAAATTGTCGCTGTGAATGGTGAACGCTACAGAGCCATTACTCAATTGGATGAATCGGGACTGGTGGATATGTGGTTGCAGCAGAACTGAGCAATTGCGCATACTGCATGAGCTACAACCGACATTCTAAAGCAGGCGTTTCCCCGTCGTCTTATACCGCACTTCGGCAATCTGCACTTGCCCTCACGATCAGCCTATTTGACCTCCCTTGACTTCTTTCTATGGGAATTATTTAAAGTCACGGGTTTATGTGAACAATGAACAAAGTCTGTCAGCCCTCAAGGAGAACATAAGTCAAGAAATGGACACCCTATCGCCCGAAGCTCTGAAGAAAACCGTGGAAAATGCCATAATTGGTAATCAATAATGGCGGCCAGTTAATTTTGCTAATGAAAATTTTTCGAACTTTGTTCCAGAACTGCTTAGAGAGTTGATTTGAAGTAAATCTGTCAGCATTTCTTAAGATGGTATTAAATCGATTTCTGGGTCTTATGAATTCGCCATATATTATACATATTTCAGTACATCGAAAGGGTTTACAGCGTTTAAGCAACTTGTCTCTTTATGACATTTCATGGAGAATGTTATTAATCATCCAATGACATTTCGTGTTGTCTATATAGACCATCAAATTGTTGGTTTTCAAATTATGAAACCTACCGTGATCCCTTGTTTCTTTCTTGGAGGAGTAGCCTTCAACTACTCCGATTTTTTCATGCTTCTGGAACATACCATATTTCGCCGGGGATCAATTTCAAATCACTTAAAAGTTGAGTAATGAATTTCTTTCCTGTTACACACACTGTGCTCCGTAGCACTAGCACGACTTTCCAAACCAAACTTCAATCTGCCCCAAACTCTACCCATTCCTACTGCAGCACCTTCCAATTCAACGTTAGCGCCCGCTTTGCCGGGTCATGTATGTGAGTACGGGTAGAGGGCTCACCGGGTCAATGCCAATTTTATTACATCGTACGTCGTACGTCGCATGTCGTATGTCATACGTCGTCAACGATGAAATGTGGTACGCGAGCAACAAATCAGAATTAATTAAGTCATGGTACGCAGCATATATGTATGTATGTATGTACATGCAGATGGCGTCAGTGTGCTATCCACTCGGTCACATTTGTAGTCGAAAATGTCCTCTGCATCCGCAGTTGAATCTATCCGACAGGGAGACAGCTTGCAAACAGTGTATCACAATTAAGATGGTTATCCGCTGAATAACGTTGTCATTTCGCTGTGGCATATTGTGTCTTGTGTGGACTGGTTTTTGGCTTTTGGCATTTTTCTGAAAGAGAGAGAGAAAGATTCTTTCAACGAGTTTTTATCTGTTCAACAAGTAACCCTGTTGGCCAGACGCAAAAGAATGAAAAAATACAAATAAATCGAGTTGGAGAAATGAAATATCATAGTTCTATGAGCTGATGTTGGACATACATATATGATTCTGCAAAACCAGACAGACGTCAGATATGTAGATAAGTTGATGACTTTGAACAGCTATTAAATGTGATAAAAGAATGATGAAATTGCTTTGGAAAGATACAATATTTTCAACATGGTACTGCCTTGGAAAAATTACTGGTAAATATACTAACATTTAAAAATTATTAGAGGGAGAACTAGACATTGATCATACTGCTCAGTGGCTTTTATTCGATGAAATGTTCTCGAGGGTTACCAAATGATGAAAATTACATTCAGTATCAATTCTAGTCATTTCATGGTACGAGTATCTGGAGTTCTTTGATTCAGCTTTAATATTAGCAAAAACTATTACACATACCATAATACTCCATCTCCACGAGTTCAAATTAAGTTGGCTTTCTCGTCAGTTTTTTTTGTAAAACTAGCAGATCACCTGAAGACTAAGAGGCGTCGGGTGGACATCATCAATTTGATTGTTTCATCCACTCTTCTCTTTGCGGTACATAGACGGACACTTCAGTCAAATTAAGGTCCCGAGGATATCAGATCTGGAACGACATTGCTCTGACACGTGGTACAAGCTGAAAATCTTGAAGTCTAGCAAAATAAGGTAATTAGATTTTGGGATTCTACTAAAAACTTATCTTACTCTTTTCTGGAAAATCAGCAGCAGCTTAGAAGGCACACAATGGTAGGATATTGATGTCGAAATTCAGAAGATCGAGAAAGAAAAACATAATTCTTCCAAGCATCTGATTGCCACTCACAACTTGATGCATAATGGGGACATCGTTGTTGTGGTTGGATAAATGTCAAAACTGATTGGAACAGCACTCCGCTCAAGCGTGTGACGGCAGCACACGTAGACAGAAAAGAAAACGGAGAACGCTTGCTGAGCTTCTCTAATTCAACCACTTATACTTAGATGCACGTTTTTTGAGCACATCACCTGTTTTAAGATCAGCGGAATGACATCTGACGGCAAAGAAAAACCAATAACATTGAGCAGTAAACGCTCCAACGCGCAAATAGCACCAGGTTTACTGCTGACAGATTTTCCAATCCCAAAGTGAGCCTACTATTTTAGTTCTATATTGCACTGTGCAAGAAAACAGCAATGAGCACAGAAACATCGAGATATGTCGGCTTAAAGCTGAAAGCACCTGGAAATCGACAGACACCTACAAAAAGAGCAAAGAACGTAATTTAGTAATAAAGATAACTCTAAACCCAGCACTGTGTGAAATGGAAGGAAGTCCAGTGTAGCAGAAGGCGTAGATGCATTGTCTGCACAACCTAGACAAGTAGCAAGTAGAAATGACAGGAAGGCAAGCCACAGCATTAGCAAGGAACTGAAAGGTGGTTATCCCTCCAAAAAACGCCGGATGAAAAGTTTAGATATCTCTGTTAAAAATTTTGATCAGGATTTACTCAGGAGTTGTAGAAAATATAATATTAAATTGGTGTAAAAGCTGAGCGATCTCTCACCTAAAATCAGCCATCCACAGCTATGCCTGTGATGCAATCGAGTAGCCTCACTCAATTCGCCTAAGAAAAATGTCATTCATATATCGGGGCATCGATCTTATTGTACATGCCACTTATTTATCAATAAATGACATGAAAATTAAATCACGCTGCCGACTACATTGCTCAATATTATCTCCAAACGTTCCCTTCAGAGCTGATTATTATCCGATGTCAGCAGGAGAAACCGTTTTGGCTTATTATGGGAAGTTGTTTTGTAATGCGTTCTCCGGTATTGTAAGTGGTTCTGCGGTTTACTGCATTTTCGGCTTATGCGTGCTAAACATTTATGTCCTTCAACTCGTTGGATTTTGTCCTATTGAGTTCCTTTCTCCAAGTTTTATACGATATAAGGCACCGAGTTCATATATTTCTATTAATGAAGTTTTTTGCAGTTGATTATTCACCAAACCTAAATTAACTACAACCTTTTCTAGAATAACTCAAAACGGTGAGTAAAAGATCGTAAAGTGGCTTTGGGTGAACCACTAGCAAGTTAGCATGGACTGCTCGGTCCTTGTAGTGCAATAGAAGTCTACAGATGGGAAAAGTTACCCTCAAAATCTACAACCAGACGAGGAATAATCGAACAAGTGTCCCATCTCTAACATAATAATAACTAGCATTAACCTTTATATACTTGTCTCTATGAATTATCATTACCGCTTATATTATTCTTAATCACACATTCATACTAGATATACAATCAACTAGCGTGGTGGGTTTCAATATTTGACACTTTCTTATAAGCAGTCCAATTTGTACTCTTGAATAAAGAATATAAAACATTGAATTGATAAGAAATATTTTAATGGAACACAACAAGGTGCAGTCGCTTTAAAGAACAAAAAAAAAACCTTAAACTATTTTTTTTACGAAATGATAATAATGGAAATGTCAAAGAGAATTGGCGCAAATTTTACAACATGGGGAAAATATCATTGAAAGTATCAAATTTCCCGGAATTTATTCCGAAAATTTAAAATACAAGTTTATTCATCTAAGCCTATGTTGTCCCCTTTAAAGTAATCCCCATCGACCGCAACACACTTATGCCAGCGCTTAATCCAATCGTCGAAACATTTTTAATATTTGGTGTTCGGTATGTCCATCAGTGCTTCCTGAGATTTTTCCATTACTTCCTCTCGGCTGCTGAAACGCGTTCCCCGTAGTGGTTTTTTAACTCGATTGAACAGAAAGAAATCAATCAGGTGAATTTGGTGGCTGTTGGATGGTATTTGTTGCATTTTTCGTCAAAAAATTACGAATAATGATGGCACTGTGCGACGGTGCGTTATCATGGTGCAAAGTCCATGAGTTTTCTGCCCACAATTCTGGTCTCTTTCGGCGAATTGTTTCACGCAAATGTCTCAAAACGCCCAAATAATACTCTTTGTTTACTGTCTGGCAAAAATTCATGATGCACTACACCGTTGTAATATATGAAAACCGTGAGCATTGCCTTCTTTTTTGACTGAAAACGACGTGGTTTTTTTGGTCTCAGCTCATCTAGTGAACGCCATTAACTTGCCTGATGTCTAGTTTGAGTGTCGTACTCATAATGATGCTTTTGATAAATTTCGGGTCGGATTCAGCCTCGCAAATCATTTCTTTTGCGACGTCAACACGGTCTCTTTTTTGCATGAAATTGAGGTCTTTTTGCACCAACTTTGCTGCTACACGACGGGAACTCAAATGATTAACCAAAATGTCTTGGACGGATCCATAGGCAATGTTTAAATCCTCCGCTATCTCTCTGATAGTTAATTTGTGATTATTGACCAACATTTCTTTTACTTCATCAATGTTTTCGTCGATTTTCGATGTCGATGGTCTGCCACTGTGTTCATCATTTTCGATTGACTCATGACCACTTTTGAACCGCTCGTGCCACTGGTAAATGACCGTTTTCTTTAGAGAATCGTTGCCGAAACTCTTTTCCAACATTTTCAATGTTGGCGCACCATTAAATCCGTTTTTTACGCAAAATTTAATACAAGTTCGTTGTTGCAAATTTAAATCCATTTCTAAAATTGTAAAAAATCGCTAACACATACAGAGATAGATGTACTCTTGGCTATGTAACTTTTGCAAATGTCAAGCTATGATGCTAAGGTTTGGAGGGAATATCAAAAATAGATTTACCAACTTAATAAAAAAAAACAGAACTCAAATCCAAAGAATGGGAGCGCCACACGGTGGTGATCAAGAGGTAAATCTATTCAGAGTAGGCAAAAGTGCATCCGTGGTTATGCAAACCAATAACGCTATGCATCCTTTTACTAATTTTAGCTTTCTTTCCTTTAATGAACGAAGTGTGATTGGGCCAGCGTAATCACATCTTGTGAGGGCAAAAGCGAAAGATGGTTCAAAACGAGAAGTCGGCAAATTTTCCAATCGATGGACGCAATCATGAACATTATTTCAGATTCATTTTCTATTTCCAACTATCCAATATTCTTGAACAATTAAATAACAGAGTCCAGAAACACTAGTGTGTGGGTACATTTTATATGCATCCTTCTGCACGTAGAAGGCCATCCCTATCAATAACAAGGGGCAACGGAAATAGTTTTGAACCTTTCGAATAATGTTGAGCACTGCTTAACAAATTGTTTAGCTCGACGTAACTCAGAAAAAGAAATATGACCAGAAGACCGATCGTTTGTTCGAATTCGGGAGTTTCAAGTAAACCGAAGAACAGAGCCAATAATTCTTACTATACTTCGCCATGAGGAGATTTTAGTAGACAAAAGGTCCAAAAAGTGCTGAGTCGAAGATAAATTATGCACCACCACTAATATTTTCCTTTCCTCAGGTGAATTATCACTTAAATAATCTGGAGTTTATGGCCATTGGCTGAAATCCTGATATAACCAATACGTGTCTTTCCACCACAGGTCCAGTTGCAATAGTTTCTTTGGCTCTGTACCCCTATAAGCGCAATCAACAGCATTTTCTTCTGAACGAAATTAATTTAAACAGATCCAAGGTGGTGTACCTAAGATTTCCGAAGTACGATTTGGTACGAGGGTGTTGGATCGCCACGGAGTAGGAAAGAGCCAGAATAAAACGATTTGTGAACCATAAAATGCCCATAACCGGATGGGACTAACATCCAACGACGGTCTAATCAGTTCGATTAAACGACACAAAAGTAGTACTCCACAGACTTCGAGACGAGGGATTGGAAGCTGTTTTGCTGGAGCCCTGCGTGTTTTAGCAGCAACTAATGGAACCTCAACTTCATCATTCATAACACTTCGAGAGTAAACTACTGCAGAATATGCCTTTTTCGAGGCACCGGAGAATCTAATTAGCTTAAAGCAGTGAGGATTTATTGTCAATCCTATCGAAATTGCAGGGTTTTCTAAACAGGATAATTCGTTTTGATACAATCTCAATTTCCCTGCCACATTATTTCGAAGTGGATCGCCTCAACCAATTTTAGTTTCGCCCATCCACAACTCCTGAAACAATATTTTAAATAAAACAGTGAAAGAACCCAGAAAACCTAAGAGATCAAACATGTGGGCAACCCGCGACAGCAGTTTTCACTTTATAGGCAACAATACAGGTGCAATATTGCATTTGTAGGTGAAAATATCTCATTGAGGACGCCAACCTAAACCTAAAACGTTTGCCCACTGTGATGCACTCTCTAAATCCAGATAGACGTTCTCGTTGCGATCTATCTGGCTTAATATTTATCAGCAGTTCGAACTCAATTTGCTCAATTCTAGCCCTCCACAAGACAGCATTTCTACCAGTTACATATCATGCAGAGATATGCATATCATGCAACATTGCAGCGAAGTAATTGGAAACTGCTGTCTGCATTCATATGCTAACTGGCGAAGCACTCTCGTCGACGGGAAGGGAGCAGGAGATGTGCCATATATAACGGTATTTAAACGAAAATGTGAGATGAGAAATCTCTATGTTTTGTATGAACCCAAATTTGCCGGAACATCTTTACTATGCCATCTTTACAAAGTGAAGAATAAAGCCGAAAAACAATAATATTAAAACAATAAAACGGAAAATTGTGGTTTCCAAAAACCTGGCCCCTTTATAGTGGATGAAAATATCAAAGAGAATTTTCGCAAATTTTACAACATGTGAAAAATATATACGGTGGCCACAAAAACCGACACTGAAAGTGAGGCTATCCAGACAGCAAAAATCTTGTTCTGTGCTGGAGAAAAAGCCATTAAGATATTCCAAACGCTGCCTAGGCTAATAAGAACAAAATTAATGAAGTCATAAAATCATTTGAAACATATTGTATGCCAAGAAGCAACGTGGTCTACGAGCGATATATATTTTTCTCAAGAAGCCAAAAGGAAGGAGAGCCGTTCGAGCAGTTTTTATCTGACATCGTCAAATTAGCGGAAAGTTGTGATTTTGATTGCCAAAAGAATGACATGATCAGAGATCGAATTGTCATGGGTATTGCAGAGCCAAACATACGCTTGCAGCTATTGAAGACCGATAATCTTGACCTAACTAAGGCTAAAGAACTTTGTCGCGTGGCAGAGCAAGCAAGCATGCAAGCTCAAAAGATGCAAGCAGAACGAAGATCGTCAATTGCAGTAATTCTAAATAAAAGTCATCAACAACAACATAATAAGCATTCTAATATAAATTTCAATACCAGTAATCATGTTTTTAAATTTCCATCTTATTCTTAGATGATAGATAGTAGATCTCCAATGCATGTAACAAAGAAATGAGACCACAATACAAGTGAAGAGGAAAAACTGTTGAATTCGAGAAGAAATATGAATGCTGTCGGGTGTGACAAGTGTAAAAGAAACCATATGCAAGGTTGCTGTCCAGCTTTTGGAAAAAATTTTTTGAGATGTGGCAAGTACAATCATTTTGCATCAGTATGTAGATTTAAAGGTTTAAGAGATATTAACAGTAACGAAATGGGTTATAAGGATGATGAGGATGAGCCATATATTGATTCGATAGAGGCGGTTGGTGTTAGTTCGGGTGGTAGTCGATTAATTAGGTTCGACAGAGTGGCAAGAGTTGGCATGAAAATATTACGATAGAAAATTGTTTGGCTAAATTTAAATTGGACAGTGGGGCCGATGTCAACATTATAATACTTAAAGATGTAAAAAATATGAACTGTAAACATAAAATTAAACTGGTGAGAACTAAATTAGAGGCATATGGTCGTTCTCATATTCCAACGAAGGGGTTAGTTCGTCTTCGCGGTCAATATAAAAATAAAATAATTGAGGCTGATTTCATGGTAGTCGGCAATGATTTAAAGCCTTGATTAGGGCTTAGTTCATGTGTAGACTTAGGGTTAATTCAAAGGGTGCATGAAGTGGGCAATAAAAGTGAATTTATCCTTAAGCATAAGGATGTACATATTTTCGGGTGATGGACGATTCCCAGATAAGTGCATTAGAATTAAAACCAAATAGTATTTCTGTAAGTACACCTCCGAGGCGAATACCAAATGGTATTAGACAAAAAGTTAAGGAAGCACTTGAAAATATGGGGCGTCGCGGAATAATCAGCAAGCGCTCTCAACCGTCTGCATTGTCACACCAGTTAGTGATTTTAGAAAAGGCCAACGGGTCTTTGAGATTATGCCTAGATCCCAGTGCCCTTAAAGTGAATTTGAAAGATGAGCACTGTATAATTCCTAAACTTGATGATTTTTGTGACGCAATGGGTGAACTTAAGTACTTTTCAGTTTTTGACTTAAAGGAGGAATTTTGGCAGCAGGAATCATGCCAAAAATCAAAAGAATTGACAGTTTTTAGCATGCCATTTGGGCCGTATCAATACTCGTATAATGTTTTACCTTTCGGCATTAAAACGGCACCTGAAAAGTTTCAAAAGTTAAATTCAAAATATTTTGCCAGTTTTCCTGGCGCATTTGTTTACATTGATGATGTTATAGTTGGAGGAAAAACAAAGGAGGAGCACGACGAAAATGTTGAGATAATAATAAAACGAGCTCAAGAAGTAAACGCTAAATTTAACAAAGATAAACTGCAACTGTGCGTAAATAAAGTTAGATATATAGGCCATTTTTTCACTGGTGATACAATTTGTCTGAACCCAAGTCGAGTTGGACCTATTATAAAACTATAGTAAAAGAACCAAAAGACAAAAAACAATTAGAAAGCATTATGGGTATGTTCAATTACCTTCGCGCTTTTATACTTAACTTTTCGAATTTAAATGCACCTCTTAGGGAATTGCTAAAAAAAATAATGAATTTCAGTGGTCTCCCAATCATATAAAAGATACTCTTGCCAAACATTCCATTCTTCACGTTTTTGATCCGGAGAAGCAAATCTTGGTTCATACTAATAATTCTCGAAATGGTTTAGGGTGTTGTCTCTTTCAGGATGGTAAGCCGGTGGAATACGCATCTAAAAACTGACACTGAAACAAGGTACGCACAGATCGAAAACGAATTATTGGCTGTTGTTTATACTTGTGAGAAATTTAAAAATTACATTTATGGGTACCACTTTATTAAGTTAAGTTTGTTCCGGGCAAGTTCTTATATGTAGCTGACTTGTTATCACGTAATTTTATTCACGATCCTTTAATTGATATGGAATCACCATTAAAAGATCTCATACACAGTATCAATATGAGTGATACAAAAAGAAAGATGTTTGAAGATGAGACTAGAACCGATGTTGTACTACAAACTCTTGTACGTCGGTACGAAGATGGATGGGCATCAAATAAACAACAAGTTCCAGAAAGTGTTAGGTTCTTTTGGCAATTTAAAGACAAAATATTTGTAGAAGACGGCTTGGTATTTTATGAGAACCGAGTTTTTGTCCCAAACAATTTAGTTAACAAAATGCCAGAGGTACGAGGGGCGTTCAATATATTCTCGGTATCGATATGAAGGAAAATGCGAATTCAATTTAAATTGTTGTTATTTTTCAATATAATCTCCCCTAACATCAATGCATTTGTTACATCTTGAGATAAGCTTTTTTAAACCCTCAAGAAAATAAATTTCCTCTTTCTCTGCAAAATACCCATTTATTGCCGACTTGAGTTCTTCATCATCCGAAAATCTTTTTCCACGAAGACATTTTTTCAAATCCGGAAATAGGAAATAATCACTAGGGGCAAGGTCTGGACTATAGGGTGGGTGTTGGATTTCTTCGAAACCACAATCTTGCGCAGCAGCCTTGGAAACTCGCGCCGTGTGAACAGGAGCGTTGTCATGAAGAAGCAACACATCCGCTGCGAGTTTACCCCGTCTTTTCTTTTTAATTTCCTCCCGCAAATTATGCAAAGTGGAAGCGTAGGATGTGGCGTTGATGGTTTCACCTTTTTTTTGTACTCAATGAGCAAGATTCCTTTTGAGTCTCAAAAAACTGTGGCCATGAGCTTCCCGGCAGACGGAGTGACTTTGAACTTATTCGGGGGGTCTGTTCCTTTTTTATGCCACTGCATGGACTCTTGTTTGCTTTCAGGGTCATAGTGGTGGACCCATGTTTCGTTCCCAGTAACAATTCGATCTATAACACCATCCGCGTTCTCACTACACATCTCCAAAAGCTCTCTACAGCATGCGATTCTCACTTTTTTCTGAAGCGCTGTGAGCATTCGTGGCACCCACCTTGCACTGACCTTTGAAAGGTTAAGATGGTCATGAAGAATGGTGTGAATGGTACCAATTGAAAGCTTGGTGATCTCTGCCATCATTTTCACCTTTATTCGGGCATCCTCAAGAACAAGTTTTTCGACTTCTTTGATGCTTTCTCCCGTACAAGCAGTAGCCGGGGCGCCGGAGCGGGGGTCGTCTTCAATGCTCTCTCTGCCTCTCTTGAACTCACTTAACCACTTTTGCACAGTTGATAATGAAGGTGCGGAACCCTGGTAAACAGCCACCATCTCTTCATGAATAGTTTTTTGACTTTTTCCTTGCTTAGTGAGAAATTTAATTACAGCGCGATGCTCAATTTTCACCATCATCGTCTCAGTTGCCATTATGATTCTGTTTAACTAGAGATAAAACGCGAATTAATAATCACATTTATATGAAATCTTACATGAACGCACTAAAATAATAGTATTACTTGATTATCAAGTCAATTTATATATACAACCACGGCTTCACCCCGATACCGAGAATGTGTTGAACGCCCCTCGTAATTCATAAGTCTCACAAGGGTATAATAAAAACTTTGAATAAGGCTAAAACCACTCTTTATTGGCCCTATATGAATAGGGATATCGAAAAGATGATTTTTAAATGTCGAAAATGTGAAATGTTCAGACCGGAAAATAAAAAGCAGTCATTAATTCCACAACCTGTGCCTGAACGAACTTTCCAAAAACTTGGAATGGATTGTCTCGACTACGGGGGGAAATCGTATCTGGTGGGAATGAGTTACCACTCCAAGTGGATAGAACTCCACTCAATCGCAGGCAAAACTGCATTATAATTAAAATTCTAAACAAAATATTTTCGATTCATTCATTTTCGATGCATTCCACAAGATATTGTCGCCGACAATCTTCCTTTCCGTTCATATGAACTCCGAAATTTTGCAAAAAATTCAAACTTTGATTTTATATATAGCAGTCCGAAATACCCACGATCAAATGCTCTTGCTGAGGTAGCAGTACATCTTGCCAAATCAATCAATGAAAAAGCTCTTTTAGAGTATAGAAGTTCACCAATTCCAGGAATTGGGTAGTCGCCAGCAGAAATGCTTATCAATCGTAAATTAAAAACATGGTTACCAATAAAAGATGAAGATCTTGAACCGAAAATTCTAAATGCCTTGCAAGCATTATTAGAAAAAAACGATAAGAAAACAATTTAATACGTAACAATCCGGTTCGACCCCGTCGCGAAATCAATCTTAAGGAAGGGGAAAACGTGGTATATAGTCATAATGGGAAGTGGGAACCTGCTAGAGTAGTCTCCAAACATGAACGTCCAAGATCATACTTACTTCAAAATGATAATAACAGAATCATTCGTAGATATACATTTCACTTACGCACGTCAATGAATTCTTCTCACACAAGGCTACGCGACGCCTCTAGAAACAATAATCGCTATTCTCTTGAAATGAAAGATGCCAATCACAACAACTCATCTCCGTTACCGTATAACAACAATGCCGATCAAGAATCCGAATCAGTGCAGCAACCGAGCGGAGAGTATACCACAAGATTTGGTCGAATATATCGGAAACCAAACTTTTATATACCTCAGTAAAACTGAACTCCTGTACATGAAATTGTGAATTAAACTAAATTTCGAAAACTAGTATTTTTATTCATATTATTTGTACCCTTACATCTGAGTGCTATGAATTGAATTGTAAAGTCAATTAAAAGAAGGGAGATGATGTACAATGTCCCATCTCTAACATAGTAATAACTATCGTTAACCTTTACATATTAATCTCTATGAATTATCATTACCGCTTATATTATACGTAATCACACATTCATACTAGATACACAATCAACTAGTGTGGTGGGTTTCACTCTTTGACACTTTCTTATAAGCAGTCCAATTTGTACTCTTGAATAAAGAACATAAAACATTGAATTTATAAGAAATATTTTAATGAAACACATAGGTACATACCATATATTTTTAAGATTTCGGCATAACGAAGTAATAACTCGAATGAGATTCTATCGTCGAAATATGTATATTGCCGACGAGCAGGCGAAGTCGGAAGCGAAATGAGCATAGCCGTAAAATGGATGAACTAAGTTTTTTAACGGTACGTACGTTTTTCTACTGCAGCACTTTTCTTCTTTCGTAGAAGATTACGAAACGTCAGACGTGCAGACAATTCCTAAGGTTTTGATAAAGGTACTGGAAGGTGACGGATTATGAATCAGTCATAGTAAGACCCAATATCTGCGTTGTTTTTCCGAACCCACAGTTTCTCAGAATGAGTTGTACAACTGAAACGCAAAAAATGTAAGTACGCGGTTTTTAATTCGTATAATAGAGATTCTCTGAATTCAGGAATAGTATCTATTGCAGTTCACGACCTCAACCAAGATATCATAAGTGGTACGGATTGTAAAAAAAAGTCTGTTTTTTGCTGTATACATATTTCTTGTTTAACCGGAATTCGGAATACGAGTACAACTTTTCTGCTGATTTGAACAATTCTGCTAGTTTTAGATAAATTATGCTGTCCTGAATAATTAGCGCCAGAACTGCATATTGGGTCAAACCAACAGGAAGACCCTACCCGCGATTTTTGTTTAAACCACAGCCACCATGGCGCTCCCATAAGGCGACCTACATCAACAAGTCAGGCCCGGACCGAAATCCGGGTACCGGGACTCCCATGACTCCCATGGTACCGTGATTTAAGTCCCGGTAGGGACTATCTGTGGCTTGCCACCAACTATGACCGGCAACTTGTAACTGGTCAAATCTTAGCAACCTTCGGTGGCATCATCGGACGATGTTTAAGATAAGAGCAATATGCTCTGCCCCCGCTTTTTATTGGACAACGTCATTGATGGGCGACGCCTTGGTAATTGAGCGGGGGCACACTTGGAGATACACACACCAACTTGGTTGAGGTCCCTTTCCAACTGCGGTCTTCCTCTATTGCCTTCACCCAATGGGGTGGAATCCAAGTTCCTTCGGGCTGGAGTAGTGGTGTCCACTCGCATGACCTAGCCTTACTAATCTCTGTAGGCGAAGCCTTCTTACCAGATCGAGACCATTATACAGCTGAACTCTGCTTCATCAAGGTTTATAATCATCCACATTTTTTGTCGAATTCGCGGACAGTTATGGCTAGGATGCATGTGCTAGTTGCAATTTTTAGCCTTTATGATCGTGTCGATAAGGGAAGCTTTTACTGAAAATAATGTTGCCGTGGCAGTGAGACAGACTTTCGCTGATTTGGCTCTATCAAAGGTGGAAGGAGATTTCAACCGAAAAATCCTTCTCGGTGACAAGGCGCAGTCTTCGTTAAATCGATTTTTTAATAAGTGAACAACAGCTTTTGTATAAGAAAAAATGTACCTTTTGGTGTGATTTTCATGTCAGATAGGTCACTGGGCCGTACTTCTTCGGAGATAATGCCGGCGGATCGGTTCCAGTCAATGGATGCCGCTATCTAGAAGTGTGGTTTCAAAGGGATATAACACCTCTAGGCTCGTTTTTTGAGATACATTAAGCTTGTGTGTGTTAAATAAATCACATGATTAAGCATCGCCCTGTTTAAGTCTTTTTCTGTCATTTTGTGTCTCTTTCAGGCTATTACCGAACTTGACGGGGCAGCGTGCATTCTCAATCGGCATTTTGTGTAGTTGAAGGGATTGGCAGGGACGCCAAAAGAAGACATGGCTCGTTATACTTCATCTCTGTAGATTCTGCCACATGCGGCTTTAAAATCGATGAAGATATTGTGTGTATCGACTTGGAACTCGTGGGTTTTTTCTAAGGTCTTCCGTAATTTTGAAAATTTAATTTACGGCAGATTTTCCTGCCCTAAAACCACACTGATTGGGACTGATTAGACTATCGACGAAGGTTCTTAAACGTTCACATAATACAGCAGGGAGGATTTTATATGCTGTGGTCTTTCTGTTTTCTTCTGAGGAAATTATGTTCTTTTCCTCTTTTTTGTTCCTAGAACTACCAAGCCTTTTCCAAATTAGCCGTACTGCAATGCTAACGGCACAAAAGAGACGGCTTCTGTTGGCAATGATGCCATTGTTCTTTCACGTTTGATGCTCATGGTGTCGAACTTTTTGAGAGGTTATGGGACACTCTATTGGAAAAGGCCAGAGGCTCTGACGGTCTCTTGCGATTGTTACTATTCGACATTGAATTTCCTCACAATGGTTCTGTGGCTTTGGGATGTTAAAGATATCCGCATAAGCATCTTGGCTTTAACAACGTAATCGACCGAGTCGCTGTTAACTACTTAGAGCGTTCGGGTACCCAAAACATTGGAGGAATGCCTTGCGTTGATCACAAAATTATCAGATTAGTTGACGATTTGTCGATCAGGAGTCAGACATGCCTATTTATCGATATCAAGATGTGGAAACAGTGTGCTGGTCGTCCTTCTCCTCTGTTGATGCATGGTCATTAATGACCCTGATGTTGGCGGATTAAGACTTTATGTCAATATTTGCCAGGGATCTGCTTATATGACTCAACCTCAAGACTTGTTCCATTAACATTCCTCTGATGGCGAATCGGCATCCGAATAAATGTTTCAACTACTGTTCTTGTCACGTCGGTAGTCTGTAACATTTCTGATAGTAGGATATCACCGTTTTGCATCCTCTTTTCGTTCGGTCTATACTTTTTTTTTTTTTTTATAATTTACGCGCGCCTGGTTATGATACCCTTTTACTGTTGCTATGGGGCGGGCGGAAAGATAGAAGGAGGAGAAACGAAAGCATTGTTGTGATGTAGTGGTTTCAAACTCAGGTGTGTTTGGTTTCGGTATTGACCCTCCAGGGGTGGGAGTCCGAATAGGACGGAGAGATTTTCTTCACTCGGAATGTGAGGTTGTGAATTTTAACGGTTGTTTTTGTGCTTGAAAACCCTACAACAGCCAAATCTACATGTCAGTGTTATGCCTTCACACGCAGATTTTTCTGACAGAGTTCCAATCCACAAAAACTCTTGTCGTGGCTAGGATTCGAACCTTGACCCTCCGAGTGAGAAGCGATTGATAGTTCAGTTTTTTTCAGTTTAAATGCATTTTTATTATACTTCATTAATTAATTCTTACAGGCTATACAAAACAACGCTTGAAAATTAGCTTAAATAACTTAAAAATAATCTAATTATAACTTACTGGCCCCATGCGGGCACTCTAGGTTAAACATAATACTTAATCTATGTCTTTCGACGTTACTTACAGTCTATTTTGTTTTTTACATTTATTAAAACTAAAAACCAAGAAAATTTATTTTAATTAGAAAAACTTAGTTTCTGGACTTTTTTTTTTTAATTAACCTTACATACTACCTAAAAAATAAATCTTAATCTACTTAACCTACTTACATAATACATTCATACACTTATATACAATACACAACACATATACACTTATATATACATATATGCATATACATATATGCATATACATATATGCATATACATATATGTATATATTTATATATATTTTTTTTTTATAATTTTTTATTTTTATTTTTTTTTTATATTTTTTTTTCTTAAAATCTAACTTAATACTACCTAAAACTATATAAGCCGGCCATGGCTAAAAAACAAAAATAAAAATAATTAGGCTGGCCCACTCTGCTTCGCATGAAGCTACCTATCACTGGAGGAGTTCGACGACGAAGCATCCTCGCCTTAATCAAGCCACCAAAATTGTTGGTGCTGCTGAGCAACATCCCTCCTGTCAGGACTCCCTACCGCCCTACTGAACCGGAGACGGTCCGCACTGCTGAGATGTGGACGTCTCTGTCGTAGTTGAGTCGCCTGTCCGCAGCTGTTCGAGCGACGTGGAAGATTAGCGGCACCGCCAATCTGTCCTGGATCAGACCTTTACTATCTAGATAGAGGAACGCTTCTGGAGGAATAAAGCCGTCAAGGCGAGTCCTCTCGTGATACATATAATTGGGGTAGTAAGCCCCTGAGATCAGGTTGTTCGATGAGGTCATTGCTCTCGCAATGTGCCTTCGAGTCAACTTAATGATGAAATTGTCCACTCTTATCAGGTTCGCCGTATTGTACAAGACCTCATTAGGATAGAATTTTATGTACTCAGACTCTGGTGTTCTGTATAAGCGAAGACAAGGAAGCGATTGCTAGTACCACTACACCACGGCCACCTACTATTGCAATTGTTGTATGGCGACCTAACTGGCTAGGTGTTCCAAAAAGGGGGCTATCAGCAGTATGATGAATGTCCCCAATCTCGGCAAAACCCACAAGAGGCGCATAAATAATGCAGATACATGGCCGAAGCATGTATCTGCATTATTTATAAGCGTACTTATGGACATATATACGAAATGCTCGTAGTCTTACTCATGCCATTTGTCACATAATTGATTTGGTTGACGATTTGCTGATCAGAAAATCGCCGAGTTTCTTTCTGTCATGAAGCAATCACAATATTATGCTGATGAGAATGGATATGAAACATCTAGCACGATCATTATGCCAATATTAAACTCATTTCTTTCCTAATTAACCTAACTTAATCCTCTGTAATTAGATGTAAAAATAAATACATCCATCACTGTTGCTTAAGTAGAAATTGAGCTGAATTTTTTTCGAACTTCCCTTATAGAAGCTACAGCCCTCATCTTGCGGGAAATCAGTTGCGAAAAGAAGTATGAATCTATCTTGTCAAATAAATTATAAATAGGAAAATAACCAGCTAATCACTTTCGTCGATGACACAAATTTGGCCTCCAATTGGGCTGTTAATAAAACTGTCAACAGTGATTGCCAAAAACGAGTTCCACACAAACCCTCGGGTCAGGTTCTTTAAAGATGATGAGATGTGTGTGCATAGTAAATTTATCTCTCAAAAATGCTAATTAATTTATTCATCGACGTGTAACAGTTATACTCGCAAGTTGGTGGTTAATTTTGAAAGCAGATGAAGTGCTTGAATTCTTGAGAATTAATCCCTTGGAGAGATTAGGGCATACGAGTAGCTCGGTCATTATAATTTATTAGCTACAATTCAAGACCGTGCAAATACCAATGACCATTCCATTCTATCATATCATCTATATTGGGTATCGGACAGGTTGGAATAATGTATTCATGATGTTTGCATATTCATACTAGTGATCGGAATGAAAAAAAACGCAAAAAAAATATCTTGTTAACCCTTCAACCGAATACAGAATTTTGTCACCTAAGTTCATTGATCTTTTCACCTTTTGGCATCACAGATCTTCAATATAAAGCCAGAGGTTGGAAGTTCCCGCGCTAGTATAGATTCCGTCTCCGTAGACCTATCTCGAAGAGAATGACTGGTATTCGTCTCTTATTTCTGACTGTTATTGGTGTGGTAGTTCTCATATGTGTCGAAGGTTTGTTATAAATAACTGCAAACAATCATTTTGACTATCCAAGACCATCCTTTTATAACCAGGAAAACGTGTTCACCTGCGACCAATATCGGCTAGAGATGTTTATCGGATACTAAAAGACGCCGGCCGAGAAGAAGCCGTTCCAGAAGGTAGAGTTGTATCACATGGATTCGTCAGTGGATTAGTCTTGGGTTTGAAGAAAGGTGTCGCTGGTGTTGCTATTGCCGATGGAATAGCATCTTTGAATAATCAGCAAACCAACAATACAACTGTATCACAAGATACGGCCAAGCCCTCATTCAGTTACAATGGAACATCCAATGAACTCTGTTTTACAAGTAGGAGTTCCACATCGGATATAGGTGCAAGTGGAGAGGGTCGACAAGTGGAACCAACGGGGACAGCAACAATGCCTACTGTAACTTCTACAGGACAAACAAGTCCAACTGCTACTATGACAGTTACAAATAATCCGACAACAACAGATATGATGACGAATACGGGAACTGGATCGGGAACTGGTTCCGGCACTCAGACACAGACAGCGACGACAACTGAGGACACCAGCCCCACCGTCAATTGTATTGTAATTAAAAAGGATTAAAAAATAAAATTTATTTGTAAAATAATCAAATTCAATGTAAATAATTAAATGTCTAGAAAACATATTGCTTTAAGAGAGATTTGAATTAATTATCGGTAGCTAGATGTTATTTGATTACATCTAGGTGTTATTTAAGGCCTGTAGGGTGAAGGTGAGTAGTGTCGTGTTGCGATTGGTATTCAAAGTTGCGTACGTGATGGTCGGCAATAATAGCGGTGCTAACTTCAGCACCTTGAGGTATATTTATATATATCCTTGGGACGATAACGGAATTACCATACATTTATTGGTAGTGAGAGTACCATAAGCAAAGTGAGTGACAAATTTAAGGAGGGAGACTTGGGAGACTTTTTCTATTACTGTGCAGCTACAACAGTACAATAATGCCCAGAGATCAGACTAGTATTATCTGCCAAATAGATAATCCATTTTATGTGATCGAAACAAATGCGGTGGCAATCTAAGAATAGCGCACCGTCACATTTTTATACTGGCTATATGGCATCCTTATTGTAATAGCACTTGTTCAATATGTTAGGCTCAATGACGAAAGAAGCTATGTATAATAACGAATCTTTTACATCACCACAGAAGAGCTATGCCAGTCAGCTGACCTCGAATTAGGGTCTACGCAACAGATTAAGAAAATAGTATGAAGTTATCACCGCTGTTGTACTGTTATTAGATAGTGGCCATCTGTAAAGTTCTTTGTATAACATTGACGTTTTCTATAATTAGCGCGGCTAAGAGATGAACAATACCTTTAAAATGTGAAAGAAGAAGAGAAAGGTACTCATGTTGGTTGGTTTTCAATGTTTGGAGTTTATAATGACTGGTAAATAAAGAGCTAGACAGAATATCCCATAAGCGAGTTTTACGGCTTAGGCAAGAATCATGATATTTCTGGGTTGGTCAGAAAGTAGGCCTGAGGGTAAACTGATTTTTTTTTTTTTTTTTTTTTATAATTTACGCGCGCCAAAGGGGTTATGAATACCCTTACACTGTTGCCAGGGCGCGGGCGGAAAGGTAGAAGGAGGAGAAAGGAAAGCTTGTGATGTAGTGGTTTGAAACTAAGGTGTGTTTGGTTTCGATATTGACTCTCCAGGGGTGGGAGTCCGAATAGGACGGAGAGATTTTCTTCACTCGGAATGGTGAGGTTGTGAATTTTAACGGTTGTTTTTTTGTGCTTGAAAACCCTACAACAGCCAAATCTACATGTCAGTGTTATGCCTTCACACGCAGATTTTTCTGACTGAGTTCCAATTGCACAAATGAAAACTTGCCGTGGCTAGGATTCGAACCTTGACCTTCCGAGTGAGAAGCGATTGCTAGTACCACTACACCACGGCCACCCCAGACTGATTAGCAATTATAGCGAAACGTGTGCTACGGTTGAAGGCTTGAAGTGATGACAATTTCGATCGAGCATTAGTGGTTCATGGTAATGCTGAAGACATTTCGTCGTTGGTTGAGGCTCTCAATTAACTGTGCAATATTAGCATGAGTTTCTTCACACGATTTTGAATCTTATCTAGCCGGTTCAGAGAAATCTTAGCAACACCTGACCAGATGTGGTCATTGTGCTCCAATTTTGGGACAAATGCTTTATATATTAAGGCCAGATTAGAAAAAACCTAGATATTTTGCAGTATTTTTGAGGTCATCGAATATTTGACCACGTTGTCATCTATATTCTAGGATAAGTGCTGGTTGTTTAAATTTCTGGAAAGTTAGTCTGGAAATGAACATGAAAAGCAGAATATACATACAGTGCTCAGAAAAGATGGATAATAAGTAGAAGACAAGAGATCATTAATTAAAATAAATGGTCAACCTAGAAATCTAGGCGATTGAAGTGAGACTTCACGAAGATCGATAATTATAGGTGGCTAAATGAAGATTCTCACCCTAGATTACAAGTATTTCAAGAAAAAATTTTCTTTGATAAAATAAGCCACTTTTCCTTATTGAGGAATGTTTTTGGGAGTGCAACTGTCCCCCGATTTACACGAAAGATCCGTTCCTGAAAATAACGTGTAAATTGAAATCACAGATTTTTGTATGAAAAACCGTGTAAATCAAAAAAAAAAAAATTATTCAGTTTTTTTTATTCAAATTCATTTATTTCAACGCAAATAAGAATAAAATAGAATTGAAAAATAAAATGGACCGATACATTCATGTAATTACTAATAAATAAAGAAATTGTTTTAAAGAACTAGGAATACAAAATTCATAAGCAAGTGGTGCAAAAATTTAATTACATACTATCAGCACTACTATTGCCAATCAATCTTTTCTTCTTGGTTGATGAGATTTCGCTTTCATCACTCACTATTATTTTTGGCGATTCTGATTCAATGGATGATAAATTACTGACAATTTCAGATGCAAGAGACTTGGTAATGAAATTAGGGATCAACATTTGTGTTTTGTTTTTGGTAAGATCTTTGTATACCTCTTCATATTGAGCTAAACAATTGTTGATATCTCGCTGGAACCGAAGAGCCTGCTCATGTTGTAAAAAAAATTTACCTAATTTTCGCCCGCTTGCAAGTCCTTCGTGGATGACTCTTGCTGTGAATGCAATTGGTTCAGTCACCTCATCAGGTATCATCAATCATGTTAATTAAATCATCCTCAACTAATTTTTCTTCTTCAATATCTGTTTCAGTTAAATTCTCGAAACATTCTCCTCCCACTGCATGCGCCAACTCAACTATCTGAAAATATTCATGGTCTAATGGTTGACAAAAAATCTCACCTTCAACTACTTTTGGCCATACTTTTTTCCAACAAGCGTTCAGCGTTGATTGCTTAATCTCGGTATATGATAATGCAACTTGCAACACAATCCAAAATTGGAAATTTTTTCCAAGCATCCGTTACTGTCAAAGATGCACCATTATCAGTTCGTTCTAAAATATACCTTAAGATTCGCTTGATATACAGTGCCTAAAAAGTTTAAATTATTCCTTGATCTTGTAGCTGTAATAAAGAACATTTTCATGTTGTAAATTTTGAGGACGGTCGGGAGCATTGTCAATTAGCTGAAACACTTTAAAGCGCAAACCTTTTTCACTTAAATACCTTCTTCACTTAAATACCTTTTGGCAACGGAGACAAACAACTTATGAAACCTTTCGTTAAAAACCGTGGCAGTAACCCATGCTTTCTTATTGGCCATCTAATATACCGGCAGGTTGTAGATATTTATCCCTTTAAATGCGTGTGACGTTTTTGATTTGTTAATAAGCAATGGTTTCATTATATTATTGCCTGAAGCATTACTACAGAAAAGAACTGTTATACGATCCTTCGCTGCTTTATGATCACTTGCTGATTTGTGAGCTTGAGGTACAAACGATCTTGAATATCTGATCAGGAGTGTATGAATTAGCTACAATAATTTCAGCCAACTTTGCTGGGAGTTCTTGCGCTACATCTACGTCACCAGATGCTAGTTCACCTTTTAATCTTAGATTATATAGAGAATGCCTTTGTCTATCAAACCAACTGTGGCTAGCTGAAAAGGACAACTTCTTTCCATCTGAAGAAGTAGATGGTAACTCATGCTTAATTTTTTCGTAAATCCGAAAATCCTTATTTGTGATGGCATTGATATCAAGTGGTATTCGCTTTTGAGCTTGATATTCTATCCATATCATTAACGCCTTTTAAATACTTTCAATAACAATATCCCTTACGTAAGAAGTTGTGCAGTCCCAGCTGTTACACTTTTTCTGATGGAGCTTTAATTTTTTCTGATGCTTCTTATTATGGCTTCATTCATGGAATACGATTTAGTAACCGTTGTTACCCTTTCTCCATTCCATAGACGATAAAGAATTTTAATTTTGGTTTCTAAAAAGATGACTTCCCTTTTCACGGGCTGTTTAATAACGTTCGACATGGTGAAGCTTTAACAATTTTAATTGAATTATAACTATGCTGAAAATATTAGAAAATGATAAGGGTACTAATTTAATATAAAACATAAATAATTATCACTTACCGTTAAATATGAATTTCTAAAAATTTCAAATAAAAAAAACACAACAATATGTATGCACCTTTCTGTTGCTAAACGATCACTGACCAACCAATATGTTAAGCGCAAAAAAATTATACAAAGGGAAGTCGCCTTAATTAGTTTAATGCCAGCGTGACCAGCATAAATTGTTTGTTTTCAACAGTTTAATTTTGTAAAATTTTTGAATTTAAAAACCGTGTAAAGCGAAAAATAACGTGTACATCGAAGGACAGGGGCTTGGGAAAAAAACGTGTAAAAGTGAAATCGTGTAAAAAAAGTACCGTGCAAATCGGGGGTCGGGTGTATTCCGCACTTCTTTATAACCACAATAACTTCATCACACTATATACCATAAACTTAATAAACAACAGATGCTGGAACGCGTCAGTTATACTCTACAACATGACTAATTCCCATATAAATTCTCATGAGGACTTGCCATACTCATACGAAGCCAAGCATAATCCTATATGCCTATACTGAAACCAGATGGAGCGTTGGTATCCCGCGCGCGAGTTATGTATTTGTCCAGTCCTTACAAATAAAGCTCAACTCATTTGAATAATGTCTTATTGCTTCAAAGTCTTTTACACGACTAACCTGTTATCATAAACTACTCTTAATTTACGAGTAGCATAATGCAAAAGAGTTTACAATGAAGAGTTGATAATTCACAGTGAACAATCATGTTGTTTTTTCTCAAACTAGGTCAACCGATGTCGCTGGAGCAATTCTGTTGTTGGATTCTTCTATGCTGCTTATCTTCTGGGCGTTGACAAACAAAAGTTAAGCCAAGCTAACTCAAATTTTGTTATTAAACTGAAGTTTTCCGGTACATGTTTGGATCATCAGTTTGGTGTAGGTAGGTATTATATTTTGAAGATGGTAAGGTGTAATCACGAATATGCTGATGTTGTTACTCTGAACATAACTCGTGCATGTGCACTCACCCACGACGCCCCCTCTACCGCTCATGGCACATTCCGGCCTAGTTAATGCACCACCGCGAGCGTTACCTCCTCTCTTACGTTCCCTACTCCGAGTCTGTAGTCTTTTCGTTCCTTTCCCATATTTCGTCTTACCATGCGCGCTACCGCTTCCATTTTCTGTCGCTTTTTTGTTTTATCGAATTTTTAGCATTCACAACGAGATAGGTGTTAAGGAGAGTTTGAAGTTGAATACCTTTATCGGCTATATAGATGGTGATACAACATCGTAAAGCAACGAAGGCTTCATCCTGGTTGGATAATGTTAGTGCCATTTACAAGTACATGGCTTTAAATTCCATCCAGTGGGTATAAAAGGAACTAAGGATTCGTTTCATCGGAGTTAGGAATCACGTTATCGTTTCATTGGAGTTCGGAATCACTTACTGTGGCTTTTTCGTTTCATCGGAGTACGGAATTACACCCCAACGAGCGATAAAAAGTTTCACTCCAATAAAAAAGGATAGCGGAGACAAAATGGAAGCAGCGCCAGACTTGAAACCGTCCAACAGAACCCGAAGCCAATGTTCAGGAAGGTGATTTCAAATCCAATGAAGATGAGATTCTTCGATCTTGCAGTTATGGCAAGAGAACCTAGTACCAAAATATCAAGTGCAACTGTATGATATGCAATAGATTTATCTAAATCTTATTTCATTTTTCAGCGCGACATGCCATAAGTGGCCTATACTGCCGGTCTTTGAAAAATTCCGTGTCCTGAAACATTTTATAATCTGACAGCATATCAGTTTTTATGGCGAAGAGGGACATGAGTGCAACAGGTCTGTAGGAAGGAGAAGAAAAAGATTCGTCGTTTTTGGGACGGGTTGGATTTATCCAATTTTCCCAAAGAGATTCGCAAAAGTTGGAACTGATAGAATAGACTGGGCAATTGTTTTGCCATTTTTTCCTCTTCAGAATATGGAAAGAAGTCCCCTCCTGGCCAAGACATTCGTGTACATTGCGGTCTTGAAGTACTTTTGAATCCACACGAGCGCGAACGTAGATTCGTCTCACCGCAGATTCGCCATTGGTGGCGTTCCTTGATAACGAGAGAGTTTTTAATAAAATTGACACCTCCTCGATCATCAACTTTCGTCAAGTACTTGACATAAAAGACTCCGTCTACAACTCCATCCACTTGATCTTGAGTGTTAAGTTCTTTATAAAAAAGAACGAAAAACAAAAAAGCAGTGAAAAATGCAACTTTTAGTCGTTGCTCTACAAGAAATCAACCACATCGGGGGCCACCCCATTAGGTGTACTCTCTCCCCTCATATGGAACCTAAGGCTCAAGATCTTCTTACTAATTTAGAGGTCTGGACGTCTGCAGACGACGTCCTTCTTTATTTGTCGAGCAAACACCTCAGATTTTACAATACGAGGGTTGTCTTAAAAGTTTCCGACCGCAACGTAAAGATAGCGGTACTCGTCAATAAAACCTAGTGAATGCTAGTTGTGCATCTTTTGATAGTTACTCACCGAAGTTTCAGTCATTTTGGACGCGCAGTTTTTAGTTGACAGTCGTTTGAGTGAGTTGATGTGAGTGGTTTTTGTGAAAATGGAAAAAATTGAGTATCGAGCTGTTATTAAAGTCTTGTTTTTTAAAGGCAATACGCCTACGCAAGATAAAAATGAGTTAGACTCTGTGTATGGGGACTCTGCACCATCATTTACCACAGTAAAATTTTGGGCAGCTGGGTTTAAACGTGGCCGTTCGAGCTTGGGAGAAGATGAACGTTCGTGACGTCTAAAAACTGCAACCACCGGCGACAGCATCTAAAGTTCACCAAATGGTGTCAGACGACTGCCGAATTAAGAAGGTTGATTCTCTGGAAATGAAGATAAATTTGCTTGAGCAGAGGGTAAAAAAGAGTTCTGTGGTTATCGTTGGAATACCAGAAGTAAACAATACTAATGCTAAAGAGAAAGTTATTAAACTCATTAGTGTTGGTGTTGGAAAGGAGATCGAAGTTATTACATAATTCCCACAGTAATTCCCATAGCCTACCTGAACCCCATTTCCTTTCCCAGTCACTGTCCCACACATTTTGCTAGCCTAAGTAAATTGCACAGACGCGAGTGCACTTAATTCCAAGAAATATTGCACTGCAGACTCGCGCGTGCAGGAAATAGAATATTGTATTAAACCATAGAAATCAATCTTTTGTCAAACTAGCGTGTAAGCAAAGTAAATCATTTTTGTCAAAATTAGCGTGTAAGCAAAATAAAATTATAAAAGCAGGTAACAAATAAATTTCGTCGTGCAGTGTTCGACAACAAGTGAAAGAGTTGTGTTTTTTTTTGGTCCGCATACAACGCGAAACCATAGCTTCGATGCTGACGAAATTGAGCATTGCTAGGTCAAGAATGTGAAGACAAAAGAAACGACGAAAAAAACTGCTGCATCGAACATTGTGTGTGTTAAATTTTCATCGCTAGCGCGCAAGGAAAAAATAGTGATAATAATTTTTTCTCGCTTAACTCTAATAGCTTAAATTGTCTCTGTATAGAACATTCAAATAATTCTTTCTCTGGCTTCTCCGTAATACACCAAAATATTCGCAGTTTAAGAAAAAATTTTGATTCCTTTTACTCGCATCTTGCTTCTTTGAACCATTTACCAGATTTGATTTTCCTCTCTGAGATATAGATCTATAATTTTGAGGTTTCAGATTTTTATATACCCAATTTTACATTTGATGCTACGTGCAATGAATCTTATTCATCTGGTGGTATGGCAGTATTTTATAGAAGCGACATGGCGTGTGAAATTATTAAATCTAATATGATCAGTGCTGACTTAATAAGTGTAAAATGCGAAATTTCTGATGCCCGATTTTGTTTTATTGGAATCTATAGATTACATATGTGTTCAGTACAGGTGTTCTTGGATGAATTTCCAGAGTTTCTCGAAAAGCAAACTTGTAAAAATCTGGTTCTGTTGGGAAACTTTAACATAGACATTCTATCGAATTCACCCAATTCCGATTTTTTTCTTTCAACTTTGTCTTCTTTTGGCCTCGAATCATTACTGTCCCAATCCACTCGAGAAGTTGTGAGCTCTAGCACTTGCTTAGATCATATCTACATAAGGTTACATAGGAATAACTGCTTAACTTATAAATCAGCAATATACGATCTAAAACTAACTGACCACTGTTTAACCAGTATTCAGCTTAACAACGCTGTCTTCAGATCTAAGCAGACTGTTGTTAAAGATATTTCTAAAATCGATTTTATTGCTTTAAGTAGAGCTTTAACTTTTGAATTTTGGGATGAAATCTAAAGAGTAGATGACCCTTTTGACTAAATTGCAGTTTCATATCTCGAATTCCAGCCAAAAAATAAGGAAAAAAAGCAACAAATTTATTTGTATGAAACCTTGGATGACTTTATCATTACTGAGGAAAATTAAAAATAGAAAAACCATCTTTTTCTTCGTGTTACCAGGCATCCAAACAATGTTAGGCTTAAAAGATTTTATAAAAAACTATGCGACGAACTAAGAACCGAAATACCTCTCTGTAGGGATACCTACTTCAGTAGTAGGCTGTCCGAAAATATCCGCAACTCTAAAAAGGAATGGGAAATCGTCGACGAGATTCTAAATAGAAAAAAACCTAACGTTGGTTTAGTTTTAAACAGAGATAATACGCTTGTAACTATGCCTTTAGAGATTGCTAATCTTTTTAATGATTATTTTGCAAACGTCACAAGTACCATTCGGGATTTATCAATGCTAGATAACTCTTCATGCCAATTTGACCCCACAATCCAGCAGGAGGAATTTCAAATGCACAGTTTCTTCTTTCAAAGTTTTACACCACTTGAAATACATAAAATTATACGGTCACTAAAATCTTCTAACTCATCTTCGTACGATGGTATTTCAAGTAGTATTATTAAAAATATATCATTACCGACCTATTTCTCTTTTATCTACTTTTTCTAAAATTTTTGAAAAGGGTGTTAAATCTAGAATGCTATCGTTTCTTGATAAAACTAATTATTTTAGTGAGTTTCAGTTCGGTTTTAGAAGCGGAAGATCTACCGAAGATGCCTTATTAAAACTGTGTGACGAAATCTATAATAGCTTGAATGATTCTAAAACTTCTGCTGCCTTATTTATAGACATTACAAAAGCTTTTGACACTGTAAACCATAAGTTGCTGCTTAATAAACTGCATAACGCAGGTTTCAGAGGATCGATACATGTTTGGTTTGCTTTTTATCTGCATAACCGCATGCAAAGGGTAAAAATAAAGTGCTGTCTGAGCTCAGTAAATTTTATGAACATAGGTGTTCCACAAGGGTCCGTTTTAGGGCCAATTTTATTCTTGATTTATGTAAATTCACTTTTTGTTCAATCGTTCAAGGGCAGAATTACAGCTTTCGCCGACGATACTGCATTGTCTTACTCCAACAATAACTACCTTGACTTATTTGTAGATATGAACTCTGATCTAGAAATATTACGCAGATGGTTTAAGTTCCATAAACTAGTAACAAAACCAAGTTCATGTTGTTTAATATTATGGGAACAGTTCCAGAAGATATGTCTTTGCGATATCACTCATCTGGGTGTTTAAGATTTCATCTTAATAATGTCTTCTCTCAAAGTCAGTTTATCCCCACCTTTGACGATAATGCTAACTGTTCTAATGACTGTTTTGGAATAGAAAGAGTTGAAAACTTTAAATACTAAGGAGTTATATTGGATTATAAGGCTAAGTTGGAAGGACCATACTATGTATCTAAAGCAATATTTTAATAGACTCGTCAGGCAACTTTATCATCTTAGCCTTTATTGCTCTTCTGCGGTTTTAACGCTAGTTTACAATGGTTTGTTCAAATCTAAACTTCAATATGGAATTTCGTGCTGGGGCGGTACCCATCTTAATAAAATTGAACCTCTACTGACAAAACAGAAGCATGTGATTCGGATCATCTCCCGAGTTAATCGCAGAACTCCAAGTTTCGAGTTATTAAGAAGTCTGAAAATTCTTCCATTAAGACATCTATATTATTTTAAAGTACTTAAACTATTCTTTCTTAGATCCGGGTATAATGCCGCCAGGCTGTATGGTATCTACAACTTACGCGTTAACACCAGAAATTTCGTTAAAGTACCCAAAATCAATAAAACTATTTTTTCTCGGTTCTATAATGTTACTGCGTGTCGTTTATTTAATAGTTAACCAAATAATATTAGATGCGAAAGAAAGGAGTCAAAGTTTTTGAAAGTGACTCGTAACTGGCTTTTTCCATTTAACCATTGTGAAATAGAAAATCTGCTAATGGCCAAACTGAAGGGCTATAGAACCTGTTCAGTAACATATCCAATAACGCTGAAATCCTTAGTAGAGCATCCTTCCCACTAGCTACTATATAGAATATCGTAAGAGAAGTCAGTGCAGTGGACATTCCACTAATTACCCAGAAGGAGCTTCTCCAGAGGTGCAACACAACAAGGCACCCGGACATGACGACATTCCAAACAAGGCAATAAAAGCGGCTATAAAAAAAAGACCAGACCTGTTTATGATGACGATGTAAGAGTGCCTCGAAGAAGGAGCATTTCCCGTAAAGCGGAAAATGCAACATTTGGTCCTGCTACCAAAAGGGAAGAACCCTCTAGGAGAACCATCGTCCTATTGCCCAATATGCCTATTGGACACCACTGAAAAGATCCTCGAGAAAATAATCTGCAATAGATTACTCATAGTGGCAGAAGAAAAAGGAGTCTTCTTTGACTACCAATTTGACTTTAGAAAAATGCAATCTGTTAATGTCATAAGAGTAGTAGTTGATATCGCAAAAAGCGCAATCGAAGGGGAAAGATGGCTCTACGGCATAAAGGAGTACTGTGTAGTAGTAACGCTGGACGGTAAAAATGCTTTTAACTCGCCGAACGACCAATTAAAAGCTCACTCGCTAGGATGTATGTGTACACCATATTTCTTGCTGTATATAGTGGCGGGCTATACCAACAACAGGAAGTCGAGATGTAATACAGATAAAGGTGAAAAAGACTACAATGTCACTGCCGGAGTTCCACAGGGATCGGTCTTAAGACCCATGATATTACGTTCGTAACAGTATGTAAATAGATTCGGACGGTTGAATCTGCCATAAGCGAAATAATTGTCCGAATAAAGGATGGGCTAGCCGCTGCCAGCCTTGAACTATATGACCATAACACAGAAGCTGTCCTTATAACCGATCAAAAAACTGTACAGTTCGCCAACTTCTAGGTTGGTAACTAAATATCAGGTCCAAAAAAGCGATTAAATACCTTCGATTAATGTTGTACAACAGAGTACGGTTCAAAACACACGTCGACTATTTAACCAAGAAAGCATGGCAAAAAGGATCCGACTCTTCAGAGTTGTCACATCAGTTTTGTTGTATGCCGCCTCAGTCTAGGTGCAGGCACTGAGAACGACGAAGACCAGAAGGAGACTATCGTCAACATACAAACTCTACGCACTACAGACAATCTGCGACTTTCGAACCATATCAGACGAGGTCACCTTTGTTATAGCTGGAATAGTTCCCGTTGACATTCTAGCAGATGAAATGTTGAGGACATATGGTATAACAGAAGAGCCTTAAGCCAACACGATGTCAATGGAATTAAGAGGCAAGCTCGCTGGGTTAATAAAACGAAAGGCAGATGGACATAGAAAGTTATACCGACAATCCGTGACTGGGTAGAACGTAAACGTGGAGATTGCAACCATAACCTTACGCAGTTCCTGTCTGGCCAGGGTGGTTATCACAAATATCTCCATCGTTTTGGGCACGACAGCTCACCATCTTACCCCGAATGCCAAAATGAGGATGAAGATACAGGGTACGAATTATTTTATTGCCCACCCCTCATGGCATGGAGAACTACTCTGCTCTGCCCGTCACTAATCCTCAATCATATATTACAGTCGCGGAGAATTGGGCGGAAAAATGAATTTTTATAAGAATTCTACAAAATAAGGTACGGAGAATAAAAAAGCTAAGAAAAGCAATAGCAGAAACATCAGAAGGTGCAGAAACCTTATAACAAACGTGCAAAAAGGGCTGCGAAGGATCGAAAAAATAAGATGTGCTAATGCAGCATACATAGAAGATATACGAGGGCGGGTCAATAATTCCGTGCATTTTTGAATTTCTGACCTCTTTACTGAAACAGCAACACTGCTCCTGTCAACAGGCATCTGTCAGTTGACTCCTGTCAAAATTTAAACTTGCTGCGTCAGTTAGTTTGTGTTTGACAGCAATTTTTATCAGACTACTCACTAATTTGAGGAGAAAATGTAAAAAAGTGAATTTCGTGTGCTTATTAAGCATTATTTGTTGCGAAAAAAAACCATTACCGAGACCAAGGCTAAGCTTGATAAATACTATGGGGACTCTGCACCATCGATTTCAATGGTAAAAAAGTGGTTTACTGAATTTCGTTGTGGCCGTACAAGCACTGAAGATGCCGAACGTCCTGGACGCCCAGTTGAGGTCTCTACACCCGAAACAATCGAAAAAATTCACGATATGGTGTTGGCCGACCGAAGATTGAAAGTGCGAGAGATTGTGGAAGCCGTAGGGATCTCGCATGGCTCAGTGATTTCAATTTTGAATGATCACTTGGGCATGAGAAAGCTTTCCGCAAGATGGGTGCCGCGTTTGCTCACAGTCGACCACAAACGCAATCGTGTGACAACTTCACAGGAAGGTTTGGCGTTGTTTAATCGCAATATGGAGGAGTTTTTGCGCCGTTTTGTAACCGTGGACGAAACATGGATCCATCGCAACACACCAGAGAACAAACAACAGTCAAAACAGTGGGTTCCTAAGGGTGAATCGGCGCCAAAGAAGGCCAAGGTGGGTTTGTCAGCCAATAAAGTTATGGCGACTGTTTTTTGGGATGCACGCGGGATAATCCACATTGACTACCTTCAAAAGGGAAGAACAATGAATGGAGAATATTATGCCAACTTATTGGACCGATTCAATGACGATTTGAAAAAAGAACGACCTCATTTGGCCAATAAAAAAGTTCTTTTCCACCAAGACAATGCAAGGGTGCACACATGTGCAGTTGCCATGGCAAAAATCCATGAATTGGGCTATGAATTGCTCCCTCATCCACCCTATTCTCCAGATTTGGCTCCGAGCGACTACTTCTTGTTCCCAAACCTGAAGAAATGGCTTGGTGGAAAAAGATTTGACTCCAATGATGAAGTCATCTCGCAAACAATGGCCAATTTTGAGGACCTCGACAAATATTTTTTTGGGAAGGGATAAAAAAATTGGAGAAGCGTTGGACAAAGTGTATAGAGCTCAAGGGAGACTACGTTGAAAAATAAAATTATTTTTTTATCAAAAAAATCGGTTTTAATCCAAAAGTCACGGACTTATTGACCTGCCCTCGTAGCATAGATTTCTTACTAGCCCGCGAAGGAATACCTAACTGCAGTCCCGAGTGGAGAATGGTCGAAGTTTGTAGGGTGAGGTTTAGTAACGTACGCGTAATTCTGGAATCGAACAATCTGGCTAGGGAATCGTGCATGCAGGTAGCCAGGACTAGTGCTATCTATGAAGATTACACAATATCCTTTGACAACCCACATACAGTAGCGTTCCCCACGCCGAAATCTGAGCTATTCATCAGGCTGCTTAACCTACAAAATCGAATTTCCACTTCGCATATTGCAATACACCTAGAGAGCCTCAAGCAACGGTCAGATTATGGTCTCGTTCGTTTTATGTGAACATTCGCCACCTTCAGGATTTGTAGTTCCATGATGTGCACATGAAAACATACAAATGTGTTACATATGCATATTCACGTAAGAAATTCGTAAGGTGTTTTTCCTCAAAAACTAAAACTTCTAGGGCAACACGAGGAGCACTACTGGCTTCTGATGCAAAATTCTAATTTGCCTGTTACTCTTTCCGTTGATGCACAGAGGAGGGAGTAAAGGGATTTGTTCTTAACTCAGTTTTACAATATTTTACAATATGAAATGTGCTTTGATATACTGAATCGAATTTTTCGTTAAATTGGACGAATTTCAATTCTAGTTTGCGAACTTCTCCTGTCGGTCATTGTACACGAAACATTTGTAATCTTTAACTTTCCTCAAAAGCACCACCAGAGTCAAAGGACCCTTATTTTTGAATCGCTTTTACCTTTTTTTTCACCATAAAATAGTGATGACAATTTCAGACAAAATCAACCATAGAACCAAAGGCACTTTACATGTAAGAAAGGACATATCTATATAAACTAGCACTGCATACAATTTTGTTTCCAAGAGGCCTAACAATGACGCGAAATCCTTTCTCCCTCCCATAAAAAATAAAAAAAACAAACCAACGAAGGAAAATGGTAACATTTTTTCCCATTTTCCAGAAAATGGAAATTTAAATGCTATTTACTCAATCCACACTATCGCGTCCAGTATATGACTGTGAGGAAGGCGAGTCCTACATCAACATTCAGAACCGTGAATTCTTCTCTCCATTCAAGCTATTCAGGGCTGCTGCTCGGCTGGTTTTTTCATTCTTTTTTGGTTTGTATCACGATTTATTCAAAAATAATCACCATCCGTCCTCCATTCATCATGACATGGTCTGCAGTCGTCAACCATTTAAGCGAAATAGTTTTTTTTTTGTGAAAAATGAAAAAAAAATACACTCGGGACATCAGAGCTTTGAAAAAGATGGAAACGGGCCAACTAAGTCGTTTAAGTGTTTCCTCTTCAACCAGGATACTATCTACAATACATTCCTGCTGCTGCTAGTGGTAGGAACGAGTACTTGATGCTGGAGCAATACGTACAAATGTGCTGAGAATGGGAATCATAGAAACGTTATTTTAAGGGATTTTTTCGTGTTTTAGTTTATCCCATAAGCGCATTTGAACTCGACTTTGAGATTTCGTAATTTTAGAACTAAGCTAGATGCTTCCAGGATGTAGGTACAAGTTATGGAAAAATGGTTGTATCTTTGTCGAAGGGCGAATTTAATTCCATGTACATACGGATATGTGTAGTTTTTGAAAAAGTTTTTTGGTAAACCAATAACAGGTATTCTATGAGCAGATTGTACCTACAATAACTTAGATGAGCTTTGTGAACTAGCCGAAGTGATCGTTATCCAACTTTAATATGGATCTGTTTAATGGCGTCTGTGACAATACTGGTGGGACACGCAGCTTGCACGACACCACTTCCGAAAATAGGTTCAGGCTAACTGACTTTGCAATTTTTAAGGGGGTATTCTGGTGTAGAGACACAAATTTTAGGTTTTTTTTTCAATTGTGATGAAATAAGAACAAGGAAGAGTTTTACTAACGTATGTTTGCTAAATGCTTACTTATAATTTAAGAATATACAAAACAAAAAAAATTTAAATTCAAAAAGTCACAGGGTGGTAAAGTGGTGGGTTGAAAAAAAAACCATTGCTGGTAACTCTGTAATACAGCAGAGGCAGCGACTGAGTGCATGAAACAACTGATGAATAGCGGGTTGCGAATGTGAATTCTATTGCTTGGAAATGTTTTTTCAGTCCTATAAGACCAACCCGACAGAGGAAAAAGGAAAAAATACAAGCGAGCCAGGAATAACTGTGACGTTTTTCTCAAGCGCGTGAAATTTCAATACTACCAAAAATTGAGGTAAAAAATACTACAATGTCCCAAATGTAGCAAAAATTTTTGGTCGTTCGTCAAAAATATTAAAAATTCTGCCTCATCCTCCATCCCTACGCTCATTTACAATGACATTAAAACTCTCAGCTCTTTGGAAAAAGTCAATCTGCTTGCTGCACACTATGAGGCCAGATCAACACTCCCAGATTGTGCTTTGTCGCAGCTTACACTTGAGTGCGTCGAATCTTCAATGAGACGAATACACTTTCGAAGTCGTGTAGTAGCAAGAGTACTTAAAGATCTTATTATACATAAATCCGCTGGCCCAGGTGGTATATCTCCCCTTATTCTGAAGAGGTGTTCTTCCTAGCACTTTTTCCGAACAGATGGCAAACAGCATTCAGCATTTGTCCAGCCCGTCCCTAAAAACGCCGAAACTTCCTCTCTCTCCACTTATAGACTCATTGCACTTACGTCCCTACTATCCAAGATCATGGAAACGCTGATAAACCCTCAGCTCATGAAGTATCTCGAAACACGAAAACTTCTCGTTTTCGTTGTAACAGGACCGCTGGTGATTTGATGGCATGTTTCACCGAAAAGTGGAACCAATCAATCTGGCGAAAACAAGATAGTTGCACTTGATATTTCTAAGGCATTTGACAATGTTTGGCATCAGGGTCTTTTGTCGAAAATGCGTGCTTTTGGGATCGATGTCTCTCTTCTTCAATGGATTAGAAATTACCTTTCGGAACGTTCAATTCAAGTTGTCTTGGATGGTTTCAAGTCTGATATTCACAAAATAAATGATGGTGTGCCCCAGGGCTCCGTTCCTTTTTTTTTGCGTTTTTTTAAAGAACTTAACACTCAAGTGGGTATGAATACACTTATAATGCCTCAGCATGTGTTAAATTTTGGAAAATGGGATAGAAAGAGAAAGAAAAATATTTGGGCTCAGTGGTTATTTCGCTTCATGGGTGGCATCCAACATTTAATGGGGAGACTAAATTCATAGTGGAAGTTGGCTTGATGTTGATTTCTAGTCAACTACTCGTCTTACTTGATTTTCATTAACTGAAAAAATGGATGATATGTCTTTCAGGCGAGGCTGGGATTCGAACATCGAAAAATCCGATTTAGAAGCCAGTCCACTACCACTTGAGCCACGGCCACCGACACTCTTTTTAATTTTCATTAATAATCTCCTGTCTGCTACTTCTAATCCAATATATTCCTTTGCTGACGACAGTACTCTTCGATTTTCGTATTCGTTTCCGAACTCAGGTCCCTGCTCTTCGGCTGTAGAACGGGAAAGACAGCGTATGCTTAGCTCATTAAATTCCGATATTAACAGCATAACCAATTGAGGAACTATCAACCGAGTGGAATTTAATGCTTCCAAAACGCAATGCTGTCTGCTGTCGTCAAAGCGAAATTTAAATACCCAGCCATTATGAATGAATGGCATTTGCATCATTGAAACCGAAGAACTTTCCATTCTCGGTATGTGTTTCAACGATAACTTACGTTGGAATGACCACATATTCGATGTCACCAAAAATGCTGCGAAATGTCGAAGTTTCCTCAGGCGATGTAAGAAATATTTCACAACCTCTGATCTGACCTCAATATATAAGGCGTTTATACTCTCAAAATTGGAGTACAATGCTTACATCTGGTCAGGTGCTCCTAAAACCTCATTGCACTTGCTAGATAGGATCCAAAACCGTGCAGTAAAACTCATAGGTGATGACAATATTACACAGCACCCTTGAACACAGACGTAATGCCTCCTGTCTCACCTTATTGTATCACTATTTTCACCACCAGTGCTCCTCCGAAACTGCCAATAGCGTTCCACCCCTTCTATAACTTTTAACCATAACACCCGCCTGGCAATGAATGCTCATCAATATACCCTCAAGCCCACCTTCGGACGTATTCTGAAATATCGTGATTCGTTCTTAAGCCGTTCAGCTCGCTTATGGAATACCCTGCCGAGCTTGTCAGTCCCTAGTCACTATAACTTGCAAACATTTAAGACCAAGGCACATCGGTATCTCTCTTTTTTCCCTCCCTTATTCCCCCTGGCGGGTGCTATGTGCAAACATCTTAAAGGTACACGAAATACCTTGTCGTTGTGTTGGCGGTTGTTGTGTTGGCGGTTGTTGTGTTGGCGGTTGTTGTGTTGGCGGTTGTTGTGTTGGCGGTCGTTGACTCCAACATATCTCGCGTGCCAAATATATAAAAAAAAAGAACATAACGCGATGAACATCATGCCATGCATGCCATTGAAAACATTGTTCGTCTAGTTAAAGCAATAAACCCACGAGTACTTCTTAAAGAATTAGCGGAATTTATTTTTTTGGTCATACGTTCTCTAGCATACCCTTTTTTAAGCCTCGATATCAGACTTTTACTTTTCCAGAGATAAGTGCCAACATACAAAGCGGTGATTGATCCATATCATTTAAGAAGTAACATATAAATTTAATTAATCTCACAAGCAAAAATGACACCCTCTTAAACAGATATTAGTGCATAGCTTTACGAGTACGTACATACATATGTATTGTATCTCACAGGTAAACATTGCCTTCTCCACAAGTTGGTAAACGAGTTCCTTATTAAGGTTCTTAAGACTCTCCTGTTTAAAAGTACATACACACACATCTATGTATAGTACAACTATACGGTAAGCGCCAACATTCGTATTTTTCGTGAAAACCTGTAAAATGCTTCAAATTAAACTTGAGAAACAGTTGAAGTATATCTCGGCTACCCAGAGGGAGAAAGCAAAACACAGATAGGAAGCGAGATGGAGTGCTCTTGTAGTTTTGCGCTTCTTATTTCCGACAGTAAGCCACGAACTGAAGCGGAAAATGACACACTTCCGTCGTGCAATGTGCACTACTGAGTTTCCTATTCTCTAGCTTTTTCTAGATTTTTGTTTCGTAACCTTTTCTGCGTTGTTTCCTGGAATTAGTTCCATCAATGTGATGCGTATACAAGAAATGGTAGCCAAGAAAATGACAAAAGCTATTGTTCAGTTTTGTACGCAGCCTTGTCTCGGGTAGTTGCCAACACTCTTGGGCTTCGCTAGACCTTTTTTCTGGAGTGAATATTGCATTTCACAAATGGCTACATGGTAAAGTTTTGCGGAATGATAGACGAATGGAATAAGAACTTTAAAGAAATTAGGATCCCCGTGTTGCAGCATACGAGATAAGGTCATCGAACTGCAATGATAATTGGTGGGAGAGTTGTTAAGGGACTGATTGCTTTGACCTACAACAATGACCGAAATAAAACGTTTCCTGTCTCCTCTGAAAATTACTTAACAATCTTATATTAACTTACTGGCCACACACAGGCACTCTAAGCTACTCTAAATTCTTATATCTATGTCTTTCGACTTTGTTTACATTTTGTTGAAATATATATTTTGTATACTTAGGGCTAAGAAAAAAATTGTTAACAAAAACTTAGCATATGGACTTAATTTTTTATAAAAACTTAATATCTAACTTAAAATAAACCTTATTCTACTTAACCTACATACACAATACACACACACAGATATTATACCTTTGTATATACTAATATGTGCATATATTTTTTAAATGCTAACCTAAACCTATGTAAGCTGGCCATCGCTATTCACAGAGCAAATAGATTGGTCAGTTCTGCCCCATTAGTGAAGCTGGTCCGTAATTGACGGAAACGACTACGACGAAATATCTTCTCCATCATTCAACCACCACAAATGCTGGTGCTGCCGAACGACATCCCTCTTATCGCGATTCCCCACCGCCCTACTGAACCTGAGAAGATTCACACTGCCGTGTGCGACGTCTCTGCCGTAGTTGAGTCGCCTGTCCCCAGCTTTCCGAGCGACATGGAAGATTAACGGGACCGCTGATCTATCCTGGATCAACCCCATCTGATCTAGGTAGAGGAATGCTTCCGGTGGAACGAAGCCGTCAGAGCGCACACTCTCGTGGTAAAGGTAATTGTGGTAGTAAGCCCCAGATATCAGGTTATTCGTCGAGGTCATTGCTCTTGCAATGTGCCTTCGAGTCAGCTTAATTACGAAGTTGTCCACCCGTATTAGGTTCGCTCTGTTGTAAAGGACCTCATTACGATAAAATTTTTTGTACTCCGACTCTGGTGTTCTGTACAAGCGAAGGCAAGCCCTCTCAAACACCCGATTCTTTTCCATTAAGCTTGCTCGTACATTGAACCACACGGGGCATCCGAATATCAGCATGGACTTGATAAGGGCCATGTAGCAGATTACCTTTACCCTCTCATCGAGTTGACTGCTATAAAACAGTCTCTTCGTAAGGGCAAAAGCGCCTTTAGCTCTGGCCAGAGCAGCATCTACATTTTTGTCAAAATACAGAAACTGATGTAGCCAGATCCCAAGGTATCTGACTACATTTCGACAGGCAAGAGGCTGTCCGTGTTGTCCAATGATCGAGAACATTCGCCAATTTTTTCTGGTATCCCTAGAGGCTCCAGACAACGGCGTCCTAAAGAGAATGGTTTCCGACTTCTGAAAGTTGATTTTCAACTTCCAGTCATCGCAAAATCGTCTTATCTTATCAAAGTCACGTTGCAAGAAAGTATTAATGACCTCGATTTTTGGACCTGTTCTGTACGCTATCAAATCGTCTGAGTACGCAATAGTATGGGGAAGTGAACCTATCAAGTCGCTTGTATAAATGTTGAATAGAATCGGCGAATTGACCGCGCCTTGCTGAAGACCATATTTAATTTGAAATATTCCAACAGAAGTCACATCACCATTTTTCACGATGAACTGTCTGTTGGTTAGCATATTATAAAGAATGTACAAGAGTGGTTTACTGATCTCCAGCCTAGTCAGCTTATAGAAAAGACCGTCTAACCATACGGTGTCGAAGGTGTTCTCCAAGTCAACAAGGCAGGCATCAGTACATTGGTTTTTGCCTTTATTCCATTGGATATCCGACACCAGTTTGCGGTATGTGAGATATCATGTCCTGCCTTAAAACCGAATTGATTATCCGGAACTATATGTTTGTCCTCAACCCACCTAGACAGGGCTCTGTTGATTACTTTTTCAAACATCTTACTGATATTCGGAAGGACATTTATCGACTTGAGATTCGCCGGATTGAATATATCCTTTCCCTTTTTCGGGATAGGTTGACCCACCGCCGTTTTCCAATGCGCTGGATAATGTGCATTATCCATTGCATTATTAAGCAGGGTGGTGTAAATGTCCACCGCTTCTAGAGGAAGATGTCGAAGCACGATGTTCGGTTCCCACTGATTTCTTAGCCTTGATTGTGTCGAAGATCTCATGGAGCTCTTCCTTCGAAATGAACGGGGGTAGGTCACCCTCTCTGGTAATGACATTATTTGTCATATTTTCGTCGCTGAACCGGGTGAACCCAGAGCCCTCGGATCGCCAGTTCTCTACTTCATTTCGAATGTAGAGGTCGTGCACCGAGACGCGATTGTCCAAGTCACAATTAGGGCCAATGGTATCAGTGGCCTTGTATATTTCCTGGAAAGTCGCTCCTATGGATCACTACCTGCTATTGTCAGTAATCGTTCGTTGTCTGTTGTCCGGGCTATTTTAAGACACTGAAGGTCGTTTTGATTTTTTCTACGAAATAGTTTATTTATTTGCGGGAACATATTCGGGTTGCCGGTGTTTACAGCCCGAACCCTGTTGTTCCAATACAAACTTACAGAAATTCTGTAATTTTCTTTTATTAACGTTTGAAGATTTTTAATCGACGGCTTCAGTGTCCTTATCTCCGGGTCTTGTCTGTCAGTTAACTGTCTGTACAAGTTTTTGAGTCTTGACAGAAGCCTACTTTTCTGTCGGTGCAGTGCGTCAATAGTAGGATTGCGGAACAGGTCTTCGTTAGTCGTACGTCCATAGCGCGGTATTGTAGCGTCCATAGTTTGTTTAATGGTCTCGTCCATTTGTTTTAGGTAATCGTCGATCTCCTCGTTTGACAAATTCCTATTGGACGGTGGGTGGAGCGTATTCGAGGAGAGCGCACTTGTCATGGTTGCAGAGAAGCGTGTCCATCGAGTATTACTGTAGTTGTAAGAATATATTTGGACAAACTCCTCCAATTCCGCAATTTCGTTAGGAACTGTAATTTTGGTGCTAAAACCGCAATGGTCGCTGTCATACACGAATGTGCGCAGACAGTTTAGCGTTTGTAAATTCGTACCTGTTAGTCGTATACGTTCGTCGTACAGCAGTAGATCCAGATAAGACCCGCCTCTGGGAATCGACGGGTTATCCGCCGCTTTAAGACCGAGTCTGTACATGACATCGTGCTGACCCCACCAATCGAGTAGTAGGTTCCCTCTAGTATTTGGCAAATTATTTCCCCAATCTCTGCGTCTAGCGTTGAAGTCCCCGCCGATTATAAAATAATTCTTCCCCGATTCCAGCCTCAGAAGTCGAAAAAGCGTGTCGAGCTCTGTAATGAATAAAGTGGATTGTGATGTCTCAGGTGCATAAACAGAGGCCAAGTACAGCCGCTTTCCACTGCGGAGCGGGATATAAATCACTACTGCCGCCTACACCCGGAACCTACGCAACACTCCTTTATACACTCTGTGAAATTTTATACCTTGTTTAATGAAGATTGCGACACCGCCTCCACGTTTGGATCGGGGCCGGTTTCTTCTTCTAACAATATAATTATTGTACTCCAGTTTGTGCTTATCGGTTAGCTTGGTTTCTCTAGCGAAAAGCACATCAGGAGATTGGTCTTGTAGCAATTTAAACATCGCGGCTCTTCGTTCGATCCTAATCAGTGAATTAACATTCACCGCAAGGACCTTCAAAGATTGCTCCACCATGTGCGTACCCATTACGACATGTGTTGCGTTAGGCCCGGCAGCAGCGCGTAGGTCTGGTCCACCCGCTTGGCCTGTTCTTGCACCTGCCGTTGCAGCTGAGCCATCTGCCTTTGGATTGCGAGCAAGATGGCCAGCATGTTAGGTGCAGCCTCCGTTGACAACAGTCGCTTGCTGTACCGTAGCCCCCTTACCTGCCGCCATTTGGGCGTAGGAAATTTGGGACGTGACGGCTGGTGTTTGAAACCTAGCAGGTGAACGTTTTACCTCCACCTTCTGCTGCTGAGCCGGTTTTGCTTTCTTAATATCAACGAACTTAGGACAACCCCGATAGTTTGCGGTGTGTCCCACGTTCCCACATAATACGCACGAGAGCTGCGTCCTATCGGACGCTCTGTCCCTACCCAGAGCACACTCCTCGGAACTGTGGTTTTTTACGCACTTCACGCATCGAGGCTGCATTTGGCAGTTCGACGCGGCGTGCACGAACCTCTGGCAGCGAACGCATTGTATAACGCCTTCGCTCCTTTTTAATTTTTCCCAGTGAACCACCTGGTAGTCAAGGACTTTGATACTCCTTAGACTATCCAGACGGCTTTCGGGACTGAGCTGCACCAGGAAGAACGGCAGACTCCGTGTCTCGCGCCTGGCTCTAGCTGTGGTAAATGGCTTTACCCCCACAAACTTGAGTCCTTCGCACTCCTTCTCTTTGAGCAGTGCCAGGATCTCCTCAGGATCAGAAGACGGTTCCAACCCCTTCAGCAGCATCGATTGCCGCTTTTCACACTTCGGTGTGAATGAGTAGTGCTCCGTCGTCGTTTCCTTTAGGAGCTCTTTCACTTTCACGTAGCCCACCACTGTATTACAGTGGATGGCATGGCGATCATTCCCCAATCTCTTAATGTTAAAATTATTGCCAATGATCAGCCTACACAGATCCTTGGTAGCACTTACGAGTACCTCCAATTTATAGGTGTTGATAGGAGACACCTTCTCCTTCTTCTTCTGCTGTTGTTGTTGTTGTTGTTGTTGTTGTTGTTGTTGTTGTTGTTGCTGTTGTTATTTCTGCTGCTGCTACTGTTTTTGTTGTTGCCGTTTTTGTGGCTGCTGCTGTTTTAGCTGTTGCCGGTGTTGTGACTGCTCTTGTTGTTGTTGCTGGTCTTTCTTAGGCTTTTGTTGGTGTAGCACTTGCGCTATTTTATTTGTTTGGTGTTATTGTTGGGTCTGCTTTTGAATAAGCTACTGTTGTTGGGATTGCTCCTGCTCTTCCCTCTTCCTTCTTAGCATTTGCTTTTCTTTCATGGCCAGCACTCTTTGTTGTAGCATTTTGATGCTGCTACTTATGGCCTCCATTTCTTCCTCTTCATCTTCAGATTCACTTGTTGCCAATGAAGAGAAGTTGTTCTTTTCCCTCACTCCGCCAAGCAGCTTTACAGTGGCCGTTGGTGGGGTGGGACGTTTTACTAAGTTAGAAGTTTTACTGAACTTCCTCCTTCTTTTTGTTTTTGGGGTTTGGCTCGAACCATTCGAAGCCTCACCTGATATTTTAGCAGATCCCGGACCGCTCTTCACAATCCATGGACAACACTTTACCACCACTTCAACTTTATTGTTTTTTTTTTTGTTTTATTCACTTTTAAAAATAAAAAGTCGATGCAACTTTTTCGGGAATCGAACCCACGACCCCTGCTTTGTCGATCGGACACCACTACTACTGCACCACCGAAGCACTTGCCCAAAATGTTTCTAATTGCTTTTTTTGTTACTATTTCACTATTTCACTTGAAAAGAAGCCGAAACACATCCGTCCTCTATCGAGGTCTATGAACGGCTGAGAGCAGAGCCGGTATGATGGGGGTAATATATAATTTAATCTTACTCGATTGCCTCATGAGCCCAAGAAAATAGCAATTAGCAAGAGTATTTCTGTGTCCGATTTCTATGCTGATATTAACGTTGCTTGCAACTGCGGAGCCAAAGTAGATGAAGTTCTAAACTTTGTCCAAGTTATAACCGCCAAAGCTGACTTTCAGTCCAAACCACGCTGATGTGCATTCTTTCTGATGGCTTTGCTTTATCGTCGTTAACCGTTAATCCGATTTGGCCGCTTCCGTCTCAATACTCACGAAAGCTTTATTGACGGTTCGCTGTGTTCGTCAAATCACATCAATGTCATCCGCGAGAGCAAGTGGCCGTGTGGACTTGAAGAAAATCGTTCCTGTTTTGTTGACTAGACAGTTCTGCACGATTCTGTCAAGGCGATGTTAAAAAAAAGTCATTTGACAGCGCGTCGCCTTGCCTAAAACCTGACTTGAAAGTCTGGGCAAATCAATTTTCGGCCTTGATGGAGCAGCAAGAATTCTCCAAAGCCATTCTGCACAATGTACCGAGTTGGGCAGGGATGTCAAAACTAGACATGGCTTTGTATAGCTCATCTCTATAAGCGCTACCATATGAGGCCTTGACGGCGGCAAATTGATGGTGAGTGTCGATCTGTAGTTCCCAAATATTTTCTATGATTGTGAATATTTGATGGACTTTCTTGGCCTGGTATTGCCCATCTGGTATGACCCATCGATATTGTTTATGATTGGACAAACAATGATTAGATTCCATGCTCGGAGCATGCTTTCCTCTGACCATATATTTCAGCTGAGCTGGTGCAGGTCATTCACAGCTGCCTCAAATTGGTCAGCAGGCAAATAATCTGCCCCAACAGAATCTAGCAAAATTAGAATGACGGACGGAATTCTCTCTGTTTTGTCCATGATTCATTCAGATTGGCGGCGGGATTATGACCATCGTCGCCATTACATGCTGTACAAAAGCAGTCTTTGTATTTCCAGCACCGGCTGCAACAGTAATACTACAATAGTTGTGCATGTTCATCGGCCTTGTTATCCAGGCACGTTCGGTATATCCTCAGAAAGGACTCCCACCATTGCCTCGATCTCCCGTTTCTCGTACTATTCCTTTTTCTATCCGAGAAACCTGTGATGCTCCCTTCTTCTCTGCCCGTAGCTGTTTGGTCATCGCCAAGCCCAACGTTTATCTGTGTCGGTGCTTTGAAAGCAATTATACCTGAAGTTGCTTCTCAACCTTTACAATAATCCCATTGGGTCGCTATCTGACTTGCGTTAAGATCTTCTATCACACTTTTGGTCTCCAATGACCAAACAGCGTATTGCTAAATTACACTAAGAGATGGTAGATCAAAGGCTTCCGGAACCAATTGACCCATTTATAAGAAATACCCACGTCTTAATTGCGGCAAATAAAGAGGCTCCCTAACGTGGGGTACAAGATCTCGTCTTTTAATCTATCAGTGCGGCTTTAAAATCGGTAAGCCTACAATTCTATCATGTAGTAAAACCACAGTCGGTGCTGAAAATCTAAAAAGACTATTTCTGCAGACTGTTAAACGGTGATGGCGAATAGTATCCCACCGTCAGCCAGATCGAAAGACAGTTCAAGTCGAACAAAGCTGGTGGACCCGATGGCCTAGCTGCCGAGCTGTTTAAAGCATTAGATGATGATTGGATACAGAGGATACACCGACTCATTATCAAAATCTGAGTCGACGAAAAATTGCCCCACAAATGGAACCTCAGCATTGTTTATCCAATTCTTAAGAATGCCTAAGACCCTTCGTACACAGTCTGACCAACCCCTATTAGTGTAGTTCTAGACCTGGAAAGTCCAGCATCGATCACATTTTCATAATTACGGCAGGTCTTGGAAAAAAAACATGAATTGGAAATCCACACATATTCGTACCAACTCTTCATCAATTTCAAAGCCGCATATGACATAATCTATAGAGATTACTATACAGAGCCATGTCTAGCAGTCATAAGTATCGGAAAAGTCGGATTAACAACCAGGGTTCCAGTCATGTTCGTAAGATCTGAGTCAAATGATAATTGCTTAGGTTTAGTTTTAAATGCATTTTTATTTTCTAAATCATTAACTCTTACATACTAACAAAAAATACTTAAATGCTAGCTTAAAATTACTTAACAAACTTATACTAACTTACTGGCCCCACACAGGCACTCTAAGCTACTCTAAATTCTTATATCTATGTCTTTCGACTTTGTTTACATTTTATTTATTAATACTTATTTTCTATGCTTACGGTCAGCGAAATTCCTAATGGCGTTATGCCAAAGAACATTTGTTTTTTAAAGGAACTATGCAGCACGTGACATGAATATCAGTAGGAGGAAAATTGACCAAATTTGAGCAAATTTAGGCGTCGTTCCATTGCAACATTCCGTTGCGTTGTTGAAGGCCATCTTAATGTCGATGAAAATGCCAACGAGTTATCGTTCTTGTCGACTACACATGTGCATCATTATGTTCTCACCATGTCACAATTAAAAAAATATTTCCCTTTAACTACGGCCGTCAAGTCGAATCAACAACAACTTCATTGTGGTCGAAGATCCGCAGGAGAAAGTAGTGGTAATTGTAGTGTTGTTCCAGGAAGCGTACAAGAAGAATGATGTCATTGGCTCGAACGGCGACTTGGAAAATCAGGTCCTTTCGTACAATTCCTACCTTCGAAATGATATGGAGAACAAGCGATTCGAGATCTCACTGAGTTTAATGACGAAAACATGGTGAACAATGTCATCGCCATCGGGAGGAAGCTACCCCCGTTCATTTCGAATCACTTGGAGGTAAGAACTCAGCGGGAATCGATGGGATACCGAACATTGTGGTTCGACATCTCCCAATAGAAGCGGTGGACATATAAATCACCCTGTTTTATAATGCTTTGAATAATGCTCATTATCCAGCTCATTGGAAGATAACGGTGGTGCATCCTATTCCTAAAAGGAATAAAGACACGTCCACGAAATTTCGGACGATGAATCTCCTTCCGAATATTAGGAAGGTATTCAAAAAGTTAATCAATAGAGTCCTGACTAAGTGGGTTGAGGACAAAAATATATTTCCTGATAATCAATTCGGTTTTAATGCGGGGCATGATTTTTCACATGCTGCGTCTAAACTGGTATCTGATATCCAGTCGAACAAAAGTTAGAAACAGTGCACGGGTGCCTGCCTGATTGACTTGAAGAAGGCCTTCGACATCGTATGGTTAGAGGGACTACTCTTCAAGATGAACAGGTTGTTCATAAGTAAACCACTCCTATAACATACATTCTTTCTGATATTGCTCACCAGTAGGCAGTTCATCTTCTTCACGATACGATGAGATGCGACTTCTGCTGGAACAGTTGCCATTTAAAATGGTCTGCAACAAGGTGAGGTTAATTCACCGATCCTATTTAACATCTACATCTGGTAGAACTCACTTCACCATGCCATAGCGTATGCAGACAGGTGGAAAAATCGAGCTCACTAATCATTAATCGATAAAATTAAACGATATTGCGATGACGGGAAGTTGAAGATTATAGTCCGTTTCAAATTACCGTGCAATTGCATCACAAGCAAATTCAAATTCATATTAGAAAAACACTATTTCTTCTTTTCAACACAATAATTGTGAAGAGAGTGCTTTCCATTTGCCAACTACACTGCAAAAATAAACAATGGACACGCCTTCCACGTCCATGCATTCTCTCTACCCTCTGTTTTCGCATCGGTCAATACCGGCTTCTTATCTTCTCCACAATAAATTATCCAATGCCATTTAAGCAGATAATAAGTACGCTCTGACACTCAGCGAAATCAATGTGTGGTTACGCTCGAATTTCGTCTGGATCACTTCCAGGATTACTGGAATAGACTGGAAAAGAGAGCACATGCGCAAGGTCTTTGTGTGGGGGTTCTGCGGATACCAGAAAGAGCTGGCGAAAGTTTTCGACCGTGGGACATCACGGGCAGCAATTTGTTTGTCGAAGCGTAGTCGTATACTTTGGGATCTGGCTAGATCAATACGTATATTTTAACAAACATGTAAATGTTGCCCTGGCCAGAAAAAAATGTATTTTTGCCCTTACAAAGAAACAGTTTTATAGCAGCCAATTCAATGCGAGGGTAAAGGTAATAGGCTACATGGCTCTTTTTTTTTTTATAATTTACGCGCGCCTAAGGGGTTATGAATACCCTTATACTGTTGCCAGGGCGCGGGCGGAAAGATAGAAGGAGGAGAAAGGAAAGTTTGTGATGTAGTGGTTTGAAACTCAAGTGTGTTTGGTTTCGATATTGACTCTCCGGGGGTGGGAGTCCGAATAGGACGGAGAGATTTTTCTTCTCTCGAAATGTGAGGTTGTGAATTTTAACGATTGTTTTGTGCTTGAAAAACCCTACAACAGCCAAATCTACATGTCAGTGTTATGCCTTCACACGCAGATTTTTCTGACTGAGTTCCAATGAAATGAAAATGAAAACTTGCTGTGGCGAGGATTCGAACCTTGACCTTCCGAGTGAGAAGCGATAGCTCGGTTTTTATTTATATTACTTAGTTTACTCTTACATGCTAGACAAAAAAATGCTTAAAAATTAGCTTAAATAACTTACAAATAGTCTTATTCTAACATACTGGCCCCATGCGGGCACTCTAAGTTAAACCTAACACTTAAACTAAGTCTTTCGACGGATCTTACATTCTATATTTAATTTTATATTTAACATTACAACTAAAACTAAGAAAAATTAATTTTAAGAAAAACTTAGTATATGGACATTATTTTTTTTTTATTTAAACTTACAGACTACCGAAAAAATAAATCTTAATCTACTTAACCTACGTTCATACACACCTATATACAATGCACAATATATACACACTTCATATATACATATATGCATATACACATATGTATATATATATGGATATATATATATATATATTTTTTTTATCATTAAGAAGCGATAGCTAGTACCACTACACCACGGCCACCCCAAGTATCCGGCCTATACTTGTATTTGGAGAGAGAGCGAGTTTAATGAAAAAGATTCGCATGGTTGAGAGGCCCAGCCTAAGGGCTTTTTTGTACATCTATAAGTGTACCATAATCGGAGTACATAAAATTTTATCCTAATGAAGTCTTATACAATAGGGTGAACCTAATAACAGTCGACATTTTCGCCATTAAGTTGATTCGAAGGCACATTGCTAGAATGACCTCGACTATCTGATCTCCGGGGCTTATTACCTCAATTATCTAGAGAGCGCGCTTCAACGACTTTGCGTCCCAAGAGGTGTTTGTCTATTTTGATAAAAAAAGCTGATCGAAGACAAATAGCGGTGCCGCCAATCTTCCACGTCGCACGAACTGCTGTGGACAGGCGAACCGACTACGCCATAGACGACATCACTAACACCAGTGCGGAGATTCTCCGGTTCAGTAGAGCGGTTGGGAGTCGTAATTTTATGGATGTTGCTCGGCAGCACCAGCAATGTTGGTGGCTTGCTGAAGTTGGGGAAACTACTTCGTTGTTACCTTCTAATTAGGGGTAGCCCCATTTGGGGGAAAAGTTGGTATGTATAATATTTTAAGGTATGACCCGCTTACATAGTTTTGGTAGGATTAAGATTGTTTTAAGTAATAAAAAAAGAATAACAGAAATTAAAAAAAAAATTTTCTCCAAAATTAAGATAATTACTTAATATAGGTTAGGATAACAATTAAGATAATTTGTAAGTTTTATTTAAATTAAAAAAAAAATTTCATGTACTAAGTTTTTAGGAAAAAACCTTAATGTTAGTAATAATAGGATGGAATAAATAAATTATCATGTTTAGTTATGTCGAAAGACTTACCCCATTTGTTAGGTTAAACTTAGAGTGCCCGCATGGAGCCAATAAGTTAACATAGTATAGTGTAAGTTAATTAAGCTAGTTTTTATGCATTTTCTTGTCTAGCTTGTATGTATAAAGAAATCGATATGATAAGAATGCACATATAAAACGAAAATGCTCACTAAAAAAACCGTCCGCGAAAGTAATTGACCATTAAATGACATTCGATAGGTAAAATCAAGTTAATGTAAGTCAAGATAAATATTAAAGCTCATTGCTTTCGACAGAATTTAACCGTCATATTCAACTTTCCTTATAATACAATAAAAAAATGCATAGCATTGATAATAGAAATCAACCGACCACCACAGGCACAATGTCAGATAGTAATCATTTCTGTCCATAGTTTGTGCCTAATGGTGTTTCTACAAAGCACCATTTCCGACCTACCGACGCCCCATCCACCCGTTTCTTTGACACTCCCGCACTGTAGATTTGTTATAAATATTATATTGTAGTATTGTTAATAATCCACCCCAACACTCCAATAGCACATACACATAATCACCGTCCCGCAACAAGGAAACATTAAACCACCCCCAACCGAACTGAAAGTACACCCTTGTGCCAAATTCGATTTATCTCTTCATTCTGACAAACAAAGCACGCAGTACAGACCTACGACTTGAACAAAAGCTATAAATACCGGCAATCAGTGTTGCAGCACCTTCTTGACATCCAGCTTCACCCTCACTTCATTAATTCGGTGTTTAGTGTCTGTTTCCACAACTGATGGTGGGTAGGGCGGCAAAATTCATGCATCTCACATTCCCGGCTACAAGTAGCAAATAATTATCAATTTCATTTCATTCTCCCTCTCTCGACGCCCTTAAGCGATAATCCTCATAAAAGATAGACACGGTTGGATTGTACGAGTATGCGAATGCGGATACGGATAGATGCGGTTGGGCACGTAACGCAGTAGGCGATTAGTGGTGCGTAAGGGCTACCCCATAATTCAGGGAAAGCGAAAAAATAAACATCCTCCCTTGGGTTTTGGGTATTGAAAATAATACGCGTAATGCATGTATCCGTTTAGGTTTACTCGAAAAGGATGCCCCATTAAAAGAATCTGGAAGATTTCGATGATGATGTTTGTTCTGTCTAATAGCCTTCAGTCATTCTATTAGTGGAAATACTCATATTGTGATTTTTCTTTTTATTATTTGATATGTATTATATATTGTCGAGAGCTTAGGGTGCAATATGTAACTTGACACTAACAGCTAAGCAATAACCTTACAGAGTGTGATACAAGAATAACACTAGCTGCAGAATTCTTTACAATTCTGACGAATGTACAAGTACCTAGTGTAGTACATAATACAAAGTATTTCCTTCTGAAGAACAAAGTTGTGTTGGCTTTGTAAAGTTAGTAATTCAATTGCCGGAAATGGCCATTCTTTGGTTCTCAGTGAATGATGGATTTCGACTTCGTTGTTCTCGCATATTGTTTCTTGAAATGTGTGCGTGGCTAAGCCTTTAAATGTTTACATGCGGTAAATCTGCTCTGTTTCGAAACATCACGTTATAAAAATCCTGACATTGTAAACACTGTAGGGTCTAAGGGCATGGTGTTACATACGGCGTTCCATTCTCTGTCTACCTCAATCCTAAAACTAAGGTTCATATTTAACTCTCCAGATACAAGCCAGGGCAACATATTCTAAAGGATTAGTGAACTAAATTGCAAGGTAAGTTTGCAATGGAGTAATATTTGCACTATAAAGGGTGACTGTTGAATATCTAAATACTACTATAAGTTTATAACGAGCAACGACACCTGTTTGTCAAGCTTTTATATACGAGCAAATTATTGATCTCAAGCAATCATGAAACTCTTTATGTGAAACCACCTGTTTTGGTTAATAAGAAAACACTTCTCTTTTATCTACTGAACATTGCGCGTCTTATTCTTCTTCCTCTTCAATTACCATCGAGTATCTCTAATTAATTTTCTCGTACACCCACCACACAGTTAGAGAAAAGATTCCTAAAAGAACCGTATGGCAATACGAGACAGCAAATTGGAGCGGACTTAACAACTTTTTTAGGAATTTTAACTGGTCGTTAGGTTTCCTCGATAACGACGTGGATGCCGCTGCTGAAATGATCAGAGAAACCATTATGTTTGGAATGAAATGCTTAATCCCTCATCGGATGAAGAGTATCAAACCAAAAGAAAAGGCATGGTACGACTCGAGCTGTAAAGAGGCTGTCAGGGTTAGAGAAATGGTTTTTCGGTCCTACAAGACCAACCCGACAGAGGAAAACCGAAAAAAGTTTAAACGAGCAAGAAATGACTGCAACGTCTTTCTCAAGCGTGTGAAATTCCAATACAACCAAAAACTGAGGCAAAAGATACTGCAATGTCCCAAAGGCAGTACAAATTTTTGGTCATTCGTCAAAAACATTAGAAATTCTGCCTCATCCTCCATCACAACGCTCATTTACAATGACATTCCAGCTATCAGCTCTTTGGACAAGGCCAATCTGCTTGCTGCACACTTTGCGGCTAGCTCAACACTCCCAGATTGTGCTTTGTCGCCGCCTACACTTGAGTGCGTCGAATCTACAATGGGACGAATTCACTTTCACACTCGTGTAGTAGCAAGAGTAATTAAAGATCTCAACATATATAAATCCGCTGGTCCAGATGGCATATATCCCCTTCTTCTGAAGAGGTGTTCTTCCACGATGGCAAAACCATTGCGTAAGCTTTTTCATCAATCCTACTCTTTAGGAGTCTTTCCAAGCAGATAGAATACAGCATTTATCCAGCCCGTCCCTAAAAAAAGGCAAATCTTATTCTCTCTCCTCCTACAGACCCATTGCACTTACGTCAGTTCTCTCCAAGGTCATGGAAACGCTGATAAACCGTCAGCTCATGAAATATCTCGAAACACGAAAACTTCTCAATGACCGGCAATATGATTTTCGTAGCAACAGGTCCACTGGTGATTTGATGGCATGTCTCACCGAAAAGTGGAACCAAAGCGTACATCAATCTGGCGAAAGCAAGATAGTTGCACTTGATATTTCTAAGGCATTTGACAGAGTTTGGCATCAGGGTCTTTTGTCGAAAATGCGATCAATGTCTCTCTTCTTCAATGGATTAGAAATTGCCTTTCGGAACGTTCAATTCAAGTTGTCTTAGATGGTCTCAAGTCTGATATTCACAAAATAAATGCTGGTGTGCCCCAGGGCTCAACTTAACACTCAAGTGGGTATGAATACACTTATAATGCCTCAGCATGTGTTAAATTTTGGAAAATGGGATAGAAAGGGAAAGAAAGATGTTTGGGCTCAGTGGTTATTTCGCTTCATGGGTGGCATCCAACATTTAATGGGGAGACTAAATTCATAGTGGAAGTCGGCTTGATGTTGATTTCTAGTCAACTACTCGTCTTACTTGATTTACATTAACTGAAAAAATGGATGATATGTGTTTCAGGCGAGGCTGGGATTCGAACATCGAAAAATCCGATTTAGAAGCCAGTCCACTACCACTTGATAAATTCCTTTGCTGGTGACAGTACTCTCTGCTTTTCATATTCGTTTCCGGACTCACGCCCCTACTCTTCGGCTGTAGAACGGGAACGGCAGTGTATGTTAAGCTCATTAAATTCCGATATTAACAGCATAACCAATTGAGGAACTATCAACCGAGTGGAATTTAATGCTTCCAAAACTCAATGCTGTCTGCTGTCTGCTGTCATTAAAGCGAAATTCAAATACCAAGCGGTTATCTATGAATGGCACTTGCATCCTCGAAACCGATAAACTTTCCTTTCTCGGTATGTGTGTCAATGACAACTTACGTTGGAATGACCACATATTCGATGTCGCCAAAAATGCTGCGAAATGTCTAAGTTTCCTCAGGCGATGTAAGAAATGTTTTACCCTCTCTGATCTGGCAACAATATGTAAGGCATTCATCCGCCCAAAATTGGAGTACAATGCCCACATCTGGTCAGGTGCTCCTAAAACGTCTCTGCACCTGCTAGATAGGATTCAAAACCGTGTGAAAAAACTCATTGGTGATACTAATATCTGTCAATCAATTTACACCCTTGAACACCGAAGTAATGTCTCCTGTCTCACTTTGTTTTATCGCTATTTCCACCACCAGTGCTCCATCGCCAGTAGCATTCCGCCCATTCAAACTTTCAACCGTAACACCCGTCTCGCTACGAATGCTCATCAGTATACCCTCAAGGCCATTTTCGGACGTACTCTAAAATATCGTGATTCTTTCCTAAGCCGTACAACTCGCTTATGGAATGCCCTGCCGACCTCTGTGTTTCCTGGTCGTTATAACTTGCAAACATTTAAAAACAATGTACATCGGTACCTGTCTTTTCTTCCTCCCTAAATTTCCTTCCCCCGAGCTGTGTACGAACATTTTAAGGGTACAAAAACCCCTTGAGCGCGCGCTGATTAAAAAAAGAAAAAAATTCAGTGATATTGCCACTAATTTGTCCTTCATATGTTTATTCAGATTTAATTATATAAGATTTCCTAAAAAGTCTATAGTGGGATTTTTAGCAATACGGCAAAGGCGTTCTGTCCTTCATATGTTTATTCAGGTTTAATTTATAAGATTTCCTAAAAAGTCTATAGTGGGATTTTTAGCAATACGGCAAAGGCGTTCTTAATCGGCGGCAAGAACATCGAAGATGTAGATCGAGTTGGAACGATGGAATGAGCAGGAAATGCGAGTACGATGCACAGGAGCTATTATTCTGAAAACAGAGATAAGTGCTACATTGATTTACATATTTGGATGTGATTAATGGTGAAGAATCAGTTGAAAGAGTCTGTTATGGCTCTATTAAGTAAGAATTTTATAACCTTCTAAATGGACTCTCTACATGGCAAATTGTTCAAGTTATACTCTGGGACATCAATCAATAAAATAAACTTCTTTGACGAATTAGTTAGAGTTAAAGGCTTTAGATTTTGAGCCAGCTGGTAGTAGAGACAAAAGATGTACGTAGCTCCCACGCTCAAAAATCCGTACAGTAATCTGGAAATATTCAGATAATCCAGACAAGTGTTCTCTGAGCCTTGCCTAATAAGTTCTTCTGCGATATTATTCTCCACGATCCTGTTGTGAACTGGAAACGAAACATTGAACTTCTGAGATAGAGAAGCCACACGTGCTTGAGTAACCTTGAAAGTGGTAAACTATTCCGTACGACTTTGAGAGTAGTTTGGCTGTCAATGTTGATGCGAAAATTTCCTCTCTCCACCTGTTCTGAACTATGTATATATTCATTGCTATCAGGGTTGTATATGTATTTCGCAGCTTGAAACACAGACACAAAATTCACAAAACGATATATGGCATTCAATGTAGTCGTTCTAAACGACATTCATATTGTGCACCAGTGCTCGAGTCATCTAAGAAAATTCAAATTCACTTCTTACTTGGATCAAATTCTGTCTGGCATAGTTCTAAGTGATTCCAAAATTCAACCGGTATTCACGAGTTATTGCATTAAATGCCACTTACGGACTAGGTTCAAAATACAATCAGCACGCAGGGTCATATTAATACTAGTGTGCTGTACTAAGGAGCATTTCTTTTTCTAAATATTGCTCAGAAAGTATAGTTGATGTTATAATTGTTATAATTCTCGAGAAATGGGAGATTTATCAGTGCATTTATGCACCCATTAGAAGCCGTTCTTTACGGTGAAAGCAGTTCTGACTTATTTCGGTAAAACAGAAAAGATAGAATTGGTTTTATCATAACCATGTAGAACGGGAGAATCGCACCCATGGACTTGTCCTATGTCTTGCTGAAAGCACAGAAAATCGACGTCACTCTGCAAGATTTCGATATGTTGAGTCTAGGGAGACATTAAATGAGTCAAACCAGATAGCTTCCTTTTTCGTATGAAGAGAACAATCATAGTTTTGAGAGGTTTGACTAAAAGACTATTACTTCTATATTTCTATGTAGAGCGCAAGAATCGTCGCTTACACTTACACGTCGCTGCCTGCACATGAGAGTAAAGAGCCGCTACATTTTGTATAATACAATAGACAGTACAGTTATACCATATGCAAACAACTGAGCATTATATGTACTTGCTTACTTAGATAGTGCTACAGCCCGGATTCCGCTTAGACCTCAACCAATTAACAAGTCCAATTAGTATCGTCAATGCACTGCATTATGCCTCCGGATAGGAATCGAAGAATTTTTGGCTTTATGACCAGATACCTAGTCGAACTATGTAGATTGAAAAATTTGTGACCAAGTCAATTTTGTTGTACAACCCATAAAGATCTTAAAAATACACTACTCCAAGGCATTTCAAAACAAACAGAGTCAACAATACCTTGCTATTTAAAAGTTAGCTACGAGTATTGTAACTATTGGCGTTGATGTCCGCTTTATAGCAGTGTTGGGCCTCTGATAGTTATTCAGGTGGACGTGGCTTTTTAAGGTTCCGAACATTTCATATGAAATCCGAACGTCCAGTTTTCGTTTTGCAGGGCTAGCAACAGTAAATGCATTCTTAGCTGAGGCTTATAAGACTGCGCTTTATAGAGACCTTTAATGAGAGAATCAACAACATCCACTAACGTAAAAGTGATAGGACTCACTCCTACGAGCAAGCCTTATTTAACCATGCCATCACATAGTCCATCTCATCTGGCAGCCTTGTTATGCCGAAGTTTAAATATATCGGTCGTCACTTCATTTTGACCAGGTTGGCGGAAATCTTGGCCTTCATCGCCTAATTTACACAGTCTGCGGAAATGGTTTTCAATATCCTCAGCACCGACTGTGACTATACTACTACTGAGCACATGCGTTGTCGTATCTTTGATATGTGTGGATATATCCTAACTACATGGGCCGCTCAGGATGCTTGGACACCGCTAGGTTCCTTTACGAACATTGAAGTGACGAAACCGCATGCTAGCTGTAGGGATATTGTGGCTGGTAACAAAGTCAACTAGCCTACTCGTAAGTTTACAGATGTGATCTCGTGTAGGCTTAGCTTTAAAGTCATATTTAGGGCATTACTGGTGGGTGTATTTGGAGAGCTGGGAGAAAAATTCGTTGAGAGCATCGTCTATTTTTTAAGAGACTTTGAGGGCAGTATTCGTATGTGAGCACATATTGTTGGCGAATTTGCTATTGATGGGGATTATAACAAAGCATTTACTCACGTCCCGAAAGATTAGGTCTTCTTGCCTTCGACTGTCGTTACAAAAAATCCAGATACGTTTTTTTTTCCCTGTAGCAGACACAGTTTTTCAATCTCCGTTGCCCAATATATTCCGCCCCACTTTCTGAATGGTAGTGGTTCCTTTTTTATAGCAGTCAAGTAGCTTCCACTCGTTGTCCAATTTTTATTTTGTAGTGTCCTCAGCAGTAGATGCGTTCTTAACCGAGGCTACGAGAAACTGAGCGTTACAGTATGTGTTACTTAGAGAGTCAAAAACAAATTTCGATGTCGCTAAAGATATACATTCCGCAGTAGATAACGCGATTTGTAAGGACATTATTTTGTTTCTGAGCAGCTTGCTCTACAATTCGTGCTACCCAGAGCCTAATACCGTTGCGACATTAATTTTCAACTTGGTGTTCCTATTGGAAAGGAGGTGATTGTCTCTGAAATTGTATTCGTTTTTGACCCAAAAAGTTTCGAATATTAGCATCGGAACCAGTGTTAAAACTAACTTTTCTGGCACCACAATATTATTCTAGTTTGGGGACCGCTGTTGATGATGGCAGATCGAAAGGAAAATAAGCTGACGTAATAACCATTCACATGTTACGACTGCAGCAGTCAGATCTTGATAGCGGAACCATTCAAATGTAAAGGTTGATAGTGAATCCGGTATAATAACACAAGTTAGCAGTCTCTCAAGTCGATTGTCATATGATGATGATAATGATGATGATTATGATGATGATTATGATGATGATGATGGTGATGATGATGATGATGATGATTCCAACAACCGTGGTACCTACAGGAATATTAAGTGCTGCATATACTTATAAATCTAAAGTCATTCAATCACCATTGTACCTCATCGTTGCGGAATGACGGAAACACTGTTCAAAGTGCATCCAGACCTGCACCAACAGCTCTCACTATTTAGCGAGGTCTTGGGTAAATTATTTCCAAGTTGTCTTCTTTGCCCTTATACCTCCCGAACGGATTCTAAAGCACTCCGTCCGTAGTGTGGGATGTTTATTTGCTCAATATGTCCTAACCATCAGAAATGATCAATTCTAGCCCTTCCGACCGGATATAGCTCATATACTTCATGATTATTATATCGTCTTCTCCAAATTTCATTTATGCAGGAGAAGAGTCCCTTGATAAACTTTTCTTTTGAAGCGATCAAAGACGTTTTCGCGCCACACAGGATAAGAGTCTTATAGAATGCATCGCTGTTCATTTCTCACTTACCTCCTTAGGCCAAGGATACAGCGATTAAAAAGAGTGATTCTTCGCTTGAGCTCTACGGTAGTATCACTATTTGAATTTACATCGGAGTTCGGGTTGAAAAAGTGTTTTACAATTTCAAAGTTATAGTTTTCTGTTGTGCCAATGCAAACTTTCTATTGACAGCCCGTTGGTTTCTTCTCAGTATACACTGGCATACGCCAGCAGTTTGACAGACTTTTGGTAGGCTATTGGCATTGTTGCAAAATAAAAAAGGAATAACATGACAGCGTGTCAACTTTTTGAAGTCGTTTTTTTTTTGTAATCCTCGGTGGATCTGTAACTGATTTTTCTATAGAAGCTCTATATTGTCATCCCACATAGGTGGACTAGTTTGGTAGGGGTCGGTTAAACGATGATGTGATTCCACTCATCGGGCATATTTTCATCTGACAATATTTTACAAATGAATTGGTTTATGCTTATTACCAACCCAATTTCCGCTGCTTTAAATAATTTGCCGTGTAGTCTGTTTGACAGGGGAATGATGGTCGCCTCTGTCTTTAAGGAGTCTGCAGAAGTAATCCTGCAACATTTTCAGCACCGACTGTGCCTCTACTCCACATGCTCCTGTTAGGTATTCTTAACTCCGGAACTTCTTTTCACTTTTCCGTAGAACTTCCAAACTCATTTCTGCAGAAGGAGACCTCCACGGCATTGATCGAGCGCTTCTCTGCTTCTTTCCTTTTCTTTCTTAGAAGCTGCTGTTCCCCCCGCTCCTCTGTTTCTAAAATTCATGAGTAGCTGTCTCTCTTCTTCGTAACACAGTTTTGCACGCCTCTTGTCTCATTTTATGGGATAATGAAGTCGTTCTTCACCAAACCAGCAAGTTTCGTAGTTTCCAATGCAACCTAGCACATCAGATGGCATGCTAATACTGTATTCTACTCTTGATGTCGGCAGCATGGAACTTCTGTTGTGTGGTCAGGGATATTGTCTTCAACAAAGTAATGGTCTGAATATATGTTGGCTCTTCGAAATGCTCGGGAATCCTGTTCCAGTTCCACATATTCATGTTTGATAATCCTTTAACGAGTGCTGACTTTTGAGATGCTTCCGTCCAGATCTAGTTCCTTAAACTTGGAAAATATCATCTTTTGTTTCATCTGGTAACAATTTGTGTGTGTCTCGTAGGCTATATTTTCAACTTACTCTCGCAAGCATTGATATAAGTTCAAAGACAAGACAATTAATTGCCTTTCTGACTCAAATCGTAACTGGGGACACATACCAGTGTCCTTCTGAAGGTCCCGAAACTTCCAGAATAGCTATTTACCAAATATCGAATTTTAGCTGGTCAAATAATATTAAGGAAGTGTTATGTCCTGTATTTATACTTAATAAAATAGAATCGTAAAAGAATATAAAACTAAGTTCAACCTCAAAACTTTGACCCAAAAAGAACACAACCCGACCGACTATATTTTTGTAAAGTGTCAGAAGTTATGAACCGGCGGATATACTCATAGATGTGAGGTTAAGATTTCTTTAAACATGAAAAACCGCCTACGGGCAGAAATTTCCTTGCCATATTAGACATACTGTATTAGCAAGCCTGGGTAGTCATAAAGACACTTTTTTTCGGTTAAATGGGGTGTTAATTTAGGGCAGCCCCAATCGTAATAACCCTAAAACTGACTCCATAAAGTCGTAAGTACATCCACCCCAATGGACGACTCACGGCAACGACTGACCGATGTCGGACCACATCCTCCTGAATGCTGCATTAGCCCACGAAACACAGTCCAAGCCCACAATTTTTATCTCCCGTTTTACTTCCTTTTTCGTAGCCGTTTTTATTGCCTTGTGTTTGCAGTAATCTCGACGAACTTGTCAATGGCATGGTTAACAATATCTTTTCCAACCCAGGATGTCCTGCAACACACACATATACGACAACATATATCTACAGTACATAGTTAAGTGTATCTGCAACGATTCCAGGATTCTGCGGGTGTTGCAGATACTCCTGTTCTCTTTGTTTGCTCCTGTATTTCCTGCACTTTTAATGATGTACCGGCAACGAAAGTGGTTACTCTGCTTGTTATTTTGATTGCTTTGTTTACTTCGACTTAAGAGTTGGTATGCAGCAGGGTGGAAATAAAAAAAATAAATAAATAAATATAATACCAAGCTGGAAGAGAAAGAGGCAACCGAAAAAAAAGCTTTGTAATTGGTACTTGGGAGGTCATCCCTCCCTCATTAGGGTATTATTTTAATTTTTTCAACTGTCCATGTTTTTCTTACCCCAGCGTTTCGGTTTTCTTTATTTTTTCTTTTGCTTCATGGTACGAGTATTTCAGCCAGCCTCTGCCGGTTATTCGTAACACCGGTTGGATGGACGTGTCGCTGGGATATGGAAAGTAATATTATTTCTGACCAGGATTTGAGCACGTCCAATTCTTAATTGAAACATTTCACGCCATTTCCATAATTACGCGACACCGCCCGAGGGAAAGGCAAAATCAATGGCAGTGGCAGATGCCATGTGGCCAGAGTTAGGTTGGTTGTGGGTGGGACAATGCTGAGGATCTGTATAGTTCGAGAGAACGGAGGTCAGCGAAATGTACAGACACGTCAAAACAATTTGCTTGACAATCTTGAACCTCTACGTCACTATCTAGTCAGGATACGAACATCCCCTCTAACCATAGCACTCAGAAAGATTTCATTAAGATTTCCGAACATTTCTCGTTCCGGTGAAGAGCCTACTACAGGGAACGACAACATTTATCAGTCCTGTGCCTGTCTCTTTTGTTAGATATTGAGCAGCTCTCTTGAAATTCATACGCTTTGGCTCGGTACTGGAGGAATGGTCTTACTTTAAAATTACTAGAGCAGAAAAAACGATGAAGTACATACAGACTGGATTGCGGAGCGATGGAATAAATTTAAAGGATATTGACATAATTAGAGCGTATTTAAGTATCTTCAATGGCAATTAATTAACATTATTTTTATTTTTTGGTAACGGCGTGCGTGGGGAACATTTCCCTAGTGATTACCGAGCTGGATATTATCTAACATTAATGAAGGAGATTATTTTTTTTTTTTTCAAGTTTTTCTCCCATCTTTACCCATCGTCTGATGACATGGATTACGTGGGGTTTTCAACTTACGTCAGCTGTATGGGAAGTAGTTCGAGTAACTTTATGGCTGATTTAGTGGTATAGGAGAACATTTTCGCATCAGTAATTTAAATCCGAAAATACTTGTAAACCACGTTCCCAAAGCACTTTGGTGAATACGAAGGGAAACTTTGAAATCTGTATTTATTGAAATGAAGGTATGAACCTCCCTCCTATATTGATTACCTGTTGGCACCAATAACTTATGGGAAACTCTTATAGTTCAAAAATGGTTCTGAATTTATTCATGTTGCCTGACTGCTATATTAGCTTTGCACCCTGCTGTAAAGAGAGATTACGTCTACCATTTCCATCTCTATAAGGGATCGTGACTGTTGTCTGCTTGTTTAGTCGATTCAGGCATTATTGGAGAAATACCCACAATTTATGAGAAAAATTGATTTGCATTATGTAATACCGCAGGGCTTGTCTCGCCAATAGGCCACACCAACATTCTATGAGCATCCGTACTATGATTGATTAGAAGCAATCAACAAGTGGTTTGAAAACTATTAAAGGCTTCGCAAGTTTTGACTAGTCATTTTGAGGAATAGACAGGTAAAATAGAGATAGTGCCTTTTACCTTTAATTAATTCGATGCGGCCGGCCTCTTCATTGTTCCTCATTGTCGGAACCGGAAGACTCTTTGGGCCTGAGCTGCGGTGTCTATAGCTCAACATGGCCCAGCGATCTCGGACATTGGATGTCTAGGTTCCAGACTAGACCGATGTTGCTGTTCAGTCAGAACAGTTCGTGGATGAATTCCCTAATTCATAAAACGTCAATACAAGCCGGAGCGAAAATCACTCGCATTATTAACTTCCTGATAGGTCAGATCTTGTATTCACCTGAAAAATCGAAAATGGAAATTTGGTGACGTCTTTACCTTTTAAGGTGTCTATAATGTCTTTAGACAGTTTTTAAGAAAATGTCTGTAATTTTTTTAGAGAGTTTTTAAGAAAATGTCTGTGTTTTTTTTTTGTTGCGCCAAAGAGTGTGTAAAAATACGCATAGATACTAAACCTACACACACACTTCCCCACTGTCCTTGCGGGATTGCCATTAGGTAGTACTTCACGGGGCTGGTAAATAATCTATGCTATATCTCCTATGTTTGCTGCAAGTCTTATTTATTCTGTATTTCGCAGCTCTTTTTACACGTTTGTTATGAAAGTCCAAATCTCCATCCAATTTTCTTCTGACTGCAACATTCGGTCAATTTATTAACTGTGGGTTTGGTATGTCAGTTCTCCATTGAATATTGCATGCTCTGTGTCTTCCTCCTGATTTGGGCAATCTGGGCAAAAAGGTGAGCTATCGTGCCCGAAGCGATGTAGGACATTTCGACACCCACCGTGACCAGATAGTAACTGTGTGAGAGGGTAGTTACAATTTCCATGTCTTCGGTTTGCCCAAACGTGTATGGATGGTATCAATCTGTAGGTCCATCTGCCATTTGTGGTGGTATTCCACTGACCTTGCCAACTGGTCATTGAAGTCGCTCTTTCTTCTTCCTTGATCCTTTTGACGATTACCGCCTCTTGGTTACTAGAAGTTCTCCTATTAAAGACTCCCTGCATCTCGTCCGCAATGATATCGATCGGCATCATCCGGCTATAACAAATGCTTCATCCAAAAGCGTTCGAAAGCCACTGGTTACCCTTTATGCACTCAGTCGATATGTTGACCATAACTTTCCCCTTGAATTCTTCGTCGCTAGGGCCCACACTAGAGCAGCGTATAACAGGACTGAGCTTACTCTCTTAACATACCCGGGTCCTTCGATGTTTGGGAGTATTCCAGAAAGTGCCTGCTGGAGCTTTGATACCGTCAATGTGGGGTATAAAACTTAGTCTATTGTCAAGTATTACACCTAGGTATTTTATGTAATCTTTTGATCTAATAGTTTGACTTCTTACGATTACGTCCACGTATTTCACATTTTTTCGGCTGGTTATTAGGACAACTTCAGTTTTGTAATCTACTAATTCTAGGTCGGCGGATATTAACCAGTCTTTGATGGAGATTGATTGCATCGTTCATAACTGACTCTATCTCGCAAATTTTCTTTGTACGGTTACAACGGCGATGTTGCCAGAAAATCCGATTATTTTTACTACTTGTGGCAATGTTAATTGCGGAACTCCTAATTGCGGAGATTGTATAGGACTTTTTTCCTTCGTCGGTTTCATATCTCAACTTTCTATTGGTGATGTAGCTGAATACAATCTTTCCCAGGTAGTATGGTGTATTCACTCTGGCTAGGGACCTTCTTATACATATATGACCAATTTGCTGAGTTAAAGGCAATTTTGATATCCAGCGTGACTAGTTCGATTCCGTTGTTCCCCATCGCCATCTTTATCCCTTTATTGCTTTGGTTGCTATTGATCCAATAATACTCCCTTTTCTTCGATCCGTTCCAGTATTTTTCACAGTAAGTAAGTCCAGTAAACATATTGAGCGAAATGATGCTGGTTCTCCAGGTATTTTGTTTCTCTTTTGGTAAGAGTACAAAATGTTGCAGCTTCCACTCCTCTGGGAAAACTTCCTCTTTCAGACACTATTAAATTGTAGTTACAAATATGTTTGATCTCTTTTGAACGGCAGTTTTCACTGCCATATGTGAGATGCCATCAGGTTCAGGCGCTTTGTTGGTACCTATCTTCTTGCATGTATTGAGTAGCTCATCTGTTGTTATTATTGGAACTGATTCTGTGCTGGGTTCCCTGATTATATTGCACAGACTGTATAGGAATAGTTGCTCTACAATACACCTTAGCATTGCTGGATTCGATAATTGTGGAGACCTACAGCCCTTCCGCTAAGTCATTATCATTCTGTACGCCGTGCCCCAAAGATTTATGTCCACTTCGTCGCACAGGCGCTTTCAAGCAAGTCAGAGTATGTCTAGTCACATGACTAGTCACAAATCAGCTCACGTTGTAGAATGCTGCGCTCTCCGTCAGGTATGAAAGCAGTTTGCTCTGGATGTTTTTATTTCTTGGCTCTACCAGTCGCACGGTGCACCTCTTTTACTGGGTATTCTTCTGGACATTGCGAGGAGTTTATCTTTCCTTTTGGGCCCGCCAACCTAGTGCGCGGAATGGCCTTTTGTTCTTTAATATCAATTATTATCGTCTGATGGTAACTATGGGTATAAGTTATGTTGCTATAACCCACTAACAACATTTATACCCGGGAGTGCACCTTAAGATAACTTTTGGCTGCAAGCCTAGCGAACGCAAACAGCTAAATACAAACCTAGCCACGCATTTTGGTTTGATGTTGCGTTTGCTGCTATGGAGTTGTTTCCGGTCAGTAGATCAGTGCGTATGACAGCGGCTTCCTCATAGAGGAATTAATTAAATATAATAAATAAATTATTGTTAAAAGTTTATTTGAAATTCGTATTTTATTTATTATTAATTGGCGCCCAACGTATTAGTTGGGTAACGTAGATAGTTCAAAAGTTCCTTGTAAAGGATAATTCGGACATAGTGAATAAAATTTCCCGCCGGTGCTACATATAAGTAACCCCATTGATGAGGTCAAAAAAAAAGTTACAATCAATTTGAAATAAAAATAAAATATTTGAACATTAAACTAATTCGTGGAACCATAAGTGATAATTATACAACAACAAAACTAATATATGGTGAAAAAAGAGATTTCTATTTGAATACACTGATTAACTGCTAAAATTAAAGAAGAAAAGCCCAAGCCAGTTGATTAACTGCTTACGCTGTTGCTGAGCGTCTAATCTTCATCGAAAAGAAGCAAGAAGAGAGTAAGAAAAGAAAAGCAGCAACAATTTGCTGTAAGCACAAATCGTTTGCATTTATATTGATATTACCATACATATGGTATATACATACATACATTTATCATGTAAACATTGCGACAGTATCATATCATAAGAATTATAATACAATACTAGTTCGTAGTATTACTCAGACTAGTTTATTTTCTGTTTTGTATAAGCTAGTATGGGTTTTCTAAATCTATTTTAATTTTTTTGTAGTTTTGAGTTTTTTATTTCTGACAGCGATAGTTGCCACTGCAGTTCGGGTTGCCACCGAACAAGCTCGGCAAGCGTTTGATGTGACAGATAATGAAACTACAACACGACTTTGGACATTAGAGACTCCTACGCGCGTTGAGGAATACTGAGAAATTTCAATTGATCCCAATATAAGTCGCAACATATCGTTGGACTTGGTAAAATCCATCCCTGAACAGGTTCGTTAGTTTCATGGCGACAGGCATTTACTGCCTATAATCTTTTTGAATATTATGAAGGAAGCTCCAGTCATTATCAAGCGGTGGCCATAATAAGGAACAAAATCGTTGGCTCTGAGGATTCTTTAACACTTGTCAAATTTTAAAGCGACCTGTTTACCTATTGGAGCAAGAAATGTCCACATTACGTCAAGGGAAAATGTCAATGGTTGAGTTTTACATGAGGCAGAAAAAAAGTTAACCTTAATTATAAACAAAACTGTAATGCAACATGAGGGTTTCGTTTCAGGCCTTCGAAAAGCTATGTGTAACATTTTGTTTTCATCTCGTCTTACCGATATGTCAAGTGCTCTGGATCTTGTTCAAGAACTACATAGAGGCATATCGAAATTTAAAATCAATTAAAGCGACTAGGCTAGTAAACGAGCCGTTCTCTGTCTACTCATGAAACTACCCATAACATCAAAACGCTTCATTTTCCCTACTTACAACCTACGATGGTATTATTGGATTTGATCTTTTGAGAGAAATAGTGGCCAATTTATATCTTCGAAATGGAATTTTATAGTACAATGGTGTTAGAGAGAAATTACTTACTTTTAAACAGCATCTCTTCAATAAACGATCCAACACTAACGGGCGAATTTTCATTAATGATTAAACGTCAATCAAATGTCTTTGCCGATTCAAATGAACTTCTACCATTCAATACGAAACGAAAGTTGTTGCTTCCATAAGGACGACTGACAACCTCCCTGTTTTTTCGAAAGCATATCTGTATCCTATGGCTGCAGCCGAGTTCGTTAACAATGAAATAACTCCGCAATGAGATAATAAGACCATCTCGATCTGCGTACAACAATCCAATTTGGTTTGTTGACAAAAAAGGCGTTGATGAACTTGGCAATCATAAAATGCGTCTAGTTATAGACTTTCGAAAGCAAAATAGTAAAACAATAAGCGATAAGTATCCAATTCCGGATACCGGGGTTATCCTAGCTAAACTTGGTACGGCATCGTTGTTTACAACTCTTGATTTAAAGTCTGGTTTTCACCAAATTAAACTTTCTGAGCGTGAAAGAGACAAAACGGCATTTGCCGTCAACAATGCTGTGGCCGTTGGCCATAACCGCCTAAGTCGGTTTTTTGTACTTTTCAGGAGAGCCGTTTGAAGAATAAATTTGATTCTACAAATCAGAAAATCTTTCTTTAAGTAAAACTGTTTCACAAAGTTGGTTGTATTTTTAAGCCTTCGCAAATTGAGTTACAATTTTATGTCCCAACATTTCCCATTCATTAGTTATTAACAAAAAGAACACTTATGCTATTATGCCTTATTTAGTTTTGCAAAGTCCCAAAATCAAGATAGGCTGTTATTCCTTGCGAGCAAGGAATGTTGTTGATATTCCCTCTAAATCCTAGCGTCTTAGCTTGACATTTGCAAAAGTTACGTAGCCATGAGTACATCTAAGAGTATCTCTGTGTGTGTAGGCGATTTTGTACAATTTTAGAAATCGATTTAAATTTGCAACAACGAACTTGTATTTTGCGTAAAAAACGGATTTAATGGTGCGCTAACGTTGGAAATGTTGGTGTTGGCAACGCCATAATTATTATTATTCATATTTTGACATTTACATTATTTTTCATTCTTGCTTATTTTCACACATTCTCTCTCTTTTTGCTTTTTAATTTGAACTCTTGTACCAACCAGACGCATAATAAAACACGTGAAATAAAACATATTGTTACGAGACCTAATGAAAAAGAAAAACAGCAGAAAAATAAAAAGATTTTATTTCACGACGAAATACTTACCTGCTTCACGTTGTTTGTTATTGGTTTTGTTTTGACAGGTTGAAGAGGTTTGTTCCCTTTGCCGAACATGGCAGATCATTCAGTCACACAAAAAGGACAAATGATTGAGTAGTAAGCTATAAGAGTAAGAGGAAGAAAGGAGATGACTACCGTTGAAAGGGGAGTCAACGAAGAAAATATTTGCCGTTAGATCTCGAAAGCTCATGGCTTAGTCAACAGACCTTTCTTCGACAACATCACCCAACACATCTCAGAATCCCATACAACAAAGATCTAACCAGAGAAGAATGCATAGTAATTTTTCGGATCAGAGTAGGAAAAACTCTTTTTTCTAGTCGACACTATTTCACTAACGACCCCCCTGAAGAGTGGGCAAATTGTAGAGGAGTCCTCTCAATTTGGCATATATTTGCCGTTTGCTCGATCTCTCGCCAAACTACTAATACCGACTCAACAGAAGATATGCAGAAACAAATAGCTGAAGTACTTAATCCATCTGATGTCCGAACGTTCCAGCGCATTAAAAAAGCCGCAACACTACATAATAAATTTAAAGAAATTTGAACTATTCTTAGTCATAGTTACACTAATTCTTCAGAAATTTAAAAAAAATATATATATATTTATATATACATATATAAATAAAAGAAAAAAAATAAAAATAAAAGGAAAAAAAATATATTTACACAAATAGCTAAGATTTAATCTTAAGCACTTTACGATATCTATACGACATCTATGGTCCTGTTGCCCTGATGTCTTAGCTGTTAAATAATTTTATAAATTTATTTTTGTAAGTTATTTTTGTTAAATAAATAAATAAAATAAATAAATATTTGCCGTTTCCTGTGACGTAGGATTTCTCCAATCAATAACAGTTGGCGAACGAGCGGTGGAATCTTAGTCGTTGCAACGGAGATAAGAAAACGGAAGGCTTTCTAACAGAAAAAAAAGAACCGCGGGCAACGTAAAAATCAAGGAGATAAAAAGGGGAATTTTCGGAAGAACCAGGAAGTCCAAAGCTAGCAGTTGAGGTCAGGAGACTACAGCCATAGCAAAGAAAAAAAAAAGAAAAAAAACGTTTAATTTTAAAGCAAAGAAAAAAAAAAAGAAAAAAAACGTTTAATTTTAAATAAAAGAACAAAAACAAAAGTTTACCTCTCGGGAACCAGAATCTTTTGAAGTTTCTTTTTTTTTTACTTTTGTCCTCTTTTTACCCGATTGAAACTCGGCGGTAGTTTTGATCATTAGGCAATTTTCGTTACACTGGTGTCAGATGTGGGGTTGTGCTGTTATCAGTAGATAGCAAACCACGATCATCAAGATGGAGTCGAGGAAAGTTGCGCCAGAGAAGAGAAAAAATCCCTCAGAGTCTAGCGAGACTGCAAATGTGCGAACGATGCTTCAGGACTACATGCTAAACCCGAGTCAGTTTTGGGACCAAAAACTGTCCGACTGGAAGCAGGAACTGGTAACTCGGAACTCGGAAATCGAGAAGAGACTGGAGGAACTAGAACGGTCGGTGAGCTCTTTGTCTTTCACCAAAGTCATCACCAATGGGCAGCATTCTTCTCCCAAAGGTAGCTCGGGTGAGGGCAATGGTTTACCAGCAAGCGGACAAAATACCGACTTACATGTGGAGATGGAGGTGTCACCGATAAAGGAGGCGACCGTTGTGCCACACGTGAGTGGTACTACGAATCCCGTGGTAGCAGTTGAGGTACCGCATTCTGTGCTGAAACGGGCACCTATCCCAGTGGCTGTACAACCGTTTGATGGCAGCGGTTCATGGACCGACTACCAACGGCAGTTTGAGATTGCAGCAAGATGTGCAGGTTGGGACGCTAACGAAAAAGCAAATGTGTTAGCAATGCAGTTGAGAGGAGAGGCTCTTTCTGTATTAAGTGCTGTACCTGTGAACGATGAACCCGACTACGAATTGTTGACACAATTGCTGCATCAGCGCTTCTGCGGAAACCATAGATCTAGCTACACTCAACTGCGATGTCGTGTGCAGGGCCCCAAAGAAAATTTTTCCGAATTTGCTTTAGGTCTTCAGCGATTGGTAATCTAGGCGCTTCCTGGGTGTCCATCAAAAGTCGTGCAGGAGGTACTGGTAAGCCAGTTTATTGAAGGAATAAGAGATGAGTCAATCCAGGATTTAATTACGGTCGGGCGTCCTACTACATTGACGGACGCTGTTAATCTGGCACAGGAACTTCGCGCAAGAAATAAACGAAGGAGAGTTTTCGTGGTGGAAAACCAATCGTTACCAACTGTGCCAAAAAACGGTAATATTACAAAAAACTAAATTACGGAGACAACAGGGAGCAGTTGTCTACCGTTAAAAACCTCAACGCTTCACAGCAAACAACGACGAACCGGAATTGTACAACGGACCACGAATACGGAACTGCATTCGGCAAAAGCGAACGTAGTAAACCTGAAGAAAAGAATGCCACGGACAAATTTATAGGAACTACCAGCAAAGCTAGTCTCTCTCTCGAAGCGTTTATCGAAGGACAAAGATGCTCTTTTGTCGTAGACTCTGGCGCGAACGTGTCTATTCTGACGGCACAACATGTTTCCAACAAGATAATTAGAAGAGATCCTCCGATGAAGTTGGTGGGTATTTCCGGGGGAGCGATCTGGAGTCAAGGGATGGCGGAGGTGAGATTTTTTGTTAACCACAAGGAATTTTCTCATTATTTCGCTATAGTGTCGCATGGAGTGCCAAACATCTTAGGAGTTGACTTTCTATTGAAGCATCAGTGTCACTTAGATTTCGAAGAGATGACAATAGAAATGAACGGAAAAAAGCATCAATTGCACCTACCACCCGTGTCAGCATCACAACTGGCGAAACTGGAGACGTCAGAAATATTGAAAGCTGGAAGAGAAACCTTTGTGGAAATTAAGGGACCGCCCGCTATAAAAGGCACAGCAGCATTGGTAAAGCCTACCCCTGGTTTCGAACTACCAAAAGGTGTATCAACCGGTAGAAGCTTAATCGACCCCTGCAGCAAAAGTTTCGTCGTCAGGATGACCAATCACTCCTCGCGTGATGCAATCCTACCCAAGAACACTCTGATGGGGAAAATGGAAACGGTGGAAGTATGCAAAGTCCCAACTAGTTCGGCCGCTGGCAAATTTACAGGCATAAAGGATCTTTTACAAGAAGTATCCCCCGAATTGTCCAACTCTGGCCGAACCCGAAGACTAAGCGGCAGGTACGAGGGTTCCTTGGACTTTGTTCCTATTACCGGCGGTTTATCGAAGGATTTTCGACAGTTGCTAAACCGCTTTCAGAACTTACGGAAGAGAAACGCCGGTTTGCATGGAACAGAGACTGAGAGACGGCATTTAACACTCTGAAATGTAGGCTTACAAGCGCACCTATTTTGGCATTTCCAACCACCGATGACCTTTTCGTACTAGACACAGATGCATCGAACGTTGGCATTGGTGCTGTTTTCAGTCAGAAGCAAGGGGACTCGGAGGTGGTAATTGAATATTTTAGCCGCACTTTAAATAGGGCCGAACGAAACTATTGCGTTACAAGGCGAGAGTTGCTAGCAGTGGTTTTGGCAACACAGCACTTTCACCACTACCTCTTTGGCAGAAGATTCCTCTTACGTACTGACCACGCGTCCATTCGTTGGCTGTGCAACTTTAAGCAACCCGAGGGCCGGATGGCTCGGTGGCTAGAGCGGTTTCAGCAGTACGACTACGAGATTCAACATCGTCCTGGGCCCCGACATGGTAATGCTGACGCGCTTTCTAGGAGACCATGTGGCGAATGCAAACATTGCACGAAGGCGGACATCAAAGAAAAAAAGAGCTGCGAGATACAGCACTTGAAACCCGAGGAGGCCACTTTGACAATCGAACAGCAAAAAGATCCAACACTAGCAAAGGTGAGCAAGTGGTTGAAGGAAGGACATGGACCAAAAAAAGAAGACATTATGCAGGACAATCAGGATACAAAAAGCTTTTGGGCTATATTCCAGCAGCTGAAAATGGATGCCGGCGTAATATGTCGAACATGGGAAAAGGACCAGGAGCAGAAGACATTACCCGTGATTCCAAAAACCTTAGTTCCAGAAATTCTTCAGCAACTCCATAATAGTCCGAGCGGGAGCCATCTGGGGCAACGCAAAACCCTAAGCAAAATAAAGGACAGGTATTTTTGGATCGGTCGAACGGTAGACTCCAAACTATGGTGTAAAAACTGCATCGTTTGCCAGGCTCGCAGGGGGCCTACTTAGCGAACAAAGGGGCCTCTTAAGCCAAGCCGGACAGGACAGCCATTTGAGAGGATTGCTGTTGACATACTTGGCCCACTTCCACGCACCAAAGCAGGAAACCGATATATAATCGTCGTTATGGACTATTTCACCAAATGGCCGGAATGTTTTGCAGTGCCCAACCAAACAGCTGAGGTAATAGTGGAACAAATTATACATAACGTCTTTTGCAGATTCGGTGTCCCGCACTTTATTCACTCGGACCAAGGTAGAAATTTCGAATCGGAAGTGTTCCGTAGATCAATGGAGGTCTTGGGCAGTCACAAAACTAGAACAACACCTTTACGGCTCCAATCCGACGGTATGGTGGAAAGGTTCAATCGTACGCTACTGGACTACTTAGCGAAATTCGTCAGCCCTCATCAAACAGACTGGGATCTGTTTTTACAACCAGCTCTACTCGATTCTCGAAAGCCATGTTGAACTTTGGAAGAGAACTGAGGCTGCCGGTCGATAGAGTGTTCGGATCACCACCAAAAATTGAACACGACAGCCGAGGATACGCAGCAGCATTAAGAAGTCGGCTCCTGAAAGTACACGAAGTGGCACGAGAAAATCTGAAAATAGCAGCCGATTCAATGAAGGACAGGTACAATCTCAAAACTAACGCCATAAGTTTTACTGCAGGGGATGAAGTCTGGTTTTTTAACCCCAAGCGGCGGAAAGGTCTGTGCCCTAAACTACAGAGCGCTTGGGAAGGCCCTGCCAAGGTTGTGGAATAATTGTCGGATCTCATCTACAAAATCCAGGCGCCGGGCCAAAGGAGGCAACGAGTGGTACACGTAAACCGACTTGCACCGTATACGACCTCACCTGTAACTCAGTCGGAACTTTGAGTTTTGAGGAGGGAGTAGTGTTACGAAACCTAAAGAAAAAGAAAAACAGCAGAAAAATAAAAAGATTTTATTTCATGACGAAATACTTATCTGCTTCACGTTGTTTGTTATGGGTTTTGTTTTGACAGGTTGAAGAGGTTTGTTCCCTTTGCCGAACATGGCAGAGCATTCAGCCACACTAAAAGGACAAATGATTGAGTAGTAAGCCATAAGAGTAAGAGGAAGAAAGGAGATGACTACCGTAGAAAGGGGAGCAAATGATTAAAAGTCAATGAAGAAAATATTTGCCGTTTCCTGTGACGTAGGATTTCTCCAATCAAAAACAGTTGGCGAACGAGCGGTGGAATCTTAGTCGTTGCAACGGAGATAAGAAAACGGAAGGCTTTCTAACAGAAAAAAAAGAACCGCGGGCAACGTAAAAATCGAGCAGATAAAAAGGAGAATTTTCGGAAGAACCAGGAAGTCCAAAGCGAGCAGTTGAGGTCAGGAGACTACAGCCATAGCAAAGAAAAAAAAAAAGAAAAAAAACGTTTAATTTTAAATAAAAGAACAAAAACAAAAGTTTACCTCTCGGGAACCAGAATTTTTTGAAGTTTCTTTTTTTTTACTTTTGTCCTCTTTTTATCCGATTGAAACTCGGCGGTAGTTTCGATCATTAGGCAAATTTCGTTACAATATTATATATATTGATATTTTATTTCAAAGAAAACAAGTTTGTGTGATCACAAGAGATCACAACAGTTGGAAAAGTGTTTCGGCAACGATTCTCTAAAGAAAACGGTCGTTTACCAGTGGCACGAGCGGTTCAAAAGTCGTCGTGAGTCAATCGAAGATGGTGAACGCAGTGGCAGACCATCGACATCGAAAACCGACCAAAATATTGATGAAGTATAGTAAAAGAAATGTTGGTCAATAACCGAAAATTAACCGTTAGAGAGATAGCGGATGACTTGAACATTGCCTATGGATCCGTCTAAGACATTTTGGTTAATGATTTGGGTTTCCGTCGTGTAGCAGCAAAGTTGGTGCCAAAAGACCTCAATTTCATGCAAAAAGAGACCGTGTTGACGTCGCAGAAGAGATGATTTGAGAGGCTGAATCCGATCCCACATTCATCAAAAGGATCATTACTGCAGACGAGACGTGGGTTTATGAGTACGACACGCAATCCAGACATCATTCAAGTGAATGGCATTTCACCAAATGAGCCGAGACCAAAAAAACCACGTCATTTTCAGTCAAAAAAGAAGACAATGCTCACGGTTTTCATGGATTACAACGGTGTAGTGCATCATGAATTTTTGCCAGAAGGCCAGGCAGTAAACAAAGAGTATTACGAGTATTTGGGCGTTATGAGACGTTTGCGTGAAGCCATTCGCCGAAAGAGACCAGAATTGTGGGCAGAAAACTCGTGGATTTTGCACCATGATAACGCACCGTCGCACAGTGCCATCATTACTCGTAATTTTTTGACGAAAAATGCAACAAATACCATCCAACAGCCACGTAATTCACCTAATTTGGCTCCCTATGACTTTTTTCTGTTCAATCGAGTTAAAAAAACCAGTACGGGGAATGCGTTTCAGCAGCCGAGAGGAAGTAATGGAAAAATGTTTCGAGGATTGGATCAAGCGGTTGCATAAGAGTGTTGCAGTCGATGGGAATTACTTTGAAGGGAACAATATAGATTTAGATAAATAAACTTGCATTTTAAATTTTCTGAGTAAATTCGGGGATCAAGGTGGTATGACTGTCGGTCGATGCTGGGATTCGAACACCGAAACTACCGATTTGGCATCCATATTGGTGCGAAGGTTGTCGTAGAAAGTATGGAACTCGAGGTTGATGAACTGCTTCAGGAAAACTAGATCTCTTTTCTTCTGGAATTATACACGGAACTTCATCAATTTTTTTAATTTCGCATTCGGAAATAGAGGAAACCCTTCTTTTTCCTATCTTTAGGGTCTTAAAAGGAGCAGCATTATCCAATGATGTTTTGTAAAATATTTTATTAAGACATTTTGTGTTAGCCATCTTACCGTATTCCATGTGAATCTTTCACCGTCTTCATTAAAACGTTTCCAATTAAATTTTATTTTGGAGGGGTCAGAAAAATTAAAAAAATCTTCCGATTTCATTTCTACAACTTCGATGTTAGGCGCCACCCTGTTAACGAATTGGTACCAATCTCTTGGCGCTTGCATTTCCACATTTGTTTTCTTTTTTGTTCTTTTAATTAATGCATGGTCACTGTCACATTCAATCTGTGTGTGCCCCGGTTCGAGTAATTTGTGATAAATGTAGTCCAGATTTTTAGTGTTGATTACCTTAGCCAGAAACATGGCAGCTACAAATGAATTCTTGTTCTGGCCAGTGCACGAATCACTATAAAAAGTAATTCGATTTGTATCTGTAGATATATTGTTTAGGAGTTTATATAGACAGAAAGATATTTTCTTTCCACTCCGACGAGCTATAGCCTCATGCCACTTAAAACATAGTTTTTAGATCGTGGACGGTTAAGTTATAGGTCCATAGCTGCCTTTTATAGAAACTGATATAATTTCTTAAGAACGGGGTTGGTAAGCATTGGTGTAAATCGAAAGTAAACACCTTCATATCTCTAGAAGCCATGTCTTCTATTTTGTCATCCTTTTTCGCTGCATAAGTCATTCCAGCCGTGTATAAATGCAACGATTTCTTTTCAATGAAACAATTATTTTCTTCTTCATCCATCAAATCCATCACAAGTATTACATGTATCTACTTTTGGGGCCTTAAATTTAGCACCTATAGTCTTAAATATTTGTGACTATTTTGAAAGGCTTAATGGATTTTCGAATTTTTCGCTGTGCTTAATCTTTTTGCCAGACATCGTTTCATTGGGCTTTCCATTATTTCGTAACTTAGACCAAAGTTCTTTATTTTTTTTTTGGTGTGACCAACGCGTTCTCTATTTGAGTTCCTAGTCGATTAATTTCCTCATTTTCAGGAGAAGAACTCACCATTCAAAGATACATTGAAATCCGGATCTTTAACAGAATCATCGGAGTTTTCCCATTCAGGCTTTTCATCAATTAATTTTGGCTCAACTAGAAAACTCAAATTTATTACACCAGGACCTGAAATATTAAAATAGAATGTTGAGATTTGGTTCACATACGTTAAAGATTAAAATCGCCATTACTTTTAAGAAATTCGGGATCAGAATAACTTGTTCGAGTTTCATTTGGCACAGTAGGCTCGTAATTTGGCAATATATCATACGAATGACAGTCTTCTTTCAACTCAATATGATTTGTTATTTTTTACTTGATTGTTCATTTTAGCTTAATATACGAGTAAGTTAATTAGAAACAGTATTGGCAAATACTTTAAAGAAATTTTTTAACGCTATCAACGTTTTCATTTTGAGTAGGTCAGGGTCTATAACCCTGACATTTTCTAGAATAGCGTAAAAAATGTAGTTTTAATGTTTATTTTGTAAAATTAATAAATGAAAGATTTATTTTGGTTTAAAACAAAAATTAAAGAACAGAAATGATTTCTAAAACCTTCATTATTTTATATTTAAAATTTTTCGATTGTTTATTATATAGTATATATTTTTAAAAAACACGCAATAACTCTTTCGATAAATTTTTAAAGCAAAAAACATACTTTATTAAATTCAGTTACGAATTTTTAATCTAAAGTCTTTGAAACTTGAAATCAGACTAAATCAGAAGTTTGTATATATGCGATAAGAGGATTCAATGGATTTTGTATCGTCGAGACAATACTGAAACAGAAGCCTTGTAGTCGAATTCCGTCACATAGTACTCGTTCAAGGATGCAGTAATTCAGCCCTTGAACTAAAACATCAAAACAGAAGTCGAAAAATTACAAAAACGAAATGTTATGTTATGTTTTGTAGTCCTTAAACTATGAATTTTCTTACTAGATACCGATAAGCTGTCGGTCGTCAAGTAGCTATGGAATGCACGTTGCTATGGAAACTAGTACAAATTTGAATATCGCTCAATGAAATGCCAATTTTTACATGTTCACTGCAAAATAGAAGCTCCTCTATAAAGTGCCATATAAAATCTCTCCTGCTTTCCTACAAGTTTTTTAGCTGTCACTTGGCTTTTTCTTCTTCTTATTTGACACTGACGTTGTCACTAACTACCCTATTGTTTTAAAACATGACATTTCACCAGAGCTGTAGATTTGTTTATGTAGATATATTGATAGTTTTAGATTAATACATTTATTTAAGGCACACAATTTTCAATCATCAAATTAAAATTAATGTTATATACGTTAATTTGTGAGCTTTCAATATTTGTATTTTTTAATTGCCTTGGATTTCTTTTCAGCTATTAAAAATAATGTAAAATATAATATTTGAACAAAACTTTGGTGTATTGGCGTTCTGTTAAGATTCTGGCCAATTTTAACATTTCTTCAGCACAAGACGACATTTTTATTACTTAACTTCACTTCAGGTTTTTTTCACTTGCGACTGTACACAACGGCCAAACTGAAGCAGGCTTCTCGAATATTTTTCCAGTAATTAATGTAGGAATAACAGCCTAAGTCGAATTTGGGAGTCAACAATTTCATAATAATAAAAGACTAATTGCAAATAAGTTGTTCGGATTTAATTTTTAAATTCGGAAAACGACCTAACTCGACTTTAGCTGGTCGTAAAAAAAAATTATTTTGGAATAACAGCCTAAGTGGAGTTAAGGAAATTAAATAACTAAGTGTGATATGGAATATCAACCAAACTTAACTTTGTTTTTTTGAAAAAAAAAATCAGTTTTCGACATTTCGACATTCTTACGTCGACTTAGGCTGTTATTCCCAATTGCAAATTTTAAAAATAGAAAACAAGGTGCAGCCAAACTCTAGTTAGGAAATTAAGGTTGCACAATACTTAAATTTACTCGAGTTAAGCTTTTATGGAAACATTGAGCTGAGGTAAAAGTGACTTAGGCTGTTAGGTTTTTAGTGAATAACGTCTTTAATTAGCATGATAAAAATATAAAAAAATTGTGGTAGTAGAGTAAAGCATGCTTAATGCGATGGAATGAATAACTCAAATTCGCCCTAACTCGAGTTAAGCGGTTATGGTTTGTGGCCACAGAATGGAAAGTATGAGTTTTGTAGGCTTCCATTTGGGCTAAAAAATATACCCAGCATATTTCAATGGGCAATAAATGATGTTTTGAGAGAAGAGATAGGAAAAACTTGTCATGTCTACATCGATGATGTTATCGTTTTCTCAAAAACAGAGGATATAAAAGACATTGCGCGAGTCCTTCTTAAACTGAAACAAGCAAATTTGAGAGTTTCGCTTGAAAAATCAAAATTTTTGAAGAAAGAGGTTGAGTTCTTAGGGTTCGTTGTATCTGACAAGGGCATAAAAACTTACCCTCAGAAAGTAAAAGACATTGTAGGATACGAGGTTCCAAAGACGCTACGAGGTCTGCGATCTTTTCTTGGAATATCGGGGTACTACCCCGTTGATTCGTCAAGGACCACGCTCAAATCTCAAAGCTCCGTACAAAGTACATGCGTGGTGATATCGGAAATGTAGGACGTAAACAGTCCCAAAAACCCCAAAATAGAATTAGACGACGATGAATTGGAAGCCTTTGATAGGATTAAAAAGATTCTTGCTTCAGAAGATGTACTGCTTCTCTATCCTGACTTTAACAAGGCCTTTGACTTGACAAAAGATGCTTCATCCCAAGCGCTTGATGCGCTCTTTTTTCAAGGGGGCAGACCCATAACAATGATATCCCGAACGTTGTCTTCTGCCGAGGAAAACTACGCAACGAATGAGAGAGAGCTTCTTGCCATAGTGTGGTTATTGCAAAAACTTCGGAACTATATTTATGGAGTGAGACAACTAAACATCTATACAGATCACCAGCCGCTCACTTTTGCCATTTCCGACAAAAACCCTAATGCGAAAATGAAGAGATGGAGGCCATTCGTTCAAGAATTCTCACCAACGTTTTTCTACAAGCTTGAGAAAGAGAATCTAGTTGCTGACGCCTTATCGCGACAACATAAAAAACGCTTTAAATTAGACAAGAAGCTCAGATTCTTCAGCTTTTCACAGCGAAGAATTACGGACTCAAACAATAGTAAGTGTTCCGAACCCAGTCAACTGCATTAGAAATCAGTTCATTTTAAGTAAGGGATTTTTTAATCCCTGATTAGACATACAATTACATTCAATAGCGCAGAAAATTTAATTCAATTGTTTAAAGAAACTATTAATCCAAATGTTCTTAATGCAATCCTTTGTGAATTCTTTCAGTAAATTTCCTTCACACCGAAATGGTTACACATAGTTTTAATCCAACTGACCAAATTGAAATTTTGACAACCGAGCACAATCGCGCTCATCGGTCTGCGAGCCAAAATACCCAACAGGTTTTGGTACATTATGTTTTCCCTGTCATAAGAAAATCTTTAAATCAAATTGTGTCAAATTGTAAAATTTGCAATGAGGCGAAGTATTAGAGACATCCACCAAAACCCCAAACAAGAGCAACGCCCATACCTACCCGTCCAGGTGAAATCTTGCATTTGGATATTTATACAACTGCTGGTTCACATTTCCTTACATACCATATTTAGATAAATTTTCAAAATTTGCTATAATCAAATCAATTAAGTTGCGTGCGATAAGCAGATATAAAAGAGCCCCTTTTTTAATTTTTTTAAAGACACAAATACAATAGTTTTCGATAACGTGTGATCACTTAACTCAGAGACAATGAGATCATTATTCACAAACCACTTTTCAATAACAAGCTTTACCACCCCACCTTTCCATAGCACTACAAATGGACAAGTTGAAAGGTTTCACAGCCCTGTATCTGAAATAGCTAGATGTACAAAAATAGAGCAGAACATCAGCGATACCGGTGAACTCCTTTTACTTGCCACGGCTAAATACAACAAGACGATTTATTCGGTCACCAAACAAAGGCCAATTGACATCATCCATTCAATACCGACAGCTTTTAAGGACGAGATAAGGCAAAATGTTGTTGAGACTCAAAAAGAAAACCTAGAGTATCACAACAAAAACAGATAAAATCAGACCTTTAGACCAGGTGACAAAGTTTTTGTACGAGCGAACAGACCTATTGGCAATCAATTTTCAAAGACTTTTATTCAAAGGACTGCTCAAAAAGATCTGGGAACTACAGTTCTCATTGACAACAGAAAAATCCACAAAAGTAACTTGGTTTTGCAGTTCTTCAAGCTTTCAAAATTGAATCAGTAATTCAAAATAAGATCTACATACTCCTATGTACATACTAGGTACAAATGAAAAAAAAATTTTTTTTAAATGTTTTTTTTATTTCATTCAATATAGTCCCCTTTTAGTTTGATACACTTATTCCAGCGGTTTTCCAACTTCTTGATCCCGTCCGAAAAGTAATTTTCCGGAAGGTCTGCAAAATACTCCTCCATGGCGTCGATGATTTCCTCGCGTGAGCTGAATTTTTTATTGATGAGCCATCTTTTGAGGTTTGGGAAGAGATAATAGTACGAGGGATCCAAATCCAGTTACCAATCGACGCCAAAAGTCCGCCCGATTCCGCATCAGCAAGTCCAAATATTCTTTCAAAGTGTTCTCGCGGTCGTGTTTTTGGTCAGGAGTGAGCATGTGCGGCACCCAGCGGCAGGATAACTTTTTCATATGCAGAATATTGCTCAAAATATGGCGTGTGCACTCAGTACTAATCTTTGTGGTATCTGCTAGCTGGCGCACCTTCACTTTCCGGTCAGCGAACACCATTTCATGTATTTTTTGGACTTGATCTGTAATGGAGTTACGGCCACCACGAAACTCTCGAAACTAATATTTGACGGTGTAATCTGACGGAGCATTAGCCCAATTATATTTATCCAACTTTTCTTTTGGTTCCTTCACCGTTTTGCCTCTCAAAAAATAATGTTTCATGAGAGAACGAAAATCGTTTTTGTCCATACTCAACATGATGCCAAACACTTCAACAATAATCAGCTGTCAAAACAAAACTAAAGACAGTATCGCACTGAAATTTGGCATGTCTGCCTAAATATGAACAGACTTTAAGGCACCATAACCTTTTTTGCAGTAGCAGCGCATTCTGGCGGTCAAGGAGGTTACTTCTCTACTAAATACACCTAGGATGTATTTATAAAATTTTAATCTAAAATGTTTTTTTAAAGTATTGAATGTTTCGTTTCGGTATAAAATATTGTAAGCCTAGTTTTAACGCTAAAAGCTATCAAAATTGTTACCTATTTTTAATTAAAATTGTATGTAGTAAATAAGAACATTTTATATTATAAAAAAAGCAATGTAAACGATTTACAAAATTACTGCGTTAAATATGTAAACATAGCTTTTCAATCAAAGCCTATAAGACTAACAAAAATAAATTACAAAAAGCCTTGACCACTTCTTTAAAGCATGGGGATAGTAATGTTGCTATAACCCACTAACAACATTTATACCCAAGAACGCACCTTAAGATAATTTTATGCTGCAAGCCTAGCGAACGCAAACAGCTAAATGCAAACCTAGCCACGCATTTTGCTTTGATGTTGCGTTTACTGTTATGGAGTTGTTTCCGGTCAGTGGATCAGTGCGTATGTCAGCGGCTTCCTCATAGAGGAATTAAATAAATATAATAAACTAGTTATTGTTGAAAGTTTATTTTGAACTCGTGTTTTATTTATTATTAATTTATATTCTTAGCTGACGCACCATTCAGTGTTGTGCAGTAGGGAGTTGCTCAGGTAATATCGATGATTGATCTCATTCGTTTGTTTGTTCGACTATTGTTTGCAATGCTTACATACAGGGATGCGAATAATTCTAGTAGGATACGTCTGCTGGCATTGGTAAGTCTGGCATTAAAGTCTCCGCTTATAACCACAGGAGTTTGTTTTAGGGCCATCTGCATTTACGCTTTCTAACATTGCCCGGAATTCACTTGTTGCCCAAATTGGCCGCGCGTAACAGTTGTAGAAGTTGATCCCGTTTATTTTTGCACGAACGTACCCATCCGCCTGATCACTGGCATCTGACATGAATTCCACGTGTCCAAATTGCAGCATGCCTTGATTTAACGCAGGTCCAGATGTTGCTGTTGATTAAAATGATATCTGCTCCCTCGCCTATAGTAATTCGCGACAGGATTTGAAAAGAAACAAAACGGGTATTTGCTGCAGTCCTTGGCTATATGACCTTATTCTTCACATTTTCTACATTGCGTGGAGCAGTCAATTTCATGTTTGCATTGGCGTGCAGTGTGGCCGATTTCAAGACATCTGAAACATGTAGTTTGGGATTTAGGGATGTAGTTCGCGGATGCGACAGTTAACCCATCCAATATTGATTTTGTTTCACTTTAGCTTTTGTACGAGCGAGCAGTACCGCAATCAAACTAATCGTTGCAATTTTGGTGTGCCCATAAGCGTTTCCTAAGCTAATTATGTCTGCATTATCTATATCATTCAGCTGATATTGCTGTCTGCCTGATTTGCAGATCTCCTACTTCGTCGTGGCCTCGTTGATGTCCTTTACTTCCAGAGTATTGCGGTAATGTCTGAGCCCATATGCCCACATTGTTGCCAATGACCTTTGTCCCAGTGTTGTTGTCGTCACTTGTGGTCGGTATTCCGTCACTTGTAGCTGCTTTGTCGGCCTGTGTCCGGTTGGTTTTTTTACCTTGCCTACCCGCGTTGTTGCGTGGCTTTTTATTCCCACGAGCTGGAAGCGGTTTTTCTCTCCGCTTGGAGTCTGGGATCTCTTCGTTCGGGTCAGGTCTTCGTTTTGTATCCGCGACCAGTTTTAGTTACTGCGAAGTCTGTGATATATCTTTTTGTCAAATGCCTTCCTTTGGTCTGTCGTCGTGCATTTCGATCGCCGTTCATAGAGCTCTTTGATTGATTCGACGGCATCTATCATCGGTTGGTGGATAGAACGCCTCTTACAATCCTCCAACATTTTCATAAACATTTTTATCTGTTCTCCCTGTATGATGACTGTAGTTGCGTCGATGATTGCTTTTGCGCTGCCGTACGTTCTGATGCTGTCGCGTTTTCCTCAGTATGTTACTTCTCCGTAAGGTTGTGTATATTTCACCTCTGCATCATCGAACTCCTCTGGATGGGGTTTACTTCCGAGCCTACGTTAACATCATTTGTTTTTGTTGAATTATGTATTATTATTCATTTTAATTGGGTCCCCACTCAAAGTCGTTATCGAAGCCCCAAGATCCCATGGTTTAATATGCAAGCAGTGACTCCATGCCAGGGTTCACTTAGGCCCTTATAGGGAGCTGTGATAGAGCCGGATAACTTCTGCATATTTCCAGTATACCATAATCACGACTTTATTGGGCTGGACCTTAATGCCTAGGCAGCGGTGATTTCCTTTTGTTATCCATTCAATTTGTGGAGATGAGCTCGCGAGTTCCACTCTCTGATTTTCCGACAGTTATCCTGATTTGTGGCGCAGAAAACCCTTTACTTCGCAATCTCCGGACAAGTTTCCAGATGGCGTCAAGTGGGTCTTATTAGCAGAGCTGTAAGATGTTCGGCTGCAGAGGATCTTTCTCGTTATTTAGCGAACCAGCATCTGTCGGAAGATGCAACTTCTACGAAGCCTTATACTAATCGTTGTCATCCTGTGCAATGCCTGTGTTCATCTGTAAGCGTGTATATGTGTGTGTATGGCTGATGTGTAATTTTTTTTGCCCACGATTACTCAAGAACGAATAGTGCTATTGATTTTAATTTTTGTTTTTTTTTTGATTTTGTTACTAGAGGGAGTCTCATATCTGATCGGTCAATGAATCTTTTATGAGTGAGAGCTTTTGGCGAGACAAAAATAAGAAATTATTTGACATGGTGGTACTCCCCTCTGTGTAAGAGGGGGATGAAAACATATTGAAAAGCTCTCAAAATTAGTGGTTTGTTAAAAAAGGAAACAATATATCTTATTTCCATTTTGTCAAAAATAAGTCAGTCGGAAACGTATTTTACTTCATTGGTTAAAAGAGCAGATAAGCGCACCTGCCCTATTTTTTTTTCTTAGCTTTACCAAAACCTTAACAAGTCAGGCTTAATCTTTTTTTTGATTAATCCCGGATCAACAGCTGCCTAATTCTAATGGATGTGAAATATCAAAAACCATTGGAGAATACTACAAACTCTCTTTATCAGAAAGTTTTTGGCGGCCAAATGATTCTTAATCCGCTTTTGACGAGGCTCCAGACTCTGCACCAAAGTGCGAGACCGGGATGGTAGAGCCCGTTTGGTCTTACCAGATTGGCCACAGTAGTTTTGAATGATTCTTTAATATCGCCCTGTTAAAAAAGTGTTATGACGGCCCATCACTCTGTCTAAAATCTTTCATGACATTGAAGGTTTTGGTTCATTATAGAGCTTGATGGAGGCAACAAGAATTCTCTATAGACAACCTGCGCAGCCTGACTAGTTTTGCGTGCCAAAACTAGTCATGATGTTATATAGCTTGTCATTATGGACGTTTTCCTATGCCGCTGTGAAGTCTGCACATAGATAGGTAGTGTCTATCGGGTCTTTTCCATGGTGAGGTAAGTAGTATTAAAAGTTGATCAATGGTGGTCTTTCCTGGTGCATCGACAAACGATGCTGAGATTCCACGCTTTGAGTACACTTTTATCTGGCCATAATTGGTAGATGGTGTATGTTCTCTACCAGCTCATCTGCAGTTGCTTGAACTAGCTAAGCTGGCAGGCTGTCTGCTACAGGTGCTTTGTTAGACATTGTTATTATTCCTATCTTAACTTGGTTTAGATTAGCGGGACGAATTTTCTGTCGCCCCCGTCCAGGGTGAATGTTGCATTCTGCCTGACAGTGTTATTGTGACCATCATCGCCGTTATATAGTCTACAAAAATAGTTTTTTCTACATTCTGCGCTCCGAATGCGACATTACTCCCACTCTTTTAATTTTTATTTGCATCTTTTTTTGCTCCATGCACCTGGCTTCACTCATCGTCAAACCTTACGCTTCAATCGCGTAAAAGAAGCTGTTCTGATGACTCGTTGATAACATTCTCATTGTGTATAGAAGCTAGGATTTTAAGAGCGCTTGAGGGTAATGAAAATGATTCTAACGGTCTTCAGCGATTGCACTTGTTTAACATCAAACATTGGTAGTGTTGCTAGGCTCAGTTGTGCCGGTTGCCTAATAAAATCACTAGGCAAAGGGAGTCTCCGTTAGCCCATTCAAATTTCATGCGCTGTCATCTCTACTATTACACTTAAGCTCTGAATACGTCGAAGTAGCTCTAAAGAGGGTGTGTATCAAGGAGCTCAAACTGACTAGAGCTGTGGACGCCGCCCTAATGAAAGCCAAGTGCCGTATTTCGAACATTATTCGCCATCTCTCGTCTGTAACCGCCGATGAACTGACATTCGATCAGAGGTAATAAGGTACTAATCTGTCAGGCTTTACCACGTTGAACTAGGAATAGGAGTATATGGGCTATGGGCGTTGACGCTTGTATCTGCAATGACAACAATTGAAAACCCAAAATTAAGAAAACGCACCAATCTAGGCGAGTGTACCATCCTGTTTCGCATTACTTAGGCCCCAAAACTCGCAATACTGCACTTCGACATCGATTCGATCTTTAGCACCTCCCGACTAAAGTACTGGCATCAATATGGAGTAAGGCTGCCGATGAAATAAGGTCGTAGTGGAAGGTGCATTTGTGTAACATTTTATTAGACTATTGTCGCTGATCGACGAGCTGATAATGTGCCCCCGAAATACCTTAATTAGAAAATTCTCAACTACTATCAGACCTTGTTGAGAAATTATTGTGCATATTCCGTGTAGAGCGCTCTTTGCATCCGTAGACAGTTTCTCATACACTCCCTCACAATCATCAGGTTTCCATGTTGCATTCAATCACACGGGGCACCAATAAGTGACAATTGGTTAAGGCCACACAGTAGTCGACCTACATACAATTTTGAGGTAAATTGACTGCTCTTCTTTTCAGAATTAAAGCCTTATAAGCCTGAATAAGACAAGCATGTACAATACATACTCGTATATGGTATGTTTGCCATAAAAAAGGGTGTTTTTTTTAGAGGTTTTGTTTTTAAACTGGCAACACTGTTTCTATAGATTGTCAATTTGACAGGTGAGAATTGATTTGCTGTTGGTACGTTTTGTCACTTTTTGATGAATGGATTGACGCCAGAATAACGCGTGCAAATTGTGTAAACTTATTTTGAAAACCATGGTTCGGTTCGCCAAACTTATCGTGCGCTACGTCCATTTTATGATCAAGTTATTCGGAACACGATGAATCGTTTTCGCACCACGTACACTCTAGTGGATAATACGCATCCCGAAAGACGACAAACAGTGAGAACAGAAGAAGTTATTGCCGTTGTGGAACGCAGTGTTGAGGAGAATCCGAATGAGACAATCCGCCATTGTGCACAGCAATTGCAGCTATACCCATCCACTTTGTGGAAGATTTTACGTAAAGATCTTGCCTTAAAAGCTTTTGCGATCCAGCTTGTGTAAGAGTTGAAACCGCGTGACCGTTGTACGCGTCGTAGGTTCGGTGAATAGTCCGAAACCATGATTCAGCTCCATCCTCATTTTCAACGCAAAATTTTGTTCTCCGATGAGGCCCATTTTTGGTTAAATGAATGTGTAAACAAGCAAAATTGCCGAATTTGGAGTAGAGAAAACCCAGAAGCCTTTGTGGAGACGTCCTTACAACTCACTGTTTGGTGTGCTTTATGGGCTGGTCTAATCATCGGCCCATATTTCTTTAAAGACGTGCCGGCCAGATTGTTACCGTCAATGAAGATCGCAATAGAAACATGATTTCTGACTTTTTCGTTCCCCAGTTGAATGGCATTAACGTGACAGACCTTTGGTTTCAACGAGATGGCGCAACATGCCACACGGTGCGTGACACCATGAATTTATTGCGGGAAACATTTGCTGAACGCATAATTTCGCGTAATGGACCTGTGAACTGGCCTCAACGATTCTGTGATCTCACACCTTTAGATTACTTTCCGTGGGAGTATGTGAAGTCACTAGTCTATGCCGATAAACCAGAGACGTTGGACGAATTGGAAGTCAACATTCACCGTGCTATTGCTGATGTACGGCCCCGGTTTATATATTTAATAAAGCTAATATCATAGACATTAACGTTAGCTTCAAGTGTTTTATTTCATATTTAATTTATATACCTCTAAAAAAAACACACCTATCGGAGGCATACAAGCCGAGGTACCTAATTACTTTTCTTCTCAGCAAATTTGCTTTTAATGATGAGCATCAGGTGGTTTTGGTCCTCTGGTGTTGTCTCCATTGAGATAGATTCAACCAGCTAGACTGTTCTTGACGGTCTTCTTTCTCTTGGTAAAGCTCCTGTTACCAGGCATACTTCCCTTCGACCTTATCATAGAAATAAGTTGGTGTATGCACTAAACCATTTTCTGTTGCTGTAAATGGTCCGACAGATAGCCCGAAGTATAGCTTATCTTTACTTCTTCTATTTGGCTAGGAAGAAATCTTGTCTTTCATCTCCCAAGTTGAACGGTCTGTTTAATCTGATAGTGGAATTTGGATCTACGTTCAACTTGTTGTTGGCTTGACACGCTCTTTTTATTATACTTTTTCATAAAACTTCCGAACAATCTTCCAGCAGTAGTACCTCTCTATTTTATCACTCATTTCTCATTCTTTGGAGAAGCTGATGTTCTTTCTGCTCATCTTAACTGCTAGCCTTGCACTGGCACACATACTGAAACTCTTGCGAACAGTAAAGAGATGATTTCAGACCTATTAGTCTGGTTTGCTTAATGTTGAAGAGCTAGAGTGAATGGTCGTGCTCAAGGCTATTTTATGAATTTATCCTCTCTATGAGATCCAGCATGCCTACCAACGCGGAAGATCCTGGAGGAGTGCACTTGTAAGCAGAATTAAAGTCGCATTCGATCAGAAAGAATATGTGCTGGGCATTTTCATCTACATTTCGAAAGAGTGCAATTTCTGATGGAATATGCAACTCACCCATACAACACGGCGTAGACGAAATTGTGTCTAAAAGCAATACTAGTGAATAGCACGCTTATTGGGGATACTGACTGCGGAAAATATATCATAGCGGTGGCTAACAAAAGTTTCTCGCAAGGGGACACACTACGGCTCACTGATTACTGCTCTCAATAGTTCTAACGCTTACGCTCAGTCTGTCGGTTGGATCATGTTTAGCGGCAGTCTGCTTTAAAGCGCAGGCAGCCCTAGACGAGATCGGCGATTGGTAAAGTACAAATAGGCTTTTAGTTAATCATTTCAAAACAGAGGTTGTTCTCTTCACGAGAATGAGGAATCTGATTGCCCTGACTCATCTGTTGCTCAGCGGCATAACTATCCCATTCTCCAACGAAACTGAGCATTTTGGACTCCTCCTGCATAACAAACTTTTTCCAGTTAAACTAGTCACGTATGGAAATGTAAAGGAGCTTTCGGCAACACATGGGGCTGCAACTGAACAGGGTACTTTGAAACTACAAGGCTATGATAAGACCAAGAGCATAAAGGATGGTTTGCCTTGGTTTTAGACGCACTGATAAATCTCCCTTCCCTTAATATTCATATCATAGTCTGCACTCTCAAATCCATCTCCAGAAGTATTAGACGCACTGAAATTTGGATGATCTTACGTCGACTGTGTTTTTAAAGCCCATGCCATTTGATACAATGACACGAGAACTCTTCTTGCTTCGAAAATTCGAAAGTGTTTTTTTGAACGACGACAACGTTAGATTTCTGTTTCTCAAGCGGGGATATAAATACTACATACATAATCATGATGCACTATATGAGTATTGCAAACAATGTTTGGGGAGAAGAAAGTATTTGTATCTGTAGTATCAGACAAACTGCGCTTAAAACCTAACAGCGCCCTCTCACGATTCTCAAGCTATTTCGAGTATGGAAGACTTCACTGAATGCGGTCGAAAGTGCAAATTCTCTGAGCCTAGTCCCAAGTCACAATATGATTGAGCACTCTGACCAGTTTTGAAAAATTAGTATTCTATTAGTATGAGATCCAGCCGCTTCTGAAAGAGCTTTCTCTTGTCCAACACCCGCGGTTGTAGGTTTGGTAATTCAATCCCTGTTGGATGGGTGCTGAACGGTGGGTATCACCGGGAGATAAAATATAAACAATTGATGTGTAGTCGTAGTTATAGCACTGGGGATATATTATAACATTGATGCCGCTCAGTACCTAACGTAAGCGTATAAGCCCCGGGCACCGCTTAAGCAAAAGGGAAGTTAGCGCCATGATCGTGTTAAATAGAGAGAGCAATTGGTTCATTCGGTCCATAGCCGTAAGAGTCCATTCCTTTTTTACTTCGACAGAAAACCGAATGCCTCGACTTCTTACCATAATTAAAAATACATTCCTTTAATTATTATCACTTAACATTATTTTCTCTACGCACAAAAGAAATTTAAAAAAAAACAAAAAAAAGGACTTTGTGATATAGTGTCACCGAAGTAAAAAGTATCTACGAGTAGGTAAATTGATGAAAAGAGAAAATGTAAAAGGACAAAGGACAAAGGGCAAAGGGAAATAAAAAAATTCGCCTTGTTAACACACTCTGCTCCATGTTAAAGTAAACCACCCCCGCGCGAGGCACACTAGTTAGCATTTACTAAATTAATATTTCACTATTCTGACAATGGGTATAATAATCAAGGCCCTGGGGGGACGATGGTGAGAAGGTATGTATTATGAATTCCCAAAATACTACCGACAATCAATTACTAATGCTTTTGACAAATCTAATCCTCAATCACAATCACAATTCAAAAATCAACCCCAAGTGAGCTTGATGGCATTGGCGTTACATATGGTGCTTTACCTTCAATTTACTTCCACCTTACGTTGTATCATAACAACCGACCGACCGACGACGTACACGGAAGCCGCCATCGACAGTAAGTTTTCATTTTTACTGTTGTCGTCGCATTCGCGATTTTCACACGCAGCACGGCACTCGTGCATTAACCTCATTTCGCGCTTCCATCTCAAACATCCGTCCCCATACAACCGTACACAGACACGATTTTCATATTTCCATCAGCGTCACGCCCTCTTTTAAACCGCCCCAAGCTATTCCACAAGGGAAGCGGAAAAAATTAACATTTCAATTGTTTACTCAAGCAATTGTACAAACATACAAACCCAGAGGCACGGATACAACCGTGGTGCATCAGAAGCGGCAGTGGCAAAAGAACTGAATCCCATGAAAGGTTATTATTGTATATGCCATTTTTGTGTGGTGGTGCCGCCAACTGAATCGGCTCTCTCTCTTCTGGTGTGAGTGGAATTTTATCGCTGCAATAACAATTGCAAACGATTTGAATTCATTTAGCACACACGCAAAACTCCTTTTAGCATGCAAACCTGGAAGGGTGATCCTGAGTGGGCTTGACATAATATACATAGTGTAGCGTGAGGTGGTTTGCCGGATGGAGAGGGAAGAAGTAGGTGAAGTGAAATAATCTTGACGTTCGCCAAACACGACTCGGAAACGAAACGTCGTTCGGCAGTTGTTTTTTCTCTGTTATTCCACCTTATGGCTGTCTTAGAGGCTACTGCATCCCTGCCATCCCCAATTCGGTTACTATCCGCATAGTGCTGTTGCTACTCTACAACTACCTGTCATAAATAGTGATGAGTTAGAAGATGCTTTCTCTTCTTATCTTTCGCTTTGAGCTTTCGCATCCTTACTCTTGGAGTCAGCTAGAATCTCATTAAAAAAGATTTAATTTTCCAAAGGAACACAGAGGACAACAAGCGACGACGTAACAGCGTTCTCACATTGCTGTGGTGCCTTTGTTTCCATTATCCCTAGTCCAACACGTCCCATTCAAAAACCACCACCTTCCTCCTTCCACATCACAGGGAAATGCTGAAATCCTTGGTGTGCTTGTTTTTATGTTGATGCATAATTTACCCCCCCTTATTGCATTACGAATACGGAGACCAACATTGAGAGGCCTACTGTGGGTGGACTAGTCTACTAGAGTATGTAATTTTTCACAAAAAAAAAACAAACACAAATAATTTTCGACTTTTTCGTTGACGGGCGGGTCATATAAATTCATTTTTTCTTTTCTCCAAAGTGCATACACGGACGCGGGGGTTATTTTACTATTCGTACAATCTACGCATACACATAGTACATACTTTCCGCAAAAGGATATTTATGGACTTATAGACATGGTAAAAGTTAGCATCGTTAACGAATTTGAACTGTGCTTCAGCTTTTCCCCCACCTACGAATATTTCTCAGAATGAGATTCTACATAAAAAAGAGGGAGAAACATTGAATTTTCACTTTTATCCTTTTAAAGTGTATAACAGTGTACAAAAGAGGCTAAAGTTTGCCTTTAATGAAGTCCTTGATAGAGTTAAAAAAATGGTGATATAAAATAACTGGAAAAAGGTAAACGACATTTCTGGTTCATGGCCCTTCTGGTTCCATTTTTTGCAGACGTATGTAAAATAAAGCTGGAAACTGTGGTACGTGCGTTGTTCCTTCCTGGCGGATGAATTACAGTTTGTTACTCGTATATCTTTTGACATGAAGTTCGGTATTTCAAAGGGTTGAAAAGCGTGGACAAAGTAAGTTTCCTTATGTGGGGACAGACTTTGTATTCATTTACTTTCACGGTACTTAATGAGGATGACGCAAGTTGTTTTTTGTCAATTAAATGTTTCGTCGAAATAAAAACAATTTTACTTTGAAACATTGTCCTTAAAGTCATTGGCATAATACAACGCTGTTGGCTACAAGATAAGTTCAAGCGATAGCATTACAGTAATAAAGAGATTTATTGTCCCTCCGATTGAATCCATCTTTCCCTCCTCTTCACTTAGTGTACACTAGGAATGCAGCTCTAAGTTACTAACCATTTTTTGGTAGTGAAGCGGACACCAAAGCCTAACCTTGCAACCGTAATTTCTTTTTTTAAACATAAAACATGTGTTTTGTGTGTGAATATACTTTACGATGCAAGTAATGATGAAAGGGACAACTCAAGTATGGAACTTACTTGAAATGAGCGAGATACTGTAGAAGACACACTACCTCCTTCTATGTATTGGGATATTAGAAACCATGACCTTACTCAGTGATAAGTCCCCAGTCTTGCCAAAATACTTTTTACACAGAAATTCGACTTTGCCGTGGAGGTTTTATAATTCTTATAGTTTTATAAATATAAAATTAATTGTCGACCACATGTAGGGTTGCCTGCACTTTAGAGCAATTTTCCGGACGTTAAGCTCAACCATTCTCTGCATGCTCTTCAACATGAAGGAAGTCGGACGGAAGTCATACGAGTACATATGAAGCTCTTAGCGAGAGAGTAGTCACATTTTTCGATTATCAGTATTGAGGTTATTCCCATTGTTTTCCAGGGTTGTAGTAAGTATACTAGTGACAAGCGAGTAGTGAAGGTTCTTTTCAGAATTATCAATATTGTAGCATTACAAGATAAAATGTGAGCCAACAGATGGCGTGAACATTGGCTGTCAATTACTGTCATCTATTGAATTCAATGTGGTTGATATTTTAAACAGATATCATATAATTTTTGGCAATTTTAGCCATAGAGTCGTTTACCACGCAATAACGCATTTTTGTTATTCAATCTTATTACGAAAATGGGCGATCTATAAAAGCTACATTTTGTAAATTTCGTACATTCAATTCAGCCTGAGTGGTGCTCCCCTCAGCCAACCAGCATTCCGAAACTACCGGAAAACTGAATGGCTAAAATACAGATAAATACTGTCAGAAACGCTATCCTCTGAACTATCAAGTCCCTCGACCGCTTCCTGCCCTGTTATTCAACCTATAGGCAAGAAAAAGCCACATTGATGGACATCAGCACTGGGACTGCTCAGAAACAAAAGCACAAGAAAAGTGACTGACTGGGACTCATACAAAGGATCCCGCAAATTATACAAAAAGAAACTGAGGAAGGCAAAGCGACAATCCTGGACGTCTTTCTGTGACAAAATCACTGAAACCTCTGAGGCATCGCGGTTAAGAAAAATTCTCTCTACAAATCCTATAATGCCTAACTGTTTGAAAGTCGTGGGGTGCACATTGGAGTTTAACGAGTTGTTGAGTTAAATTATTCAAAGATTACCAAAAAATAAATACAAACAAAAAAAAAATGCCTTGCATTTGTGTAATTTGTCATAGTAAAGTGGATAGATCTGTTTCTAAATTAACTTGTGGCGATTGTGCAATATTATTTCACGCTACTTGTGTTAATATTCTTGATAGTGACGTAGAATATATGCAAAAAAAAACCGGTCTTCCATTCCGCTGCCCCTCCTGTACATCTCTTCGTCGTAGACCAGGAATCGCCTTTCCACTGTCCGCTGCTTTTCATTCCACGGACGCTGCTACTATTCCTATCACCACCACCTCTGCAGCTGCTCTTACGCCTGTCACCTCCATCGCTGATCTTGTTACACCAATGAACGTTCTTGGTCTGCCAATCTCTCTGGTAGACATATATAGAGAAATTTCGGAGATTAAAAAAGTCAACACTGGCCTATTGAATGCGATTGAGCTACTTCGTGAAGAGAAAAGTGACATGCTCAAACAAATTAATTTACTGCAGCATAGAATAAATTCGCTTGAGAAAAATCAGAGACGGAACGCTGTAGAAATAGTTGGAGTACCTGATCTAACTAAGTTTAATGCTTTAGACAAAGCTCTCTAGCTGTTCTCGGATGGTTTGGATGTAAATATTAATGAAGATCAAATTGACAACATTTACATAAAAAAAATAAAAACAAAAACTACTGGCACTGAATCAGCTGATATTCTTTGTATTAAGTTTTGTTCATATAATACAAAGCTGAAGCTATGAAAAAGAAGGCCACAAACAAAAGACTCTTGACAGCTAAATTTTTTGGAAACGATTACAACAGCAATTGTATCTATATAAATCATAGTTTATCTTTTTACACCAGGGAGCTTCGGAAAGCTACGCAGGAAATAAAAAAAATTAAACACTACAAGTATTTATGGTTCAATAATTCAGAGCTGTTGATGAGAAAATCAGAAGGTGATAAAGTTATTAAAATTAATTGTATATATGACTTAAGAAATCTTGAAGCAAATGCATTTTGCTATCTTAAACAATCTCGATCCTGAAATTAATATAGTTTCGTCTTGTAGCTTTGATAAAGATATTTTGCAAAGCATTTTTCAAAATAACCATGAATTCTCAGATAGCTTTTTTATAGTTCACCAAAATATTCGTAGTCTTCGCGCTAATTTTGATTTATTGGTACTGCATATTGAGTCGTGTTCAAATAAGCCTGACTTTATTTTTGTTTCCAAAATTTGGATTTTCGATAGTGAAAAAGATGACTATAAAATCCCGGGTTTTGCCGTTTTTGCTACATGCAACAGTTCTTATTCATCTGATGATGTCGGTGTTTTTATTAAAAATATATACAAAAATTCAGAAGTTTCTAACTTTAATCTGCAATCTGCGGATATTATAAAAATTAATTTTTATTTAAAAGATGAAAAAACTGTCTTTGTTGGTGCCTATAGGCTGCATGATAGTAATAGAGATGTTTTCCTTGATGAACTTAATGAATTACTCGTGAATGAAAAATCCAAAAACTTAATTTTCTTGGGTGATATTATCATTGATCTCCTCTCTAAGACTAATTTTGTGAATAGTTACCTAATGTTACTGGCTGCTAATGGTTTGGATTGTTGTATTGATAAGCCAACGAACATATGTGGTACCTCTAGTACATGCATTGACCATATATTTTCTAGAAGTGTGAGCTCTTGAGCTGATTTCGGTATCACCGATCATTGCATGATAAGTCTTCACTATTTAGACATTATTAATGAAAGCAATAAATCAATTACTAGCAAACCTTTTAAAAAAATTGATTTTAATAGGCTTAACTTCCTTCTTCGCTTTGAATTTTGGCCTGATGTCTATAACGAAAATTGTCCTTCCATAGCTTTTGATAACTTTTTACACAAATTAGGGATTTTGCTTGACTGTTTGTACTCTTAATTTAAATACTTCTGATCACAAATCTAAATGTTTAAAAATAAACAAGAAAAATAAATTGGCACTTAAATGCTAGAAATACCCTTTCAATAGTGCACTTAAAACTTCTTTCAAAAGCTTATGTAAAGAGATCTCAGTTGAGATAAAGACATCTAAGGAAAATTATTATTTGTTTGAACTCGAAAAAAACCAAGGAAATTTAAAATGGGAATGGAGCGTAGTCAACAAAATTTTAAATCGCAAAGTCCGTGAAGACAAACCATTAATTGTGACAGTGGATGATTTGACAGTTTCGGATCCGACTGAAATTGCTAATCACTTCAATGAGTTATTTGTTTCCACAGCTAATAATTTAGTTACTGAAGTATTTGATAAAAACAATCCTACTATTGCTGACGAGGGACTATTAAGTGATACCTTTTTTAGTGAAAGCTGTTGTTTTAATCCCATTTCTTCAAGTGAATTATATAAAATTATTAATTCATTAAAAGACTCCAACACTGTTATAGCGGATGGTTGCTCTAATGTTATTCTAAAAAGGATATTGTGGATGTTCTAGCTCACATTTTTACAAAAGCGTTTTCGGAGGAGTTTTTCCTGATGCACTTAAAATTGCTGAAGTTTTTCCGCTCCATAAAAAATCCAACCCCTATTATCTTAATAACTACAGACCGATATCTCTTTTGCCCGTTTGCTCCAAGATATTTAAAAAAGCCATGAAAAGAAGAATTCTAGATTTTTTAAACAAACAACGATTTTTTAGTGATTGTCAGTTTGGATTTCGAGCTGACAGATCTACTGAAGACGCACTTTTAAAGTTATGTAGTGAGGTCTATGATGGTATCAACCAAAGTTTCTTCAATGCTGCCCTTTTTGTTGATTTAACTAAAGCGTTTGATCTAGTAGATCCTCACATTATTTTGAGTAAGCTTTATAGAGCAGGATTTCGTGGTTGTATTATTGGTTTGCTTCTTATTTGTCTGATAGAAAACAGCATGTTACAATTAAAAGAAAATACAGTGTACTACGTAACTTAAAAGTGGGTGTACCACAAGGGTCAGTCCTTGGACCATTATTTTTTTTAATTTTTGTTAAGTACATCTTTTTACAGAAATTTAAAGGTTACTCGACAGCTTTTGCTGATGACATAGCCTTTTCCTACGCAAGTAATTCTCCACTTAACTTAATAGTTGACATTAACTTTGACTTGGATCTTTTGAGACGCTGGTTTGCTCAGCATCGTATGATTTTGAGTAATAAGACTAAAGTAATGTATTTCAATTTATCAGGGTCTTCTACTCTGCTTGACTGTAACCTTTTTTATCATGCTTCTGACTGTCTTAAGCTTAAACTCGAAACTAACTCTGCATCGAGCACCAGTATATCTAATTCTAGTGAAACTTGCTCCAATCATTGTTTTGAAATAGATTTTGTTCAATCCTTTAAGTATCTTGGAGTGATCTTGGATAGCAAATTAAACTGGGTCGATCATACTAACGCTATGAAAAAATATTTGCTATGCTGCTCCAGACGATTTTACAATCTCAGTTCATATTGTTCAAAAAAATTACTGGTTATGATCTATTATGGTATTGTACATTCTAAGATTCAGTATGGTATCACTTGTTGGGGTGGAATATGTAAGAAAAATCGATTCCATAACAGCTTTATTTTATTTCAAGAACTGAAAATTCTTCCCTAAGGCATCTCTACTACTATAAAGTGCTAAAACTTTTTTTTTAATAGAAGTGGCTATCTTTCAGTTAGAAGAAATTCTATTTATAACTTGCGAATCCATTTAAATAACTCTGTTGTTGTACCTTCGCACATTAAAATGCATTTTAAAAAGTTTTTCTTGATAGTAGCTCCGACAATCTTTAACAATCTTTAACAAGCTACCTGACTTCATCCGACGTATACGTAATTTGTTACCTTTCCTAACTAAAGTAAAAACATGGCTCTTTGAATTTAACCACCAACAGATTGAACGACTCTTAAACATCTATATTTAAAATAAAAACAATCCTTTTTTCGTTTCCCCCACGCTCATTTTAGAATTATATATTCGATTTTGAATTTTTGATGGGACATTCGCTACTAGCTGTAGTTCTTAACTTGGCTATAGATTGTTCCTTTTTTTTATATTTCTGGGTATTCTTTTGAATTTATGGATTTTTTTGAAATTTACTATTTTTTGAATTTATGTAATCCATACTTCTACAAATTGTACCTAGAATAATAAATAAATAAATGAATACAATACAAATACAATACAATACAACCTCAAGTGATGAATCACTCAACCTGCTACTGGTCACCAACTTTCCAGGTAGCTCCCTATTCGCGGCCAGTAGCAACCAAAACAGGCCTACTGTAACCGGGACCGAAATTCATGGTCTGATCACAAGAGATAAATTGCTTTGGGCGCTGCATAGCTTCAAACCATACGGACCAGCAGGTCCGGATGGTATAATACCTACCGAGCTACAGAGGTCCTCAGATATTATGGAGAGAAGTCAATGTAGTTTTCCAAAGCCGGAAAATGTTCTCATGTTGTCCCAAAGGACCTCAGACCTGTAAGTCTATCATCTTTCCTTCTAAAAACTGTTGAACGACGGATTGATATCCATATACGAGCTAGAATTGACCGAAGACTTCTGTCAACGGCTCAACATGCCTACTGTAAGAGAAAGTCGGTTGAAATGGCTCTGCATTCACTGACTAGCCACATCGAACGATCCCTATAATATAAAGAGTACACAATGGTTGCTTTCCTGGACTTAGAGGGTGCATTTAACAACGTCAACACATCCGCAATCACGACTGCGCTGTCAACTCTGCAGGTAGGCAACCCACTTGGGGAGTTGATCAGTCTTACGATAAAAAGGAGGATTATCAAGGCGGTGTCCTCTTTCCCCTTCTTTAGAATTTAGTAGTTAGTGAACTACTGATATACCTGGAAGCGGGTGGTAGCAGGGTGATTGCTTATGCGGGTGACGTTGCTATAGCCGTCTCAGGTAAGCACCTTAATACCATTAAAGAACTCCTTCAAGTAAATCTTAATAGATTAACCCGTTGGGCAGATCGCTGTGGATTGGGAATAAACCACCATAAAACTGATCTTGTTCTCTTTTCCAGGAAATAGAAAATTCCAATTACAGACCCTCTTTCAATAAACGGTACCAGTTTAGTATTTTCCAATACAGCAAAATATCTGGGTCTTACTTTTGACAGGAAACTAAACTGGAAACCTAACATTCAAGAAAGAGTCAAGAAAGCTACAATAGCTTTATTGTCTTCCAAAAAAGTCATTGGGTATAAATGTTACCTTCAACCTCGCATAACCCACGGGGTGGTCGTCTGGTGGAAGGCCTTAGAAAGTGCAGTCAACTTATCAAAGTCCAAGGAACAGAATGTCTATGCTTAAGCGGAGCATTGCGGTCTACCCCTCTGAGGCATTAGACATTCTGTTTAATTTGACACCCCTCAATATTTTCAGCAGGCAAGTAGTTGCAACTGCAGCTCTTCGCCTTAAATGGACTAAACAGTGGACAAACAATTTATTTGGCCACGCCAGCATTCTTAATATATTAGGAATCCTCACAGAGACTATCGATTACACCACACCTGAACTTTGGTTCATCTATGGTTTTTGTGTAAACTTGATGAAGATTTTTTTTTACTATTGTTACTTTCATAAATTAGGTCCTGTGCAATAGGAGTCGATGAAATTCACCCAGTCTTTATTAAGGCTATTCTTCCTTTCATCCTGCCGTATGTGACACATGTCATAAATGCTGTTATGACAACAGGAATTTTTCCCCATCAATCGTAAATGGCTAAAGTAATGCCAATACCGAAAATCTCAATAGGAGATGCATTTCGACCATTTTCAATTCTGCCATTTCTCTCCAAAATATGCGAGCGGATAATGCAAAAATAACTAGATGTGTATCTTTCTCGCAACAGAATGCTAGCACAGTCGGGATTCCGGAGCAGAGTTGCACAACTGCTCTTGTGAAAGTTATTGAAGATATAAGATCAAGTTTAGGCAAAGATGGAGGAACCTTTTTGAGACTTTTATTTATATATTTTTTATTTATTTATTTAAGTAATCATTAAGTACATGTAGGACTCGTCTTTTTAGAGTACTAACAAAAATAATTTTACATTAGTAATTCACATAGTTACATATTTATATTAAAAGAAACTAAGAAAGAATTATTTTTATTTAAGATATAATTAATTTTTAGTGCAAAATAAGAAAAAAGCGGTGAGAGAAAAAAATTTAAAACTAAAAGGAAACTTCTGCTGTTCAGAGAAATATTTAAATATAAATAGCTTTCTTAAATTGAGACGCTCCCGTTGATCGTTTTATGTGTTCTGGCAAGGAATACCATAGCCTAATGGCGTAAGTGAAATAAAGACGCCACAAATGAGTCAATTTGAAAGGTCAAATTATGAATTTAAATATTCTATCCAACTGTGTAAATTGTAGTTTTTCATAAAGATACCGTGGTGATTTCGAATATATGATTTTATGCAGGAAACGCTTCTGGCTTCAAGATATTGTGTTGGTGAACAGCCTAAAATACTGTTTTGGTAAACAGATATATGATCATATCTTCTAAGACTATATACATATCGAATCATTCCAAAAAGCAGGCACGTGTCCATAAATTGTGAAGGCAGCCATAGATACGGGCTATTATATAATTTATATGGTCATTACAGGAGAGACTACAGTTTATTATAAAACGTAAGCTGGTGACTTGATCAACAAATTCAACTTGCATATTCGATACCATATCATTTACAAAAGTACAACACAAAAAAGAAGAGGGCCTAAAATAGGACAATGAGGTACACCTTCACGTAGATATCTGATATCTGAAAAATCTTCACCAACCACAACTCCCTGGCAACGATTGCTTATATAGCCTGTTCCAATCCGGAATTCAATTTCAAGTGATTAAAATTCCATCTCCTTAAGCAAATTATCCATTACTGGCTTCATTTACAGAAGCCCCAAACTTCGACTTTTAACGAGTTCGATGCGCTGTCTGACTCCATACAAAGAATTGTTTTCCTGTATTCGCATACTGAAAATGTTATTATAGGCGATTTAAATATACACAATTCTGAGTGGGTTCGACATTCTAGACAGACAATACCTGAAGGATGGTGTGTTGAGATCTTCGCTGCGGAAAACAATTTGACCCAGCTTGCAAATGAGCCCACGGGAATACCAAATGTTGATACCGCCAAAACCCTGGATTTGTTTTTAACTTCTGTACCTGATAAGTACATCGTTGATGTGCTCTCCCCTCAAGGACCATTGTGTTGTATCAGATAATTACTCGTACACCGACAACACAGTTAGAAAAAAGTTTCCTACAAAAACCGTATGGCAATACGAGGAAGCCAGTTGGAGCGGTCTTAACAGCTTCTTTAGGAATTTTAACTGGTCGTTATGTTTCCTCGATAACGACGTGGATGCCGCTGCTGACATGATCACAGAAACTATTCTCTTTGGAATGAGATGCTCTATCCCTCATCGGATGAAGAGTATCAAACCAAAAGAAAAGGCAAGGTACGACTCGAGCTGTAAAGAGGCTGTCAGGGTTAGAGAATTGTTTTTTCAGTCCTACAAGACCAACCCGACAGAGGAAAACTGAAAAAAGTTTAAACGATCCTGAAATGACTGCAAAGTCTTTCTCAAGCGTGTGAAATTCCAATACGACCAAAAACTGGAAAACAGCATTTGTCCAGCCCGTCATGGTTTGATGGTTTAAAGTCTGATGTTCACAAAATAAATGCTGGCGTGCCCCAGGGCTCCGTTCTGTCTCCGACACACTTTTTAATTTTCGTCAATGATCTCTGCTACTTCTAATCCAATATATTCCTTTACTAACGGCAGTACTCTCTGCTTTTCATACTCGTTACCAAAATCACGTCCCTGCCCTTCGGTTGTAGAAGCTTATTAAATTCCGATATTAGCAGCATAACCAATTGGGGACTATCAACAGAGCGGAATTTAATGCTTCCAAAACACAATGCTGTCAGCTGTCGTTAAAGCGAAACTATGTATACTTGCAAACATTTAAAACCAACACACATCGGTATCTCTCTTTTTTATAAAAAACAAAAAAAAAGCAGTTGCTGTGGTTAACCCTGTCAAATGCTTTGCAGAAGTCTAGCAAGCTTAAGAACGTCAGGTTTCTTTAATCATACTGTTTCAAGAATTTTAACCATTGCAGTAGCACAGCTATGTTTGGATGTGGAAGATTAGCGCCACCGCAAACCTATCCTGGATCACTAGATCAGCCCTTTCATGTCAAAATAGACGAACGCTTCATGAGGGACGAAGCCTTTCAAGCGCACACTCTCATGATATAAGTAGTTGGGGTAGTAGGCCCCAGATATTAGAATAGAATTTGATGTACTCCGAAGATGAAGACAAACCCTAAGGCAAGCCCTCTCAAACACCCGAATCTTTTCCATTAAGCTTGCTCTCACGTTGAACCACACGGGGAACTCATATACCAGCATGGGCCGGATGAGGGCCATGTAGCAGATAACTTTCACCTTCACATCGAGTTGCCTGCTATAAAACAGCCTCTTTGTAAGGGCAAAAGCACCTTTGGCCCTGGACAGAGCAGCATCTACATTCTTGTTAAAACATAGACATTTCGACAAGCAAATGGCTAGCCTGTCTAATGATCGAGAATTTTCGCCAATTCTTTTTGGGGTCCCTAGAGGCACCCGACAGCGGCGTTCTAAATAGAATGGTTTCAGACTTCTGGAAGTTGATTTTTGACTTCCAGTCATCGTAAAATCGCCTAATTTGTTCGCAGTCACGTTGCAAAAGCCTCTTAATGACCCCGACTTTTGGACCCGTTCTGTACGCTATGAAGCCATCTGCGTACGCAATGCTGTGGGGAAGTGAACCGATCATATCGCTGGTGTAAATGTTGAATAGGATCGGCGAATTAACCGCACCTTGTTGCAGATCGTTTTTAGTGTGAAATGTACCAGCAGAAGTCGCATCGCCATTTTTCACGATGAACTGTCTGTTGGTGAGCATATTATGAAGAATATACAAAAGTGGTTTACTGATGCCTAGTCTGGTCAGCCTGTAGAAAAGCCCCTCTAAACAATCGGTGTCGAAGGCCTTTTCCAAGTCAATCAGGCAGGCTCCAGTACACTGGTTTTTGCCTTTATTCCATTGGATATCTGACACCAGCTTAGACGCGGCACATATAACATCATACCCCGCGTTGACACCGAATTAATCGTCCGGAACTCTATTTGTGTCCTCAACCCACTTAATCAAGAGCGTGGCCGTGGCTCAAGTGGTAGTGGACTGGCTTCCAAATCGGAAGGTTCGGTGTTCGAATCCCAGCCTCAGCCGAAAGACATATCATCCATTTTTTTCAGTTAACGAAAATCAAGTAAGACGAGTAGTTGACTATTTATCCACGTCAAGCCAACTTCCACTATGAATTTAGTCTCCCCATTAAATGTTGGATGCCAACCATGAAGCGAAATAACCACTGAACTCAAAACATCTTTCTTTCTCTCTCTATCCCATTTTCCGAAAAACTTAACACATGCTGAGACATTATAAGTGTATTCATACCCACTTGAGTGTTAAGTTCTTTTTTTAAAAAAAAAAAAAAAAAACTTTCTCGAACACCTTACTGATATTCGGAAGGAGACTTATCGACCGGAGATTTATCTTTACCCCGCAGTTTTCCAATGCTCTGGATAATGTGTATTATTCAATGTATTGTCAAATAGGGTGGTGTAAATGTCTACCGCTTCTAGAGGGGGATGTCGAAGCACAATGTTCAGTATTCCATCGATTCCCACTGATTTTTTACTTCTGATTGTGTCGAAGATCTCATGGAGTTCTTCCTTTGAAATAAACGGGGTAGGTCCCCTTCATTGGCGATGACATTATTTGCAATATTCACGTCACTGAACTGAGTGAAACCAAAGCTCTCGAATCGCCAGTTCTATATGTCATTTCGCAGATAGAAATTGTGCAGAAGGACTCGATTCTCCAGATCGTGATTAGAACCAATGACGTCATTGGTTTAACACACTTCCTGAAAAGTCGCTCCTACGGCCTCAACTATTTTATTAGGATCCTTGATCACAAAAAATTATCATCATCTGGTGCTTCATTTGGATCTAGTATGTCTGCAGTAGTCAGTATTCGTTCTTGTCCGTAATGCGAGGAATTTTAATTCACTGTCGGTTTGTTTGAACATGAATTTACAGCCCGAATTCTGTTGTTCCAGTACAAACTTACAGATGCGCTGTAATTCTCTCTTAACAATTTTTTGAGAGTTTTTAATTGACGACTTCAGTGTCTTAAGAGATTAAGTTCCGTCTGTCAGTAAACTGTCTGTACAAGGTTTTGAGTCTTGACAGCAGTCTACTTTTGTGTTGGTGCAGTGCGTCGATGGTAGCATTGCGGAATAGGTCTTCGTTGGGTAAATGTTCATACCGAGGTATTGTAATGTCCGTCGTTTGTTTAATTGTTTGGTCCATTTGTTTTGGGTACCTCTCAAGTTCCTCGTTAGACAGATTATTGGACGGTGGGTAGAGCGAATTCGAAGAGAGTGCTCATGTCAACGTTCTGGGAAAGCGTGTCCATCGAGTCTTACTGTAATTGTACGAATGTCCGGAACAATTCCGCTCCGCAATTTCGTTAATTGTTATTTCGGTACTAAAACCGCAATGGTCACCGTCGTACACAAATGTATGCAGAGAGTTTAACGTTTGTAGATTACTCTCCATCAGTTGTATCCGTACATCGTACAGCAATAGATCCAAATAAGAGCCGTATCTGGCCGTCGCTCTCAAACCGAGTCTATAATACATGACGCTGTGATGACTCCTCCAATTGAGTAGTTGGTTCCCTCTAGTATTTGGTACATAATTTCCGCAATCTCTGTATTGGGCATTAAAATCCCCGCCGATTATATAATAGTTCTCCTCCGATTCCAACCTAAGTAGTTAAAGAGTCTATCAAGCTCTGAGATGAATATTGTGGATTGGGAAGCATCGGGCGCGTAGACAGACACCGTGAACAGCCGCATCCCGCTACGGAGAGGGATGCGACCGACACATGCCTTCAGCACCCGGAACTCATACAAAACACCCTTGTACATTCTTGTAAATTTAAATTGTTTTCTAATAAAGACCGCGACACCACTTCCTTGTGTGAAGTTGGGTCGGTTTCTTCTTCTACTATTATATTTGCTGTGCTCCCCATTGTGCTTATCGGTAAACTCAGTTTCGCTAGCGAAAAGCACATTAACTTAGTCTTCCAGCAACTTAAACCGCGCGGCTCTTCGCTCGATCCTTGACATTCACTGCAAGGACCTTCAAGGTTTGCTCCACAATGTGCGGTAATTCGGGGCGTGACGGCTGGAGTTTGAAGCTGAGGGGATGGACGCTTAAAATCCGCTTTCTGCTGACGAGCCATATTTGCTTGCTTTATATCTTGGAACTTGGGACAACTCCGATAGTTAGCGGTGTGTCCCGAGTTCTTGCATAGAACACATGAGAGTTGGCTCTTGTCTGACTCTTTCTCCTGACCCAAAGCACATTTCTGAGAATTGTGGTTCTTTCCGCACTTAAAGCATTGAGGCTACATATGGCAGTTCGATGCGGCGTGGCCGAACCTTTGGCAGCGAACACATTTTATAAAGTTATCGCTCCTTTTTAATTTCTCCCAGTGAACAATCTGGTAGTCCAGGACTTTAATACTCCTAAGACTATTCAGTTTGCTGTTGGGAGTGAGCTGTACTAGGAAGAACGGTAGTTTCTGCTTCTCACTTTTTGCTCTTGCAGTGGTAAAAGGCTAAACCCCCACAAATTTGCGACCGTCGCACTCTTTCTCTTGAAGCAGTTTTAAGAGCTTCTCGGTATCAGCGGATGGTTCCAGTCCTTTCAATAGAACTGTTTTAAATTTATCACCTCCGTCGTCGTTTCCTTCAACAGGATTTGAATTTTTTTTGTAGACCTCCACTGAATTACAGTGGACGACGCGCCTGTCTAAACCTAATCGTTTAATGCTAAAGTGCTTGCCTATGGCCGACTTACACAAGTTCTTGGTGTCCTGGACCTCCATGTTGTAGCTGTTTGGAGGCACCTTTTCTTTTTTCGATTTCTGCTGTTGTTACTGTTGTTGTTTCTGCTGTTGTTGCTGTTTTTGATGATGTTTTTTCTGATGCGGTTCTTGTTTTGCTGCTGTAGTTGTTGCTTTTTCTGCTGCTTGTGCTTGTGTTGGGTGTTTTTTTGCACATTTTTTTCATGCACTTGTTGTTGCTGTTGCTGTTGGGAGCACGCATTAACTTTTTTCTCCTTTTGTCGTCGGGCAATTTGTTTAGCTTTAATAGCTAGCACATTTTTTTGAAGTTGCTAGATGCTGCTGTTAATGGCATTTGATTCCTCCTCTTCGTCTTCCGACTTAGAAGTTGTCAACGAGGCAAAGCTGTTATTGTCTATCCAAGACGTATGAGAATTCATTATCCGACTCATAACGTCTTTGTTGTTGCGCTGCTACTACTGCTGCCCCCCATTTTCCTACTTAGCAGGATTTCATTAGAGGTTCATAGAGAGGGGCGTTTTGCTAAATTCGATTTTCGATTTAGTTTTTTTTTCCGTTTTATTGTGCCTTAACTGGTCACTGCTGTTGGGTGGCCAAGTTCAAAGACACTTCTTGTTGTGCCGTCGATTAATCCCACAATAGGGATAACGGGACGGTCCTTGCCACTCATCACGTGTTTGTTTGTGTCCACGTCACTAACCTATTATTTAATTTTGGAAAAAAAAAAACAAAAACAAACGGAAAATGTTCTTCTACGGGCCGGGCAGTTGAACCCGCACAATTCGAGAAATGCACTACGCCAACTGTTGCTATGTAAACTCATGAATTGATTAAATTCAATTCACTTATTCAATTCACTAAGGAAAAACCGAAACAGGTTTAAGGACAATTATACTTTCAACAACATCATTCTCGTTTACTGCTTCAAAATCATAATTAAGTTCGCATAAAAATTCTTCTTTTAAGGAGAACTGAAGATTGTTATCTGTACTTGTTAGAAATGAGCAGTTAAGAATTTGGATGTAATGTACAGTCAGAAACAACTTTTTTGCCAACATTAATTTAAGTAAATTTGTGCAGAGCTGTTTGGAAGGAAGCGAATCGTTTAACGTAGATGCAAAATAATTAAACTTAGCCCAGTGAGTGACGAAAGCATAGCCAGTAAGTTTCCCAGTTTCTAAGTGTAGGGCTTCGTCTCCAATTTTTATATTTCTTTCTATGGTTATTTATTGTATCCAGTATTTCGTGAGTGAACCACGGACATTTCAAATTTCTTATTTGTCCTATCCGCAGCAGCACATGATTATTAAGAAGATCCTCAATTTTCAATTGGTATTGCACATGCTTCCCTATGTAGTGAGTGAACACAAACAGACTTAAGATCCCTGTAAGTGCATGCGGGATCGGAACATGTGAAAAATCAATGTTATAAGAACAGAACAACAAATTATGGTCCTATATTCCTTCAAGAGCAAGATCAAAAAGGAGAACTTTAGAAGCATCAGAGACTACCTATTAACAAGGCTAATAAACTAGGATTGGAGTTTGGAGCATATCGAGTAGGATGAGAGTTTTTAACAGCAAGACCATAGGATAGCACCAAGTAGATAAGTTCGTGTGATAGTGCATCATGTCTACCAAGATCAGTGTTAAAATCTCCACATACAATGATATGTTGACATAACTGAGCGAAATTGGCTAACGCCGAGAAAAACGAATCTGGCGAAAAGCGTCTGCTTGGATTATACACACAATATACAATACATTTAACACAACCATCTGACACCTCTAACATTAAATATTCAATTCCGTTATCTTCGGATTTACAAATCACTTTACACCTTAATGTTGATTTGCAATAGATTGCTACCCCGTAGATATGATCATGGATTTCGAGCATAAACCACGCTTCACTCACACAAATGATAACAACATCTCAGCCCTCAAAAACATATTATAGGTAATCTAGCTTAGCTGAATGAAGACTATGTGCATTCAGATGACACACCAAAAGACCCGCACGAATCCTTGATAAGATCCATATCATTGTGTGCACAGTATTATTACCTACGCCATTCACCGCGGACGATGTTCTACTTGACATAATCAAACAAAAAATATGCAACGGACGAGCAACTCAAAAGGAATGAATTTTTTTGAAAATAAACTAAACAGCAGAAGATGAATAAAAAAGGAAATAAGATTTAAAATTGATTCTATCATAGTTAATTACGATTGTGTTTTCCCAACAGCCGCACAGCATTCAAATCCTCGGTTCAGTCATTCTGTCATTCAGCTCCTCTATGTGGTCGATCATTTTGCTCTTCCCATAACAGTTGATTTTACAAATGCACTGCCGAATTTTGTGTAAATACCACACAGCTGATTTTCGTGCTTGAGGGTCATTTTTCCTCATTAAGCTGTCGTTGATATATACTAGACCATCCTCATCGAAGACACAGCTGTTTGTTGTACTGTTTTTGGTAAACTACAGCTGAGCCAAGAACGACGTGCTTTTCTTGTGGGCTATTGAATTTAATTATTACAGGTGAGATGGTATTTTTACGTTGCCGTGGACGAAGTCGATTGAGGATCTCTTTGAGATTTTCCTCTGGTTGTTCGGGGATCCGAAATAGAACAGCATCAGCAGCAATATCTTTGGCCGCTAATACATCATGTTGTTTTTGTAAAGGGAGAAGCTCTATTCTTATTGTATAGCGTATTATTAGTATCTTCAACTATTTGAACACGTTGAACCAAATCAGCAATAGTTTTATTTAGTGCATCAAGTCGGTTCGACCAGAACTGTTGAATGGTTTGAAATTTAGAGAGAAATTCATCGCAAATGATATTTATTTTCCCTGATATGTGGACAGATATCAAAAGGCGAAGTTTTTCCAGGCGATCGAGCCGTCAGATTAGCAGCACATTAGGTGGCTTTGGTCGTCATAGGTGGTATTGATTGTGACAGTGTTGATGTCTTACTGCATGCGGCATTATAACAATAAAATATTGTACAATTGCGGACCGTATGTATGCGAATACATTGCCTACTTCTCGGCTTTTCTAAGGCATTTGATACTGTCGACCATACCTTGCTCTGCAAAAAGCAGCGCCACTTCTTTGGTTTTGCACCATCAGCTGTCAAATTGGTTTCGTCCTATTTATGCAATTGAAAACAAGCCGTATCGGTTAATAATAGCTTGTCTGATTTTTTCAACTTAAATCGAGGGGTACCTCAAATATCAATTATTGGCCCTCTCTTATTTTCTTTGTACATAAAAGAGATACCCAATTTAGTCATACATCCTTTAACATACATTTATGCTGATGATGTCCAAATTTATCAGATCTGCCCATTAGGTCTTATCGAAAACTGTGCCCTTAAGATCAATCACGACTTTAATTGTATATTTGATTGGGTTTTGAAAAACGGTTTGACATTTAACCCTAATAAGTCTAATTGCCTGGTTATTTCTAGAACAAAATTGGACCAGTCATATTTCCCGAATATCATTTTAAACAACTCCTCCGTTGATTTTGTGAATACATCTAAGAACTTGGTAGTTATATTTAATAGACTTTTAACATGGAACGACCACATGCGAGTAAATATCATTGTAGTGAGAGTATTAGATGTAAGTAGGTTAAGTAAATTAAGATTTATTCTTAGGTAGTTTGTAAGTTTTAGTTTTAAGTTTTATAATAAGTTAAAAAAAAATAATAAGTCATGTTACTAAGTTTTTTTTAAAAAATGTTTTCTTAGTTTTAATTATAATGAATAGACATAGTATAAACATCTAATCTAAGATACGTCGAAAGACATAATTTAAGTATTAGGTTTAACTTAGAGTGCCCGCATGGGACCAGTAAGTTGGAATAAGATAATTTTAAGTTAATTAAGCTAATTTTTAAGCGTTTTTTTTGTATAGCATTTAAGTGTAAATTAAGTAATTTAAATAAAAATGTATAAAAACTGAAATCATTGTAGTGAGACGGACGGTTCAACCATTCACACCACTGAATAGACGAATCATGTTAGTATAATCATTAGGAGTTCCTATCCTTGTGAAATATTTGGTAAATGTCATTCAGTATGTACACAAAAATTACAAGTTGCTTTTAATAGCGCTATTCGATATATTCATGGGCTCAAAAGATATGATCACGTCTCATACCCTTCCATAAATGTTTTAGGCATACCATTTGAAAACTATCTTAAATTTCGAACTTTGGTTTTTCTTTTCGACATCCTCAAAACACGGCAGCCTTCTTATCTGTGCAACAACTTTCAATTTCCAGCATCAATTCGATCTACCTGTCTTATCATACCGAGATTTCATTACCATATATCTGGGAGGCAATTCTTCCTCGTTCCCGTCCGTCTTTGGAATTAACTACCAAACACTTTGAGAACACTAGGTTTACAAAAGGATTGCAGCATTTGATCTCCATTCAAAACAATTGACTTTTTTTTCTCTCTTCAGTGTTAATCTTGTTAATATCATTTGTTTCCTGTTTTGTTTTTTCATAGCTATCGTGTCGTATGTTACTTTTTAAATCGCTTGAAGTTTTATCCTTTCTGTTAAAGTAAATTTCTAGTTTTTTTTACCAAATAATTAAATCAATAACTTGATTATCTGTCTTACTTAACCAAATTAAAACAACAAATGTAAATTAAAGTATATGTATGTAGGAAAAATTATTTTTATTGACAAAAGCAAAACTGACAAAATTAACTAAAGATAAAATTGAATAAAGTTAAATTGGACCGCCGATGCCGCCGAACTGCACTGCTGCCAAAAGAAGAGTCCCATCCGCATTCACCATTCGCTCGCTCGTCGACTCTCCTCCTCAGTCTAGCAAATTCCAAAGTCCCGTCGACCTCAATAATTTGTACCACGTCCACAACTTTATCGCCGCAGTCAATATCAACCATCCGCCACCTACCCCAACAACGATTAATGTCGCCCTCAGTGGAGTCATTGTATCCTAAAACAACACTGAGCAAATCGCATCGGGTTTTATGCTGCTGAATGTAGGCCAACTCGAATTCCATCGGCGACAAATGAAAACATACTCTCGGTGACTCAAACGATGATGCACGCTAAGGGTAAACAAAACTGCGATCGCCTGGGTCGACAAACGAGGGAAAGACATATCAGGTTACTGTAAATAATTTTAAATCGAGCGCAGCTGGCGGTCGACGATCCATTACAAATGAGTAATTAAAAAAAATTAATACCAATGGATACATAGCTTTTCTATATGTATATTGTAATTCGCAAAGTTATGAGATTCATTTTTAATGTTCTAGCTTCCAAACATTTTGAAAATAAATAAATAAATAAAAGTTAAAACAAGTCCAGGGTGTTGGCGGTATGACTATCAGCGTCTGGTATTCGCGTGGGCTCCAACACAATTTTTCGGGTGTTGTCTGTTCAGAATGTCGAAGTCATACAGCAATACAGATTTCAGTAAGAGAATACAGGGATATAATTCCTGATAAATTTCGAATTGCTGTATAGTTTGGTGCTTTTGATGTAGTTGATAATTTGCTTACGGAGATGGAGTTTCAACCACTGGAAGCTGGATTCCGGATTGGAATATTGTCCACATTGTGGTGGAGTTTGGTAAGCTATATCCCAACGCACGTGATTGGCGATACCGCGGTTTCGTCAGGTAGTTTCCGATCTGAGTGATCTGAGAGGTATGGGTGGGCATCCACCTATAGCCTGGATCTACAGACGTTGACGTACGCAGAAAAGCGATTAATTTTTATCCCGCATATATTGGCTATATCCACTCTGGATTACCGAGTCATAATCACAAACAACCATAAAGAACAAAACCACCAACGATGCTTAGCAGAGCTGCGAATTGGAAATCCTGTCTTTGGTTTATCGAATCAAATTGTTGTAGCTATACTGTCCTGCACTAACCAAATTCACACTCACAATCAGCTATCCGTTGGTTATTATAGTGCTATTCAAAACAGTTGGCCAGTGGTCTCTTAAATTTACTCCCCTAAAATTTAAATTTAAGAAAAAGGATATACATATATTTGTTGTTGTGCTCCGTTCTCATTTTAAATATCATTTCATTCATATCATTTCTGAGAGCAAATTTAAGAGACTACTGGGCAACTTTTTTGAATAGCACTATACATACACTGAGTCGTTTATTTCGTACCGGTTTTAATCGGGAGAAGATTTAACGAAGCTCGCACATATGTACATATGCACAGATATTTCTAGCCTACTGCTGTTGCGCGCCCTCTAGGTACCATCTTCTTCACCTCCTCTTTGTAACGACCGTAGTCTTACTCAAGACGCTTTCTATCATTGCTGTACTGAGTCCACGCTTGGAATGCTTCCTTTTTGTTCCTTACCTCCACATTCCTCTCATAATTCCATCATCATGTTTCTTCTTCGAGAGCATGACTGTGATCTGATAATTGGAAATCTCTCCTCTCCTATCAAACGCGAGATCCTTAAAATAAGATCGATAACAACCAACCTAACAGAATTTTTTGCTCATACAATTTGTGCTTTGGAAACCGGGAGAAAAATGACGTTACCGCTAGCGATTTCAGTAGAGTATTCGATAAAATTTCACACGAATCATTCTTTTGAAACTACTCGTAACTGATATTCTCTGCAACTACGGGATGTATGCTGCAATAACCCTAATTTTGCACCCATATCGATAACATCATGAAAAGAGGTCATTGTACACCTGCATTTATCAAACGATGTTCCAAAGAATACTCAAATACTTCCTTTAAAAAGTCCATAACCTCACATTTATAAGGTCCATTCTGGAGTATGCAAACCAGGTTTGGTTTCTCTTTTACGTCTCCCGCTCTATACGCAATAAAGCAGTAGATGAATTGGTTTTGAATTCTTCCTTTAGAATATACTCGCACTTATAACTTGTCTCCTTTCATAGATCATCTAAAACTAATAACCCTTCAACTGCTCCGAAATGAAACACTTTTGTATTGAACTCCACCTTATAATTTTAAGTCATACGAGTACGTCGTACGTGGGCCCCAATCAACCATTAAAAAAAGTAAGGAAGGAAAGTCAAATATTTGTACTTTTTGTGCCGCAAATAGGATGTTTGATTGTCTAAGTCGATAAAAGAAGATTAGAGCAGTAGTGGTTTAACAAATCTTAATCGTCTTCAAGCAATAGTGACTGCGGTTCCTTACACCCCAAAAACCAAGCCAGAATGATTTGTAAATTTTTATTAGCACATGACTGACATTCTGCCGGCAATCTGCTAATTAAACCATGTTTCCTATTTTAAGAGTATGTCAAGGTATAGCCTTGAAAGTAGCACGAGTATGACTTTTATTTCAGCGTTCAACCCTTCGAAACCTTACTTTAATTTAAGCAATGATTAAAATGAAATCCCTTAAAAAGGGCGACAACAACCTGCAGACAAAAGCCACCTCAAAAAGAAATAACCTTTTGGTAATAAAATTCATCTTAAGGAGGATGAAACAACGAAAACAGACAGCCATTGAATGCTTTACGACCAATTACGGCGTTTGTTCTTCATCTCCTATTACACCTCCTTCTAATTCCAGAGAGCTCTTCATTTAAATTTTTGTTGCTTAAAAAAACGAACAAGCAAAAAGAGTCAACGTTTTTCTGTTTGTTTTTATATGACAACCACCCACCGCTAAGATGTCCTTCCGAACAACAACCGACATAAATCGAAAATTGAAAAGCGTAAAGAATTTATCAAAATCCATTTCCAAGGACATTAAGACCCAGAAGGGCCCTATTAAATCCTATTAAGACTGCAACAGTTGCACAAAGATATCAGGACGAGTATGATGATATCCTCATCATTGCCATCTTGGCTAATCGTCCGTTAAATCTTTTGATTATTTTCGGAAATTGAATAGCCCTTCCATTTCGATGGCGGCTGTTACTTCCTTTTCCGCTGTTGGCGATAGCATTCGATAATAAACTGATTGCGGAAAGAACGCCCGGTCCATCAAAACCAGAATTGACTTCGTTAAACATGACGTTCATTGCTATTTGAGTAGTCATCCTGCGATTTTTTCTTTTTTATGGAGATGTCGAAATTACATTGGGAGTGTCCTTATATTGGGAAGTTTATGGCAAAAGGGGCGAAATGCATTGTGTCTGACACATCAACAGCCGCATAAAATTAACAGGATGCGTGTTGGTTACGATGTCAACCGTCAACCAATGTTGTAAAGAAATATGCGTAAGGTTACATTTTATGCAGCAGAACATACTCGTCACATAAAAGAGATGATAACCGTAAAGTTAAGGTGTTCAGGGCTTGTCATCCTTTGAAAAGGAATTTTATTTGATGGCAAATGTCGTCAGTCGTGTGGGTAAGAGCCAGGAGCTTGACCTTATCGTTATTGTCGTAGCGTAAGAGCTGTATTATATGTAGTAATGATTTAGGTAGTGCCTAGATTAAATAGTATCTGACACAATGCGGTTCAATAAATTTCAGTTTTATGGTCGTGATGAATCATGTTTATGCATGAATAACTTCAGATATTCTGAGAGATTTCTTTTAAAAAACAACACAAAGAATGATTCGAGTAACCCAATTTAAATCGTTCCTATTGTCGATTTAATTTTTTGGAGGCATTCATGCCCTGTTATTCAATGATTCAAACATTTGCTCTTATATGGTGGAAATACTGCTGGTATTAATACCGTGGTATAGCAATACTGTGCTCTATACAACATGTCTGTCACTTCAATACCACTATAAAAGCTTGTATAACACGAAACATACCTGGTGTTGAGAATACTTCTTACTATTTGCTGCACCACTTTCTCTATGTTGGCGATTCCTCTTGGGTTCATTAACAATTCAATGCAAGTAACCACAGTGAAAAAGTATAGCATTGTTTTTGTTCAAGGTGGGACAAAAGTAATGTCATAATGTGAATGTGCCATCATTTTTGCAAATGAAGTCAAGTGTCACTGTGTTTTGAAATTTATATTATAGACAGATACAGAATTAGTTGACAATAAGCAATATATGTCTGAAGAACGCAGAAGTATTGTTACTGCTTATTTGAGCAATTTTCGGTCCGTTTTTTAACGCATCGTGAATTTCGCTATCGTTTTCCTTGTCGCCCTGCATCATGTACGCGAACAATTAAGCGTTTGGTTGAGCGTCTCGTGCAAACTGGGTCCACTAGAAATCTCGCAAGATGTAGCCAGCCCCGTTTTGCTCGTTCGACCGAAAATACTATATCACTGCAGTGACCGAGGACATCCGAGATACTTCCCAAATATCGACGAGGCAACGATGTACAACAATTTGACATTAGCAGATGTTCGTTGCGTCGAATTTTGGTAAAAGACCTGACGATGTTCCCTTATAAAGCCCATAACGTTCACCAATTGCTGCCTGCTGACCGGGACGTGTGGTTAATTTTAATGTTGGGGACTGTCGAATAAAAACAATCGATTTATTCGATAGTTATCAAAAAATCGTTCAATTACTATTTTTCAGAAATCATTCATTCAAACCATTCATTTGACATTCAAATATTCGATTTTTCATACTAATGAATGGTTTTTTCATTCGAATGGTTTTTTCACTCGTATGAAGTGTGGACTATCGGGTTGGGAGTAATGTTCCTTTGGCTTTCGTACTAATGAATGATTTTTTTGTACTTTGAACTATCGGGGTTGAAAAAACATTCGAAGCGCATTTCCACTTAAGTGGTTATGTTAATAAATAAAATTTTCGTTCCTGTGTCACGGAGAATCCACATGAAATGCAGGAAGAGCCATTGCATCCCCTCAAAGTGACTATTTTGTGCGACATTTGTAGTTAAAAACTGATTGGCACTTATTTTTTTGAGGACAACGACATACAATGGGCCTAAAAAAATCTGAAACTTTTTTATTTCTTGAAATAATTCAGTGAAATTTTGCACACATCATCTTGAATGTATTGCGTATCAACCAACAGAAGATTCTTAAGTGCAAATTTTCATTATTAATATTTAAAAATTATTAAAAGTTTAAAAATGTTATAATTTAAACACAAGACATGGCTTATGATAATGCTTTTTTTTATAATGAGCGCGGCTTCGTGTAGCCTTAAAATGTTTATACACAGCGCGGACTATAACGACCAGGAAACACAAAAATCGGCAGCGCCGATGGAATTAAGCTAGTTGAACAGCGTAGGAACGAATCACGATATTTTATAGTACGTCCGAAAATGGACTAGAGGGTATACTGTTGAGCATTCATATCGATATGGATGTTACGGCTGAAAGTTTGAATGGGCGGAATGCTACTGGCGATTTTAATGTAGCACTGATGGTGGAAATAACGATAAAACAGAGTGAGACAGGAGATATTACGCCGGTATTCGCGGGTGTCAATATCATAAATATGAGTTTTATCGCACGGTTTTGAGTTCTATCTAGTAGGTGCTGAGATGATTTAGGAGCACCTGACCAGATGTGGGCATTGTACTCCAATTTTGGGCTGATGAATGCCTTATATATTGAGGCCAGATCAGAGCGGGTAAAATATTTCTTACATCGCTTGAGGAAACCTAGACATTTTACCGCATTTTTTACGACATCGAATATGTGGTCATTCCAACGTTAGTTGTCACTGACACACATACCGAGAATGGAAAGTTTTTCGGTTTCGACAATGTAAGTGCCATTCATGGATAATGGTTGGGTATTTAAATTCCGATTTAATGACAACATACACCATTGAGTTTTGGAAGCATGAAATTCCACTCGGCTGATAATTCCCCGATTGATTGTGAGATTAGATACATAGATAGATATATTTATTGTAACAGAAATATATTACATAGTTCTCTTAACCTATATTGCACGATTTACAGAGTTGCTGTATATGGCTGCCTGGCTACTGACTATATAATTAATAATTTTATAGCAAGTGACTATCTAGAACAAACACTGTGAAGGAAAAGCTACTAAAAACATTCATTATAATAGTTGTAACTCATTACTCATAGGTGAGAGGCGGTGAAGCTCTTGATAAAACGAAGCCTTACAGTGTATTCAAAATGAATAAATAATTAAATACTAAATGATAAATAACAAATCAAATTATAATAATAAATAAATAAACAAATTAATAAATAAATTACTTAATAAGTGAACGATAATTATAAATAATTTATTATCTACCTAGGTTTGCTATCAATGCGTTATCGGAAGAAATGCATGACACATTATATCGCTCATATAGCCTAGAAAGTCTTAGCGATACGAGATCAATATTACAAATTTGATGCAATACTTTTGTCGAAAAATGCCTCGGAAGATTCAACATTATTTTCAAAACTTTATTTTGAATAAACTTACGAACATGACTTGTTGCACATCTACGCCACGCTGCGGAATCGTAAAATATAATTGCCTGGAATACTACTTTGTATATCAAAAGTTTATTTGGCATGGTTAATTTAGATTTACGGTTGATGAAAGGGTATAAAACTTTTATAGTGATTCCAATTTTTTTGACTATTTCTTGAACGTGTAGGCCAAACGTAAGGGTTTTATCCCGGTGTACCGCAAGATACTTAGTACTTGAACGCCAATCGGTACTCGTACCATTAATATCTAGGTTATTGCTTGGCAAGAAACTGGCTTTTCTTTTTCGAGTGAAAAAGACAGCCTGTGTTTTTGAAGCATTAATATTAATTTTTATGCATTGCAGTAGCTTCGCACTTCATTTAATGCAGATTGTAAGCTGGTTTCTGTTATGGAACCATCTGAATCTGAAGAAAAGATGCAGGTACCGTCGGCGAAACTTGCTTTTTCACAGTTGGGAAAGGAAGGAAGGTCATATGTGAAAATATTATATAAAATAGGACCATTGACAGAGCCTTGAAGTATACCCGCACTAACATTAAAGGCATTAGAAAACGACTTGTTTACAGTTACTCTAAATGTGATGTTCATCAAAAAGGATTGTACAATATTTATGAGATACATTGGAAGACTGAGAGGTAAAAGCTTGTGTAACAAAGCATTGTGCCAAACGGTATCAAACGCCTTTTCAATGTCTAGGAACACCATACCTGTGCTTTTCCCTTCATTGAAATTGTTTTGTACATGTTTAGTCACTCTATGCACTTGGTGAACTGAGCTGTGGAAGGAACGAAATCCACATTGCTCTGGCGGAATTATATTGTATTTTTCAGCATGTGCTATTATTTTTTTTTGAATTATTTGTTCAAAACATTTACCTAATGAGATAAGTAGACTGATTGGTTTGTAATTGCAAGGCATATCTGCAGGTTTGCCTGCTTTAAAGAGCGAAATAATTTTTGCTGTTTCCCAATTTTCCGGAAAATAATTTATCTTAAAACAAGAACTAAACAATTCTTGCATAAATTTTTTAATTCCCGAGAACGGAAGATTTTTAAGATACAAGTTCTTAAGATTGTCAAAACCTGCAGATTTTCCATTTCGTAAAGCTAAGATAATAGTTTTGACATCATCTAACGAAACTTAATTGTCAGGTGAATCAAAATTGGGATAATTTATTTCTTAATTGATTGCTATTGTAAAAAACATTAGGGCAGGTGCGTTTCGTTTTTCAAAATTGGATAAAGTACTTGTATTACCTGTTTTCAAAGCAGGAATAACTGAATTTTTCTCTTGTATTATTTTAATAATGTTCCAGAATGATTTACTTCCTGTTTTTAAACTTTGAAGTTTTTGATTCCATGTTCTGTTTCTGAAAGCAAGAACTTGATCTTTTAACAATGTGTTGAGTAATTTAACTTGTGAAAGATAGAAGGGATCTCTAGTTATCTTCCAGCTTTTGCGATAGAGGTTACGAATTTTGATGTTTACAACAATGTTTGGAGCCGTTAGCTGAGTTGCAGCGTACTTGTTTTTTGGGAATTGCTTTATCAGCACTTTCAAGCATAGCAGTTGTAAAATTTGAGACACTCATACCTAATTGTTGACCGCTAAGCTCACCAATATGAATGTTATTCATATTTCTTTACCTAGATCGCATTTCCCTCTAATTTATCGACCAATTTGCTTTTTACGGGTCTAAATATTCAATTGTTCGTTGTAAAGGTGAAATCAGAGTTTTGATTATGACTGGTAGATGGTATGAGCTTAGTTCATTTATAACCATGGGTTGAGTAAAAAGACTGGGGATATTCGTTAGAAAAATATCCAAGGTTGATGGGTTTGCCCTAGGATTACAAGGATAAAATGTTGGTTCGAGAGGGTAGAGTATATTGAATGAGTGCCTTGAGTGTAAATTTTCGAGAATATTACCCCACGCATTGGCTCTCATACAACCCCATCTCCGATTTCGGCAATTTAAATCACCGCCAACTAAAAATAGAGCCGTACCATGCCTTTTCTTTTGGTTTGATACTCTTCATCCGATGAGGGATAAAGGATCTCATTCTAAAGAGAATAATGTCAGTGATCACATCAGCAGCGACATCCACGTCGTTATTGAGGAAACATAACGACCAGTTAAATTTCCTAAAGAAGGTGTTAAGTCCGCTCCAATTGACTTTCTTGTATTGTCACGCGGTTCTTTTCGGAATTTTTTCTCAAACTGTGTGGTTGGTGTACGAGAAATTAGCTGACAAGACAGACGAGCCTAGAAGGGAGAGCACATCGACGGAATACTTATCAGGGTGAGAAGTTAAAAACAAGTCCAGGGTGTTGGCGATATGACTATCAACGCCTGGTATTCGTGTGGGCTCATTTACAAGCTGGGTCAAATTGTTTTCCGCAGCGAAGATCTCAACATACCGTCCTTCGGGTAATGTCTGTCCAAAATGCCGAAGCCACCCAGAATTGTGTATATTCAAATCGCCCGTAATAACAGTTTCAGTATGAGAATACAGGGATACAATTCTTTGAATAGAGTCAGCGCATCAAATTCGTTAAAAGTCGAATTGCTGTCCAATTGGGGTTTCTGCAAATAAAGCAGTAGTAGCTAATTTGCTTACGGAGATGGGATTTGAACCACATGAAATTGAATTCCGGATTGGAACAGAGACTACATTGTGGTGGAGTTTGATAAGCTATGTACATCACGACGCACGTAAATGGCGAGATCACGGTGAGGGAAGAATAATGGCACTAGTTCGTAGCCAGGTAGCTTCAGATCAGGGTGTTCTGAGAGGTGTGGGCGGGGATCTACTTGTGTTTCACTAAGTGCCAAAACAGCTGGTCTGTACTTACGGACGTGGACGTATGCAGAAAAGTGAATACTTTTTAGCCCGCGTATATTGGCTATGTCCACCCTGAATTCCCTAGTCATAATTACAAACAAACACAGTAAGCACAAACACCGACGATACTAAACGAGGCTGCGAAGCCAAAATTTTGAAGTTGGTTTACCGAGTCAAGTTCCTGTTGGTTTTATGCCCTTACAGCAACATGAAACAGTGCACCAACAAATTTTCATTCGCAACCCGCTATCCATCAGTTGTTACTGCCACTACTGTCATACGGTACGTATGATAAATACAGTAACGGCAGTGACCAAGTGCAAGCAACAGTACTTCAACCAGGTGCGGAAGAGGTGGGATACATGCAATGTGTGATATTTTTTTTCGCTTCACTGCACTGCAACTTTTCTGTTTTTTTTTTTTTTTTTATTGAATAGCTTCTTCACAAGGCACTTGGGGTACAGATTTTTGTTGTTTAGTAAGCTTGAAATAAGTGAATCTGATGTAAATAATAAGCGATGAAATACATTCTCGTTGGTTGCTACTGCTGAACCCTTTCTAGAATGCGTCAATCTATTTTTTTGTAATCCTTATTACGCGCCCTCTGGTCATCTTCCGATAATTGACCTATAGGTAATACAACAAAGTGATGAATAATGGCTTCACCTTACATAAGTTTTTTATGCAGCGAAGATGGCATATAATACCATTTATATTTGTTAACATAAAGCTGGGCAGTACTTAAGCCATATTCTCCAAATTGCTGGGCATTGACAGACATCCCTGATGAAAGCGTTTGCAGAATAAAGTAAAACCTTTTTATTAGTTCTTCGTCCACTCAAGATATGTTATATCAGCAAAACATTTATTGTTTGCCATCACTACTGTTACCAGTGCCTTGTCAGGTTTATCCACATCTAAGCCCTAGTTCAGCTCGAAAACGGTTTTGGACTACTTCTTTTATCTTTTTTGCTTTTTTTGTTGTCCGAGATATTCGTCGACCACTTCTCAAAAGAGAGATTACAGAATATACATATGCAGAATTAATTTAGATTAGATTTAGGTTTTAGATTTCATTTTTATTCCTCATAAATTCATAATCAAACATATGCTTCTTAATACATAGTACAAAAGTTATAAATATAGAAAATACAAGAAATATTGGCAACATTCTTTATTGTTTATACAAAAGTAACAAAATAGTGTTGAATGCCACTTCAAAGAGTAATTCACAAATCAAATTATTCTGAGTGGGGTGACTCTAATAGGAGTGGGTATAAATAAAACCAACTAGTTAAAAAAACAATTTTTCATCTCGTAACGACGTAACCGTTTTATTTTCATAAAAGAACAGTGTATATTGTAACTACTATACATTTTTCTATTTGCATATACAAAACTCAACTCAGGAGAAAAACGAAGAACATGATTCCACCCTGATACAAGTTAACACAATATTCCACGAAATAGAAACAAATAACTTCAAACATCATAAGCGCACCGCATGTCTGCTGTGCTAAACATCTTCCCACACATTTCCACCCAAATGACCAGCGCAAAGGTAAATACGACTACTCAGGTATCGGGTAACCAACAAATTCCCACACTCATCCAGACGCTCACGCTGCAACAAATCCCGAAGTAATGCATGTCCGCCAAGGTATAAAAACAAACCTATACTCTAAAATAACTTAGTTGTAAGTTGGTGTTCAATAAAGAAAGTAATTTTTTCCCTTAAAACTCGCGTTCCGCATTTTAACTTACATATGTAGTGCCCCTGGCTGACAGTAACTATGTACTCGTAGATTTACAAAACGAACGAAAAAGCGTTTTCGTATCTTTTAGTGTAAACGAACAAAAAACGGAGAAAATGTTAAAAACGATAACAATCGGGGAAGTAGTTAAACTCTAACGAATGGGGAAGTAGTGAAACTGTAACGATCGGGGAAGTAGTTAAACGAAAAAAACGATAACGATCGGGGAAGCAGTTAAACTGTAAGTAGTAGTGAAACGAAAAAAACGATAAAGATCGGGGAAGCAGTTAAACTGTAACGATCGAGGAAGCAGTTAAACTGTAACGATCGGGGAAGTAGTGAAATGAAAAAAACGATAACGATCGGGGAAGCAGTTAAACGAAAAGTTAAACGAAAAAAACGATAACGATCGGGGAAGTAGTTTAACTTTCTGCGTTTTTTCCGTTTTTTGTTCGTTTGCACTAAAAGATATGGAAACGCTTTTTCCGTCGTTTCGTGAATGTAGTTACTGTCAACCAGGAGTGGAATCAACAAGGAACAGTTGGGTTTATTTTACATTGAAAACAACGGTTTCATTTGGGTGGATGAGACGAAAATGATTTTTGGTTTTCTCGCAGTACATGATTACAATTTCTCGTTAGTTCTTCTTATTAGTTAGTTAACTAGTTTTTTAACTAATTATATTTCTTTAAATAACTGTTTCGTTTCGTTAACACAAAAACCGAAAACGACCCACCTCTAGACTCTATGAAACTATTAATATACTTAAGCATTAATTAAAATCTATGGAATTATAGATATGTATGAACAAATTCATTCCATTTACTTCTTTACACAATAGATAAGCAAGAGAAAGGAACCTGAATGACTCGAACCGCAATCAACTTCAGACTGCTATAATTTCCAAACCTTTTTACTTTACTTTTAAATTCATTTTTATTGTTTCCTTCATTATTAACTTACGTTCTAGACAAAAATGATTAAATCTAATTTGACAACAACAGTTACTTATTCTAGCTTACTGGCTCTTACCGAACGCTCTAAACTTAACAGTTTCATTCATCTTTTGCCTTTCGGCCTTAAAACTATCTTACAATTAATCTTATCTATCTATTACAAATATAAAATTTCTAAGAAAAATGGTTTTAGAAAAAACTTAGATGCCATATTATTTTTAATTTTTTATAAAACTTAAAACTAAGTCCCTATTCTACTTAATCTACCTAAACTACTTAGCCTAACTTAACTATAATCGGGGTGGTGAGCTCCCGTAGTCTTTCGCAGCGGGTGGTCACCATCCCAATTGCGATCTCGGGCGCCTGTCATCCGTCAACAACGTGCACACGCACCACCGAGATTTAACCAGTGCCATACACCACCGGTCACTTCTCAGGGGTGCGGCCTCATGCTAACCAACGCGGCCTTTCCACGAGATCCCCCTAGCTATCCTTAATCTAACTTACAGCTAAGAGGAGTGTGTTACCTTAGTAACGTACCGACCTAGGAAAGCGATCCCACCCTTTCCCCTTCTAGAAGCCACCAGAATTCGGTGTACTGTTTCTCGGCATCGACCCGATCCCTGTCCGCAATCGCGGGACTAAAACGGAGGAGCTCCTGAGCATTGGCGACATACCCGTCGTAGATGAGCCGCTTGTCCCTCGCACCGCGGTGGCGGTGGTATATTACCGGGATACCATCCCTGCTTTGCATTAACCCTTTATTGTCAATATGGAGAAATGCCTCTGGCGGGATAAAGCCTGATAGAAGCGTGCTCTCGTGGTACATTTCATTGGGGTAATAAGCCCCAAAGATCAGGCTATTATCGTTAGTCATTGCTCGTGCAACGTGTCTTCGCATCACCTTAATCAGGAAATTGTCAATCCTATTCAGATTAGCAACATCGTAAAGGACTTTGTTGGGATAATATTTTTTGTACTCTGATTCTGGTGTTCTGTACAAGCCGAGACAGGTCCTAAGACACTGCCTTTCAAACACCCGAATCCTTTCCATCTGATACGGCGCTACATTGAACCACACGGGACAACCATACGCGATGACTGGCCTGATTAGGGCCACATAGCATATGACCTTCACCCTGGAGACAAGTTGACTGCTGTGAAATAGCCTTCTTGTCAGGGCTAAAGCCTTCTTGGCCCCAGCAAGGCAAGCATCTATATGTTTGTCAAAATACAAATACTTATCGAGCCAGATACCAAGGTATCTCACTACGCTTCTCACCGCTAATGGCAGTCCGTGCTGTCCAATGATGGCCAAATTTCGCCAGTTATATCTGGTATCCCTAGAAGCCCATCTCAATGGAGTTCTAAACAAGATTGTTTTCGACTTTTGAAAATTGATTTTCAACTTCCAATCGTCGCAATACGCCTTAATATGATCGAAGTCACGTTGCAAAAGGGTGTTAATGACTTCGATTTTTGGACCTGATCTGTACGCCACTAAATCGTCTGCGTACGCTATGGAATGATTGAGGGAACCTACTAGATCACTTGTGTAAATGTTAAACAGTATCGGAGAAATCACAGCCCCCTGTTGTAAGCCGTTTTTAATGTCAAAGGTCTTGCTCGAAATAACATTGTTACATTTAACAACGAACTTCTTTCCCATAAGCATGTCGTAAATCATATATAGCAGGGGTTTCGGCATGCCCATCCTGGTCAACTTATAGAAAAGCCCCTCTAACCATACGGTGTCGAAGGCCTTCTCACAGTCAACGAGGCAGGCACCCGTACACTGGTTCTTGCCTTTATTCTATTGTATGTCAGAGACCAGCTTTGACGCAGCATGAATAGTGTCATGTCTCGCCCTAAAACCAAACTGGTTTTCCGGAATTATATTATTTTCCTCAACCCACTTTAACAGCGCTCTATTAACCACTTTCTCGAATACCTTGCTAATATTCGGAAGCAAACTAATTGACCGAAGATTAGCAGGGTTAGTTCTAACTTTATCCCTTTTCGGGATTGGGTGTACCACAGCTGTTCTCCAATGCGTCGGATAATATGCATTATTCAGCGCATTGTTAAACAGCGTAGTAAATACATCCACTGCTTCCAAGGGCAGGTGTCTTAATACGACGTTTGGAATACCGTCCACTCCCGACGACTTTTTGTTTTTCAGAGATTCAAAGATGCACAGGAGTTCATCTTTTCGCACGAACAGATGAGAGGAAGCTCGTTCATCGGCGACGATGACGTTTGCCGCGTTTTCTTCATTGAATACGGTGAAACCGTGATTCTCGGATCGCCAATTTTGAAGTTCGTTGCGCAGATAATAGTGACTTACGTAGGCCCTGTTGTCAATGTCGTGATTACAGCGAACAGGATTGTTCACTGTATACACGGCCTCGAAAAAGCTCCCAGCAAATTCACTTTCTCCTGTGGGTCTTCGACCACGAAATGACCATCGCCTGAGTCGGCACTCTCTGGACTTATGCCGACGGTCAGTAGTGTCTGTCTGTTTTCTGTTGGTTGTGGAATTCGGACACACTGAATGTCATTGTGATCTTTCCGCCTGAATAGTTTATTTATCTGCGGGAACATATTCGGACTACTAGATTTTATAGCCCGAATCTTATTGCCCCAGTACAGACTTACAGACTTACTGTAATTTTCTTTGATTAATTGCTTCAGGTTTTTGATCAGTGACTTCAGTGTTCTTATTTCCGTATCATTTCTGTCAGTAAACTGTCTGTACAGCTGCTTAAGCCTCGAGAGTAGTCTACTTTTGTGTGCGTACAATGCGTCGATTGTTGGAGTTCTGTACTTTTCGATCTGGCTTTCGTCGGAGTATTCTATCCGAGGGATAGTCTGCTCCATAGTTCGTTTGACAACGTCTTGCATCGTCAGTAAATTACGGTCGATTTCCTCGTTAGTTAAGTTTCTGTTAGTCGGGGGATCAATTCCACTCAAACGTAAATTACGCTGTAAGATTCTGGAGAAGCGCGACCACCGTACTCTACGGTAGTCGTATGAGTACACTTGATCATACTGCTCCAGCTGTGTTTGCTCGTTTGGGATCCGTATTGTGGCGGCAAGTCCGTAGTGATCACTATCGTACTCGAACGCTCGCAAACAGTTCCTTGTGTTTCGATCCGTGTTAGTCAGTTCGAGTCTACTGTCTGTTAATGCCAAGTCCAGGAAAGAACCGGCTGACGGGAAGGATGGGATATTCGTCGCGTACAGTTCAAGTCTGTACTCAATCATATTTTGACCCCACCAGTAGTATAACTGGTTGCCCCTGGTGTTTGATGGATTATTTCCCCATGCCGCATGTCTAGCGTTAAGATCTCCGGCCAAAAAATAATAATTTTCCTCCGATTGAAGCTGAAGGCGACGAAAAAGTATTTCGAGCTCAGTTATAAATTGAATGGGATTAGGTACTTCAGGTGCATAAAGCGACACCACATACACTCGCCTTCGACTATGAAGAGGAATGCATACGATGCAGGCTTCCAACACCCGGAACCTCATTAAATCCCCGCTATATATGACCCTATGGCGCATGCCTTTGCGTAATAAGATACCAACCCCACCCCCTCGTGAGGAATGTGGACGGTCTCTTCTATATATATCGTAGCCACTGTAGCCAATTTTGTGATTCTGGTTGAGCTTAGTTTCGCTAACCAAAAGCACATCTGGGCATTCACTTAACAACAGATTTTGTAGGTTGGCCCTTCTCTCGATCCTGATTAGTGAGTTAACGTTTAACGCAAGGATCTTCAGATTAACCTCATTCAACGTAGCAGACATTATATCGGCATGCCAGACTTTTCAAACAGGGTCGAATAGATGACGTCAATTCGAGCCGCTTGTTCATTTAATTGTTTCTGAAAATGATCGATTTTTCCGTGCAGGGACAGAAGGATCGCTTTCAAATCCAGATCAGCTTCCGGCGCTTTTTCAGCTACCTTTGGCGTGTTTTTTGCTGTCATTGTGGCCCTACCCGATCCGGATACCATTTGGGCAAAGGATACATTGGGTGCCACAAAATTAGAGAAAGCACGACTCTTTTGACGCTTCTCTTCTTCGATCAACTGTTTTCGAGCCTGAACTTTCTTTTTCAGCTCCTGGAACCTAGGACAACCCCTGAAATTAGCAGGGTGCCCCGAGTTTCTGCAGAGTACGCAAAAGAGTTGACCCCTATCCACTACTCTATCATTACCTAAAGGACATTCTCCATATTTGTGGTCCTTGTCGCACTTAACGCACCTAAATTGTATATTGCAATTAGCCGCGGCGTGCCCGAACCTCTGGCAGCGCATACATTGCAGTACACGATCTGTCCTCTTTAATTTTTCCCAACTTACAGCATGATAATACAGGAATTTAATTTTTCGCAGACTATCGATTTTGCTGTTGGGCGTTAATTGTACTAAGAAGAATGGTAATTTACGGTTACCATCCCTTGCCGCGGCCGTGGTAAACGGCTTGACCCCCACGAACTTAAGGTCGTCGCTCTCTAACCTTTTAAGCTCCTCTTCGAGCTCCTCCGTCTTTATTGCTGGATCGATGCCTTTTAACAGCACCGTCTGGAGTTTTTCACCCTTAGGAGTATATGTATAATATTCTGTGTCTGCTTTTCCTAGGGCGGTACGTACCTTTCTGTATTCCTCCATGCTACTACACATAATAATGTGCTTATTCGCACTTAATCTTTTAACATAAAAATTCTTAGTTACTAACTTACATAACCTTATACTATCATTTATTTCTAAATTACTTACGTTTATGGGGGGCACTCTTTCTCTCCCCTTGTTCTCAAGTTGCTCTTCTTGTTGTTGATGTTGTTGCTGCTGTTGCTGTTGTTGTTGCTGCTGCTGTTGTTGGTGTTGCTGCTGTTCTTGTACTCCTATTTGCAATTTCTGCGGAATACGTTGCTGCTGTTGTTGTTTTTCTTGTTTTTGCGACTGCTTCTTCTGTTGCAGTCGTTGTTGTTGTTGCTGCTGATGTTGTTGTTGTTTTTGTTGTTGTTGTTGTTGTTGTTGTTGCTGCTGCTGCTGCTGTTGCTTTTGTTTTAGTATTTGGTTCTGTTTTTGATGCATCGGCAACTCTTTTATAGTTTGCTGATGTTGTTGTTGTTTTTGTGGCTTTTGCTGCCGCAACTTCTCTCTTTTCTCCAAGAGCTCTTTTATAAGCTTGTCAAGCTTAGCCTCATCATCTTCTTCCTCTTCTGCTGAGGTATCAGTATCTGATAACTCCTTAAATGAGTTCCCCTCTCCGATGTAGCGGCACTCACCCCCTTCAGACTCGTAAGAGTACTCCTTTTCGGTCGCTTTTATGTCGCCGTCTTCCTTGATTTTTTTCTTTGTGGACAATTTCGATGACGTCATATTTTTCCTACGCCTCTTTTCCACTTTCGTGTCATCATCTGACTTTTGCATTGATAATGCTGCCTTACTTGTTGTTGCTTGTTGTTGCTGCATTTCACATTGTCTCGTTGTCATCCGATTCGATAGCTGTTCCACCTGCGGGACCTCCGGCTGACCGGTATCCATTGTTGATCGGCACTCTACCACTTTTTATATTTAATTTTTTTAGTTAACACAATGAAATAAGAAAAAAGAAGAAATCTGCGATTTTCTTCCGGCGGACTCGAACCCAGAACCTCCACGTCCCGAGCCAACCACTTTTTTTTTTTTTTTTACAATTTTTTTACAATTTATATGCATTTTTATTTGATTCCTTAATTTACTCTTACATGCTAGACAAAAAAACGCTTAAAAATTAGCTTAAATAACTTACAAATATTCTTATACTAACTTACTGGCCCCATGCGGGCACTCTAAGTTAATCCTAACACTTAAACTATGTCTTTCGACGGATCTTACAGTCTATATTTATTTTTATATATAACGATACTAAAACTAAGAAAATCAATTTTAAGTAAAAACTTAGTATATGGACATTTTATTTTTTTATAAAACTTAAACCTAAAAACCTACATACTACCTAAAAGATATATCTTAATCTACTTAACCTACTTACATCTAATATGTACATATTTTTTTTTTTTAAATTTTTTTTATTTTTTTTTTGTTTTTTTTTTTTTGATTTTTTATATTTTTTTCTTACAATCTAACTTAAACCTACCTAAAACTATGTAAGCCGGCCATGGCTAAAAAAACAAAACTTAGGCTGGACCACTTTGCTTCACATGAAGCTATCTATTGCTGGAGGAGTTCGACGACGAAGCATCCTCGCCTTCATTAAGCCACCAAAACTGCTGGTGCTGCTGAGCAACATCCCTCCTGTCGCGACTCCCTACCGACCTACTGAACCGGAGAAGCTCCGCACTGCCATGTGCGACGTCTCTCTCGTAGTTGAGTCGCCTGTCCGCAGCTGTTCGAGCGACGTGGAAGATTAGCGGCACCGCCAATCTGTCCTGGATTAGACCTTTGCTATCTAGATAGAGGAACGCTTCTGGAGGAATAAAGCCGTCAAAGCGAACTCTCTCGTGATACATATAATTGGGGTAATAAGCCCCTGAGATCAGGTTGTTCGATGAGGTCATTGCTCTTGCAATGTGCCTTCGAGTCAACTTAATGACGAAATTGTCCACTCTTATCAGGTTCGCCGTATTGTACAAGACCTCATTAGGACAGAATTTTATGTACTCAGACTCTGGTGTTCTGTATAAGCGAAGACAAGTCCTAAGACAAGCCCTCTCAAACACCCGAATCTTTTCCAATAAACTTGCTCTCACGTTGAACCACACGGGACACCCAAATACAAGCATGGGCCTGATAAGGGCCATGTAACAGATTACCTTCACCCTCGCATCGAGTTGGCTGTTATAAAACAGTCTCTTTGTAAGGGCAAAAGCACCTCTGGCTCTGGCCAGAGCAACATCTATATGTTTGTTAAAATACAGATATTGATCTAGCCAGATCCCAAGGTATCTGACTACATTTCGACAAGCAAGTGGCTGTCCATGTTGTCCGACGATAGAGAACTTTCGCCAATTCTTTCTGGTATCCCTAGAGGCCCCAGACAAAGGCGTCCTAAAGAGTATGGTTTCCGATTTCTGGAAGTTGATTTTCATCTTCCAGTCATCGCAATATTGTTTAATTTTATCGAAGTCACGTTGCAAAAGTATGTTAATGACCTCAATCTTTGGACCCGACCGAGCCAACCACTGCTCCACTGAGCCACACTGTTATCTGCTCTAAATTTTCTTATTTTACTACTTAATAGTCTTTTCACTTGGAAGCGCACTATGAAAAGTCGACTGTCCTCGATACGAGTTGGCAGACGACTGATAATTTCCAAACCGTTCATGACAGTGAACTCAAATTTTGACACATGACAGATAATTTTATTATTTACAAGCCTTTTAAACGATTTGCGTCTCAGTTGTATTGAAAAATTTTTATCCGCGATGGAATTCAAACGTGATAGTGTGATTGCTTTATATTTGGCTTTAAAACCACAAGTAGCTATCGTTAGAGCCCTCCAGCACCTCATCGTGAATAAATCATTTGTGTTCCGAACCATAGCTCGTTGCCGTGATACTGACCGCGTTGCAAAATTCCATGGAGGTGGTCATAAAAAAACAGCAACATCGGCAGAAATGGTTCGGAAAGTGAAGGCTCGAATTGAGCGAAATCCGCGTCGAAGTGGAAGATAAATGGCTCGTGAGCTCAACATATCGTTGAAACGAATGCATCACATACTGAAAAATGAGCTTGGGCTCACGCCATTGAAGTTCCAAAAAGCACACGATCTTACACCGCAACAGAAAAAAGTTAGAGTAGAAAGAGCGAAGGAGTTGCTACGCTTGCATGAAAGTAGTGAGTTGCCGAATTTGGTTTTTTCCGATGAGTCGCCATTTGTTATCGAGCAATAGTCAACAAACAAAATGACCGAGTTTACTTGCCAGAGAGGTCCTTCGAAAATTTGCACCTTCGGACGGCCACCAGAAAGCAGGCAGCACTGATGGTGATGGTTTGGGCCGCCATAACCGCCGATGGTCGCTCTCCGCTCGTATTTTTGGACCGTGGCCGTGGCGTCAAAATTAATGCGATCGTATACCGTTAAACTGTCTTAGAGGCAGTATTGAAGCCTCTTCGACACAGTGGATTGCAAATTCTCCGGATGCAAATCCGTTGGATTTCTCTGTCTGAGGTATTTTGAAGGCGAAGGTTGGCACTAAAAAATAGCAAAGTTTGGACCACCTCAAACAAGCACTTCGCCGGGAATGTTCCAAAATACCGCAAAGTCACTTGCGTGCAGCATGCGATGCTTTCTTCGGCCATCTCAAGGCCATTATTCGCGCCAAAGGTGGACATATTGAAAACTACTGATACAATTTGAAAACTGATGTATTTTCCAACATTTTTTGCTTTGGCACAATAAAATTTATTAAAAAATAAAAAAAATGATAGCATTTTAAAAAGTTGGAGTTCGAGTCATTCACCGTGTATATGAAGTATATGAAAAGCCAAGATTTTGCATGTTTTAGGAACATTCTAAGCATTGATATTGCCCTTATTGACTGCGGAAGTTTATTAAACAATCGATAATTCTTAACCCAAGCGTGTAGTGTAGAAAGACCGTACTTGTACGCATTTTCATTTTATTGTTTAGATTTCACGTTCATTAATTCATTCATCTGTTAGAACTACACTAATTTTTTCCCAGCAAACATTGCTAAGAACAGCTTGCGTTGGATTTATGGAACCTCGCCATTCTTATTTAACTGAATAACTTGTAATTGTTTGAACTGATTTTGTATGTTATTAATAACCGCTATTGTCTTATCAGGAGTTTCTTTTGAAAACTCAATTAAGATTGGGCTAGAATAACTCACAGAAGAACAAGTTCCATTTTGCCATAAAACCAAGTTAGTATCCTTGTTAATAAGTTTGATCGGAACAAGCGACGATATAAATAAGCTGGCGTCAGATGTTGCTGCATTTTCAGATACAAAAATAATATTTGTTTGTATTCACTCCCTCACAGCCCCATTTATGTTAGCTCATATACGCCATCGTACTGCATCCGTCAATAGCAAAAGTCACCGCACATGGCTTTCGGCAGAAACCTGGAGACGGATGAATGATGGTACAGCAATCAAAGCTCGGATTGCAGCCGCCTGAGCAGTAGAGAGAACCCAGCTAGAAGTCTAATATCGTGTGCAGAAGAAGGAAGTGCAGCGTAGGGTAAGATGTGATAAGCGTCAGTACATCGACACATTGGCTTCAATGGCAGAAGTAGCAGCAAATGCGCTGTCTACAACACCACCAAGGAGCTCACTGGTGATCGGAACTCCAAACACCCTTCAATGAAAAGGGTGGATGGTAATCTACTGATTTCGGATGAGGAACAACACACTAGGCAGAGCGAACACTTTGCTACGGTCTACCACTTAGACGATGGCACTAAGATGTCGAATTCGAATGAGTTGTCCGAGGCAACAAATTCCCGAATTCGCATCGGGCCCTCCAGTAAAACCGAAATGAGGTCCCTCAAGAAAAACAAGGCAGTGGGTATTGATGGCATCCCTGCCGAACTACGCCAAGCGGCACCAAATACATCGAATGATCTGCTACAGTCTTTTATATGCAGAGCGCACTGAAGAATTTCCGCAGGAGTGCAAAAGAGGGATGATCATCAAGCTACAAAAAAAGGGAAACTTGATGGAGTGTGGAAACTGGAGAGGTATATGCGTTCTTCCAGCCGTATCCAAAATAATGGCTAGAATAATTCTGGAAAAAATCAGAGAACATTTAGATTCAACTCTCAACGTAGAACCGGCAGGCTATCGCGCTGGATCCTCTGCATCGCCAAATAAACAGCTTACGGATCATTATACTATAGAGCAATGCGTTAAGTACAAGTCTCCGCCACATTTACTGTTTATCTAGTACTTCGAGAAGGCTTTCGACAATTTGAATCGAGATGCTATATGGTTGGCCTTACGCAGGAGATGCATCCTACGAATAATCACAGCTATTATTAAAGCTACATACAAGGGTGGTAAGTGTCTCGTGTTGTACAATAGTAAGATGTCTGAGGATTTTGAAATCCAAAGTGGAGTACATCAGCGGTGTATACTGTCACCACCATTGTTTTTTTGGTTATCAGCGATGAACTCCGTGCAACATTGACGGAAAGCAACTGTGGAATTGAGTGAAGAATGACATCTTATCTTAAATGCTGATTCTTGCCTACTTTCACATCGGATAATGGACCATCATTTCATGGGCCACAACCTGGAAGCTGAGGTGAAAAAAGTGAGGCTCAAAATAAACAAAGCCAAAATGAAAGCCCTTAGCACTTCCAACACCCGCTTTCAACTTAGCATTGCCTGACAGAGGTCGAGCAAGTTGACAACTTTCTATAGTTAGGAAGTGTGGTCTCGGCTAACCTGGATGGCGCCGAACTAGATGTGTTCAGCAGAATCGGGAAGGCAAAGCTGCTATCCAGAATCTGGAAAAGCAATGTTTTCAGCTTAAGAACGAAGCTGCGACTGTTCCGTTCCAACGTAGAACTAGTACTGCTTTATGGATGCAGTACTTGGAAGGTGGACACCACTACCACACGCAAGCTCCAAAGCTTTGTATATAGATGTCTAGGATTCATCCTGAGTATGATGAATATATAAACACATTACTATACGGAGAAGAAAGTGGCAATGGATTGGACAAACCTTACGATGCGTAGACAGTTCCATTGTGAAGCACGCAATGCAATGGAATCTGCTTACGCAAGCAGGCAAAACAACAGGGCGGCCGAGACATACCTTGCGCAGAACTGGCGAGGATGAATCCAGCTCTATAGGAATGAGTTGGAGAGAACTCAAACGCGTTGCGGAGAACACCGAACAAGATGACGCGTAGGCGTTGTTGACGCCCTATGCCCTCCGAGGGGATAAAGGATTCGCATATACAGGGTGTCCCCTAATTCGTTGACGATAATTTGGCAAATGATTCCTGGGCATATTCTAAGAAAAAAATCGTTCTAAAGTAAGGGTCTATCTCCAATGTTGACATCATTTATCGAGGATTTAAAAAAGGGCTTACTTTAGTGTACCTTGACCCATGTTAACGGAAATTGCTCTGTTAGTACTAATGGTAAAAACTTCTTGCAGGACTTTATTTTTAGAAGAAATACCGGCCTTTATAACAGCGTTTAAATAAAGTTAATATCCTGTTTGAGTCTTTAGATATCCAATTTCTTAACATGTTCCATTTTCATACCCAGGAATCATTTCCCAAATTGTCGTCAACAAATTAGTGGACACCCTGAATATACGAGTATATTGTTTTTTTTAATATTGCTAGTGCACGAAGCACCAATAGCAGTATAAAAGTAAGCAGCGGAGGACAGTGGAAGTCTATAAAACTTCATTCGAAATTTAAAATGAGCAAAAAAATCATTTGTTATTAATAAAATAAAATTTATTAAATTTATCATTATCTTTCAATATATTTTCAATAATTCAAATAGCTTTAAGTACAAGCTTTGCAACAAAATATAATACTTGTAAAATCGCATCGACAATAAGTTCAAAAAATTCAGTTAAACAGTAACTTAATTTTTTCACTCCCTCGGGCAGTGGGATTTCTAGTACTTTAGATAGGGTGACCAGATAAGAACGATAGCAAAAAAAACTTTAAATAAAACAACAACGGTGTGGGGTATAAAACTGATTGTGGATTTATTTCGAAGCTACGTTCATGCCATTATGTGTGCATTATGCAAGTGGCCCGTTCGTTTTTGCTAGTCAGTTCAATTTTTGATGACTCGGCCCAGTATGTGGGGCGTTATTCCGGCAATAGCGTGTCGAATCTTGGCCTCGAGCTCGTCCAAAGTGGTTGGCTTGTTAGCATAGACTTTACGTAGCCCTCGAGAAAATAATCGAGTGGTGTAAAATCGCAAGACCGCGGCGGCCAATTGATGAACGCGCGCCATGAGAGAACCCGGTCGCCAAATTTCTCCTTCACAACTTCGAGTGTTGCGTCGCTTATATGTCATGTAACGCCATCGTGTTGGAACCACTACTCGGGAATATCGATGTTTTCGAGCTCTAACCACAGAAAGCCGGTTAACATCGCTCTATACCTGAGACCATTGACGGTAAGAATGTATACGTCTTCGTTTCGAAAGAAATAAGGTCCTAACATGCCGCCGTGCCATAAACCGCACCAAACAGTTAATCTTTGTGGATGCATTGATGCTTGGTCTAATACGTGTGGATTGCGTTAGCTCCAGTAATGGCAATTTTGCTTGGTGACAAAACCGCTGAGCCAAAAATGCACCTCGTCCGAGAGGATGATCTTCTGGCCAAAATCTCGATATACGGCAAACATTTCCACCACTCAACTAGCGAGCTCACAGCGTTGTCTATTGTCGTCCGGCTTTAATTCTTATGTCAGCGTAATCTTATATGGATGTAGGCCCAAATCCAACCGCAAAATACGCCTGGCGATGCCCAATTCAGCTGATCGACGCCGAATCAACATTCCTGGGTCTTCTTGGATATTGACCTCTACTGCAGCTATGTTGTCTTCATTTCGCACCATTCTCTATCTGTTTCTTGGCTTACGATCCAAAAGAGTGTACTGACGATCAAACTTTTCCACGGTGTGCCGAGTTACCTGCACACTGAAGCCATAATTACGACCGACCTCACGACGAAATTCATGTTGCTTATTTACAACTGAGCCGGAATTTCGATATTATTTTTTAATAATTTCTTCACGTTCGGCAAGCACAAAGCAATGCATGATGAAATGGCAAACCTTACTGGATATTTTGACAGCTGGATGCCATTGGTAAGTTTGACAGCTACTGAAACATAACAATTGGAAAAACTATCATTACTATTTGGTCATCCGTTATAATATTACAGCTAAGTTCAAATATAAAATTTGTATAGCAATATTTATTTTGAATATTATTCTATCCATTTACAGAAAAATATAAGCTTTTACAATAATTTTGAAAGATACATTTTTGAGATGTAAAACGTCATTTGGGCCGATAGCGCGACGGCACCATCGTAACTGTAACTGGTGAGCGCTACAGACGAAGGTTAAACGAGGTTTTTGTTTGGAGCAAATTAATGAATTGGGTCTCTCACACAGCTCGGGCAACGATGGAGATTTGGAATCACTAATTTCTAGGCGCCAGACTTCTTCCTTCGGGACATGCCGTCTGATGCGAAAATATGGAATCGTCTTTTCCTGTGTTCAGGATTAGTTTCAATTAAAATGCGTGTCAGAAAATGAATAAAATCGGGTCTTTGTCGATGGCTCTAAACCGATATATGATGCAGCAAAGATTTCTTTTTGAACGAAGATAACGTTAAATTTCACTCTATGTTAACAGAGATGGCATTTGTCATCCAAGCGACGATATAAGCAATGGTAATGAATCATCGTAGTGGCAAAATATCTGCGTCCATGGTGACAGTCAAGCTGCGGTTAAAGCACTGCTGAACCCTCTTACCAATTGCAAGCAATTTCATGAATGCAAGGCTATTCTAAACTCAGTGGAGAGAATGTAGACTTTCGTAATGGTGTACTATGATTTGTTTAGCACCTAAGTGTGCAAGGCGTAAGTGGCACAGTTTCCTGAAACGCTACTGGATACGCTAGCAAAAGGCTGCAGGTACTCAGCGCTTTTGTTGTGGCTGCTGGTTCTCTAGGCACCTTATTATTGACGTGTCAGATGAAAGTCTGAAAAATTCCATACATACAAAGAGCGCAATGGACTGGTTGTTTATCTGAGTGGAGTGTTTTGTCAGCAAAAAAAGTCCTGACATAGAACGATCGTGAGTGAGCTTTGTTGAACGCGACAATTTTTTGTTTTTAAATTTGCATTTGGCTAGCGCGTGGATAATTTGTATAACTCACACATGAAGGCTCGTAGAGCTTTTTTCAGAGAAACACATTTTTCGAAATGAAAATTCACCATAGCATATGGGTCCTAGGAAAGCAATTGTGAGAGAATTTTCGCCAGTATTTCCGAAAAGATATCACCTGGGTCACCTGGTTAGAAAAAAATTTGTCAAAAATCCTTAGAAGCAAAGCTTTTTGCCGGAGGATTAGTCAATTAAACCAGCGCTGGGGTGTATTATCAGGAAAGTGAAAAAGTTGCAAGAACAATCCCGGAATAATCAAAGATCATTTTCTGGAGAAAAGTGACCTCAAAGTCAAAAATTAGCTTAGGCAATAAAAATGGGACGGGCTTTGAAATTTGATACCTAAAGACTCAAACACCATATCAACTTTTTGTAAATGCCGTTATAAATGCTAGTATTTCTTCTAAATGTAAAGTCATACACGAAGTTTCTACCAATAGTACTAGCAGAGAAATTTCCGTTAGCATGGGTCAGATTACATCAAAGTAATCAGGGACCAAAGTCCCTATTGGGACCAAAAATCGTCCTAAGAATCTTGGGTTCATGACGACCAAGAATGTATTCATCCGTCTTCGTTATGTTCTTGCTTCTGCGCAATATAGTGGCAGGATCTTATATATTTTTTAATGTTCTTGGATAAGGACAAGGCAAATATAATTCTTCGGAACGAGGTGGACAGAATCCCTAAACATCTCAATGCTAAAGCGCTGTACAGTGACGTTCTGTTCCATTCGTCAATTTTGTACGTTCTTTCATGTTGACAAAATATACTTGGTTTTACTCCCATTCATAAAAACATACATTTTTTCGCTACTTAGAAATGCACTACTGGCTGGTCACTGCGTACCTTTAATATTAGTGCATGTTCTCAACTAGGTCAGCTTTAAATAACCGAATAGATAGTCTGTCTGAGCCAGCAGCATTATTAGATTTTAGGGAGGCCTGTTCTCGTATTGCTCGCAAACAGTTTTCGTCTAGCTTTATATGATTTATACATATGCTTTTCGCTCGGCTGCATGTGGTGTTCCTCAGGCTGTGTTTTCCTATAACCCGTTTAAAGATGGCTTCATTACCCAACATCGCGTTAAGGTCTCCTAGCATTATTTTGGTTTCATCGCTTAGGCACTGAGTAAACACGTATGTTCGGTCTACGAGGTCACAGAATTCATATTTGATGCCTTTGACGCTTAATAAAGCTTCTAGACAAAACGTCCGGCTAAACAATCCGGTGCCAGTGACCTTTGCTCAGGTTATGTGAGGCGCAGTGGGCATGTTCAGGTTTCTTGCGCCGCCATCTATACTCCATGGTCCAGACGGAAGCGTATTGCTACCTTTAGACGTTGGTTCCGAATACGTTAAAGCAAATCCAAATGAGGTGTGCAGCAAGTAGTTCAAACTGACTAAAGCCATTTATGTCAGAAATTCCTCTGTCGTCCCTACTCCCGTTTGCAGCATCCAATAATCTCCCGCAATCATTGGGAACCCTACTTCCAATCAGGGATCCTCGACTGCCACGCTTAACCTCATGGAGGTGAGAGTTGGAGTTAATGGACAGAAGCTTAAGTGTTGACGCTTACTCGTATCTCTTCATAAAACGCCTGAGCACAATAGAAAAATCAAATTGTCTTCTTAAAATGTTCGGATAGCCTTAATACTCGTACAGAATTTGCTATGATTATAACATTATCAAGTTTGGTTGACTGTTTTATGATCTAGTGACCGCAGACATCTTTCAGACATTTCTTTCTACTTTCAGATATTATTACCAAGGAAGTCCTATTTCGGCGATAAAATCAAGTAAATGAGTTTTAACGCAAACTTACGACATTTCCCATACCAACGAACTATTATGGGGCTATATTTTTTTTTGAGAAAGGACTCATCATCAGAATAATTATTCCATCCCGAAAAGTAGGTATTCTTCGGAAGCGTTAACGATCTGCCATCCTTTTTGTCCAAATATATAACTTATAGTTGACTAGATAATGTATTTTGCTGGTATTTAATGTAAAATAAATGTGTGAAGTACTAAAGGAAATAAAGCAGTCTCTTATCGAATCTTACCGTATCTCCTAAACATCATAACAATACAAATATGCAATATGCATGTCTAAATACACATACTCGTGTATAAATAGGCGTATAATCTGCCATAGTTCAAGGTATCATATCGTTCCTTCATAAGATATCTTTCGTCTTTGCGTACGAGAAAGGAAAACAAAAAGGTATCACTTTACATTACCTACTTCTTGCAAGCATTTTCACTTTCCACTTTCTTTGCTTTCCTCTGTGAGAAAGCTAGTCGACATAAACTATCTAATACTTGCAACAG